>CM035226.1:83259077-84527586 GCA_020226215.1 Sindora glabra
ATCCAAACACAAAAATCTTAATTTAATTGGAGTATAGAGACTTAACTCATCTCATTTCCATAGTTTAATCCTCTTACCTAAGCCTTGTGAGTAGTTTTTTTTACTAAAATTGCAATTTAAATTCATCATATTGTTTAAGATTTGGTATTTATAGTTTGTTCGATGATTATATATGAAAAGTGGTTTCATGCCTTAAAGTGGAATATGATTGTCCAAAGTTACCCTTTGGATGGTGGTAGTTGACTATAATTATCTAAAATGACTCTCTTAAGCCTTTTAATTAATTACATAGTTGATTATGGATGCTAGGATTCATCTTTGGATACCTATATTTAAGTATATAGTTAATTATTGTCCTACTTCATTATAATGCCATATATTTTACAATAATGTAAAGTGTCAAGATTTTTTAAATATGTAACATAAGAATAAATAATCTTAATTACAATAAATGAGAAGTCAAGGATCATGTTTCTAAAATAATGAAACCATGTAGATTTCGACATTATGATCCTATGTGACTTAAAAAGTTTAGTTATTTTATTTAAAAAGGGGTAAGCCATGTGAGGTCTTGTATGTAAACATAATTTTATTTTGATTATGATACCATGAGCATGAATTTGATTTAATTGCAGAGTTAGTTAGTTATGTTGTGATTATTGCATAGATGAGAATGATGAGTTAGAGGTGATTAGTACTATGACATGATATTATGCATGGGATCTATGTGCTTTTTTGTAAGGAAATAAAGGTAACCTTGCAAGAACAAGGTTAGGGTTGTGTGGGAAAAAATAATGAGGGTTACAAAAAGAATACTTGCTTGAAATTTATTATTTATGTTTTATTTACAATTGCTACCATGTTCTTTAATATTATTTTTATTATAATTTGACAGGTGATACCCTCATGGGTGGTTGGTTACATGAATGGTTAAATAAAGGTTATGTTGTTAGTAAGGATCTTATCTTATAGAGACTTGGATAAGATCTTAAATATTTCCTTATACACTTTCATTAAATCTATTTATTTTAGAATTGGATAAGATCTTAAATGTTTCCTTATACCATTTATACCTTTGCCTTTAGCCTATTTATTTTAGTATGATATTTTTCATTAAGTCTCATATTTACTTTCTTATGGATTAACTTTTTAAATACTCGGTAAGATCAACCACCTCTTCCACCATAGTAAGTAGAGTGCCCTCCTTTAAGGGTTCTTTATCCATCTTTTAGTGAATTTAGTAACAAATATAATGGTACTCTTATAAATTTTAATTATTAAGATTAAGCGAAATTAGTAGGTTAGTTTCTTTTGTTTAAGATAAGGGTTGAGCATTAGGATATGCATTGTGTAGTTAAGATAACTTATGGTTATGTGCCTGAAGGCTTATAAGTTAACCTTTTTATTTTTTTAGAATATAATTGAAACTATGATGAATATTTTTGGAAATTAATATATGTTAGTTTTTCCCTAATGATTAAACATATGTTATAGATAGCTTCTTTATTGTGATAACTAATTAATATAGGCAAGGCTGATAGGATTATTCAAGAATAGCTGAATATGGCCAAAATGAGTTATGATAAAGTTGGTATCATAGTATGGTCTAGGATTATACTTTAGGGTGGTAACCCTTAGTATTAGTTAAGCTACTTAATCACATTTACTATTAAAGAGGTGTTAACTAGAATTATATTAATGGTACATGTGTACCTGAAATCACATATCATCAATACCATTTTAATTAATCATACAACATCTATTATTAGTAGTAATGGATTACACTTAGTAAATCCTTATACTTATAACTGTATCTAGTAGTTTTATGAATTAGAAATGGTAATGTCTAGTAGACAACATCAAAGAGGCATTGAACCCAAGGATTCCTCTGTTAGTTCATAAAATCAAAATGGTAGTCAAAGAAAGAGTAAAAATGATCAAGACATTCCACCTTGAGCTATAAATTTACATTCCACCTTGAGCTATAAATTTCTTATTACAAGCTTTGACCTAAATTTTGGAAGCCCTTATTGCTAATAGGAATCATTAGTAACAGAATCAAGATAATTAAGATGCATAAAGATAGTACAAAAAAGAAAGGGATAAGATTGCATTAAAAGGAGGCCCTAAGAATCAGCTTCAAATTGTTCATGAATTCTCAAAACTGAAGCCCTTTTACTACTTGAGAATTAATTCTTTTATGGACCTATACCAATTTCTAGCTCAAATTAAATAGATAGGAAAATGCTTGAGAGCCTTAGACCTTTATTGATAAAATTAATAAGATATAAACTGGATGATATGGCCCATTCTTAGTTTACAAGCACAAATAAGCAATGAGATCAGAATGTTATGCCTTTGACCTAAGCGACTTTTCAAGAGACTTGTATTCATTTCTTCCTGCCACTAAAATTAAAGTAAGTTAGAATTTACTAATTCAAGTATTTGAAGCAACATAACCTCACCACAAGTGAATACAATATCTAATTCACTAGATTATCCCGATACATGAGACATTTAATACCCACAAAGAAGGTAAGGGTGGAAAGGATTGTCCAAGGGCTACGAGACTACTATTTTAAGCACCTAAATGTTAATGATGGCATTGTACATTAACACTTTTTAGATCAAACTCTTTGTTTAAAGTTTTAAACTAAGGAAAGAGAAGAGTGTAAAGCTTAAATGGGAAATAAAAAAAGGAGTAAGTTGGAAAATTTTAGTTTTACTTAATTCATAAGGGAAATATTTCTTAAATTACCCTTATGAATAAAGAAAACAAGTTAATCACGGGGTTGATGAATTCGAGGAAAACTTCAAGTACACCAACCATGGAAAGAAATGTGATGTATTAATAAAATTTCTCTAGAGCCAATCTAGCTTTTTGAAATGAAGTTTTGTAAGGCCAAAGAATATTTTATAGGAAATTACCGTGGTGCATGCAATGCAATAACAAGCACTATAGACTATATAGGAGAGACAATCTAATGTGTTATCAATTTGGCCAAGTAAATCATAAGGCAAGAGAATGCATAGGAGACACCTCAAATTTTGAGATTAACTTCCCACTTTTCAAAAAAGCACACCTATGACTAACTTATTTGCTCCAATAGGAAACCAAACCACTTTAAGGTAAGATAGTGAGGGAGGAAATCATCGGAAGAATATGAGAGCTAACCAAGCTTAAATTTTCACCTTAACCTAACAAGAAGCCCAAGTATTTATGTAGTGATGCCAAGTACTTTTAACATAAATGACATTTCTGCTACATTATTATTTGATCTTAGTGCTATTTATTTTTTCATTTCAAGGAAAATTTTCTCTTTATAAAAAAAACCCTTATTATAATCTAAAATCACATTTGATAGTAATGATTCCTATAAATAAAATTGTTATAGCTATTCATGTGGTTAGAAAGTGTCCAGTAGTTGTTTATAGATGTTTTATGCCAAAAAAATTTAATGTTGCTAGATATTGCAGACTATGATATAATTTTAGGTATGAATTGGTTATTTAAGTATTGCACGTGCATGAATTATTTTGACAAAACTATAACCTTTCCTATAGAGGGATCCCTATCATTTACATTTTAGGAAAAAAGGATAACTGAAGTCATAAACTTGATTTTTGGCATGAAAGTATAAAAGCTTATTCAAAGAGGATGCATTGCTTATTTAGCCATGGTTAAAGATTTAAATAATCTAGCCTTAGACATGAATAAAGTCCCAATAGTATATAAATTTCTAAATGTGTTCCCAAAAAAGCTAGTCAGACTACCACCATATTAAAAAATTAATATCAACATTAATCTGGTGCTTGACTTAGAGCTAATTCCACACATCCTTATAGAATGGAACTAATTGAGTTAAAAGAATTAAAGATACAATTATATGAATTATTAAATAGGGGATCCATTCAACCTAGTTCATTTGTTTGTGGAGCACCAATATTGTTTATTAAAAAGAAGATAGATGTATTTATATATGCATAGACTATTACTAATTGAACAAAGACTTTACCTCATTTTGATGGCCTGTTTAATCAGTTACAAGGTGTAAGATACTTTTAAAAGATAGACATGCAATTTGGATATTATTAATTAAAGATTCAAGAGGTAGATGTTCTAAAAATGGCTTTTAGAACTTGGTATGGATATTATGAATTTCTAGTTATGTCTTTTGACTTGACCAATGCATTGGTGATGTCTATGAATAAAGTGTTTAAGCCTTTCTTGGACAAATTTGTTATTATATTTATACATAATATTTTAATGTACCTAAAGAATGAGGAGGATTGTGCCTAACATCTTCGAATTATGATGCAAACCTTATGTGAATATTAGTTGCATCCTAAGTTTTCTAAATATGAATTCTAAATGACTAGTGTCAAATTTTTTAGGCATATGATTTCTTAAGAAAAGGTTGAAGTTGTCGAAAGTTGGTTAAAACCCATGTCTATTATAAAAGTTTAAAGCTTTTTAGGTTTGGCAAGGTATTATAGGTAACTTGTTAAGGATTTCTCCAAGTTAGTTGCATCATTGACTAAGTTAACCAGAAAAGGAGTTAAGTTTGAATAAACTAAGAATAGCTTTTAAAGGTTAAAAATATGTTTAACCTCAGCTCTTATGTTGGCTTTACTATCAAGCATTATGGATATATAATATATTGTGATGTTTCTAGAGTTGGATGAGGTTTTATGCTAATGTAGCATGAAAAAGTTATTGCATATACCTCATGGCAACTAAAAAGGCATAAAGCTAATTACCCAACATATGACTTAGAAATAATTGTGTTAGTATTTACAATTCAAAAGGTAATGAAAGTGGATGGGGCTTGTTAAGGATTATGACTATTCAATTTTTTAACACCCTAGTAAATCAAATGTTGTAAGCAATGCATTAAATGGAAAATCTTTGGTACTTTAGTTGAAATATAATTGAATGATTAAAGATTATTACTTATATGAGTGGCAATAGAATCTACATCAATCAAGAAAGTTTAGAAATCCTAAAAGAATGATCCCCAATATATACCTCTATATGAAAAAGCATAAGGAGACCAAAATGAAGATCTCGTTGTTGAAAAGAAAAAAATGATTCAATATTAGAGACTTTTTGGGTTTCTTCTAGTGAATAAAAAGAATTTTTGTATTAGGTGCATTGCTCTTCTTATGTTATGTATCCATAAGTGGCCAAAATGTATCACAACCTATAGGAAGATTTTTGGTGAAAAGGAATAAAGAGAGATGTGTTAGATTTTGTAACCAAATGTCTTACATGTCAGTAAGTAAAAACTAGACATCAACGATTGGTAAGATTGCATGAATCATTATAAATTCTAGAATGGAAATAGGAAAGCATAACTATAAACCTTCTTATAGCTTTTCTTAAGTCCCCACAAAGGCATGATTCTATCTAAGTGATAATGGATCAATTAACTAAAATAGCATATTTTCTTACTAAGCAAGAATACCTACTTGGTAGCAAAATATACATAGGTTTATTTGGATAAAATCATCCTATTGCATAGAGTCTCTACTACCATCACTTATAATAGAGGTACTTAGTTCACTGCTCAATTTTGGTGATCCTTTCAACAAGATTTATGAACTCATGGATAACTAGTTAGAATATAACATCCAAGTGTTAAAAGATATGCTTAAGGCATGTACCCATGGATTTAAGGGCAATTAGGAAAAGTATTTATAGTTAATCGAATTTGCATATAAGAATAATTAGCAAACTAGTATAAAAATGGCTTTTTTTATAGTACTGTGTGATAAAAAATGTAAATTTCTCATGGAATGGTTTGAATTAGGGGAAGTCAAACTCTTAGGACTTAACTTAGTAATGGATGCTTTAGAAATAGTGCAAGTCATTTGGGATCAATTAAAGATAGTAAGAGATCAACAAAAATCCTATGTGGATAAGAGAAAAAAAGATCTGTAATTTCAAGAACGAGATAAAGTATTTCTTAAAGTCTTACTAATGAAGGGAGTTACGAGATTCAGTAGAAAAGGAAGCTTACACTTCACTACATAGAGTCTTTTCCTATTCTCGTAGGTGCATTAGAATGGTAGCCTAACACCTAAAGCTACCTATAAATTGTATGCCATCCATTCTATCTTCCATATTTCTATGCTTTGGAAATACGTACTAGACAACTTTTATGCTATTAAAGAAAGACTCCTCTAGTTAGATTCTAAATTATCATATGAAGAACAATTAGTGAAAACCTTGGAGTGTCAACTTTAAAAATTGAGATCAAAGGAAGTGCCATCAATAAAAGTTTTATGGAAGCATCATGGAGTGAAAGATGCCATTTGGGAATTGGAAGGTGATATGAAGTAAAAGTACCTTTACTTATTTAGTAAGTCTTAAGGCTTAAATTTTGTCATCTTAGTTAAACAATCTATAATGTATATCATTTTACATTGTGTTTGGATATAGTAATTCAAGATAGGAAAGTTATTCTATTGAGGATTTTGATTAGTATATTACTAAATGTCTTGTTTAGATAGCTAATTGTAGAATTTTAAAAATTCTAAGAATTTAGATCTAATATTTCTTTTATCTAAAATAAAAGATTTCCAATTCTATCTCATAAGGCAAAATTTTAAATACCTCTCCTTGAAAACTAAATTTGATAGTCACACTACTTTGCTTCACACTTGCAAAAATAGAGGAAATTGCAAATCAAAATAACAGTAACAAGCTTTACTGTAACCTAATTACTTATGGTAGACTCTAACACAAGCTTTGGTCATTAGTTGTTATAGTACAACATCATTGATCGAATTGACCATCACAATTCATAAATGAAAGTAAGAATAAATAAAAAGAAAAAGGAGTCAAAAGTGAAGCTTTGAATGGTGAAAAGATGAAGGCAAAAAGGTTATGGTTATGAGCGCTCGAGGTGACGAAGTGAGAAAGTTAAGAGTAAGAAATAAAGAGAGAATCCAAAATAGGGATAATGGTTCTGTTTTAAGAAAAAGTCTTGAAGTTTGGAGAAGGAGAAATAGGAAAAAGAAACTAAAAAAAGAAAAAGAAAAATTAATGTAAAATATATAATTTATAATAATTTAAATTTCAAAAAATATATTTAGTTCAATTAAATTAAGTGTAATACTAATAATAAATTTTTTAGTTCAATATATTAATACTTTTTTTTTATAGCATATACATTTTTACCATTAGAAAAATAATACAATTAAGATTTTGTAATGTAAAATAATGCATATAGTAAAGAAGATTAATTGAAATTTTTTTCAATTTGTATAAAATTTTAAAAATAATAATAAAATAAAATTATTTTTTAATTTATTTATCATTTGAAATATAAATTAATAAATTTGTTGTGCAATTTTTATTTTACCATCTTATTAGTTTATGAAAGATTAATAGTCAAGAATATAAACATGTTTATCTAAACAAATTATTCCTCAAATTAAAGGAATTGAAATGAAGTTATTTAAAATACTTTCATTTGAAATGCCTTGTATTTTACAAATGATTTTGTTTGAATTATACACCTTAAGTCCTAGGAGTTTAGAAAGAGAAGAAGAGTATACCATTATAAAGATTAATGTGAGGAAACAATGTAAATTAAAGAGTAAGCTAGAAGAATTTTGATAACAAAAGAACTTCATGAAATATTAGGAATAAATGTTGGTTTAAAATAGCAAAGATTTATAAGGTATTTATTGTATTGTGAGGGTAGATGAGGTAAATAGGAAAAGATAACTAATCAAGAGAAATTTCAAATTTCCTGCATTCTTAAAATACCATTTAGCCATTGTCATGAACCTAACTCAATCATGATCGGCATGAAACTTATTATCCAATTTCCATAAGTCTAATCTAGTATACTGACCATAACTTTGAATAATTAATTAGAGAATGAGTAAGGGAAAGATAATGTTTGATAAAAAAGATGCATTTAATTAATTATCAAGGTTTTACAAAATGTAATGAAGTTAAAATTGCTTATAACCTTCCTGGGTTGAGGACAAGTTGTTCGGAATTTGGATTATTACATGCAGAGAAAATTTAAAATTTAATTTGAATTCTACCTAGGATCCATGCAAAAAGCATAAATCAATTATTAGGATTTTACCTATTGGAAACTTGTGTTTCTACTGATCAAAACTTGAGAGCGGATGAATCAAACGTTGGCCGGAAGTTACAGCGTCTCTACGGTATCTACATGGAGTGAATAACGACCTCTCGCCTTCCACGAATCTGCTAGAATGCGTTTCTCTCTCTAGGAATTAGGATTCGATATTTTCTGAGTGATTTAGAGTTTTAGGAAACTTATGAGCGTGTGTTTAATGTGCTGCCCTCAAGTCCTTTTTTATAGAACTTAGGCAAGTTACAATCCTAATCCTACTAGGATAATGCTTTCAAAATCCTAATCACACTTAACAACTCATCTTATCCTTATCCTAGAGATAATGAGGAAAGATAGGACTTATCTATTAATTATCTAATATTAGATAATATTTTCTCATAATATAAATATCTTAATATTAGATAATTGCATATAGTTATCAAATATCAAAATAATATTACCTCATAATATATTTATCTAATATCTGATAACGTAATTATTTAAGATTATTTTAATATCAAATAATATCACATAATATTATATATATATATATATATTACGTGAATAATACATTATTATTCTTAATAATAGTATATATGCAT
This sequence comes from Sindora glabra, assembly GCA_020226215.1. Taxonomy (NCBI): domain Eukaryota; kingdom Viridiplantae; phylum Streptophyta; class Magnoliopsida; order Fabales; family Fabaceae; genus Sindora; species Sindora glabra. Next base: position 83,267,785 of record CM035226.1, read on the forward strand.
GAAAATAAATTCAATTAATTGGATATTAATATAATTAAAGTTTAATTAATTATTGTCTTATTCCTACTTCTTTTATGTGACCCTGTAGGTTCTTACTACGTTGACAATAACTCATTATTGAGCCATAGACAGTGAGCGCTATCTAGCAATATATCACTGCTACTTAAGTAGTAAGAATATTTGTGATTCAACATCCACCTAATACATGATCAACGTTTTGCATCATAATCCTTTTTGTAATAATATCCAAATTAAACTGGAGGCATGAAATGTGTCATCCTCGTCAATGTTCAATTTATATTTCTTGATACTGAGTAGACTTAAAATAAATAATTAATATCACATATTAATCCAATTGAACATAGTTATGCATTTCTAAGTTTCACTCAATCAAGGAGCCCAAGGATATTTCTCTTTTATACAAGAGTAACAAAATTTCATCTACATCACTCACTTCCCTCTGCACGATTCATGACACACTTAATCAATGCCCTATTCAACATCCTGATTAAAGGTGACATAGGACAATATTAAAGTGAGTAATTCTTCATATAGGGAACCGTAGTGACTTCAGGTCAAAGGTTTATGTGTATTTGTGATCATATGAGAATAACTTATGACACGTCTATCCTTACAATATTCTCATAGTGGATCAGTCTAGTATATTGTTCACTAATAATCTATTCATGTATTGACTTAATATCACATATCCATGATTTGTAATCATCAGTCACTATACATACTAGTCTCGATGTATTATTACTATCCTTTTCGTAATAATACTTGACTAAGGGTATTTTAGAAATAATGAAACTATTCCAAAGATAATTATTATATTAAGTTATAAATTGTGCAGAATAATAATAAAATTATGAAAATAAAATATAATAATTAAATTACCTAAAATAAAATATAATACATTGTGTATTATTTCAATCATCTATATGATTGGTTCCTTGGACACACACCAACATAAGCCACTTTAACTAACTTAAAGGTGATTTTAATGTTTAGATCATCTAGCTAAGTCTACACATAGAATAAGGTCCAAAAGATTATCTATATATAAATATTTAGTTCTACTAAACAATCAAACCAATAAGCTTTTAAACAATTTAACTTTAAGAAGGTAATGGTGAAGGTTTGACTTAAGAATTTGTAAAATAAATCATGAGGAGTGAGTTCGAGGCTTAGTAAGTAAATACTCCATTTAAACAAATAAAAAATGTAATAAATTACCTATTAGATCATTCTCTTGTAAGATTTAATAGATATTTTAATCACATTATTAATTGAAATTTCAATTGTCCTTAAGAGGCATCAAACATAATCATTCATTATAAATACACTAATCAATAGTTCATAAGAACCATTAAAATTCAAGGACTATTTCACAATTTAAGCAATAATTAATAGATAAATAGATGCATTCACCTTATAGCTCATCCTGAGTCAACATTATACCCTTTTGACTTATCCATCCTTGTCCATTTAAAGTCATCCTTATGCCCTTCCTACCTCATATGGGAATTAATCATTTGGTGTCTATATTACCCATTTCAGATTTCTCAATTCACAATCAGCTCAAAGCTTTTATTTCTCATACTAAGCCATAAGCTTTTTTCATCATAATAATCCCATGACACTATGCTTCTATGTATAGCCATATATCACATTCATTGCATATATAACAATATAATATCATTCATATCATGCATGATCTATTGACCATAACTAGCATGGAACCTATTTCCTAATTTCTACTAACCTAAAATATTCCTATTCTTGGTATCATCACACATTTTCTAAAAAATGATATATTTTATAAACATCTCAAAATATTTACAATTAAAATTTTGCCATAGCATGTAAAAAAAAACTATTTACAAGGTCCAACCTATTTCTAATTACACATTATATGGATTATGGTTGCACATCTTAATATTTTAAGGAGTCCTGAACTCTTGAGCTGCCAAAGGTGGTGAAGGAACTTCAATAAGAACATTTGATAAGAAAATAAACAACTAAAGGGTGAATTATTAACTCAGTAAGTAAATAACCTATTTAGTAAACATATTCATAAATACACAAATTTTTTGATTCAATATTTTAACTTCTGTTCATGTTGTATACATTATTCACATTCAAATTATAGTAAAATATAATATATAATACCAAAGGTAGATAACAAAAATAATTAAATCACCTTGTACTCCTTGTTAACTTTATCCCTTCACAAACTTGACCTTATTCCTCTGAGGCCATCCTTATCTATTTATAAATATTTTTTTGGAATTTGGTATTATTTCATATTTCAACATATCATTTCTCCCATAATCCTATCTCAGTTCATAAATACATTCTATTTAGAGATTTCATCAATTATACTATTAATAAATTATTCATGATTCCATTACATATATAAAAGTATTTATTCAATCTGTAACTAATTTCATTTACAAGCCAATTTCATCAATGAATGACCACATTCATTATTAATACCACACAATTTCAAGGTATTCCTAAAACAAGGCAATTGGGAGGGAACTTGACTATGATAGTCGAGTATAAGACTTTAAAAGTAAGACCTAAAGTCTAAATTTAACTATAGTGGTGAGTATTACTACCTGAAGGCTATAGATTTGATAATACTCAATCGTAGTAGTCGAGCATGGACTTTTAGGAAATAACTTTTGGGTCATACTCGATTATTGTGGTTGAGTATAAGCTTATAAAGATAGGCCTTAGGAATGGTACTTGATTATAATAGTTGAATACAACTTGTGGAACTAATTCTCAAGCCAGTAATTGATTATCATATTTAAGTACCTATTAGGTTTTTTAATTTTTCCTATGAATTTTACAATTTAACGACTAATCTTTATCATTTCAATAGATTACAAAATCAAAACCCACTTTTCTTAACATTACATAAACATTCCACACCTTTCTAACAATAACTAATAGCAAAATCATACTAACATATAACTATATCACATTTACTTCATAATAATGTCTAATCTATAATATTTTGAACTTAAATAATCAAAATGTTACAAAATTTTATAGATTAAGTAGATTATTTACTTATTTAGTATTGGAGGATATAGAAAAGGCTTGATTGGATGAACAATTACTGAAATTATCTTAAAGTTAAGAAAATTAGATGAAACCCTTATTCTCTCTATTTTCCTTCATTAATGGTAAGATTAAAATAGTACAAAATTAAAGACTTGAAGTTGTTAAGCTTACTTATTTAGTCCTAGGATTATTGATAATTTTTCCTAATAGTAGAAGCTTGATTCTTTTGATACTAATTAAAAAGAAAAGTTACAAAAGAAAAAAAAGAAAGAGTTTGGCTAGTGAAAAGACAAAAATGCAGGATACCTAAAAGGTTTTTAATATTATAAAGGTATTTTGGTAATATTAAGGCCATCCAAAGGTAATTTAGGAATTTATCATTTTAAATCTCTTCCATAAACCTTTATCTAATTCTAATTATACAATATTATTTAATTAACTTAATTCTATCCATTTTCATCATAAAATCATATTTTCTTTAAATTAAACCCTATCCTAAACACATCCTCGATAATTAAATGATTGACATGCATACGAAATATTAATAAAAATAAATAAAATAATTTCTAATTTTTAAGAGTCATAATAGTGCATTATTTGATATATTGGCTTAACTCCACATTTCATTATCATGATTCATGCATTTTATCCTTACATATCAATACTTCGTTATAGCTTGATATTGGGAAAACATGTATCTTATATTGGATCCTTAGATTTCATGATTTTTTAAGAAAAAATAGGTATAGTTGATCATATATTCGACTATAAGAGCCTTAAGAGCAACTTTGGGCACCATTATCGACTATATAGTCAAGTGATAAGGTTTAGAGGCAAACTTAAGGTACAATAGTTGACTATGAGGCTCTAGAGAGCACTTTGAAAGTCTATAATTGACTATATAGTCTATCATCAACCTTCAAAAAGCTATTAAAGATTAGATATTCAACTATATAATTAACTATACCCTTTTAAAATGCATTTTCTAGGGCATGGTCAACTACTGATTGTGAAATTTGTAGAATTTCAAAATTTTTATTGTTCATTCATCCTAAAACTTCAATTTAATGCAACAATCACTTAACCATTTATTATGAACTCATAAATAGGTAACAACCACATAATATTAATGTCATACGCATCACTAAATTCATCTATTGTCATCAATTAATGCTAAATCAAGTAATTTTGTTTATAAAGTTATAAAACTTAAAATAATGCATTTCAACTTAAATTTTTCAATTTTATTAAGAATGGATGGAGTAACCACTCACCTTTGTATGGAAGAGAATACTATGAAGTTATTTATAAGTTTCTCAACCATAATCATATAAAAATTAGTTATTCTTTAAGTTAGGGTTCCAAACTTCCATAGAAACCAAATAAGTCTTAATCTTCATCATACTAAAAAAGAAATTAGAAAAATCTCAATAAGAATGATGTTTTTAACTTGAATGGGTAAAGAGTTTAAATAGAAATTAATGCTTTCATTACAATCTTTAAAGAAGAGAAGGTGGAGAAGTGAGGAGAGGAAATGGGATTTTGGGGAAGAGATAGGAAAAAGAGGGAAAATATGAAGGTTAGGCTTAAAATAAGGAGTATTATCTTCAAGGGTATTTTTGAAAACTCTTCCCTAAATCTCTTCCATACTTATATAGTCATTTATAATAACTTAGAATTTTATATTTTATAATTTTATTTAATTTTTCCTATCCATTAAATTATTAACTTTATTTTATTCCATATTGTATTCACAAAATTTCTTGTTTGTCTAATCATACAAATTATTTCTATTATTCTTCTCACAAAATAAATTCTAAAATTACTATATTTTAAAGACAGAGTAACAATACTTCTCTCTTTTTAAAAGAATTTATCCTTGAATTTTTAGAATACACAATATCCTACTAATAGCAAGGAATCATAACAAAGTTAAATTCATCACTCACCAAACAAATAGGGGTCATTATTGTATTAATGATTCTAAATTTCATGTAGCTTTATCCACTTTATATTGTTCCCAATAAACCTTCATGAATGACACTTCCTTAAATCTCAGTTTTCAAACTTAACAATGTAGAATCTTAATTATTTGTTCTTCATAGGATAGTTTAGGATCTAGTTGCAATGCTTCATTTCAAATTACATGTGACTTGTAAGGAAGATATTTCTAAAGCATTGACACATGGAACACATGGTATATGGCTTATAAATTATCCACTAACTCCAACTAATAAGCTACAGCTCTAACATGCTTGAATATTAGGAAGGGCATGATGAAACAAGATGCTAATTTGCCCTTCTTCTAAAGTGTTATCAAACCTTTTGTAGGAAAACTTTCAAGAAGACCATATCTCCTAACTGAGACTCTAGCTCTTTCTTTCTCTTATTTACCTATGATTTTTCTCAATCTTAAATTATTTTTAATTAATCTCAAATTATCTATCAAAATATTAGTTATTAAGTTCAATCGTAAGAATTTTTCTTTTTCAAGTTTGAACTATCTTATTAGAGAATGTCATTTTTTGCCATAAAGCACTTTATAAGGTGCTATTTGGATACTAAATTGATAACTATTATTACAAGCAAGTTCTATCATTAGTAGATCTTTCTCCTAGGTTCCTTCAAATTTCAAAATGCAAGCTATAAGCATATCTTCTAGTATTTAAGTGATCTTTTCAGATTGTCCATTCGTTTGTGTATGGAAGGTAATGCTAAATTGTAGTTAGGTTCCCAATGCTTGCTAAAATGATTAGCAGAAGTAGGAAATGAACTGGATATCATGATTTGACATAATTGTGATTAGAATCCATGTAATAGTATGATCTTATCAAGATAAATGTGAGTGTTTTGAGTTGTTAGGAAGGTAGTCTTAACAAGCACGAAATATGTAGACTTTATCAATCCATTAATGATAACCTATATGAATTCATACCTTTTTAGTGTTCAAGGCAAACTCCACGGTAATACTTTCCTATTGCCATTTTGGTATTGGAAGTGGTTAGTGCATTCTAGCTAGGTGTTAATGCTTTGCTTTCACTTATTAGTAAGTAAAATAGTCCACCATATGATCTAACGCATCTCTTTTCATTCCTTCTACCAGAAGATATCTTTTAAGTCATGGTAAATTTTTACCACTTTAAGGTGCATAATGTATGAAAAATTATAATCTTAGTGCATTAATTTATTTCATTCACTTATAAAAAACCAAATTCTTCTTTAGTGGCACCTTATTCCCTTTTCATCAATAATTAAGTCAGATTTTGTTCTTTCATTTGCTTTTTTTACAAGAATGGAATAATTAACATCATCTTTTGAGCATTCTTAATCCTTTCAGTGAGAACTAAATGAATTCATACATGAGCTAGTACTATATCTAAATCTTTGAATGGTGTCTTTATTTCTTTGCTTGTAGATTTCCTATTAACTGCACCTATTACTACACTAGCCTTGTTAGAATGATACAAGATTGAACAATCATTGTCCTCGAAAAGTTCCATCCATCTATTTTACCTTAGATTTAGGTATTTTTACTTGAAGATGTACTTTAAGCTTTTATATTTTATGTAAATTTTAGTGGTCTTTATATAAAGGTAATGCCACATATTTTCAAGGTGAAGATTACCACAGTTATTTCTAAGTCATTGGTGAGATAATTTTACTTATGTTTCTTTAAGTACCGAAAAGCATAAGTGATTACTTTACCATATTGCATGAGAAGACATCCAACCTCAATCCTTAATGCATCAAAATATACCACATATCTTTTGAAACCCAAGGGTAGTGCTAACATTGGTGTTGAAGTCAAACGTGCTTCTAGAAGTTATTTTCACATGCATCTAATTGCTTAAATCTAACTCTTTTTTACATTAATTTAGTCAATGGTGTGGAGATCTTGGAGAAATCCTTGACAACTCTTTGGCAGTAATATGTCAACCTAAGGAAACTATAGATTTTGGAAATTGATGATGGCTTTAGCTAATTTTTTATTACTTTAGCTTTTTGAAAGTCCATTTGAACACCCAATCCTGACACTGATAGTCTAAAATTCACATTTAGAAAACTTAGCATTCAATTAATGCTCTTATAAGGTTTACAAAACCACTTAAAGGCATTAAACATGCTCTCCCTCACTTTTTAAATACTTTAAGATGTCATTTGTGAAAACAATAACAAACTTATCTAAATATGGCCTAAACACATGATTCATCAAGTTTATAAAAGTAGACAGTGTATTTATTAATCCAAAATACATCATTAAGAACTTGAAATGGTCGTATCAAGTTTTAAACGAGGTTTTGGGGATATCTTCCTTGTAAATTTTTAACTGATAGTAGCCCATGCACAAATTAGTTTTGGAAAAATATTTTACTCTTTGAAGCTGATAAAAAAGATTATTAATATAGGAAAAAGAATACTTATTTTGTATAGTGACTTTATTGAATTGATGATAATTAATACGTAACTACATTGACCTATCCATCTTTTTCATAAAAAAGATAGGAGCTCCCCAAGTTGATGAGCTTGAATGAATAAAACCTTTCTCTATCAAATCTTATAATTGCTCATTCACTTCTTGTAATTTTGTTAAGGCCATTTAATATAGGGTATTAAAATGGTTTTTATGCTAGGAAATATATTAATATAAAACACAATTTCATGATCTATAGGTAATTTAGGAAACTCTTCCAATAACATATTAAGAAATTCTCTCATTGCAAAAACATTGTTGACATTTAGAATATGTTAATTCAAATTTTGCACTAGAGCCAAATATGCAATGCCTCCCTTTTAGATAAGTATTTAAGCTTTTATGCTTAAGTTAGTGCTAATAAGAGTTTAATAAACTATCTCTTTAGAATTTAATGGGCAAAGAGCCCTTTATGGAAAACATAACATATTTATTAAAACAATTCACATATATATGGTACTCAAATGGCTAATCCATTCCTAAGATTACATCATAGTCACTTATATCAAACAAAATTAAGTCTTTTGATATCATATGATCATGGAAATTTGTAAAGTAAGCCTTTAATTTATATATAGCTATTAAGGACCTTTTTATCTGTATTATTATGATTAAAAGGGTGTTCATATCTTTAGTGAGTTTACTTTGGATGAAAACAATGCTTTTGACACAAAAGAATAAATGGCTCTTATATCAAACAAAACTTTAGCAAGGAAGTTTGCAATTGAGATAGTACCATTATAACATCATTAGAGGTATGGGCCTCTTAGCGAGCAAATGCATATGCTTAAGCTTAACTTCTACTTATTTCTTTTTTTTAGCCTATAGTCTTAGTATTTTTTAAAGGTGTCAGAGGATTTCTTAGATGTGGCTTTGATGGAAGATTAAGATTACTCCATTAAGATATCAAATAACTTGCACCTTGGCTTACAACATTATGATGGTAATCCTTTGCCTTATGCCTAACTTTACCACATTTTAAGCATTCTCCCCTAAAATGGCTATAAGGATTGCTATGGTTAAAAGTCAATGTTGTTGTTAGCTTGGAGGAGGATTGGAATAGGTCTTTGGTCCCCTAGAACCTCTTCCTAAAGGGAATCCACTATGCATGCCATGATATGGCAATGGCTATATAGTAGAACCACTTTTACCATACCTAAAAGTTATTTGAAAAGGTATCTTTTTATATGATTGTGCTTAACTAAGCCTTTCGGATTAGCTTCACCTCTTGCTTTCTTTTTAAGTTTATCTTTCTTTTTTTATCATAGAATCTTAACTTATATGTCAATGCTTGATGCACTTCCTTTTAATAGATGGTTTTCTACTTAACATGAATCTTGTTAAAGTAGTAATCCTGTAGGCCTTACATGAACCTTTTTATCTTAATCTTTTTGGTAGAGATCAAATAAGGCATATACAATGACAATTGAATAAATTAGGCATTGTACTTGGTAATTATGAGATCTTCATGCTTGAGGATCTCAAATTCTCAAACTTTCTCTTAGTAGATGTTTAAAGGTAAAAAGTGGTTAATAAATGATTCTTAGGAAACTACTTAAGTTAAGGGCTCCAAGTATGGGTCTTGGCTTACTATTGTATCTGTGAACCAATAATAGGACATATCATCTAGTTAATAGCTTACCAACCTAACTAGCAAGAGTGTGGGCCTTTGTAACATATTGCCTAATTGTGCAATGTGATTTAAAAACTATTGAGGATCCATTATTGGGTCAAGATTGAAATATCATGGTGGGTTTGGACGAAGGAATTCATTTACAATCTTGAATTGATTTTTAATTTCTCTTAAAGGGTTCACACTCTCTTATTCTCTTTCTTGATCATGACTTTTTTAATTATCATTAAGATTACATGATTGTTCATCTTAGTTTTTTAATGTATCATGCCTTAGTCATTGAGTAAGAACTATATCAACATAGTCTAAAACACGTTACAAGAAGGTTATAGTTTAAGGTGAAAATGTTGTCATTTCCCTCACTAGCCTTTCCCCTATCATTACAAGCTTGATAGCCCTTAGATAATTCTTTATCCTTAAGGTGGTTGACTTACATCTGACTTCTTGTATTAACCATTTCTAAATTTCATAGAATTTCTCAAACGATTAAATGACAATTCAAGCAACTAATAGATAATTCACTAAACAAATTATGCAACAACTTGGTAAATAATTTATCATATCTAAGCTCCACCACTAAAATCAATGGTATAGTAAAATCCATCAAAATATTACTAGTAATACATAATCTTAGGTGCACACATATATCTGGTACAATTTTGATTAATACTTGTCATAGTTGTGCACAAATATAACCTAAGGGCCTTATTCCACTAAGAACCTATACCATACTCTTATACCAACTTGTTACAATCCTTGCCTAATCATAACTAGCTTGGACCTCGTTACTCAATTTCCACTAGCTTAATATAATCTATTTATCACAACTTTGAATAATTAATTAAAGAATGAGCAAGGGAAAAGATAAAATTTGATAAAAAAAATGCATTTCATTAATTATCAAGGTTTTACAAAATATAAGGAAGTTAGAGTTGCTTATAGCCTTTCCAAATTAAGGATAAACCATTCTAACTAACCTAAAGGATATTTTCACATTCAGATCCTCTACTCAAACCTATATATAGAATAAAACCCAAAAGATAATCAATATATAAATATCTAATGCTACCAAACAATCAAATTGGTGAGCTTTCAAACAATCTAGCTCTTAGAAAGTGGTAGTGGTAACTCGACTTGAGAATTTACAAAATAAATCACAAAGGAGTAAGTTAAAGGCTCAATGAGTAAATACTCCATTTAAGCAAATGTATATATATAATAACTTACCTACTAAATTGTCCTTTTATGACATTTAACACTTATTCAATCACATTATTAATTCAAATTTCAATTAGCCTCAAGAAGCATCAAACATAATAATTCATCATAAATACACCACTTAATAGTTCATAAGAACCATTATAATTTAAAACTATTTTACAACTCAAGCAATAAATAATAAATAAATATATATATCTATCTAATAACTCTTGAGTTAGTCTTATATCTTTCCCACATTCCATTCTTTTCCCTTCAGGATCATCCTCCTTTCCCACCTATCCATCCTTGTCCCTCTAAAGTCATTTTTTTACCCTTTCCACCTTATATTAGGAACTAATTGTTTAGAGTTCATATTGCCCTTTTCACATTTCTTAATTTATAATTGGCTTAAAGGTTTCATTTCTCATACTAAGCCATAAGCCTTGTTCGTCATTATGATCCTATAATATTATGCTTCTATACATGACCACATATTATAAGTCATTGCATATACAATAATACAATTTTATTCATATCATGCATAATTTGATATACTATATCAAATACATATTTCATTATCTTAATTCACACATCTTATCCTTACATATCATATTTCATCATAGCTTAATGTTTGGAAAACATGTATCTTATGTTAAACTCTTAGGTGTCATGATTTTTCAAAAAAAAAATAGATATAATTGACTATATACTTAACTTCAAAAACCTTAAGAGCAACTATAGGGATCATAATCCATTAGTGTATGCTTTAATAGCTAATCATAGGATGATTGTATTTGCATACAATATATTAAGTTTTCTTTATATATATATATATATATATATATATATATATATATATATATATATATATATATATATATATATATATATATATATATATAAATAAAGCCATTTAATTGATTATTATATTTGATGTTATATCTTTATAATATAAATAAATATAATAATGATCCTTAGAATAATTTACATTTTCCTAAAATATCCTTTGTCAAGTATCATTGTCAACTAAAACAGCAATAATGCATCAAGATTAGTATATATGTTGACTAATAATTATAATTACAATCATGGATATGAGATATCGAGTTAACTCATGGGTATATGTTAAAAAACAAATGTAGTAGATTTACTTGCCATAAGAATGCTACATAGATCACTATATCATAAGCAATTCTTATAATGATAATGATAATGATATATATATATATATATATATATATATATATATATATATATATATATATATATATATATATATATATATATATATATATATATATAATTCTTTAACTTGAAATCACTACGATTCCTTACATGATGAGCCATGTATTTTGATGTTATCTAATGTTACTTATAATAGAGTTAACTTAAAAGATGGTAATTGAGCATATCACAAATCAAGTGGAAGGATACAAGTAATCTAGAAGGGATTTTATTCATAGGCCTCTTGATTAATTGAGACCATGAAATCCATTTCCATGCTCATGGATCACTATGTGATATTAATTTATTTATTTTAGTTAGTCTACTCAAGAATTAAAAAACAAATAGAATGAATTTGGACATTGACAATGGAAATGTTATGTTAAATCATTAAAAATTTTAATTACTTAGGTGATAGTGATGTATAGCTAAATATCATTTATTGTCTATGACATTAAAATACAATTTTAAGATTACTACTAACATAATGGGAACTTATAGGGTCACACATAAAGAACAAGTTAAATATTAGGGTTTTAGTATAATTAGACACTTTCAGTTAAACTAGAGATCATAATTAAGAAAATTTTAATATGATTAGGCTTCATTAAGTAATACAATATGATTAGATTATATTTAGTGACACTAAATATAGTTTGATTACTAACTAAGCTTGTTTAAGCTTAGTTAATAATTAAAGACCAATTATCTCTTTAATTAACATACATTTTCATTAGAGATCATTTTTAGATATTTTATTTGTGAAATAAAAAAATTAATTAGATTATTATCTAGATATATTTTATTTATGAGATAACATGTCACAAACTAAATTTGATCATGATCGACATGGATTTTACTATTTGATTTCTACCATCCTCAACATTTTTTATACCAAATTTATTGACCAAAGATCTCTCTATTTTTGTAGGAACCTAAAATTCATTTTAAATTTTATAGAAAAATAGTTAGAGTTTTTCCTATTTTTGAACATTTCTCAAAGGCCACACACCTCAAATAAAAAAACTATTAAATTCTTTACAAATACAATACCAACACAAAATATATACAATACTACACAAACTCAAATACATAATTTATACAAACACTAATAACTTCACTTCTAATCTTGATCCTAATCCAACTGTCAAAATCATGTAACTTAGCGGTCTTTAATTCTTCGTAGATACAATAAAGCTTGAATGTATATATTTGAACATAAATATATTGAAAATAAAATGTAATGAGTTACGAAAACTCAGTGAGTATGCATCTTTCATAACTACATGTCAAATCAATTATGTAGGACAATCATATGCTAATTAAATCTTAAAATGGAAAATTGTTACAAGTCAAATTCTTGATTTCTATAAGTCACAACACCGATTCCTAAGTTAATCTATTTGCATACACATAACTTAAATTATCTACTTTGTATCATAATTCATATTAATCTTAGTCATCCAATTCATATGATATCATTATCATATCACACCTCACCCACTTCGAGTAATTATCAACATTCAGATTGCCAACAAGCCCAATCATAATTAAATTATTACAACCACATCAAATATAGGTATTCAAGGATAACTAGATTTCGATTTCTTAACACAATAAAGAACAATATATATAAACATCCATCCATCTTTTGACTCCGGGTTTAATCTTATATCCTCTACAAGCTCTCTGTCCTTATCCTTTCAAGGCCTACCTAATACCTTTCACAAGTTTTTTACCTAGAATTTCCTATCTGATATTTCACATCATCACCCCTATCACATTTCTTAATTTCAATGCTACTCATGGCATAACTCATAGCATAATGTACATATTAAAGTCCAAGCTCTACATATCACAATTAAAATCCAATCACAATACAAGGTAACAAAATCATTATCACAAACTATTTCTAAGACATGTAGCACTAGTCAAAAGCAATACATTGCCATCTTAGCATTGCCATAAGTATTCATTCATATTATAAAGTAAAGTAATTAGTTTATCATCACAGTCATTCTTATTTGCTAAAAATAATTAATAACACCACTATGCATAGTAAGCATGATCTATCAACATTCACTTAATTCATATACATTCTTAATCTATTATTCTATCAAACATAGGTTCCAACAAGCATTGCAAGTCACATTTATGCTTTAGCTTCATCACAAGGCTTCATAATATGAACAAAATCATCTTTATAAAGTAACAATCATAGTTATTGAAATTAAAGCACTTTAATCATAAATATATTCGAATCCCATATATGAATTATAATTGCAATGAGTAGAATTAATAAAAGATTATAAATTATACCATTCAATAATTATAAGCAATAAGTAAATCTTAAAGGTGAGATATATACTCATTTTATAGGATCCATCTACTTTGTTCACTCCGAAGGGTCCAGGTTCAAATTTCCTTCATTTTTTTACTCACAATTTTCATGAATAATTATAATTACATAAATATTATTTATTTCATTCCTAAATATTACAATTCAAGATTTAGTTCATGACATTCCAACACTCAATATCATCAACTCTTTATGTTTCCTAATATGGATTTGTGATATCAACATATCATATTTTAAAGATTTACTTAAATTAGCTTTGAACACCAAAAATGTTAGATTTATATGTTATAGATGTACTCTATACATACTAATCTAACATTCTAAAGCCTCAAATCATTATTTTATCACTGTCACATTAGGAATCCAATTAGGATGATAAGAAAAAATGAAATTTCCTGAATGAGGCATGAGATAGTTAAAATATTAAAGCCTTGTGTTATAAGGATACCATATTTATGTTATTTTATAAAGTTATATATTCAATTCCTGATATCTTTAGCTTTATTTCAACATAATCATCAATTCGTATTTCCCCTATTTAGGGGTTCCTCGAATCATGCATAAATCTTTCAAAATATTTAAAAGTAGTGCTTTGTAAATCCTCTAACCATACTATTCTAACATTTTACATCATAAAAATCATATTTTTCATAAGTATTATCATGTATTCAAAAGGGTCTTGAAATGAATTTTTTAATTTAAGCTCACAATAATAAAAATATTAGAATTTTATAATATAGATTGACTTACCTCTTTAAGGCAGCTTTGTTAGAGTTTCACCGGTACTAGAAAATTAATGAGCTTGTTGAAAAATATGGAAAAAACTAACGCCCTTTGCTACATTGAATAGAGTAGCAAATCTACAATTTCTTTTAACCTCAAGGAGCGGTCCCAATTAGAGAGTGGCTCATAGAGGAACCAAATGGTGAACAGTACCTATAATGGAAAGGATCATTTTAGGAAATAGAAAAAAGCTCAATACCCGAAGTGCTATTATTGTGCTTTAATCGAGCTCTTATTATTATGTTGGCAACCTACTACTCAATAAAAACGTACTTGTCAAAGGAGGGTCTGTAATGGACAGGAGGGGCTTAGTCACAACCTAGCGTATCTCTATCACCTTATCAGCTACCGTCAAACTAACATGGAGCAAATGGAAGAATGATAGTATCACAAGAACCAACAATATGCTAGCAACAATGAGGCAACAATGAAAGGCATCAGGCATAGTAGCTACAATAGTTTCTTGATAGGAAAGCAACAAAAAAAGAAGGAAGGAAAGAGAAAGAGAAAAAAAAAAGAGAAAAAGAGCTTAGGTAGAGAGAGAAAGGGCTAAAAAAATAAAAAAGCTTTAGCCTTTCATTCAATGTATTGTGATGTGCTGTAAGTCCATATTTCATTTGAATCTTAACTATTTATTCCCTATCATAAATGATCTTAGCCTTTTATTCATTTAAAATGGAAAAAATTTATTTTTATAAAATTCTCATTATTTAAAATTTCCTTTTTCCTATTAAATTTAAAACTTCAACATAAATATTCCTATGCCATATATATATATCATAAGTCATCATATCCTATATTTCTAAAAAACTTTTGTAAATTTATAAAATTCATGAACAAAAATATCCATCGAAACTCACATATATATAATAATTTTTGCACTCTTAACTTCCAAATGTCCTAAAATTCGTTAATTGTATAAAGATATATTTAATTAATGCTTTCATAAAATAAAATCATAATAATACTTATTCAATAAGAATTTAAAATGTTCTTATTTAACTTTCATAATAATAAAACAATTTAACTATCCTAATTGCTTAAAATAAATATTCTAGGAATTTAAGTAAATAAAAAATTCTAAATATTACCTTAGGCAATTATATAAAATATATTTGTTAAATTAAGATTTGATTGTGATCTATTAGGTAGGATATATATCCTAAAATAAACAGAGATATTATTCTAGATTTTAGATCTTAATTTTACATATAGGATAATTATAATGTCAAGATTGGCTTATTGATATGTGATTAAAGTCAAAAACACTAAAAACTTTAGTAGCCAGCACTACCTTGTCAAGGAGAATAATCCATTTGATTGGATTAAAGTCCTTAGTTGTTTGTGTGGATACCATAGAAACACTAGCATTTGATGACATTTGTGATTTAACAACTAATACTTGAATAATCTTGATGTTTTTATATGTTCATGAGATTTATGTTAGTTATATGTTTATATTTGTGAAAATAGAAGCAACTTATATTTACAGTTATGATTCGGATTACAATAATGTTGATTTAAAGCAAGCCATTCTGCATTAATTTGGAATCACACCCCAAAGGTATCTATTCTACTATTAGTTTATACTTTTTTTTCACTTGGATCCTTCATAGGTTTTGGTATGAATTTTAAATTTTTATTATGCTTTTTGTATTTGAATCTTAACATAATTAATTACATGGTTAAGTACCAAGGTCTAGAGGTAAACTTAAGGTATAATAGTTAACTATTGGACTCCAAAGATTGCTTTGGAGGCCCATATTACTATATATTCAATTATCAACATTTAAAAAGTTGCTTAAGATTATATAGTTGACTATATAGTTAATTATATCCCTTAAGAATTAATTTTCTGGGATATAGTTGACTACCGTGCTAGAAAATTTGTAGAACTTCAAAATTTTTCTTGTTCATTCATCCTAAAACTTGCATTTAATGCAATAATCACCCAACCATTAATTATGAACTCGTAAATAGGTAACAACCACACATTTTTAATGTCATAAGCATTATTTAATTCATTTATTTTAATCAATTAATGCTAAATCAAGCAATTTTGTTTATAAGGTCATAAAACTTATAATAATGCATTTAAACTCAATTTTCATTTTTATCAAGAATGGGTAGAGTATCCACTCACCTTTGTATGTATTAGAATAATAGGAAGCTAGTTTAAAGGTCTCTCAATTCTAATCACATTAAAGATTGGTGGTTCTTTGAGTTAAGTTTCCAAACTTTTTTAAAAACCAAATAAGTTTTAACGTTCATCAAATTGAAAAGAATCTTAATAAGGATGGTGTTTTTATCTTAATTGAATAAATAATTTGAAGAAAGATTGGTACTTTCCTTGCATCCTTGAAAAAGAGAAGATAAAGAAATGAGAAGAAGAAATGGGATTTTAGGAAGGAAATGGGAAAATGAAGGAAAAGTAAAGGTTAGGCTTAAAATGAGGAATAATGTATTCTTTTCTAAATTTTTTCATATTCATATATTCACTTATAAAAAACTCATAACTTTATAATTTATGATTTCATTTAATTATCCTTATGTATTTCTTAAATTCATATTCCTTGTTTATTAA
The DNA here is from genome assembly GCA_020226215.1 of Sindora glabra. NCBI lineage: Eukaryota > Viridiplantae > Streptophyta > Magnoliopsida > Fabales > Fabaceae > Sindora > Sindora glabra. The sequence continues at coordinate 83,285,120 of CM035226.1, forward strand.
ATTATCAATTTTATTTTATTTTATAATTCATTCACAAAATATTTTGCTTATCTAATCATGTCAGTTATTTTCATTATTCTTCTCTTAAAATAAATTTTAAAATTACTATATTTTGAAGAAAGTGTGATAACCATTTACTGCCATTTTCCCTTAAAAATACCTATACTCATTTCATTTCTTTATTTTTACTTATAACCTTTAACTTCTTCAAGCAAGGGAGGGAAAAAAAACTAGAGCTTAGAAGAAGAATTCTTGCAATTCTCTTCAAGGTAAGCAACCTCTCAATCAACAGTCTCTTATGAACTAACTTCTCTCATTTCATCTATTCTTTCCTTTACATATGAGTTTTTAAGTTAGTTATGTTAGAAAAGGTTAAGAAAAAACCCCTAACCCACAAATCCTTATTTATTTAGTATATAAAGACTCCATTCATCCCATTCCACACTCCAAACTTTTTACTTAAGCATTGTGAGTAGTATTCTACCTATATCTTAACTTAAATTCATTGTATCGTTTAAGATTTAATATTTATAGTTTGTTTAATTATTATGTATGAAAAATGGTTTCATGCCTTAAAGTATATGATTAATTAATGGTTTATGTTGTTAGAGAGTGGCATTTAATATCTTTCGAAAGTTTGGTTATGGTTTGGTGTGATATAAATGTGATTTAAAGGTTATTAATGGTGGATGAACAATACTTTTGTAGAAAAATTTACAGAGCACAAGGTGATAATCGACTATATGCATCCAAGTTATTCTTTGGACTAGCATAGTCAACTATATAAACCGGGATTGCTTTTTAGATAGTGATACTCGATTGCATATTTGATTATGATTATCTATAGTTGCCTATTAAACAATGGTAGTTAACTACATAGTTGACTATGATTGTCTAGCATTGCTCTTTAAACCCTCGTAGCAACTATAAGTGCCAAAATTCATCTCTAAACACCTTTAGTCGAGTATATAGTCAAGTATTACCTTGTTCTACTATAGTATCCTATATTTTACAATAATAGATGGTAATAGGAATGAGACATGAAGTACTATGCTTCTAGAATAATGGAACCATGTAGATTTTGATACTATGATCTCATGTAGCTTAGAAAGGATAATTTTTTTTATTTTATTTAAAAGGGTAAGCCATGTAAAGTCCTTTTTACATGTATGTGTATGTAAACATGATTTTATTTTGATTGTGATGTCATAAGCATGAATTTAATTTGATTGCTAAGTTAGTTATATTATCGATTATGGCATGGATAAGAATGATAAGTTGAGGATGATTAATGCTACAATATGATATTATGGGCTGGAACCATGAGCTTATTTATGAAGGGATAAGGATAACCTTAGAGAAAAAAGGTTGAAGATGTGAAGGATAAGGATGATAGTAGTCATAAGGAGGATACTTGTTCATTATTTATGTTTTATTTACATTTGTTGCCCTATTCTTTGAGATTATCCTTCTTGTTTTAATTCAATAGGTGATACTTTCGTAGGTGGTTTGTCACATGAATGGTTGAATAGAGTTTATATTATTAATAAAGTTCTACATCTGAGGATCTTATTTTATGGAACTTAGATGGGATCTTAAATGTTTCCTTATACACTTACTCATTTATGCTCTTTCCTATAATCTATGTGTTTAGGTAGAATATTTCTTACTTAGTTCTATATTTTTTTTATGGATTAACTTTTTAGATACTCAATAGGATTAATCACTTCTTCCACCATAATAAGCAAGGTTCCTTCCTTCAAAGATTCTTTATCATTTTTTTTTTGATAGATTTAGAAGCAACTATGATGACACTCTTGTAAATTTGAATTATTAAGATTAAGTAGAATTAGTAGGCCAAGTCTCCTTTGTTTAGGTTAAAGGTTGAGTACTAGGATATGTGTTATGTAATTAGGATAAGTTATGCCCATGTGTCATGAGGCTTATAAGTTAACCTAATTATTCTTTTAAAATAAAATTCAAACTATAATGAATATTTTTGAAAAGTATTATTCTTCCCAAATGATTAAACTAATGTTATGGAAGATTTTCTTGTTATGGTAACCAATCACTATACATAAGGCTAATAGGATCACTTAAGAATAATCTTATGCCAATTATGACTGAAATGGGTCATGACAGTATAAAATTTAAAATCTATACTATTAGAAAAATGGTGGTGAAAGTAAAAGAATAAAAAATGAAATTACTATAGGTATGAAATTTAAAATTTCTCTTTTTATAATTAAAATTTCTTTTCATTATGAATATAATCAAGTATCCTATTTTCTAGTTAGGAATATTTTAATAATTAATTATTGAAAACTTTTAAAAGTGCAACTAAACATTTTTAAAAGACAATAGCTAATTACTCCATTTATAATCACTAATTATGATTTTTAATCATAATACTAAATAGAGACTTAGTTAAAAAATTATAATTATTAGCATTATTAATAGAAATATATTAATGCTTCCTTCCTTATTGAATAATTTCATTTATTTAGACAATTATCAAAGTGGTTAACCAAGTGGTATCGGGTTATTACTTTATCATAGAAGTTATAAGTTTAAAGTATAAGGGCACGCTTCAGTAGGGTTAAGGTGATGAATTTGCCTTTTAGGCAATAACTTTTTTTTAAATCAAATATTTTGTTATGAAAGAATACTCAATTAAATTACAAGTCTTTAATATTAGATAGAGCATTGCTTGACTACTAAAGAGTCTATAATATAATAAGGCTTTATTTCATATAAATAACTGATAATTAATAAGTTATATAATAATTAATAAGATAACTAATATCTGATAACGGATAAATTAACTAATTATATAAGAAGTGTTTCATAAAATAAGTTATTAAATTAGTTAGAATTATAAAATAATATAAAAATATATTAATAGAAATAAATATATAAATTAAAATAATTCATATTAATGAAAGATATGAGTTGTAAATTAATAAAAAGAATAAATATAGATTTAAAAAAATTAAAAAGGTAGTAACTTATAAATTATAAGTTACTTGAGATAACTTATTAAATTATAATTTATTTTTTTTAATAAATTAGTGTAAGAAATACTTTTAGAGGAGACTTATAATTTATTGACCATATTAATAAGTTATAAGTTGAATTATTTATTATACAAAATAAAGTCTAATTATTATTATATTATATATGAAAACACTTTATTATAAAAATCATTCTTTATAAAAAATAACTGAGAAATAGAATAATTAACTTATTAAACATTTATATATACCAATTAAAATAAATTATAACATCATGACATATTTAAGATATATGTTAATATATAAGATTATTTTTGTCTTACATAGTATTTTGATATATTTGATATACTCATCATGAATAATTAACTTCCTAGACTAAACCAATATAACAAAAAGACATAATGAAACAAATTCAAAATTGGATTATAGTAACAGATTAATTGATTAATTTAATTTAAGTGGTAATTATAACCTAAAAAAATAATTAAAATACACAATAAAAATTTAAAAAATTGTGCATTTTTTTTAACAAAAATATCATATTATAATCATATATTATGTGAAAATATTGCAATAAAACTTTAAATAATACTATAAACTTATAAATGTTTAAAATTGTTATCCAACCAAAAGTAGTAAATTTTATCTAATTTAATAAAGGTTTTGTAAAGTAATATAAGAAGTATAATATAACCATATGTTATTGCATGTTATATTATAAAAAATATGTAATGATATCATAAAAGATAAAAGATTGAATGATATTGAAATAAATATGAAAATGTGATATGAAGAAATTTAAGTGATAATTAATAATGAGGTGGAAGAATAGTGTAATAATAGTGTAAAATATAGGAGGAAGGAATATAGATAATGATAATGTAACTTATTATAAAAAGGTCATTTTTTGGGTACATTAGAAGAAAGTAATATTTTTTTAATGGAAAGAGCAATCAAAGCACTAAATGCACACATCTAAAGATTAGGAATCAAATTTTAATATTGCAGAAGGTACATAACCTTCAACAAGTAATGTCAAATACCATTTAAATTAAAGGTTATAGGAAAAAGAAAGAAATTAATATTTAATTAATACTATTTAAGCTTTGTTTCACTTAATAAATAAGTTACCTTATAATTTATTAATCTAATTAATAAGTTATAAATTAGTTTTTAAAAATATTTTATATATTAATTTATCAAAAAAATAAATTTAGAATTAAGAAATTATCTTGAATTGCTTACAACTTAAAAGATGATAACGTTTTAATTTTTTTTAAATTTATCAATTTTATTTTATTAATTTATAATTCATACCCTTAATAAATAATTATATTTTATTTTAAATAATAAATAATATTTATAAATTAAGTAAATAAATAAATATATAATATCATAAATTTAGTATAATTAATTCAATTTTAGTTAATTGTATCTTTATTTAAATAATAAATAAATAAAAACACATAGATGAACGAATATGTAATGCCATACAACGTAATTAATTATACTTTGAATAATTATATTTCTATTATAAATAATAAATAAATAAAAATTATGTAAATAAATAAATATATAAGATCATAATATATAATTTATTAAATTTTAGGTAATTATATTGTTATTTTTAATATTTTAATCATTTATATAATTTAATTTTTAAATAAATATGACTTAATTTAATTTATATATTTATTTATAATAATATATTATTTTATATCATTTTATATTTTTAATTAATTCAATAATTAATTTTATGAAATATTTTTATAATTAATTAGTTTATCAACATTAACTATCAGTTGCTAATTTATTAAGTATTTACAGGAAATAAAATTTTAATGACGTAAAATCAATTTTTGTTTATTTTCATAAGAAATTGATGCAATAATATTATTTCATAAGAAAAAATTTATATATGATAACTTGCCAGGATAAATATGTTAATTGGATAGGCTCTTTTACCTAAAAAAAAAAATAGTTAATCAAAGTTTATGACTTTTGAAAAAACTTAAATTTGTTTTAGTATATTTTTACCATCGAATAATTATATATAATATAAATATATATAATGGTAAACTGTTAAACATGTCACCCATAGCATTAAACATAAACAAATTAAGTGATGCGAGAACTATATTTATACAAAATAAAAATAAAAATATGGATTACTTAGTCATTCGAATAATGATAAATAAAGATTAATACAAAAATACAAATGTTTGACTTGTATCAATGGGATAAATACACATTATGTAATCTATAAATCTAATTTATACTTTTTGTGAACGAAAAGTGCTAATTCCTGATAAAAATAAAAATTATTTCAAAAAAATAATAAATTAAAATAAAAACAATTTTACCGAGCCAAACCAAAGAAAACCCACGCTTGAAACAATTTTTATAGTAAACGCGGCGAGTCGTGTGCCGGTCACACAGTCCCCAGAATCAGCGATTGATTTCTATCTTTCAGATTCTTATTTTAAATTTAAAATTGCTAGTAAATACTTAAATAAAATAAAAATCTTTGAAATTAAGAAGTTTCCTTTTTTTTTTTGTCAAATCAAATTTTCTTTAAAAAAAATTTGGAAACCACTTGCGCAAGCAAGATCCTACTATAAAACTGCTATTTTCATCCTTTTGACCATCTTAGTGTGTACAGACTCTTCCGTTTTCTTTGGATAATTTCTGTTTCCACCATTGATACATGAGAAAAGCTCCATTCTTAATCTTCTCTTCCAAAGATGGGTGAATACAAGCTCAAGGAAGAGCGAATTCTTACTCACAAATTCGTGAAATCCGGATTTGCAAATGGATATCCGAGAGTGATTCGGATTTCAGTCGGTGACAACTATGCCACTGACTCTTCCAGCGATGAGGAAGACGAAAGGCTTGTGCACAGACGAATCATGAACGAGATTAGATTAGAAGACTGTTCTGGTTTCGTTGCAAAAAGAGAAACTGTTTTGGGTCTGAACGCGTGCGTGAAGCATAAGAACAAGCAAAGCAAAATCTTTAATGGCCAGAGATCAAACAAAGCTGAAGGGAGGAAGTTTCGTGGCGTTCGCCAGCGGCCGTGGGGGAGATGGGCGGCAGAAATCAGGGATCCATTTCGGAAAGCCAGAGTCTGGCTTGGCACCTTCGACACGGCTGAAGAGGCTGCCATGGCTTACGACGAACACGCGATTCTGCTTCGTGGTTCCGATGCTCTCACTAATTTTGAGAAATTGGAGAAAAAATCTCAATCCTCCATGGAAGTTAAAGAAACCGACAGTGAAGTTGATCGCAGTATAACATTGAGGAAGCGGTTGTCGCCGGAAAATGATTCTTCGTTGAAATTGAATTGTGACCGTGATTCTCAAAGTAGAGATTCAAACGATTTGTCTTCTCCGACCTCAGTTCTGAGGTGTCAGCCGTTTGAAAATGGAGCGGCGGAACCGGAATGGATGCCAATGGTGGATTTCAGGGAGGAGTCGTGTTTTCAAGATGAATACTTCGGTGGTGATTTGCCGTTTGGTAGTCAAATTCCCGACTATCAAACTCTAAGTCCCATATTTTCCGGAGAGGTGAGTTTACCGCAGTTTGCTTCTTCTTCGAATGACAATTTCGGCGATATTCCCTTTCCCCTGTGGGAAGATTTTGATTCGTGTAAATGGGATTTTGATAATTACTTCCAAGATCCTCTGACGAATAATTAAATTAATATCTAGGTGGGGAGTTTTTCTGCAAGATATTTTATTGTTTTTAATGGGATTAAAACTAGATGGAGGGCTTTGATGCAAGATTTTGGTTGTTTTTAGAAAGTTGGATTGTTTACCGGGGGGTGATGAAGGTGATGAGGTAGACTTTTTTCTTTTCGTTTTTGTGTTAAGTGTTATTTTATTTTTTTCAGGAAATAATGTTAAGAACAAGTAAATGGATTTATTTTTCTTCTATAGCTGTATATTTTGAATTTCAAATTGTTTTGTAATTGTGATAGTGATTTTTATGAATTTTTGAATGAATGATTTGTGGGTTAGAAGATACCGTTTGTTATTGTAGTTTTTAAAAATGCGTAATTTTATGGGATAACTCATGGGTTTGATGGGTTGTTGGGATATTTTGGATAGACACATTGACATAAAATGGGAGGCGGGGACTTTAAAGGGCTACACAAAATGCACCAATTTATCCCATTTAATGTGCAATTGCTGGCCACGTCGGGCACTTCACAGCCACATAAAATGCATTTGGCCTGCCATTCTTTTGAAGGTAAGACCCCAACACATACGTTCTCTAATGTCTTTAGAATGTGGGTGTCTTCAATGGTAATTATATAAATAACCGTCTAATGAATCAATATTAATAAGTTTCTATTAAATATGAAGCGTATAAAACTGAATGAATCAAAATAAAACGGTGACATTATACGGTAATGTTAGATTTAATAAATATTGAATAAAAAAATTGCAACGAATTTAAAAAATCCTAATTGCTCTAGTAAGGGGAATAAACACCGAAGTGAAAGATTTACGGAAAATATGAGCTTCTGGAGGAGCCGAGGAGGTAAGAAAAGGTTATAGTTAACCAATCAATTATTACAACAAGTATGAAATATTGTCACGTTCCAATTTAAGGGTAAAAGCTTCTTAATTACATAAGTCAGCTGATACTTTGCATTGGCTCGTTTAGTCAAAATAATCAACGATTTGAAATTAAATTTTGATCGATTCTTTTATAAAAAGAATCCCAAATAGTTTGTAAACCATGGATGACTTCCCTACATACTGCTTAAAAAGCAGAACAATCTTGACCCTTTTAGTATAATCATGAGTGCAGATAATTAGGACTGATCATATACTTTATTATCATAAAGATGTTCAATTTGAAGTATAATTATTAATTAAATGATGAATTTATCATTACAACTTCACTAAAATCTAACAATTTTTAAAAATTTTCACTTCTTTATTAATTATGACAAATTTACATCATCTTACATTAAATTTGTGTCTTGTAAAGTAACAATACTCCAACCACTTTTTACACTTTCTTTTCGTAACAATCACAAAAGAAATCAAAGTGGTTTAGCGATAAACATGAGGATGATGCACTAGATGGCTCTAAATGTTTACGATTTTTCACTCAAAGATTGTGTCTTATCAGAGATTCGACTCTGTTTGCCATCCTTTTGAAGCAAACCCCTCTTTTTTGAGTTCAATATAGAGATTCCCTTTTTGTATTCAGACAGGATCAAACAATATTAAAAGTAGTTTTAGTGCTGATTAAGACAAAAAACTATTGCCGTTAGCCATGACAAGCGTGTAATGACTTCATTTGCTAGACTCCATTAGGTTACCTTTTTCCTCAAAGGTACTTGTCGGATTTGATTTGTCTGTGTCAAAACATGCGCATGAGTTCCAATTCTTTTAACAAATAAAATAGGCAAATGTCAATTATACATTTGCTTCGTTCAATAAAAATATGTTAATTTTGGATAAATTTTATTTGTTAATAAATAAATATTTAAATCTTATATATGATAATGAGAGAGTAAAATTAATATTAGAATGAATTATATAAAATATTGACATCATATTAGAATGACTATAAAAGCTTAGTTAGAATTCTTTTTCCTTTAAAATACAATAATTAATATACTAAAATTTTTGTGTAGGGTTAGTTGAATATGCATATTCGCTTTTTATTATTATAGATTGCATAGTGGTTTACCACGGATTATGAGGATGATGCATTAGATGATCTACACTAGAGGTTGTTTGATTGCCAAAAAATGTTGCTGTTGCTATAATTCTAATCACAAAGAAATCAAAGTGGTTTACCAAAAAAATGGGAAAAAAATTAAGTCAGTACCGTTTGTTGTAATTTATTATAGTAAGGTATTTTAAATTTATTTTCTTTCATTTAAGTGCACCTGTATATGAAAATTTATCATGATGCCCAGAAGATAAAATGACAAACTTATAACGCGTCTTAAGAAGACCAAAAGTATTAAAAGAGAAACCTCTTTTGTCATATATTAAAATTGGAGAATTTTTAATTTCATACAAATAAAAAATAAAAGACTAAAAACTTATAAGAATTAAAATCGAAGAATTTTCAAATTTTATAAAAATTAAGTTAATTTAATTTTAATTATAAATAAAATTAATAAAAATTTAATTTTTTAGGAATTAAAATAAATTTTTAGTTAAGATAAAAATAAAAATAAATAAGAATATAGAGACACAAAACCTTACCTAGAATTATAAAATAGTCAATTTCTTTCTTCTTTTTTTTTTTAAAAAAAAGATAATCCTGAATGAATTATTATCTGGAGACTAAACAGTAACATGTTATTACTTGATAACTTGGTTATTCATTAAACTTAATTTATTCATTTATTTAAAATTTTTTATTAGTATTATTATTTGGAGATGAAATAGTAACATCATCTTCTTTAGTAGTTTAATTATTAATTAAACTTCATTTACTTATTTATTTTGAATTTTTGGTTAGTGTTACTATTTTGAAATCAAATAGTAACATATAACTATTTGGAGACGAAAGAGTTACATACTCTTATTTGACAAATTAATTATTAATTAAACTTAATTTATCCATTTATTTAGAGTTTTTTATTAGTATTATTATTTGGAGACGAAACAGTAACATCCTCTTTTTTTATAGTTTGATTGTTAATAAGACTTGATTTACTTATTTATTTTAGGTTTATGGTTGAACAGTAACATGTTACTATTTTAAAACTAAATAGTAATATATTACTATTTTACTATTTTGAAACTAAATAATAATATATTACTATTTGGAGACCAAATAATAGTATACTCTTATTTGGTAATTTGATTATAAATTAGACTTAATTTATCTATTTATTTAGAATTTTTAATTAATGTTCTTGTTTGACAAAAAATAGTAATATCCTTTTTTTACAGTTTAATTATTAATAAGACTTAATTTATCCATTTATTTTATATTTTTGGCTAGTGTCACTATTTTGAAACTAAACAATAACATGTTATCCATTATTTATTATCGTTTGAAGATTAAATAATAACATGCTCTTATTTGATAATTTAGAAACTAAACAGTAATATGCTCCTATTTAACAATTTGGAGACCAAATAGTAATATACTCTTATTTAATAATTTGATTATTAATTAGACTTGATTTATCTATTTATTTGAGATTTTTTATTGATATTACTATTTATAGGTGAAATAGTAATATTTTTTTCTTTGACAGTTTAGTTATTAATGAGACTTAATTTATCAATTTATTTTGAGTTTATGGTTAGTGTTACTATTTTAAAACTAAACAGTAATACGTTATTGTTTAGAAATTAAATAATAATATGCTCTTATTTAGTAATTTAGTTATTAATTAGACCTGATTTATTTATTTATTTAAAATTTTTTAGTTAATGTTACTATTTGGTGATAAAACAATAACATCTTTTTTTTAGTAGTTTAGTTATTAATAAGACTTGATTTGCCTATTTATTTTGGGATTATAATTGGTGTTACTGTTTTAAAATCAAACAATAACATATTATTATATGAAGACTAAATAGTAACATGCTCTTATTTAGCAATTTGATTATTAATTAGATTTGATTTATCCATTTATTTAAAATTTTTTATTAAGGTTACTTTTTGGAGATAAAACAATAATATTTTTTTCTTTAACAGTTTGATTGTTAATGAGACTTAATTTATCCATTTATTTTAAGTTTATGGTTAGTGTTACTATTTTGAAACAAACAGTAACATGTTATTATTTAAAGGCTAAATAATAATATACTCTTATTTGATAATTTAATTGTTAATTAGACTTAATTTATCTATTTATTTAAAATTTTTAGTCAATATTATTATTTGGAGATGAAATAGTAATGTTCTTTTCTTTGACAATTTAATTATTAATAAAACTTGATTTACTTATTTATTTTGGGTTTATGGTTGGTGTTACTATTTTAAAATTAAATAGTAATATATTACTATTTGAACACCAAACAATAATATGCTTTTATTTAGCAATTTAATTATTAATTAGATTTGATTTATCCATTTATTTAAAAATTTTTATTGGTGTTATTGTTTGATGACGAAACAATAACATCCTCTTCTTTAACAATTTATTTGTTAATAAAACTTAATTTACCCATTTATTTTGAGTTTATGGTTGGTGTTATTATTTTGAAAATAAATAGTAATATATTACTAATTAGAGACTAAATATTAATATACTCTTAGTTGTTAATTTAATTATTAATTAGACTTAATTTATTCATTTATTTAAAATTTTTAGTCAATATTATTATTTAGTAATAAAATAGTAACATCTTTTTCTTCAGCGAATTGGTTGTTAATGAAACTTAATTTACTCATTTATTTTGAGTTTTTTATTGGTGTTATTATTTGAAAATTAAATAGTAATATGCTCTTATTTGATAATTTAATTATTAATTAGATTTAATTTATCCATTTATTTAGAATTTTTTCATTAATGTTACTATTTAGAAATGAAATAATAATATTATCTTCTTTAACAGTTTGATTATTAATGAGATTTAATTTATTCATTTATTTTAGGTTTATGATTGGTGTTACTATTTTGAAACTAAATAGTAACATGTTACTGCTTGAAGATCAAATAGTAATATGCTTTTATTTAGTAATTTAATTATTAACTAAACTTAATTTATCAATTTATTTAAGACTTTTAGTTGATTTTATTATTTAGTGATGAAACAATAACATCTTTTTCTTTGATAATTTAATTGTTAATAAAACTTAATTTACTTATTTATTTTAGATTTTTTATTGATGTTACTATTTTAAAATTAAGCAGTAATATGTTATTGTTTAAAGAATAAATAGTAACATACTTTTATTTAACAATTTGGTTATTAATTATATTTAATTTATCTGTTTATTTAAAATTTTTAATTAATGTTACTGTTTCAATATTACTATTTATAGATGAAACAGTAACATGTTACATCTGGAGATCAAATAGTAATATACTCTTATTTAATAATTTAGTTTGTTAATTAATCTTAATTTATCTATTTATTTAAGAGTTTTTAGTTGATATTACTATTTAGAGATGAAACAATAACATCCTCTTTTTTGGCAGTTTGATAGTTAATGAGACATGACTTACCCATTTATTTTAAATTTGTAGTTAAACAATAACATTTACTTATTTATTTTAAATTTTTTATTGATGTTACTATTTTAAAATTAAGCAGTAATATGTTATTGTCTAAAGAACAAATAGTAACATACTTTTATTTAATAATTTGGTTATTAATTATATTTAATTAATTTATTTATTTAAAATTTTTAATTAATATTACTGTTTCGATATTACTGTTTATAGATGAAACAGTAACATGTTACATCTGGAGATCAAATAGTAATATACTCTTATTTAATAATTTAGTTTGTTAATTAATCTTAATTTATCTATTTATTTGAGAGTTTTTAATCGATATTACTATTTAGAGACAAAATAATAATATCCTCTTTTTTGGCAGTTTGATAGTTAATGAGACATGATTTATCCATTTATTTTGAATTTTTAGTTACATGTTACTGTTTAGAGACTAAATAATAACATACTATTATTTGACAGCTTAATTGTTAATGAGACTTGATTTATTCATTTATTTAAAATTTTTAGTCAGTGTTATTATTTGAAGATGAAACAATAACATACTTTTTTTTAATGGTTTGATTGTTAATGATTTATCCATTCATTTTAAATTTTTAATCAATGCTACTTTTTGCATACTAAGCAATGTCTTCAAGTAGCAACTAAAGCCGGTCTTTAGATAAAGGGATCATTAATGGGAGATTATAGTTTAATAGTATATGGGTGTATTATTAAATCGAATCTAAAAATTAATATATAATTTTAAATTTAATTTAAAAAAGTTATATATTATTTTATTGGGGTAAAATCAGTAAACTAATATATTAGTCATGCACACCATTTGGTCTTCATCATGAACATAGAAATAATGATATTGATTCATCCTTGAAAATTTATCACAACAAAAGATAATATACCATTTCCTTAGTAAACATAACATGTTACTGTTTGATTTATAAATAGTAACAGGTTAATTTTTGATAGTTTTATTTTCCTTAGCAAACATAACATATTACTGTTTGATCTATAAATAGTAATATATTATTTTTTGATAGTTTTATTGTTAAAAAAATTATGACACTACTAAATATTAAAAGAATTAGGGAGCAGAAGTTCAATGTGAGTTTCAAATGAATATTAGTTAGGAAAAATGAGGTTAAAATTGATAAAATGATAATAAAATTAAAAAAATATTGAAAAAAACCTTTTCTTACTAGTTAAAGTGGGCAAAACACCTCTGACTTTTGTAAGCATGTAAATCTCAAAAAGTTATATAAAATTAACATATAATTTGCTCCAATTAGACAACTAAGTGTAAAGTTATAGTTGTTCAAAGTTTTGTACTTAATTTACATATTTTCAGTTAAGTGGATCCTACTGAAATCAAATTTTTTTATTTTCTGTTGAAAGATTATAAGAAGACAAATGGAAATAAGTGGTCATTTAAAAATTTTAGTTAACTAATCATGGAGTTATGTTCTTTCAAAGTTCCTAATTGATGATCGCCTTCTTATGATAAAAAAAAGGATATTTTAGAAATATAATAGTAATAATTTATAAAATTTATACTTATTTAAAATAAAGATCAGTATTAACACCTTTTTGAAAAAAGTTTAGGACATGATACTACAATACAATTTACCAAAGAAATATAATTTTTTAAAATATTTTACTTCTTATAAAATATGAAAAAAATATTATTTATTTTTTCTAACCAAAAAACACTTCTCACAACAAATTTTATTTATTATTATCAATCAAACAATTTCAAATAACTATAACAAGTAGCTTATAAAAAATTTTTTGCTTTACAAAAAATAAAATATCTTATAAAAATTTATTTATTATATAAATCAATTTATAAACCAATCTATTTATAAGAGCCGTCAATTAATTGGACCCACATGATAAGCATTGACCCAATTAAAGGTGGAAGAGTTCCTGTCTCGATGAGCAGCACTACGGAAGAAGATAACACTCTGTCCACAGTCCTTAGTACAGAGTGGCGACTGGGCTGGTTTGCCCGTACTGCACTGTCGAAGACGTAGAAAGCTATGAAATATCTTCACACCAAACCACTTCTTGGAAAGGGTGGGCTACATATGGGAGAGGCTCGCAGGCTAGCCTTTGGCTTTATTTTTTCAGAAATTTAAAACCGAATTCCATTGCTAATGCAAATTGCTTTTCAGTTTGCACAGTGAAAAAAGAAATGCAGGATAAAATTACGGCCAATTCCGTAATGCCTTGATTGACAACTTAAGGCATGAATACCTTAATCATGTAGGATATTTTCAATCGTTGATCTGTTTTAATGATTATATGTACGGTTCTGCTTGAAGAGTGGAACACTAATACATAGTATTTAATGTCTTTTTTTGAAAAAACATCATCATTATTAATTATTTAAAAGTGTGCCCCATCTTTAGTGGGCTTGATTTAAATAAAATGACGGAAAATTTTAAACCATGCATTATAATAATTGATTATTTTTTAAATTACACAGATTTTTCAAATATTTTAATATATATTTATTTATTTGCTAGTAAAAGAGAGTCGAGGCTTAACAAAATGATACCCTTTATTAATAAAAATAAAATAATATTAATTTCAAATATTTTCTTATTAAAATTCTTTGATAATTATATTTTTAACTGTAAAATTTGAAATAAAATATTTTTATATTCTTTATATAAAAAATTTGTAACATAAAAAATTAATAAATTAAAATCTATGTGCTTTTATTATAAATAAATATGGATATCTTTATCTTCAATTTTTATTCAAAGTATACAAGAATTCACTTTTTAATAATATAAGATATAAATAATAAGTAACACCATAAAACACAATTAGTGGGTTTACATATATATATATATATATATATATATATATATATATATATATATTAATTTTTAATTTTAATATTCTAATAGATATATTTTCTGAAAGATAAATTTAATTTATATTTTAACATTTAAATAAGCAACTTACAACAAGTTATTGAATGTCAAAAAATAATTTAAGCCAAACGTTTTCCAAGCAACGTCTTCTTTAAAAAATAAAAATTAACATTAAATAAGAAAATAGTTACGATAAATTAACGTCCTCATAACATAATTACACAAATAACAATAAATTAAAAGAACAGTAAGTACGTATGTAATGATTGCTCAAACACTAGTTATGTTTATAATCAAGTTATCCGGTCGTTATTTTAAATAAATTTAATCTTTTAACATTTAAAAATATTTTTTTTAGAGTTTTATCTCACGTTCACTCTCCATATTTGACATGTTTTAATAAATATATAATTTCTATAAAAAAATTATATTCGTAGTAATTTTTTAAACAAAATGTTATATTTTATATGAATTTGTATATTACAAATGTGAAAGAAAATACTCCTTCATTAGTTAAAATTATAACATAAAAAATTAAAAATTTTGTCATGAAATTATTGTAAAATATATAAATTTAAAAAATTGAAAAACATATAATGAAGGTCACATAAAAATATATAATTATCATAATTATTATCTACTTATATTTTTTCTAAATTAATAATAATCTTATATAAAATGGAAATTTTGAGTCATCAATAATTAAAATTTTATAATAATTTGGCTCAATACACTCTCATTTTTATACGTTTGTGCTGTGTAAGATCACATCCTCAAACAAGTCTTGAGATTATTTTGTAGGGGGATTCTCCAGTACACTTTCTTATCATACTCTATGGTACTAAGAGTCACACACTAACTGACACATGGTAGGTTCAAGTTGATCAGTGTTAATATTTTATCTATATCAAAATTTATTTGCCACTTGATCCTTCTGAATATATCCTTACAATTTACAAGTATGCCCAAATTAATTTTGCTTCTTTAGCCCACTTCGCTTCTATCAAAATATCTTTTCCAAACTAAATCATTTTTTTTCACGTCTCCAATATCAAATTAAAAATAATTCTTATATTTATGAAATAAATAATTTAATAATCTAATAAAAATAATTTCTATGGTATTATTTATACTAAAAATAAAATAATATTTCATATTTTAAACATTTTTGCAACAAAATTATTATTATTATTATTATTATTATTAATGGATAAACATGAGGCCAATGTATATTAAGATTAATGTACAATTGTTTAATTCTCATCTTTTTTTAATAATAGTAAGAGTAGTAATTCATTTAACTCATTCATATAAGATCCTAAATTTGAATCTCGGATATAATAGAGAATAAAATTCATAATACAATATTACATATCATTACACTACCAAAATATTAACTTTTAATTATCATTATTTGACCTTAACCTGAAAACTCAAAATTCATTTAAATGTTATTCTCAAGTTGAAATTAACTTAGTCAAAATTATGAAATTTTGATATTTTTGCATATAAATTAAGTGATAAATTCTATGTATAAATAACTATCATTAATAAATTTACAATATTTGACTATGTAAGTAAATTTTTTATTCTTGGTAATTTTGTTTCACAGTTGATTGTGTTTGGAGAATAATTGATTTCAGAAAGAAAGTTTCTAATAGGCATTATCAATCAGATTATTTTCAGAAAAAAAATTTTGATTTTAGAAGAATACTTTTTGGTGGATGATTTTAAAAGCATATTAATTTTTTGGTATAAACCATCCGGTATCTGGTAGGCCACATTGGACCTCCGACTAATCCAAATTCGAGCTGGAAGGACCCAATATGGAAGTAAAACTCTCCCAGCGACAGTTTGTCCCATTTACAAGACTCAAACACGAGACCTCGCTTAAAGGGACCAAGCTCCTATCACTTGGATCAACTGTCATTGGTAAAGTATATTGATTTTAAATAACAGTTAAAAGATGATCAACATATTTGCACATATTTTTTTATTGTGTGTTTCACAGTACTGTCTCAAAATATAATTTAACTTCTAATTATTTTTTAAAAATTTGCCATAAATATAAATTTAATAATCTTTTTAAAATCATTATCTTGAAATTATAATTTTTGCAGCTTTTTCTCACATTTTCTTAAGGCTTTATTTATCAATAACAAATACTTATAATATTTGCAAAATTATTAACATCAATAATTTTCTTCCTGACACTAAAGAATTATTAGTGAAAGTGATTGTATGTAAAATTGTGTACAATTTAATTTTTGGTTAATTCATTATTTAAAAAAATATTAGTTAAGTGTTCACTGATTGTAACATGAAAAAATAAACTAAATGGAAGCATTAACCTGCAAAAATTAGTTATAACTATGATATTAATAAGGCAAAATTTATCTAGCTAGGTATCTTATGCTTAGCCTCTACCTTTTTTTTTGCGTATATTCAACACTTTTACTTAAAATTTTTTTATTTATTATTATTTTTCAAATTAGAATCTAGATATCCAAAAGATAAATAAAGAATTAAAAAATGAAAAATACATTTACACATGAAATGGTAAGATTAAAAGGAAATTCTTTCTTATCTAATGAGCTAACTTGTATGCCCTAAGTCACTAAAAATTACTACTTCATTTTGATTAAAAAAAATAAATAATCAAATTTTCAATTAATTCACTTTGAATTGCAACAATCTTTTAGTGGTTTAGGATATACAAATTGTGCATCCACTAGGTAAACAAAAATCTTTTAAGATTAAATTGGGGAGAATAAGAGAGAAGAGACAAAGAAAAAATTAAAAAAAAAAGAAAAAATAAAATACTCCCTTCAACTATAGGGTGATTGAATTTTTCTCTCTTAAAATTTAAAAATTTAGATACCACCCTTTAAAGTATACAAAACTTAGAATTAATATCCATCATTAAATTAATTTTTTTATTTTATTAGATTATATATTTTTTTCATAAACTTTTTAAATGAGAATCACAATAGTATAATATTTTAATTTATCTCATTATTATTTTTTACATAATTTTATGATTTATTTTTGAGTATTTAATTAAAATTATGTATGTAATTTAATTTTTGTTGATTATATAGCAAAAAATTGTGAGAAAAGGATAAATTAAAAAAATGATGAGTGAAAAAATGACGAGATAAACTAATATATTATGATATTGTAATTTTTATTTAGAAAGTTTATGAAAAAAATTTTGTAATTTGATAAAATGAGAAATTAAGTCAATCTTGGGTATTAATTCTAAATTTGTATAATTTCAAAAAAATAATATCTAATTTTTCAAATTTAAATAAGAAAAAAAAATTAACCACTCAAAATTAAAGAAAATATTTTATATTTTTTCAAAAGAATTAAAAAAACTAAGTTAGAAGACCCAAGTAGCAAACATTTGGTCAAACGATATAACTGTAGTTTACCTACGTGTCATTGAATCTATAGCTAATATGTATGAGTAGCATAGAGTATTGTAAGAATGTGTATCAAAAAATTTCCCTATTTTGTAAATACTATGTTTTACAAACAAAACAAAGTTTTTTCAACAGTAGACAAAAAATTGAACTCCTTAGTTAAAGTCTTTGTCATCATACTGTGTGTCTTCACCTTAATCATCTTTCAATACAAGTATTCATGCCTTGAATTTTCATCTAAGGTACGAAAATTATTAATAATTCATTTTGTCTACATTACTAAAAAAATTTATGGGATTATATTTTACTTGCTTATAATTTAGTTAATTTTCATCTAATTAATATATGTTTTTAAGTATTATAATTTATTTATTTATATTTTTTATCATTAACACTTTTTTATTTAAATTTTTTATCTAATTTTTAATACAAAATTTTATAATATATGAGTTAAGTGAAATCAAATGAAATTAAATGTAAATAAAATGTAATTTCTTGTATTTTTATGAATTAATATCAAGAATTCTCAATAAGAATTAAAATATAAAAATTTTGTCTTCTTATTTTAATCACACCTTAAATAAGAAAAAAAATTACATTATACAACATGTAAAAAAAAATTAAAATTCTTAATGTTTGTAAATAACAAAATTCATATATTTTATTATTGATAATTTTGCGAAATATATGACAATAATATAGTTTAATTTGTAGATATAAATTAAAAAAGCAAGGTTAATATAATTTTTTAATCCCAATTATGAATTCTCAACATTGATTCAAATAGATATAAAAAAAAGGATTAAATAAGTAAATTTATCCCTAAAAGATTAGATTGACATTAAATTAATCCTAAAGTTATTATGACATCTATTTAGTTCAATTTAGTTAAATTTAGCACCAAATTAGTTCTGCTACTAAATTGACATCAAATTAGTCTTAAAAAATTATGTTGACATCAAATTAATTCTAACTTTTATTTTGATATCAAATTAGTCTTGCTATTACTAATTTTGTTCGCAAAATTAAGTTATAGTTTAATCTTCCCTTCTCTAATTATGGATCAATAAAAAATATAAAATGTTGAGTTAAGTTAAAAAATTAATTTTTAAGAGAAAGTATTATATTTTGCTTTCAAAGAACAGATCAAACCTTAAATATCTAATAGTAATACTTATTTTTTTTAAAAAAAATCAACTAATAAATCAAACAATAAGCAAATTCGTTAGAAGAGGAAAAAGATATTTGATAAAAATGCATTAGGTTTTAAATTCTTATAGTATAATAACCCAATCCCTAAAAAATTAAGATTTTAAGCAAGGCATCTCAAACTCTAATAGTCTCTAATAGTGGTAGCAAATAGCATCAACTAAAAAAAGAAGCACCAAATATCAAAATGGATTGCAATCTAAACAACCAAATCAAGGTTCAAACTAAAAATTACTAACTAAATGATAAAAGGTTTCAAAAAATGAATTATTTTCTTATTAAAAAAATGATGGCATGAAGTTCGTACACTAAAAAACATAAAAAAAATGCAAAAAAGTAAAAAAGAATAAAAAAAGAAAGGCAAAAAAGAAAAAAAATAATAGAAAAAATAAAAATAAAAAAACATGAAAAGAATGATAATAGTAAAAAAAAAAGAAAAAAACTCTCAACACATATCTATTACTCTTGATAAGAAGTTGTAAGATATGAAGCACCATTTCATTTTAAAGATTCTTATTTTTTTTATAATTCTCATTTATAAATAATGAACTTTTTGTTGTTTAATTAATAATTTTAATATAAACCTTGATTTGATTGTTTAGATTGCAATTCATTTTGGTATTTGATGTTATCATTTTTTGGATTAATACTATATGTTGCTACTACTATAGTTTAAGGCATATTGCTAAAATCTCAATTTTTTTGATTTAATTTATTATATTATAAGGACTTAAAAGCTAACCTACTTTGATTAAATACTTGTTTTAATTTTTGATGAATTTGTTTATTGTTTAATTCATTGATTTTTTTATTATTAAATGTTTGAAGTTTATTTTTTTCTTTAAGAGCAAAACATAATATTTTTTCTTAAAAATTAAATTTCTAATTCAACTCAACATTTTATATTTTAATTATTCTATAATTAGATAAAGAAAAATTTAATTATAACTCCAATTTTCTAATGAAAATATTAAGGATAAGACTAATTTAATGTCAAAATATAAATTAGGACTAATGTGATATCAACATAATCTTTTAACCCTAACTCTTTGTTTGACATACTTTAAAATTAGAATTCATTTCATTTTGAAGTAAATTCTATTAAAAAATCATATTTGGATTTCAATTTTTTAGATTTTATTTCATTTTAAAATCTTATTTTATTTACATTATTGTCATTTTAAAATCTCATGAAATTGGATAAGATTTGGTAGGAATTTATTTCATTTCAAATATAATATTTTTATTGGTTAATTTTATCCTTAATTTTTTAGGTTATTAATAGTCATCTCTTTCTCTCTTTGAATTTTGTTTCTCTCTCTCTTATGGATAATATTGTAAATATAAATATTTGAAATGGATTCCATAAATTTTAATAAAGTTCCAGACAAAAAAATTCATTTCAAAGTGAAATAAAATCATATTTTATATAATTTATCCTAAACAAAATAATTCATTTAAAAATAAAATAAAATGAAATAAATTTTATCTTTTTGTGTGCCAAACAAAGGGTAAGTTAATGTCAATATAATGGAATTGAATTAAATTAATGTCATAATAAAATTTTAGGTTAATTTAATATTAATCCAATCTATCAAGGATGAATTTGCCTATTTCTTCTAAAAAAATTATAGCTTACTTCCCTATAATTTTCTCTAAATTCACTTAACTCACTTATTATAAAATATTATATAACAAGTTTGATAAAAAAAGTTTAGACAAGTAAAATATTAGTTTTTAAAAAATATAAGTGATAAATTGTAGCACCTGAAATACAAATGGATTAAGTGAAAATTAGCAAAACTACTTGTAGATAAAATATAATTATCTCTAAAATTTAAACAAATGAAGCTAGCAAGTAAATATGAAAATTGATTTAAATTTAATTTATTATTAATATAAAATATTTTAAATTAATAATAAATAAGAAGATAATATACTATTAAACATATAATAATTAAAATTTTGTACTAAAAATAATAGTATTTTAATAATTTTTTTGATAATATGATAACACAAACATAATAATGTAAAATTATTTTTCATTGACATAAAGATCAAATTTACTTTCATAAAGTAAATTAAATTAAACATCTACAAAATAAAACTAAATAAATTAAAATAAGTACGGTTGATAATACTCAAATTTAAAAGTGATATGGATAAGACAATTAGTTTGGTGAGAAAAACAATAAAATTTCAAAATTGGAACCATATTTCACATAGCGTTTATTATGCAATTGCAATTTTGTACTATACATAACGCTTATATTTCTCTCCATTTGCCCTTGAAGGCACGTTTAGCTCGCGGGTTCTTTCATCCCCGGGGAATGTGCATTCCGGGGAATGTGCATTCCCATATTTAGTTAAACATAGATATTCTTGGGAACATCTTATTTGATTCTGGAACAAGTTATTTTCTCATGTTTCGTTCATATTTTATGTTCTTGAACTTTTTTTACAAGTTTACCATAATGCCCCTAATCTAAAATGACACATAGAAGTGCATCCCGGGAAGATGAAAAGGATAGAAATAGAAACAGTTAATTCGCCTTCCCACCCACTTGAAAATCAAACGAGAATACCTCAGAACCATTAGAAAAGGTGGATTCATTTGACATCGTTTCCTTAGAAGACAACATTTTCAGCCTTCGACAACTCTCAGTCAGTTGCAAGCAGCCACTTGTCCCAACTCGACACACCAAAATGGGTTGCCATACGGTAAATGTTGCTGTATCTTACACATTTTTTTTGTATATCCTACAGGGGATTATCTTGACGGGAAATGTTCCTGCATCTACGTGTTTGTGCGTATGTGTGTGTATATTATATAATATTCATATTTAAACAAAATCCTAGAAAGTTAGAAGATGTTGAAATTGATATGTTGACGTTACTGTCACTAATCACATAGTAATCGCTTGTGATTATATATATATATATAGCAAATAAGATTGTGGTTTGCGTGTCCATGTATACCATCAATATATATATATATATATGTGTGTGTGTGTGTGTGTGTGTGTGTGTGTGTAGTATATATGTTGAAATGAAAAGAGTAACACATTCTTCAATGTTTTTGTTTCCTGTACAAGACAGTAACACCTTCTTTTGTAAATTTCATCATTGATCAAATTGCATTTTGCCCATTTTAGCTGTGTTCCTTATTGGTTGTTGCTATTTTAGATCAAACAGAAACATTCCATATACAATGTATACACATGTGTGTAAAGTATATATGTAGAAATGAAAAGAATAATGCATTTTTCGATGTTACTATTTCCTGTGGAAGACAGTAACACCTTCTTTTGTAAATTTCATCGTTGATCAAACTACATTTTGCCCATTTTAACTGTATTCCTCATTGGTTGTTGCTATTTTTGATTAAATAGAAACATTCCATATACAATGTATATGCATGTGTGTACAATATATATGTAGAAATGAAAAGAGTAACGCATTTTTTGATGTTACTGTTTCCTGTAAAAGACAGTAACACCTTCTTTTGTGAATTTCCTCGTTGATCAAATTGCATTTTATCGATTTACTGTTTTGTTTTTAGCACAATAGGACATTGTTTTTTACAAATTTTTTATCTTCATTCTTGATTGTGATGTTATTGTTTCCTCCACAAACAGTCACACCCTCAACATGATGCAAGTTTCATTGTGAAGAAAGTAGTATTTTATCTGTTTATATTGTCTTTTTGTTGGTGTTACTGTTTTAGATTAAATAGATACATGTCCCTACACTAAGAAAATAACATGTTACTGTTTATTCTCAAAACAATAACATGCTGATTTTTAATTATTTTGATGTTAATCTTGCTTAATTTGTGAACTTATCCTCAGATTGATCGGTTTTGTTCTTAATCACCCTTGACTTGTAAACTTATTTGAACAGAAGGACAGCAAAAAACTCAAGCAATCCAAGGAAATTGAAGAAAGAAATACAAGATATGAGCAATACAAGTCTAATTTATTATTGTGCATAAGGCATATTGAAGAGCTTAATCTAAACAGCGTCCACAAGAGTATGCTGGAGCAAAACCCTTTCTGGCTACTCATCGAAGCCATTATCACAAGCAAGCTTGATCGCAGTACGTGCCGAAAGAGCAATCAAGAAATAAAAGCAATCATTGCCACCTTCTTGTCAAAACACGATAAATTCTTAATTAGTGGCGAACGTCTGAGCATCAATCCTACCTCAGTGAAGCTTATATTTGGAATAAGGGATGGAGAACACCCTATCGACATAACACCTGGGAAGAGGCTACAATCTGATCTTGATATCAGGCGATTCCGTGGCCAAGGATGCCTAACAAACTAATAATATTCAATGCACTCTAAAGGGCGGTGGGGGGAACATCAGAAATTGATATCGAGGATGTTTCACGCCTAGTAACCCTGATGCTGCTGGTAACCCTGTTTGTACCAAACAGGGCTTAGATGCTGGCTTGGTCCTACTTGAAATATGTAGAGGACCTAGATGACATAGGACAATGTTGTTAGTCTGGACATATACACGAGTAATTGATAAACTCAATTATAAGGGACAACCCACCAAATGTCACCGGTTGTGTCATGTTATTATTAGTAAGTAACAGTTGTCAAACTTGTTACACTTCATGTCATTTCTTTTAACTTGATTGAGAGTTTTTACCATATTTCTTACATGTTTTTGGCAGTGTTGGTTGATGTTACTGTTTTCATTCCAAACAGTAACATGTAACCCTTTAGTGTGTAAATAGTAATTCTACATCTTCACGGTAGTTAGGTTGTTAGTATGACTTCGTCTGGGCAGTTGTTTTGAGTTTACGGTTCGTGTTATGTTTGGATGCAAAACAACAATGTGATACTATTTTGTTCTTAAATAGTAACACATTGTTATTTTCACATTTTTCTGGTGAATGACTATTGATTAGTCATGTTACTTTGAGATTTTATGTATTATTATTGCCTAGATACCAACAGAAAATAATTACTTTTTGTTGTGTAGGTTGTTAGTGTGACTTTGTCTGTGCAGTTGTTTTGAGTTTACGGTTCGTGTTACGTTTGGATGCAAAACAACAATGTGATACTATTTTATTCTTAAACAGTAACACGTTATTTTCACATTTTTCTGGTGAATGACTATTGATTAGTCATGTTACTTTGAGATTTTATGTATTATTATTGCCTAGACACTAACAGAAAATAATTACTTTTTGTTGTGTAGACAGTAACATCCAAATTTTAAGAACATCTCTAGATGCAACTTTAATTGAAGATTTGATAAAACAATATGTATGTTATATTATCGATAGTACTGGCTGTGTGAGACAACAAATGTGCTTTATAGGCATCAAAATCAGAGGGTACCAAGATGCCTAAAGTGGGACTTGAAGCATCTCACACGCCAATTGAAGGAAATAATGGTCAGCCACCTTCAGGTAACGTTTGGAAAATGTCATTTCCTTTATCCATTTTACAATCATGCCATCACTCAATTCTTTACCTCATGTTACTGTTTCTCATTAAAATAGAAACATGTCAAGAATTACACTCAATTAACCACTCTTGTGTTTTAGGTGATCAATAGAGAATTCCAACAAATAATCGAGGAATAAAACATCATTTACAATGTGACAACCCCAGAACTTCAACTTGTTGAATACAATGATCAAGCAAAAACACAAATCACACCCTCCCACTTTGATGAATAATGGAGGACAATACACAAATGAACCAATACCTAATTCAACCAAGAAAAACAACAGTGGATCAATTTGCAGATATTGCACTGTGTCATAAACAACATTAAGCACAAGATACAAATGAAAAACACAAGTGTGTTGAAGGATCGATGATAAGAAAATAAAGAAAATTAAAATGTGAGATGGATTACACATCCTCTAGCCAATGTGATAGGCCGACTAAATAATGACAAACACAACAAAAAATAACTCCTACTGAGGAGGAGACTGGAAATCACAAGGAGAATAATGTGATCTTATTGGAGGATGATTCAATAACAAAAATTGCCAAAAAGAAGCAACCCAAGAAGACATCCAAAATTACAGGATGACCGACTGCAAAATGCATCCCCCAAGATGTTATGGACATCATAATGAAAACAGAAGAAGCAGAAGAAGTAATGTAAGTCATGTCTAGTATTTTTGTTTGGTTTTAGGCTTTCCAGTTGAAGAAAAACATTTTTAATGTTACTGTATCTTGTTCAAGACAGTAACACCTTCTTATGTCCGAGCTTCATTGTTAATGACACTTCAGTTTGTCCATTTATTGTATTCTTTGGTTGATGTAACTGTTTCACACCAAATAGATACATGAAAACTACGTGTTACTGTTTGGATGCAAACAGTAACATGTTAATATTTAATGATTTTATGGATAATAACATTACTGAATCCTTTGGTTAACCACACTATTATTTGCAGATCTATTGTCTGGTTGTCTCCTCAGCAGGACTTATTCATAATGATGGTTAAGTTACTGCAGGTGCTTGTAGAATAGTCAATAACAAACAATGTACGTATGCATCTCTCAAACTTGCATAAATTATGTTTTCTTTAGTTCCTTTAGTGGTGTTACTATTTTGAGACATACCAGTAACATAACAGAATTGATCATTTGCAGGCTCATATGAGATGATGTTATTGTTCATTAATGAAACAATAACATGCCATGTGAAAAGTAATTATTTGACAATCTCCATTTCTTCGATTTCAGATCATAGACAGCCATGCGATCATTTGCAGCATAAGCAAGACATCCAAGAAAAATAATATATTTGTACTTGATAGTTTGTGTTGTGTAAGGTGTTGAATATATTCCATAAATGTGATATAGAGATAATAATTTGATACTAAAGTAGTGTTCATGCTATGTTAACAGTTTTATGTGGTTAGCCCTCACAAAATGTACAAGGATATGAGGGTGCACAAATTTGATCAAAGGGTGGGGGAAGTAATGAATGCAAATATTATTCTATTCCCAATGAACTTAATAGGCACGAATGACTGCAGCAATCCTAATCACTTTACACTTCTCGTGCTGGATAATACTAAGTGCAAGTGGACTCACTACAACTCATTGAGGCCAAGAAAAGTGGGGCTTGTTAATCCATACTTTCGTGATGCCTAAACAGTGGTGAGTGTTACTTGCATTGTGATCAAACACTACCCATTGCTTAATCAAACACGTTGTTTTCTTGTTAACAATGCTTGATTAGACTGCAAGTATTAACCATTGCTTAACCTTGCTTGATATTCTCATTTATATCATTTGTTCTGAATATGGTATCTATCTTAAAACATGAAAATTGACACATCAGACCAATAATAGGCATAGACACTTATTGTGTACTGTTACTCTATTATTGATATTGTGTTAATGCTTGATATTGTTATTTCATGTGATAATAGTAACATGTTGCTGTCTCAAGATTTTATTGTTAATGCCCTTGCGTTAACCATGCTTGATTTTATCAATTTATTTCCAATAGAAGAACCACTATGAGCAAAAGAAAAATGAAATCCTTTGCAGAAATGAGAAGGGTATGGGAATAGATCCACTAACTGCAAAGCCACCTTTTGATATCATATCATATGAAAAGTCACCCCAATAGGAATCTGAATCGTGAGTAACAACTTCTTTAGTAGTTCATAAGATTTAATAGTTTTAGGTTCCAAACTAATTCATTTGCCTATAATTACAATTTCAGGCAAGACTATGGGATTTTTGTCTGCAAACAAATAGAAGATATATACAACAACAAAGATTTTGAAGAAGAATTGCTAGTGGAATCCGTTAGGAAATACAGGGCAAAATTAGTGATAAATCTCCTTAAAGATTTCAAACCATCCAGCTCAACGTGATTATTAAATTTATACATGAATGTACATAACATTTACAATGTAGTTACAATTCAATTGTATGTAATGTTCAATTACATGTAACATATTACATTCAATTGTATATAACATTCAATTTTATGTAATATTCAATCATAATTTTAATAAAAAACTATCTCTAAAGTCACAATAATTTAAAATATAACTTTCCTTTTTAAACAAGGAAAAAATTATTTTTTATTAAATTGCCTATATTTATCATAGAATATATTAATTATTACTTCATTACAGGTTTTTTTTATGAAAACATCAAATACTAAATTTGTTGACCTAAACTTATCTAAATGGTTATTAGATGCCCACATTTCACACTTGTAGATAATTATAAGTGCAAAAAACACATCATCGAGATATGAAAGAGAAGGTAGTAACTGAGGAGGAAGAGGTGATTGACTAAATTAAAATGATGGCCTATTAATTTGAGTTGGATCTTCACTACCTTCCATTCTAATTTTGTTCATTCACATCTATATTTTATAATAATTGCGCACATAACTTAGTTTAAATTATATAACTAAGACAGTAACATACAGGGAAATGGCACATTCTTGCATGTTACTGTTTTAGCAAAAACAGTAACATGCAAGGACCTGGTGTATTTTTTATTTTTCATCTAGGCAGGCACACATCCAATGTGAAACAAACCAGAAATTGCTTGTTGCAATCACCCAATTTGATGTTACTATTTTAAACCAAAACAGTAACATGTAGGGAAATAGCACATTCCTATATGTTACTATTTTGACAAAAATAGTAACATACAAGAACCTGGTGTATTCTTAATTTTTCATCTAGGCAGGCACATATCCAACATGAAACAAACAAGAAATCGCTTGTTACAACCACCCAATTTGATGTTACTGTTTTGACCAAAATAGTAACATGCAGGGAAATGGCACATTCCTGCATGTTACTGTTTTGTAAAAAACAGTAACATGGAAGGATCTGACATATTCTTAATTTTTCATCTAGGCAAGCATACATCCAATGTGAAACAAACCAGAAATAGCTTGTTGCAACCACCTATATTGATTTACTGTTTTGAACTAAGACAGTAACACGCAGGGAAATGGCGCATTCCTGCATGTTACTGTTTTGGCTAAAATAGTAACATGCAAGGACCTGGCATATTCTTGAGCATTCATCCAGGCAAACACACGTCCAATGCGAAATAAACCAATGATCGCTTGTTGCAACCATTAATGTTACTATTTTGAACCAAGACAGTAACATGCAGGGAAATGGCACATTCTTGATGTTATTATTTTGACTAAAATAGTAACATGCAAGGACCTGGTGTATTCTTGAGTTTTCATCCAGGCAGGCACACGTCCAAACATTAAATCAACCAGTAATCCACAAGGACATTGAGAAAGTGCAAATATACCTAAGTATGACAAATGCAATCATTATAAAAAGTGAAAAACCACATTATCACAGAAGCATTCATCTCAAATTAGATATCATAAATTCAACCAAAATAAACATGATGGTCCAAAATAGGTGATAACTGCTACATTAATGTCTTCTGATGTAACATTACTACAGATTTCCTAACAAGTACTCAACATATTCCTTCCTCCAATCAATGGATAAAGTGAAGAAAAGATCAATTCGATGTTGTTCTTTAGTTATAATCTCACCAGCCATTATCCTTTGCATGTTTGTAAGTCCATCAACTTGTTTCAGTTCATCAATCACCCTCATCTTTCGTTAAGCTCCTTCTTTTTCATGCTTGAAACACGATGCAAGTTCCATCACAATATTATTTGTAGCCTCATAAATACTTCCCAGCTGAGTTATGGTATTGTTCATTTGATCAATAATATCATTAAAGTTTCTAGCTCTTTTCTTTAATTTATTCACACTACTTTGTCCACTGGATGGCTCTTGAGTATTTGAGAATGTTGGAGTTGGAGGTTGGGATCCATAAACACTTTCCCAGAACTCATGAAGATTCTCAGGTTGCATGTTAGATTGGCCCTCTTGCTGTCTATCTACATTATGTTGTATTTCTTGTTCCATTACTTGCACTGCATCATAAAAATCTTCAGCATCTTCACCATTCGCTCTATCTTTACCATATACTTGTTGTAATTCATTGAAAAATAGGAAGGACTTGTTATATAATCTAGCAGCATTCGGATGAGACTATCGTGCAACATGAAATGTAGAGCAAAAATTAATAAATAAACACCGTTTGAAGCTAAATATTGTTAAAAAATAATAGAATATATTTACCTTTACCCATTCATTAAAGATCTCCTTCTCAATCACAATCTTCTTTTCTTGGTCATCCCATCCAAATTCACTTGTCCTTGGACCTAACATCTCTACGATGGCTCCATATTGCTTTTTCAAAAGCTTGACTCTTGCTTCAATGTGTGAGGAAGCTCTTAGACTACACCCTGACATTTTCTCCCTAAGCATTCTCTCTAATTCTTTTAGATATCCAGATTTGAATTGCCCACAACCTTCAGCTTTCCAATGTCTTCGAGTTGAAAGTTCCACCAAGGCTTCCACTAGCTTAAAATCTTCATTATATGTCCATTGGTGTTTGCAGCCTTTTAATTTTGATTGGGTGCTTTCACTTATCTCCATTAGTGAGCTAAGTCATATATAATGCAAAGTAATATAGCCCAACAAATTATACATTTGAAAAAAATATAGCCAAGTTTCTCATATGCAAACAAATTGTATTAGAATGTTCAAATTGAACTATAAAACAAAAGAAGTCAATTACATAATAGCTCATGCAATTTAAACCATATAAAAACTTACAAGATAATAAATATAAAAGTTTCCTAAATACGACTTCCTCTCCAAGTGTTCCATATTTCCTTTGCAAGATTATCTCTCCATGTAATCCACTCCTCTCTTGACTCCACATGTGTAATCAAATTATGTGTGCAATTATCATTCTCCTCATTGAATTACAAGTTTACCTCCAAGGGATTCACAGTTATCACTTGTTTGATATGATTATGCAATAGGCAACATACAAATATAATTCTACTTTGAGTCTTTACCGAATAAAATGACTTATTTCTTAGGATTGCCCAACGCCCTTTTAATAATCCAAAAGCTCTTTTTATAACATTCCTAACGGATGAATGCTTCATATTAAAAAACTTTTGGGGTGTGGTTGGTTATGCTTCATCTCTCTATTCGCTTAAATGATACCTTTGCCCTTTATAAGGTGTAAGGAATCCAGCACCATTCATATATCCAGCATCATATAAGTAATAATAGCCTATGATCAATTATATAACTTAGCAAAAGTATAAAATGAAATAAAATAAAATCTTAACAATTGATTTCTTACGCATTGAGTACCTTGTGGAACTTTTAAACCATTAGGATGAGTAATTGCATCCCTTAAGACTCTAGAATTAGCTGCTGAACCTTTCCATCCAGACAAGACAGAAATAAATTGCAAGTCTTGTGAGCATACTCCTAGCACATTAGTAGTTACCTCACCCTTTCTATTTTGAAATCTAGGCTTATCAACCTTTGGAACATTCACCTTGATATGAGTTCCATCTAATACTCCTAAACAATTCTATAGATTGAAACAATTAAAACCATTTCATTCTTAAAATGTAGATACCATTCTATAACTAATTTTTGTAAATTTAAAAATATCTTAAACCATTTCCATTTAGGATTACTAGAATTTTTAGGGACCGGTTCAGGTTGTTTGAGTAATTCTTTGTAGCATCTTAGCATAGCAACCAATACATTGTTAAATTTCCTACTAATAGTCTCTTTGGATCTCATAAATTATCTCTTTATAACTCTACTCTTAACATCATGGGCTAAGATGTGCAAAAAAATTGCCACCATTTCCTCAACACCCATATTCCTAGTAGGCTTTAGCCTACCAACCACCCTTAGCATATCACACAATCTGTGGAAAGAAAACCTATCCATTCTAATATTTTCAATAGATGCCAAGTCATTTATAAAAACTATCTTATTGAAGTTTACATTTCGGACCAACATCCTATTATGGTAGTTAAATTTTATTCTTTTCTTTTTCCTCAACTCCTTTAGTAAAATAGTAGAAATCACCATGATCAAAGTTAAAGTGAAATCATTTAAAAGTTCTAATAATATAATTAATATAATAATGATTCTCTTCTTCCTTGCTTGAATTGAGGGATCCATTCTGCAACAGTAACACATACAACACAATATAGGATGTATAAAGCAAAACAATAGTTAACTAATATAATTTAAATTTATAAAATAAAAATAAGTGATCCAAATAAGATAAAAACCTAAAATATAGAAATAAAGAGGTAAAATAATGTTTAAAATATTGGTAATTTGTGATGAAGGTTTTCGAGTTACCGTATACCCAATACTGTATATTATGGAAAACCTGGGCTATAGGGAAAACTTCTGGTTAGTTAGTTTAGGTTGAGAATAATTTCGTATATGCTATTCATGTGTGTGCCAAAGCAACATGAACCGTTGTCTCTTATTGTGCTGTTTTCGTTGTTGGGTTTCGTGATCCCTGTGCCGTATATGTATAAATATTCACTGTTATTTGTTCATCAGAAATATATTGTAAGATTTAGGGACCTTACCTCACGTATCAGAAGTAGAAGTGAAAGCCAAGAGAATGATCGGGAGAGGAGAAACAGTGAGCACAATAAAACCTAGCTGGGATGGTTATGTTTTGAGTCAAAAAAAGGTATATTTGTCCTAAAATTTTAATATTGATATTCTCATGGGATAGGAATCTCAAATTCCTATCTACCCCCATGGGAATATTTTGGAGGAAAATTTAGGGTAAAAACATTTTTGGTAATGATACATTCCTAGGCATATTTTTTAAACTTTTGAACTAAATACAGGAATTTAATATCCCTGCAAGATATTCCTAGGCAAGTCAATGACATGACGCGAACTAAGTGTGCTTTGATTGTATTAATAGTAAGATAACCGTAACTGCGATTACAACCGTAAAGGCAATTTAAAATCATGGATAAAAATGTTATGCATATATATATATATATTAATTATAATATTTTTACCTCTTATTATAACAAGTATTATTTTCATAATTCATCATATATTATTTTATTATTTTTAATAAAAATTCAATTTGTTATTTCTTCTTGATTTGAAAGATAAATTATAAAATAAAAAAAATAATTTACTAACATTTATTAATCACCAATAATAAATATAAAGCCACTACTTACTCATTTCATTTATCCTTCTAAAATTAAATGAATTTTCAATCAAAATTTAAATTTCAATTCCTAGTTATTACTAAAATTTACAACTACTTATTTATTTCATTCTTGTAAGAATCTTTCCATATTACATTTATATTTTACTTTTTTATCTCTTCATCTTCAGTTACTTCGAAATTATTATTTTATTTAAAATAAGATTTTTTATTTTTATCTTCAATATTTATAAATTCACAACTATCTAATTATTTTATTCTCATAAAAATTATTTTAATCTTATAAAAAATTTCCTAAATTATATTTAAATTTTGTTTCTTTCATCTTTCCACCTTCAATCACTTTAAAGTCATTGTATTATTTGAAATGAAATTTTTCATCTTTATCTTCAATATTTGTAAGTATTCACTTTTACTACTTTCGACTTTTCACAAGTGCTTATCATATAAATTTTCTTTCTATAATTTTATTTTTTTATACTCTTGTTATTGTAGTTTGATTGTCCCTTTTTTTTTGTTATGAGTGTTTCATTTCATTGAATTTCTACTTTTCAAGAAAAAATTTGTAACTTAATCAGTTTTTATTAATTTCATAAATTTTTTATGTATAAAATTGTAAAAGCATATATTTTTTATATAGTTTATATAATTCATTTCATTACATAATTTTTTTTTACTATTTCACACTATTTAACTAGAAAAGCACAATTTTGGAAGAAATTATGGAATGAGGAGAACTGTTATGTGAATATATAGATTACTAGTTATAAAATTTATAAATTTGTAGTTGATAATATATACGAATATATCATTTTTTATTTACTCATATTTGCATAAAAATATTAAGATTAAGAAATACATGATATTTTATTTTGAAATTTAAAAATTTTATTTGAAATTTTTTTATTTTTATCTTGATTTTATTTAATTAGAAATTTTTTTATCTTTATCTTCATCTCATTTTATATCTATTTAAAATTTATAAACCTTCATCTATAATGCACTTTTTCTTTATCTTCATTTAATAAAATTACCTATTACTTCCCTAAACAAATAAATAATTTAACTTGCACTTATCTGTTGAACAATATTTATCAATAAATACCTCAATAGTTCATCTTTATTTATTAAATTTTCACTATATTAATTACAAATTTATTTTTTTATTTTACAATTTAATTAATTAATTATTTTTTATTATATTCCTAAATAATCATATTATTTCACTCATCTTTTTTTTTATATAATTAACATATTTTTCTTAAACTTTAACTAAGGACTAGATTAATTCTTCTTCTAAAGATTTGATACCCATTGCACACTTTTTATTTATTTACTTTTATATTTTTGATTTTATTTTGAGAAAGGAACTTTATTATAATGTATATTTTAGAAGATATTAAATATAAGTCGATCATTGATGTTTTTTAGTAAAAAATTATTCGTCTATTCTATATGAATTAAAAAATTAAAAAATATTTGATATCAAAATATTAAATTTTAATCAACATGTATATCATAATTTGTTAATTTTAATGAGTTTTTTACAATACAAAATTATTACTTTCAAAAGTTTATTTTATCTTATAATGTGGTAAATAAAAAATATATTATATTGTTTATCTCACCTTTTTTTTTCCTCCTCTGTGTTATTAATATATTTTTCTTAAACTTCAACTAAGGAGTAAATCAATTTTTCTTTTGAAGATTTGATACCTATTACACATTTTTCATTTCATTTGTTTACTTTTATATTTTTTATTATATTTCGAGAAAATTTTTTTATTATAATGCACTTTTTGAAAGATATTAAATAGAAGTCGATTATTAATATTTTCCAATAAAAAACTATTCCTCTCTTTCATGTGAATTAAAAAATTAAAAAATATTTGATATAAAAATATTAAATTTTAGTTAACATGTACGTAATCATTTGTGGATTTTAGTGAGTTATTTGTAATATAAAATTATTACTTTTAAAAGCTTATTTTATATTATAATATGATAAATAAAAATATATTATATTGTCATTAAAAAATTTATTCTTATCATAAATTATGTTATTAAATATTAATATTATTAATAATAACTATCTTAAAAAATAATATTTAATTAATGTGATGCTTGAATTCAAAATCAATTTTTTAGTAAAATAAATTTAAAATTAATTATTTACTTGAATGATAAACAAAATGAGTGGAGAGATGACTTTTTTCCTCTTTTAAATTTTTTTAATTTTATTTTATTAGATACTTACTCTTTTAAATATCTTAAAGTCAAAGAGATGACTTTTTTTAAAAGAATTGTTGGTTATATTTTAATTAATTTTTCATGTAATTCTCTTTATAAATAATTAATATATAATTATAATATTATATTATTAAAATAAATATTTATTCATAATATAAAATTAATACTTTTAAAAATTTATTTTTTGTTGTAAAGTGGTAAATAAAAAATATATTACTATTAAAAAATTATTCTTATCATAAATTATATTATTAAATATTAATATTAATGATAATAATTATATTAAAAAATAGTATCCAATTAACATAATATTTAAATTTAAAATTAATTACCTACTTAAATGTTGAGTACAATTAGTAGAGAAATAACTTTTTTTCTAAGAGTTATTAACTATATATTAATTAAATTTTTATCTAATTCTCTTAATAAATGATTAGCATATAATTATAATATTATATTATTGAAATAAATGTTTATTCATACAATACACGAGGTGATACCAAGCTTTTGTATGTGCGCGTGCGCACATACACAAACAAATATTTCATTTTACATTTCATATAAGATTTGATAATATATAATAAATTATATAATCATAGTTTAAATTATGCCTGTAAATTTTAAATAGATTATATAACTTATTTACGAATAATTTTTTATATATCAAATTTTGTATAAGGTTATTTACTCTATAAGAAAGAAAATAAGGATCCATAAAATAGTATAAAAATAAATTCTAAAAGTGGCAATTTATGTTCATATGTCAAGTTCATATTGTGTTAAATGATAATAACAATATGAATAAGTTCAACCCCAAATCAATCCAAATAATAATCATATCATATTAGGTCAATTTATTTATTGAACATGTTAAAACATGCTAATTCGGATAACCTATTTAATAATATTGATTAACAAAAATTATATTATAAATATATTTGTTAAATTTAATTATTTATTATTTGATACTAAAAATATTTTTAACCCATGCAAAGTGTCTCATACAAGACAACTTGTTCTATTCAATCAATTAAAATCATATTTTTATCACATAAAATCTTTCATATTGAAAGTTCTTTTAACCATTCTATTTTATGTGTATTTTAGCACGTACGAAACCGTTACCTGTGAATTAAAAAGCAGTTAATTCTATTCATTGAACATTAAGCCATTTGACTCTTTTGCCTCAGGATACCTTTTTATCTTCTTAACATATGCTTTCAATTTCAACAAACAACAAAGGAACATGAATATTAATACTTCCACTCTGGTTTTTCGCGTTAAACCATTGGAATTTTTAATGCCTACGCACTTTAATTAAAAAGTTTAAAACATTCAAAATAATCTTGCTATTCAAAGTTAATTAAAACAATATTTTATCTCATAAAATTTGTAGTTGTAATCATTAACTTCATAATATTCATAACTCTCAAACTTTTATTATTATTTATATATTTGAACTTCTAGTAACTAGCATTAAATATCATTATATATATAAATTATAAACCATTATGAAAATTTATTTTATTAACCGTTAATGCTTTATGATTCTTTATTTAGTTTTATGTTATTTTATTTCATTAATTAATATCTTTTTTTATTGTAAAAGTGATTATATCATTAAATATATGTGAAGAAAAAAAAATCAAATTTTGAATATAAAAAAAAGATCAAAATTTTCATAAAAATATCAAATACCACTTAAGCCAAAACCCTCAACACTAACTAATATCTTTTCTCATTCATCTTTCGTATTCATCCATTGCTTGCATACCAAGGCTTATTAAACATTTTAATCTATCATTTTAAGGAATGATAAACAACTTAATACACGTATAGAAATTTGATCTCAACTTTTGGTGTGAAAAAAAAATCATTATGGTAATATCAAAGTAATTTTGAATTCAAGCATGGAAGGAAAAAAATTAAAGATAACATTAGATGTCATTACATTATTAAAAGTGCTAATATCAAATGTTCTTACTTTTCTCATCCTTTTCTCACTTAATTGGACACTTAAATGATATTAATGGCATTTCGATGGAATATATGAAATTAATGACTTTGTACTTATTTCCTTGAAATTCATACAACAAATGAAGCAATCTATAAATATTAATCATCGAATTTTAGACTAAAGGTGAATTGACAAGGAAAATTAATTATCAATTTAGACAATACAAAAAGCTTTTCTTGGGACTGAATTGATTAGAGAATGGATTCAATGTATACAGAGAGCACCTCGACCTTAATGAATTGATTAGTGAACCAATGCTTCTAATAAACTTTAGCTAAATCAATTTATTAATCAATTTGGATAATATAGAAACAATTTCCACGTCTAATTAATTGATTGGTGAATTGACTCATATATAGAAACAATTTGCTTGACAATTGTTATTCTTTTTAGTTAGCTTGTAATTTGTAGACTCATTAAATTTAGCTTAGTTTAAGATGTTTAATATTTCTAATGCTTATTAGTTATTGTTTTGTTGTAGATTATTAATGATGGAGCTATAGGAATGTCCAGTGTTGACAATAATGCTAATGGAAGTAAGAGTTTGGATGTTGCTAACGGGGCGACATGTACCTAACAATTAGTTTATGAAAATGCAATGCAAGGAGGTAGCATGCATACCACTAATCATGGTCATGTACATATAATCTGTCCTACATCATCTTCAAAGCAGGTTAATAATGATGAATGGGCGACCTTTTAAGGTAGTGTGGGGATTATTTTTTACACATATTGATAACTAGTATAGGATTCTATTTCTTTTTTTGAGATGGTTACATCCAAATCCATCTTTTGCTGTGAATAGGTTTATAAGTAGTAAGGTACAATCCATATTTTGCTATGAAAATATTTAGGACATGGTTGCAATAAGGCACAGAATGTGCCTTTCTCCCAATGAAGGGCACAAAGTGTGCCCTATTGGATAGTGTAGGGAGCACATAATTATTGGGCTATAAAATCATTCTTTTGGCTAGTTCCTACAAGACCAGAGGATATTGTACAATAACTTTCTTATTATCAATGCAATTATAATTATTTTGGCTTCTAAATGATTATTTATTACATTTCATTATTTTTAAGCTTGTTAAGTCTAAATTTTGCTTATATGCTATTGGAATTTTTCTTGTTAACATACTACTTAAGTAATGCAGGGAACTTAATTTAGGAAACTATAATCTTGGCTATGCTGGCTTTCACCATGCATTTCCTAGTTCTTTTGATCTTAGCAACCAAATGAAGCCTTCTGCAATGTTGTCTCTTAGCCGTGGTTGCTGGGTGATTAGGCAAATACCTTGAATTTTTTCAACAACTCAACTAGAATAGTCAAAATAAAAAGAGACATTTAAATATTAATTATGGTCATTATTTGGTTCCAAAAAAATTTGAAAATGTGTATTGGATTTGGGGTGCTGTTAATAATTTAATAGACCCCAAGTGCTCATGCAAGGAGTAAGGTAACAAACAAATCAATTCATCAAATTGAATGCGACTTCTACATGATAACATCTACTAAATTTGCTACTGGTAGTAATTCCAAAAAAACGATTAAGATATTGATGAAATAATAATTATTATGAGATTTGTCAACATTACATTGCATAAGCATTGGTTAACATCGTGCTTTTTAACAACTTAATTGTGCATTTTGTGTCCCATTTGAATTCAAAATGTAAAAAGATTTTTTTTAAAATATTATATTAAACATTAATAATAATGATGTTAACTATTAATGTAATCACAATATTTTAAATAATAATATAATTATTCAAATTTTAATTCATTATATTTATAGTATCATGTATTGATTTATTAGAATTTAGGCAATAAATCACACATTTATCATAAAATGAGAATTTAATTTTATTAACTAAATAATGAATTACATTGTTTAATATGTATATAGTGGACATAAGGGCAATATTGTCCAAAATATTTGTTACCCACTTCCTATAGAATTTTTGTTAGGCATAGTAATAGAAATTACGTATCAAGGGAGGGGAGAATAATAGTTTTCCATTCTTCAAGGATTTGCAGTCCAAAATTAAAAATCAAGAGGAGGAGAGTGTATTTAGACTAAACCTTATCGGATAGGGAGTGTATTAATAATAATAATAATAATAATAATAATAATAATAATAATAATAATAATAATAATAATAATAATAATAATAATTTGGCAGGGATCAACTTGACTTTCCAAGACCTTAACTTGAGCACAACTCTAAATGAGTTTATATAAGAAAATTAAACATAGTTAAAATTATAAAATTCGATATTAGCCCAACACTATATTTCAAACCTACGTTGAATTAATTGAATTTATCACACTACACCTAACATGTAAACAAATTGACATGCATTTTATTTTATATTAGGGAATTACTAACCTCCCGACCTCAACTTTTTTATTTGAATAAAAAAATATATCACGAATTTAATGATAATAAAAGAATTGAGACATTTAAGTAATTCTAATTAAAAATATAAACTGAAAATATTTAAGTCAACCTAAATCATTTTCATAATAAATAAGCTCATTAAATTAAGAAATTAATGAATGACAAATTGACTATAATACTTTCTTTATTATTTTATTATTATTAAATTAGTAATATAATTTTTTTAATCTAAATAAAAAAGTAAAAGTTGCTAATCTCCATATATGTTAGCAATTCCCTTATATTATTGGTGTAATTTTGATCTTTTTTTCCCCCATTTTATAACTTGAGAAGTTTTCAAATTTTCTTAATAAATGAAAGATTAGGAGGAGAATGAGTTATTTAACTTTAAGATTAGGGTATGTCCATTTTTTTAAGGTTTAAAGTAATCTTTACACATCGTCTAATCACTTAATAGGAAAATGGAAGATAATGAACCTTATTTGAAAAAAAAATCTATTAAAAATTAGAAATTTTAAAATTGTAACTCTAAAAATGACATATATTAGACAACACATTTTTATTAAAAATTTATGATCAATTCTATCATATATTGAGTTTTTATTCAATATATGTATGAATTGATCTTATTAATAAATTGCAAGTCATTAAATTAATTTTTTTTAAAATATATAAAATTCAATGTGCGTCATTAAATACTCAATATAAAAGTGAATTTAATACATAAAAGGACTTCTTTTTATTTAACATTTCAATAATGAAATCTAAAAATCAAATCTCATATACTCTTGCTATCAACCAGGAATTTGAAAAAAGAAAAAAAGAATGATTAGTTACTTTCTTTTGAGAAAGAGAATGTTAATTTGTTCCTCTAAACCACGCATGCAGCAGACAAGACAAACTATTGATCAAAGGGACAACAAGAAAAGAGCAAAAGGGTGCCTGGCAGGGCACAGCCCAAGTTGCTCGGGAAAGAAAACGCCAAAAGCAGAGAGCAACATGAAGGAGCAGCCTACGACTTGTTGACATTTGCTCTGACGTCTTGCCTCTTTTGGTTTAGCGCACACGGCACTGACTCAGCTTTCAAATAAATCAACTAAAAGCCCAGAAAAGTATAAAACAAATAGTAATAATAATATGGAAATTACACAGTACCATAGCTAAAATCTTGGGTTCGAAAACCCAGGCTAGCACATTCAAATTGGATTGGTGAAACAACAGCCACAGGATTTTCAGTTTTAAAAAAAGGCAAAATTTAATTCCTGCATATTGAGAATGAAAATTTACAAACTATCATCCACTTCCGAAAGTTTTAGCCTCCCCATAATATCCTTAACCGTGAAGAGACGAAGCTTACTTTTTCTTCACTTTTTATTAAGTTACTCAAAAAACCTTAATGCTGTAATGACAATTTAACCCAAATCTAAAATATTTTTTTATTATGACATGATATACATTATTATTATGTATATAATCCACTAATTATTAAAATTGATTAATTCACCTATCACACAAATTATATTATAACAATAGTATATGCTCTGAAAATAAAATTCAAAATTATATTTCAAATAAATATTAATCAAAGACTATCATTAAATATAAAATAATGAGATAATTCAGTGAATTTTTTAAAATTACCTTTTAATTCAAAATTAAAAATTACTTCATTCTTATTTCTCTTTTTTATTTAAAATTTATTATCAAACTTAAATGTATAAATAAGTCTTTCTTTTATTTCGTACATAAATTTCAACATAGTTAAAAATTGAAAGAAAAAGATAGAATAAATTTCTTGAAATATTTTAAGACAGAAGTATAGATTAATAAAATATTTATTAATGAAAAAAGTAAAATTAAGAAATATTTAATACTTTATTATGTTTTTAAGTAACGAATAAAAAATAATAATTTTTTTTAAAAAATCAACAAATAATAAAAATAGAGGTTATAATAATTGTTAAATTGTAATATTGTAACTTGTGTCCATTTAAAATAATATAATAAATATGATAAATAATTCATTAAAGTTTTATATAATTATATGTTTGCAAGTCCTTTTTTTTTTAGACAGCAAAGTGAGTTTTTTTTACCTTTGAAGGAGAATTGAAATAATCACAATTTGATACATCATCAACATGGAAGAATTTTAATAGAATAAATAGATAGATAAATAAAATTTTCTTAAAAAAACATTTTTTGAACAAAGCACTAGATTCACTTAAAAATAGTTTATTACTCTTGCACGATAAATCTAATCTTTTTTCCTCTAGACGCGGCAGTACTGAAATTAAAAAAATCAACCCTTGTGATTAATCATCCAACATGAAACTGAGAAAGCAACGGAAGCGAAGAAATTGACAAAGCAATGAAACAAAAAAAGGGCCTTCTATAAATAAATATTCAAATGTGGTAATAAAATGAATTTGTTCATAATCAAAATTCTTACACATGTCTCAATATTAGTGAGCCAACAAGTCAGGGTTTTGGCATCCTAAATTTTTTAAAGATACCCTAAATTTTTAAAACGAACTGACTTCAGCTGCTTACACTCTTCTTCAATTTTTTTTTTAAAAAAGATTAGTGACTTGGATGGATATATTTATCCTACGTATTAAAGTTTTAACCAATTTGTTCTCTCCTATAAAAATTATTTTTAAATATCGAACCCATATTTATTAATTAATTAAATTTATTCAAGCCAACGTAATTTTCATTCAATCAACGTTATATTGATAAATTGTTTTAATTTTGCCACCGCCAATCTTGATGATTAATTTAATGTGTGTTACACTTTGTGGGGTTGATGATATCCATTTAGTATCCCTCAATTTTCAAATTAACCATTTACTAACGTTAAGTTTTATTTTAAAATTTTCTCATAAATTAATACACGTAACGTATT
The DNA here is from genome assembly GCA_020226215.1 of Sindora glabra. Classification (NCBI taxonomy): domain Eukaryota; kingdom Viridiplantae; phylum Streptophyta; class Magnoliopsida; order Fabales; family Fabaceae; genus Sindora; species Sindora glabra. The sequence continues at coordinate 83,327,523 of CM035226.1, forward strand.
TGTATAATTTAGTTCACATTAATTTTCTGGAATTAATACTTGTACTTGTTATCAAATTTACAAATCCAGTAGCAAAATTCTGATAACAAGGAAATTTTTTTTGGATGAGAATGAAGAATTTTTTTAATTGTACAAGTGATCATCTAGTAAATAAATATATGATATACATAAAATTGAGGGTTTCGATTCACCACGTAAGAGAAATAAATAAATAATAAGGGAATTTTTTTTTGGGAGAATGAGAGCTTTTTTTTATTTGTACACGTGATGATTTAGTTAATAAATACATGATGCACGTTAAGTTTGGAGTTTCGATATATGATATGAGAGATATTTATGAGAGAAGTAAAACTTCTAAAGCAACATTAGATATCATACCATCGCACTACTATAAATACTAGAAATGAGCATCTATTAAATTGGTTAAATATTTGTGTTCAAATCCCTTAACCTTCAATTAACCAAAAAAAATTCTTAAATTAAATGTATATGCCATTTTTAAGAGTAATAATCGTAACATCAATGCAATTCACTTCTTAACAAGGAGTCCTATCCCGGAGTTGATCCAAATAGAATAATTTATGACGTCATACTCAATTAGTTATAGGAATTAAATATTTTTACAATTTCCTACCAAATTGGAAATGAAAACAATGACGAGATGAGCAAATTCTTCTTCCTTTTTAACCCATCGTTTTAAGGTGGGCATTCTATTACCCCATTAAAAAGATGGGGTATTTAATTCTGTTTATATGGTTTATTTACCAACATTGTTTTGTTTGTATATATAGCGAAAAATTATCAAAAAGAAAAGTGTGAAAATTTTCATTCAAGCTCATCATATTATAATAATTAATTATCAAAAAGAAAAGTGTGAAAAATTTCATTCAAGCTCATCACATTATAATAATTAAAGTTTTTGCTTCAGTTAAATATAATTTTTATTAAATAATTATATGCAGTATTTAAATAATTTCTTATGCAATTATACACCTTTTATTATATATAATTAAATAATTTTATATTAATTTATAATAATTATATGTTCAAAATAATTATAAAATTTAAAAAATTAATAAAAATAGTAAGAGCATCAAATTATGCAACCTGATTATATAATTTAATGTATAAATTATTTTTATTTTTTAATAAATACATTATCAAGCTATATATATACAGCTAATTATAATTGAGTGTAAAATTTTAACCAACCCAATGTCTATTTATAAAAAATTCATCAATTCTAACACTATTAATATTTAAAAATGTTTAACCTAATTTGATTATAAAGTTGGAGAAAAAAAATGGAAGTATGGTTTTGAATAAAATGAAAAGGGACAATGGAAGTTAGTGTATAAGGGTGGTGGTAAGGACAAAATGAGAAATGGAATTATAAGACTCCTCCAACTCTTATAACCACATTATTCTATAGTATAAGAATACTATGCATATAAATTTTTTTCACACATTCTCTATGTGATTATGTCATCTTCGAAGGAATTTATTTAATTAAAATGATAAAATCATGAATTTATTAATCCATAATCCACTTAAACAAAGTAATTAAGCTCTCAACCTTTTAATTATTTTTAATGTTATAATTTAATTTATTTTCATCCCAAACTCTTAAACAGAAGGTTAATTAACAATTTACTAATCGTAATACTATTAAGTGTAACAGTTCCTTAACAAGTACTGATGATAATGAAGGTTTGGTGACAATGAAGAATGGTAAAGGTACTTGTGATGTATCATTAGGTGGATATTGGTGCTGAAAATCTATTTTCTGACCAACCAACTGCAACGAAACGGTGATTGGTTTCACTATAGTGTGCAGTGGACTACCACAATTATAATGTCCCAGCCTACCATGAAGAAGGGATCCCAATGGATTCTAGAAATAAAAAAGGCAAAGTCCAACCATCGTGAGGTTTGGCACAATGTGTTACTACATAATACAGCTGATCCCAATTTGAACTTACTTTGACAATTTTCTTTTTATTGAAATTGATTAGAAGAGTGTCCAACGTGAAAGGACGAAAACTCCAATAACCTGTATGAGTAAAATCAACAAAAAGAATACAAACTCTCCTAAGTTGTAAATTGCTTTATATTATGTTTGGATAAAGTATTTTAGATATTTTGGGAATTTTAAAATTTTGCATAATTTAATTTTAACAATTAAATTAAAAAAGAATAATTTTATTTGATTCTCATAAATAATAGTGAATATAGCACTTCAAGAATAAATATGGAATTTACATAATAACATTTATTTTGGATGAATTTAAAATATTAAATTTGATAGTTTAAATCCTTCACTTATAATCTTTAAATAATTTATAAGTTTTATTTACTTATTGCCAACCAAAATATTTTTACCTACAAAACTTAAATTACTAAGTAATTAAATTATCAATTTTAATTTTTAAATCCAAATACAAGTTAAAGAAAGTGAAACACACTTTATTCACTCTATATAATATTTTATGGAAACTTTTCTTTTATTTGTATAATTCTGTAATTATTTTATTTTTCAAGCTTTCTGGCAATAGAATTACAAAATAAATAAATAAATATTAGTTTGGCAGGGATCAACTTGATTTTCCCAGACCTTAACTTGAGCGCAACTCTTAATAAGCTTATATAAGAAAATTAAACCCTATTAAAATTATAAAATTCAGTATTAGCACAACCCGATATTTCCAACCTAGGTTAAATTAATTGAATTTATCACACTAAATCCAACTTATAAACAACATTAATTGACATGCATTTTATTTTATATCAGGGGATTACAAACCTCCCAACCTTTTATTTGGATAAAAAATATATTATTATTTTAATAATAATAAAAGAATTGAGGACATTTAAATAATTTTAATAAAAAATATCAATATGAAATATTTAAATTAACCCAATTCATTCTCTCTCATTTTCATAATAAATAAACTCATTAAATTAAGAAATTAATGGAAGCAGCAAATTAACTATAATACTCTTTTTATTATTTTATTATTAAATTAATAATATAATTTTTTAATCAAAATAAAAAAAGTGGAGGTTGTTAACCTCCGTATGTCTTAGCAATTTTCTTTATTATTGGTGTAATTTTAATCTTTTTTTTTTGTCATTTTATAACTTGAGAAGTTTTCAAATTTTCTTAATGAATGAAAGTTTAAGAGAAGAATGAGTTATTCCACTTTATATGTCAGCTCTTTTTAAGATTTAAAGTTGTTGGGAATAAATTAATATGTTGGGAAAAATCAATTAACTAAAATGAATGCAAAATATACATACTTGATTTTAACTTTTAGGATTCTGATACTGTAATGCACTACACGTATGTCAAGAATTACCTCTGATCTGGAATTCTTGGCCTCTTTTCACAACAATTGTGCCAAAACTAAAAACACACACATTTTCTTATAAAGAGAAGAAGATGAATGAAAACTCTAATAGAATTTTTCTAATTCTCAAGAAAGAAAAACTAAATGAATCATATATATTCTTTCTTTTTCTTTCTCTCTGTTAACTTCTCAAGGGAGGAGTGAGTGGTTATTTCTCTCTCCATATTTCCCACTCTTTATTCAATTACCTAAAAAATTAACTTTTATTTTGAATTCTAATTTAAATAATAAATTAAATATTTATCTAAAAATATGATAAATGTGGATCATCCATTATGGGTGTCCCCACATTTATCAAAAATAATCCTTACAAATTTTCTGATCAGTTAAATAATAAATTAAATATTTATCTAAAAATATGATAAATGTGGATCATCCATTATGGGTGTCCCCACATTCATCAAAAGTAATCCTTACAAATTGTCTGATCAGTTAATGCCTTTAACAATAGGAATTAAGCTAAAATAGTGGAATAATAGAAGATAGTAAATCTTATATAAAAAAGATCAATTAAAGAAAATAGAAGTTGTAAAATTGTGACTCCAAAAATGGAAGACATTGGACAATGCATTTTTATTAAAAATTTATGACCAATTCTGTCATGCATTGTGTTTTTATTCAATACATGCATGAATTGACCTTATTAATAAATTGTGGCTCATTAAATTAAATATTTTTTATCCAAAAAAAGATAAAATTTAATGTAAATCATTAGATATTCAATATGGATAAATTTAATAACATGGAAGGGCTTTCCTTTATGTAACATTTCAATATAGAAATCCAAAAGTCAAACCTCATGCCCTTGCTATCAACCAAGAATTTGAAAAGAAAAAGGAATGATTAGTTACTTTATAATTGTACTTTTGATAAAGAGAATGTTAATTTGTTCCTCTAATCCACACATGTAGACAACACAAACTATTAATCAAAGGAGCAGCAAGAAGAAAGCAAAAAGAGTGCCTGGCAGCGCACAGACCAAGTTGCTGGGGAAAGAAAAACACCAAAGTAAAAGGAGAGAGAGTAAAGTGAAGGAGCAGCCTACAAATTGTTGATCTTTGCTCTTACATCCTGCTTCTTTCGGTTTAGCTCACACAGCACTGACTCAGCTTTCAAATAAATCAATTAAAAGCCCAGAAGAATACAAAACAAATAATAATAGGGAAATTACACGCTACCACAGCTCAAATCTTGGGTTTTCGAACCCAGGTTGAGCTGGCATTACTTAACACCGTTCAAATTGAATTGATGAAATGGCAGCCACTGGAATTTTAGTAAAAAAAAGGCAAAATTGAACTTCTGCATATTGAGAATGAAAATTTACAATTTATCGCCCACTTCTGAAAGTTTTAACCTCCCCATTATATCCTTAATGGTGAAGAGACGATGTTTATTTTTTCTTCGTTTTTTATAAAGGTTACTCAAACAACTTTAATGCCGTAATAACAATTTAACCCAAATATAAAATATTTTTTTTATTATGATATGATATACATTATTATTATGTATATAATACAATAATTATTAAAATTGATTAATTCATCTCTCATACAAATTATATTATAACAATATTATATGCTTCAAAAATAGAATTCAAAATTTAAAATTGTGTTCAAAATACAAATTAATCGAGAGCTATTATTAAATACAAAATAGTAGAATAAATTTATAAATTTAATCAAACGTAGTTTAGCTTATTTATTTTTATTGAATTTTTCAAAATTATTTTTTAATTCAAAATCAAAATCTACTCCATTATTATTCCTGTCTTTACTTAAAATTTTATTATCAGACTTAAATATACACATAGGTTTCTTTTTCATTATGCACAATTTTCAACATAATTGAAAATAAAAATAAAAAATGGAATAAATTTGTTGAATCATTTCAAGATGAAAGTATAAAATAATAAAATATTTATTAATAAAAAAGATAAAATTAAACAAATATATTTAATATTTTGTTATATTTTTAAAATAACAAATAAAAAGAGTTTTTTTTTTAAAATAACAGATTATAAGAGATGGAAGAAATAATAAGTGTTAAAATGCAATATCGTAATTTGTGTCCATTTGAAATAATATAATAAATATGGTAGATAATTCATTAAAGTTTTATATGATTACATATTTGCAAGTCAATTTTTAGGTAGGGATGTAAGTTTTTTATTTTTGAAGGAAAATTGAAATAATCACAATTTTACACATCATCAGGATAGAGGAGTTTTAGTAGAATAAATAGATAAACAGATAAATAAACTTTCCTTAATTTTTTTTTTCGAATATCCACTTAAAATAGTTTATTGCTGTGGCATGATAAATTTAATCTCTTTTCCTCAAGACACCGCAGTACTGAAATCAGACATCAAACCCTGTGATTACTCACCCGACAAGAATTTGAGAAAGCAACGGAAGCGAAAAAATTAATAAAGCAGTGAAAGATAACAGGGGCCTTCTCTAAATAAATATTCAGATGTGGTAATAAAATGAATTTGTACCGAATCTCAATATTAGGGGGCCAACAAGTCAGGGTTTTGCCACCCTAAATTGTTGAAAGATACCCTAAATTTTTAAACGAACCTGACTTCGCTACTTAGACTCTTCTTTTATAATAATAATAATAATAATAATAATAATAATAATAATAATAATAATAATAATGAATGTGATGGATATTTATCCTGTGCATTATAGTTTTAACCAATTTGTTCTCTCTCATAAAAATTATTTTTAAAAATCGAAACTATATTTGTTAATAAATAAAATTTATTCAAGCCAACGTATTTTTCATTCAACCAACGTTATATTGATAAACTGTTTTAATTTTGTCCCTCCCAATCTTGATGATTAATTTAATGTGTGTTACACTTTAGGGAGTTGATGATATCCATTTAGGATCCCTCAACTTTCAAATTAACCACTTAGTAACGTTAATTTTTATGTTAAAATTTTTTCAAAAATTATTACCCATAACATATTTGTATAATTTAAGTCACATTAGTTTTCTTGAACTTGTTATCAAATTTACAAATCCAGTAGCCAAATTCTAATAATAAGGTTTTTATTTTAGTGAAAATGAGAGACTTATGTAATTATACGAGTGATCATCTAGTTAATAAATATATGATACATACATAAAATTGAGGGTTCAAATTTGAATCTAAAAGAAATAAAGCTCCTAAAGTAATATTGCAGGTTGTGTCCCTGCACTATTAAAAATGACAATAATGAAGATTTATTATATTTGTTAAATATTTGAGTTCAAATCTCTTCACATTCAATTAATAAACAAATTCTTAAATTAAATGTACATATCATTTTTAAGAGTAATAATAGTAGCATCAATGTAATTCACTCCTTGACAAGGAATCCAATCCTGGAGTTGGTCCAAATAAAATAATCTATGTTTAATTGGTTTATAGGAATTTAATATTTTTACAATTTCCTACCAAAAGTATCAATTTACAGCTTTTTTAGAAACTTATTTCCGTTTTACCGTAATTTTGAAACTTATTACCAAAATACGTACGGAGGGCGGAGACGCCAGACTGAAAGACATCCTCGGGGAGGAGGCGCCACTCAGAATGGCGCTTTTGGTATGCTTTGAGGGCGCCAAATTGAATGGCACCCTTAGTTTGTCATTCCACAATTAAAATTTTAAAAATAAATTAAATTTGATTGTAACTTAAAATAAATTTTTAAAAATAAATTAAATTTAATTATGACTATTGAATAAAATTAAATATAATTTTTAGATTTATTATTAAAAATAAAATAATTATAAAAATTGTTAATTTGTTAAAAATGGCTAAAGTTTCATTTTTTCGCTGTTTGTTAAACAAAATTTTGTTTTACCATTTTTGTGAAATATTTTATCACAATACACACGGAAGGGGAGAGACCATTTTTGTGAAACATTTTACCACAATACGCACGGGGAGAGGTGCCAGATCGGATAGCGCCTTTGATACTACATAATGGCGTCATTTTGAACGATGCTACTGGAGTGAAGGCGCCATATTCTTTGGCGCCTTCGGCCATAAGGAAAATAGATTCTAGTAAACCTTAAATGCTTTATGGTATTTGAAATTAAATAAAGAAAGACCCGCTGTGATTCTTTGAAGCATAATTTTGTAAAAAAAAAACTCTCTTTGCATATATATAATTTATTGTTGTTATGAGTTCAGATGAAAATTATGTATATGTCTTATGAATATAAAACGAAGATCAAAATTTTTTTATCAAAATTGATGGGACTTCACTTCCAAATGTGTTTGCTCAATTTCTATTTATTAATTTCAGGTATTTTAGATAGTCTGAAGTTGTTGGTAAAGTAATATGTACTTTTTTTATTGGTATGTAATTTAAAATATGAATTTTAGTGCAACCAGAATAACCTAGAAAGAATTTGATGAAAATTTAATGGTTTGTGTTGAACTCCCAAAAATTGCATGAAAACTATCTGATTTCAAATTTTCATAACTATTTCTAGAGAGCATACAAATTATCTTGCATAAATTATAATATGGTTTCTTTTTTTCAAATAATAGAAATGTTTCAATATAAATCAGTAATCGCTTTTATATGCTCAGATCACCACTAAGATAATTTGAGCTGGTCACGATTCAAGAAACCAAAGTATATTGTAAAAATGTTAAGTGTAAGTTACCTAACTTTCATGTTAAACTAATGTAAAAGCTCAAATTTTACCAAGACCATAACATAGAAGAGCCCTTTCATATTTGACACCACTATTATGTGATTTTTCAAATAGACTGAAATTTTGTTGTAAGTTTTTTGTTACAGACACAAGCATTGACATGTTCTCCGCTAAAGAAAAAGCCATAAAATATTGTATCTTACTTACTACTGCTTAGCAAATATTTTTGTACCCTTTATTTCATGCTATCAATATCTTAGACGACAATACATTTCCCAGTGGCTGCCAAAGGAGCCATTTTGAATAGCGCCATGAGGGCGCCAATATTTGATGTCAGAAGCGCCATCCGCTCTGGTGCCTCTTCGCTTCCATGCATTTTTTAGTAAAATATTTTGTAAAAATCGTAAAAAGAAAATTTGTTTAGCAAACAGCGGTAAATTGATCTCCATCCTTGTCATGTTCCATTATTTTGTTTCCATTTAAGTTCTTAAACATCAATTTTGTTACTGTGATCATAAATATTAAATAATTGAAAATTGACCTTTCAACCTAACCATCCACTATTACAGAATAAATATCAAACGATCAATGATTGTACTAATTATTTTAAATTCATTGGGCTCATGCAGCAAATTTTTTTTCTTTATTCTTATTTAGAAACTGATTGACTTTTTTACATGTTGTTACCGTGCACAAGTCATTCTAAATTTACATAGTCATTTTTTATTAAAAAATCTCATATGAGGCATTTAATAAATTTTAAAGAATTACTTGAAAAATATTATTATTTAGATTATAACTCAACTTTACAATATAAAATCAAATGTATGATCAAATGAAACTAATTAGATATTTGTGCTAATGCTAGAGGTAGTTATATTTTTTTCGCATGATTAATGTGACTGTGATGAAACATGGTTTAGGATCAGTATATTTCTCATCCCAAAACATTAGTTAATGATAAGGAACTGCAGCATTGAATTGCACCCTTTTTAGGTATAAGCGAATGAGATGAACGATATGATGTAATAGATCGAAATTAGAATGAGAATGTAAATAAGATAAATTACTCATTTTATAATTATATTTGATATCATAAAAAAATATTTTATTCCACTTTGATATTTAATGCATTAATATATTATAGGAATCAAATAAAAATGTAGTTAATGATAATAATATATTAATTAAAAATAATGAATATTTATTAAATAATTTAATATTATTAAAATAAAAAATAGAATCAATAAATAATAATTACATAATTTATATTAATTTTTCTCAAAATTTGATCCAATGATACTTAAAATTTATCATTTTTCAGAATTATATACTTCCACCGTTACGATTTAACTACATCACCTCCTCTAGTATCATCCCTCGTATGATCAGATGATTAGTTTCATAAATTTTTATGTGCAAATATTACAACACGTAAAAAATAATTTAATCCTTCAAATGAAAAGCATAATTGCATATAAAATTATATGAAAATATTTTTTCACTTATAAGTTACAAAGATAGAGCATGGACTATAATTTAAAAGTTTAATGTCAATATATTTCATAATTATAGAAACATTTTAAGACTTGATGTGTATTTTTAGAAAAAAATAAGAAGCATAAAGTGTAATCATGTGTAAAACTTGTCCTTAATTTTACCAATGGATAAAAAGTTAATGTTAGTTTTCCAATTTTTAATATCTTAAAGACTGAAAAATAAAAATTTTAATTTGTGGGTCCTGAAAAAATAATAAATGAATATCATAGTCTACAATTATCTTTTATTTATTAAGTGAATCTGAAAATAATAACTAATAAAAATTATAATATAAATACATAAATTATAAAAATACTAACCGATAAAAAGAAGGAAGAGCAAGGAAAGAAGAGCAGATCTGCTGTTAATGAAATCCAAAGAAAAAAATTTTGCCAGATGAAATGCAAAGAAGGAAGATAGGATGAAAATTTGTGAGTGGAAAAATGAGAGAAAGTGTGAATAGGAAGAGCTGCGAACAACGAAGAGGGAAATAGGAAGAGCTGCGAACAGCAAAGGGGGAAGGGAGGGGTGAGGGTTGATATAGGGCAGGAAATGCCATCACATTTGGTGCCCCTCAAAATTTGAAGCTCAATGGTGCGAACTTGAATGGCGCCTCCAAGGTTGAAAATTTTATAATGGCACCAAGTTGGATGGCACCTTTAATTATGGGATGCCATTTAATATGGCGCCCCCCATAGCAATTCCGATGCAAAAGCGCCACACTGTATGGCGCTTCGGCATCCCGCACACCCTATTTTGAATAGCACCCTGCGTATTTTGATAATAAATTTTGAAATCATGGTAAAATGAAAATAAATTTATTAAAAAATCATATATGGGTAATTTTGCCCTTTAAGGCAGGCACTCCAATGCCTAGGTAAAAGATAGGGCATTAAACTCCCTTTACGTGGCTTATTTACCACCATTTTAGTGAAGGTTACGGTGTTTTCAGAACATCTTGGGTTCCGAAACCCTGGGCAGCTGGAGGATAATTATTCAGCCATGTGCTAAAGCGGTCTGTAAACAAATTATTTTTAAGGATCACGTTCGCTTGGGTAGAATTATAAAAATGGCTCCAAATTTGGAATGAAAGGAAAGTGGTTGTCAACCCACGTTTTACATGCCATGACTCTTTTTTTTCCAGGTTATCTATGAAAATTGGGTAGCAACACTTAGATGGGTGGCAAGAATGGGTGATCAGAATCAAAAACCCAGATGAGCAACTCCAAGAAAATAATGGCAACTGGGGAACCTGCGAACCTTTTCTCCATGCTTCGCCTCAGTAGCTTCAATTTATCCCCCTTCACCATCCATTGTGCACCACCTGCAGTTGTTTCGTCATGAAACCACAATCACCCTTGTCCTATTTCTCTCTTCAAAACCCGTTAACCGCAACCACTGGATTTACCTCTGAATAACCCAAAGCCAAGAAGACCCATTACTTGTGAACAAGATCTCAACCTTCACGGGTGAGATCTTCAAAATTATAATATTAGAAAAATAAAAATGTTAGTAGATTTTAATTGTTTCTAATTATCTTTTTCTTTTAAATTATATTTATAATTCCTCTTATCATAATTTTTCTAAATTAGTCATTTCTTATTTTTAATTCATAATAAAAAAGTAAAATAAATTTATATAAAAATTAAGATATCTTATATGTACATCTTAAATTATTTTAATATAATTTAAATGAAAAAAATATTAATTAAATAATTAATTTTATTAAATTTTTTAAAATAGATAAGAAAATTATTTTTAAATAGATAATAAATTTTTTTATAATTAATACATATTTTTAAATAAAAATTATAACACATTTTACATTATAATTATTAATGTGATCCACTTTATTACACTTTTAATTTTAATATACTTTATAAGCACCATTTTTTCAAAAAAAAATCATTATATTGAATAATTTATTTTTGAATGTGTGTATGTCTACATATATAAGTGTATAACATAAAAAATATAATTATTTCTTAATAGCAATACTCTAAAAGATAAAACAAATTGAATTCAATCCTAACTATTTATTTATTTTTAAAAATTCATTTGCATTAAAATTCTTTTCCCATCTTATTTGAGACCTCAATCTAATATTTCAATTAAATATAAAGAGACCATTTTATCAAATCCTAAATACACACACATATTTATATATATCATAGTTCATCGCACCTCAAACTTTATAAATATCCTTATAAATTTGTCAATTTATAAAATAAAGCTATCTTCCAAACCAATACCCATGTTTTTCAATTTTTCACTCTTATATTCTAAATATTTCAATAAAAATTTTGAAAGTATTTCTGTTAAAGAAAATTGTAATAATGTTGAAATATTAGAATTTAAAATATTTGCATTTCCTTTTGACATGTATAATTATAATTTAACTATCTTCATCAATTTAAAATGAATAATTGAATATACATTTTGGGGCATTTAAATAATAATAAGAATTTAAATAATACTCTAGGGTATTACATAATTGAAGCACAATAGGCATGATATATTTTTCTAAATCAACAAAATATACAATTTAATTTGTGTGATTAAATTAATTGGTTAGTCTTAATTTTATTAGTCATACATATTAATTAGTGAAAGTATATTATAAAAAAACTTTTAATACTAAAAAAATAAAAAAATATATGAAGGAGATAAAGAAAAATTATGAAAAGATAAGTATATTTTATTCAATTGTACATAAAATGATTCATACAACTCATACTTATAGAATATATATGTCAAATATTACAATTTTGTAATAATAATTCAAAAAAATTAAAATCTAATAATTGACATTAATAGAAATATAACATTTGACTTATGAATATTCATATTTAATTACAATTATCCATAATAGATTAAAATTTATTAATTTAATATATTTATAATTGTCTTATTATAATTATTTAATTATAACTTGTAAAAATTATTTTTGCAATGTATAATATATCATGATACCAAAAAGAAAAGATTTGGGTTAAATTTACAATTATGGCAATAGTATATCAAATTAAAAAAAATTCTTTAATATACTATGTTATCTTTTTGCAATTATGAAATAGAGGCTTAAAATAAGGTCGAAGTATAATTCTATATTCTTAATACACAAAAATGAAAATATCCTTTCTTGTTTATCAAACTTATTTTAATTAAGGGCCACAATTCAACACCACCCATCCAGTGGCCAATATGATAACAACTCGCCCAGGGTTTTAAAATCCTTGGGGCAACTTAGACAACGCCACCATTATTTTGTTTTTATATTTATTGAAAAGCCTTCAATAAAAGAAAAATGTAAAATTTTTTATTGAAAATCATCATATTATAGTATCGTAATTGAAGTTTTTACTCCAATTAAATATACTTTTTGCTAAATAATTATATACAATATTTAAATAATTTCTTATGAAATTATACATTTTTTTATTATATATAATTAAATAATTTTATATTAATATATAATAACTATATGTTCAAATTAATTGTACAATTTAAAAAATTAATAAAAATAGTAGGAGAATCAAATTAATGCAATTTGATCATATAATTTAATATATAAATTATTTTTATTTTTTACTAAATACATTATCAAGTTATATATATCCAACTAATTATAATTGCATGTAAAATTTTAACAAACCCAATGTTTATTTATAAAAAATTCATTAATCCTAACACTATTAATATTTTAAAATGTTAAACCTAATTTGATTATAAAGTTGGGTTGATTAAATTTTTTATAATTTTTTGTAAAAAAATACTTCATACATTTTTCTTCAAAAATTTGGAAAATCTAATAAATGTTAAAAATATTTTTTAAAATTATAGAGAAGAAAATACCTTAAATTCTTACTTGAGTTCAAGCCACATTTTTAATAAAAATATACTCATATAATGAAACATGATCATTAAAAATGTTAGCCATTCCAATGCTAGAGGTTCATAGGTTTTTTAAAATTATTCTTAAGGCTGATTAGTAAATAACAACTTATAGTACTAATAAAAAAAGATAAGAACCAACTAATTATGAGACTATTTTATATTTTGAACTTAATTTTAAGTTTTTATTAAACTTGATTACAAATTCAAAGATATGTATATAAAATGCAAATAAAATGATTTTTTAAAATTTTTTTTTGATAATTTTTTTAGACAATTTTATTTTAAGTGCCTATGAGTTAAATAACACATATTATAATAAGATATTTATTCGTATTTTTTATAACTTTTTTATATCAAACTAAAAGTTCTCATATTTTTCTTATAATACAATTTTCTTGACATTTCAAATTTTTTGGATGCACACATGAAATTTGTACTAAAATATAAATTTCTATGAAAAATTATTGAGACTTCATATAAAAATTTCAACTTTCATGTAAAAGTGCAAAAAAAAATTAGGAAATTTTAAATCTTTTACTTTCAATTGATATTGATAAATTGCCACGGAAACTAAGACAGTCAATGTTATATATTTTAATAACCTTCCCAAGCAAAATAATTCTAAAATTTTTATCTACCCCAGTATAATACGGATAGTAAAAAAAAAAGGAAAATTCAATATCTTATGTATTCACACAAAGATAATTTTTAAGATCAATTATACATGTAAAAAGTAATGAAATTGATTATAATGTATTACTTAGTTACTTTCTTCCAAATAAGCATAGTTTTTGTTTTCTTTATATCATGTCAACACAAATATTAGGCTAACAATATTTTTGAGAATATGAACATTTTTAAGAATATATTTCTAAAGTTTGAACTAAAATTTCATATTCCCTTAAAAATAATTTTAAGAATATGAGAAAGATTTTGTGAATTTTTTTTTAAAAAATATAATTTTAATTTTTTAAAATGATGGATAAATAAAAAAATCTCTAAAACAAATTTAAAAAGAAATGATTGAATATATTTTTAACCCAATTATTAATGGTTGACATTCAAATTTTAATATTCTTTTAAACTATTTTTCTAGTTAAAGTATTTTTTCACAAAACATTTATAAAAATTTCAATTAACCCAATTTTATAATCAAGTTAAACTTAACATCTTTATATATAAATAAAGTCAAGATTAATCGAATTTTTGATAAATAGACATTGAGTTGATTAAAATTTTATACTCAATTATAACTAGTTAGGTATATAAGGCTTAATAATGTATTTAATAAAAAATAAAAATAATTTATATATTAAATTATATGATCAAGTTGCACTAATTTGACATTGTTACTATTTTTATTAATTTTTCAATTGTACAATTAATATGAACATATAATTGTTATAAATTAATATAAAATTATTTAATTATATATAATAAAATGTGTATAATTGCATAAAAATTATTTAAATATTATACATACTTATTTAGTAAAAGTTATTTAATTGAGACAAAAACTTTAATTACTACAATATAATGGGTTTGAATGAAATTTTCATACTTTGTTATTGACAGTTTTCTAGTAAATCTAAAAGTAAAACAACCGGGGGGGGGGTAAATAAGCCAAGAGTTTAATATCCTAATTTTTTACTAGGGTGTTAAAGTCTCTGCAAGACAATAAGAAAGGGACGTTTAGTTTCATTCAAAAGAAGATAAAATTTTGTAAATTCTATATAAGTAGAGATATAAATAAGCTAAGTTGAGTTGGGTTTTTACTCTAAATATATTAGATCTGATTTCTAAATTATTGGCTTGAACTTGATCTATTACCTTATATAAAGTTAAATTTTAGATTCGGTTTAACTTATTAAAAAAGCTTGACTAGGCTTGTTGTCTAATAGCCTAATTAGGCTTATATATATGTGTGTATGTGTATGTGTATGTATTAAAATATTTATATTATTTATAAATATATTTATAATTAAATAGGTCAGCTTGATATGCTTATAAATCAAGCTTAAAGAAAAAAAGTACGATTTATTTAGATAAATAAGTCAGGTTAAATTAAGCTTTAAATAAGTTAGGTCGTAAACCTCTAATAGGCCGTTTGATCTACTTACACTACTATATATAAGAATATAGTGAATAATGAATGAAGGTCGGGGAATGAAAATAACATTTTTCTACTTTAAATTACATAAAAAATGGAAGTTAAATATTATGTAAAATTAAATTTATAAGTAATTTTATATCTGAAATCATTTTCAAATAATTGAACTTATTTTTTAATAAGTTCAAAAAGAATTGAATTCAAACAAGTGAACTTCTGCATTATATAATGAGTAAGGCAAAAAATAATAAAGGTAAATGTAACTCACTCACTTTCTCCCCATAGCTCTTTCCCGCCTGCACAATTCATGCAAAGCCAAGACTCCATGTTTGATTGTCTTTCTTCTTCTCATAGATTTGCGAATCTATTTTAAAAATAATTGTAATATATTATTAATGTAGTGATATATTATCAAATTTTATTATAAATATATTATCGTATAATATATTAAATTTAATTTTAATTTAAAAAAAATAATATATAATAAGATTTAGTGATAAAATTTAGTGAAGCACTTGCATAGCTCTCTCCCCCTCTATTTTTTTCTTTCAATACATAAACTTTTCACATCCTCAGCAATTCCTCTGATGTTCCAGTTAGAAGATGAAGGATTGATACTCCATAGATAAACTTGTTTTGATGGAACGCAAATTACAGAAGGAATAGAAAACCAATTTCTGATAGCAATCCCCAGATCTCTTATCGCCAGAAGCAGAAATTCGTCCTCAGTGTATGATTTAGCGGAGAAAGAGGGGCAGATAAATTGCGATTCATTGAATCTGATTTCTATTTATACAAATTGCTATTGCTTCACATTTATGAATCGGATTCCTTGTCTTCTCGGCCCATATCCATAACTGATAACATGCAGAAAAATCTTTCCTGTTTATAACTCTTTCAGATCTCGAATCCTCTTTCTTGCTTGTTTTGAAGTTTCTGTCTATTACTTTCAGATTATAATCTGTAGAAAGTTTTTTCATTTGATCGAAGATCTCCTCAGGAATGGCAGATTTGACATTAAAAATTGCTTGATTTCGGACAAGTCAGATCAGATATAAGGTGACTACAATAGGAATGGTAAGAACGTTGTGAACTTCTTTATCCGATTTTCCTAAGTAGACAGATTTCCATCCGTTTTCTAAGGCCTCATGCTATCAATTCTAATAGATGAAGAATGACCGAACCAAATTGCCCTTGCAAAGTCACAACTGACAAAAAGATGATTCATGGTCTCTGTTTGATTTTCACGCAAAGGACAATTGATGTCAACAACACATATTCTACGTTCAAATAATGTTATCAACGTCCTAAGTAAATTCAATTATCCGGCTTTTAAATTTTCTATAAAAACAAAAAGTTAATAAGACCGTTTTCGTAAACGACATTGATTAATGAATGGAGATCTCACTTTGATATTGGAATGCGGGCAGTTCGTAAGCCATCTACATGTGTCACGTGCAAGACATATTCGGACGGTGTTTTCATCGCCGCATCATTCGTCTGTCATGCACGAAACGTTTACGTCGGAAGCAAACGACAAGCCAGTTGCTATCGTTTCGTTTTTGGTGGAGCCCTTCTCGCATGACCTAATTTCAATTTTGGCCCATTATAATTTATGAGAATATTTAGCAAATGACTTATTAGATAGCTTTTGGTTGATTTGGTTAGATTAGCTAATTAACTTGTCTCAATAAACTATTTTTATTGTTTGATAATTAGTTGATTATTCTTAAATAAGTTGATTTCAAAATGCTGAGAAGGGTAGCATTTAAAAATAACTATTTTCTAGAATAACTATATTACTCTCAACTATTTTGTAAAATGATTATATTACTCTTAATTAATTTTTATATTTTCAATTTTATCCTTTCTATAAAAAAATTATAATATTATTTTTACATAAAAATTAAATAATTATAATTATTAATTTATTAAAAAATTAATAACTATAGAAATTATATTAATTTAATTTTAATAAATATTTAATATGTAATAATTTATAATGATATATTATTTATAAGAAAATTTAATATACTAAATAATTATCAGCTAATACAAATTAATTTTTAGCTAACAGTTAATTAAATCAATTAATTACTACAACTATTAGCTAATTATCAAATAAGACTTATATACATATTGCTCACATTTAAATTTAAATTTTCCTTAAATTTAATATTTTATTATGATTCTCATATATAAAATTAAATAAAATTATGTTTAAATTGATAATTTTTTAAAATAAAAATTATAATTGATGTGCATAATTCTACTAGAACTCCATATTTGTAATAATTGAAAAAAAATTAGTTGTTAATGTGTTGATAATAATCAAATTAAAATACTTTTATGCCATTGTACTCACTCTCTACAGGGGGAGTTATTTTCTAAATGTAAAGGGGTAAGGTTTAAATAGTGGTGACTAGTAGCAATTACAAGTTTACTATTGTGCGTTTTGATATAAGGACAAAGTGGTCTCTACCGAGTATGGCAATGGTGGTGTCAATCAATGGGGATTGAGAAGCAATTAATGCCGAGGAAGATAAAGTATACCTTGAAGCAAAGGACCATTTACATGATTCTCAATGGAATTCTTTGATTGGTTAAGTTCTAGGAGCAACGTCCATAATAAGAATACAGTGAAACTGATGATCTAGAAGGCCTAAGTGTTCTATGGGGATCTTATTTTCATCCATTTACATGATTCTGAATGAAATTCTTTGATTGGTTAAGTTCTAGGAGCAACGTCCATAATAAGAATACAGTGAAACTGATGATCTAGAAGGCCTAAGTGTTCTATGGGGATCTTATTTTCATGCAATTGGGAGCTAACAAATTGGTGGTTCACATTAATGGTGAGAAGCATGTGGACTGTATATTATGTAAGGGAGCTTGAAACATAATAGGGTAAGTCTTAGTGGTGCAACATTAGCACCCTAGCTTGACTATAGACAGAGTGTAGTTACAGAGTTCAAGCACACAAAAAGCCTTTAAAGTTTATATCTAAAGAAAGTTCTTATAAGATTAGAGCCTAAGTTAAGGGAGGTAAGTGTGGTGGAGAATCCATACCATGAGGGCATTTTGCATAGGCCATATTTACATTTTTGTAAGAAATGATCATTAGAAAAGCCATTAAAAATAGAAATCTAGTTGTGCAACATTTTTGTTTTAGCTATGGGTGATCAACCAAAATAGTAGGAATGTTCCTAACTGCATGTGACTTTTCATGAGACGAAAAGCTATAAATGCTAAGGACCTTGGTTTATAGTGTATCCATCCACACCATGTGAAGTTACACCAATCAAAGGATAACTCGAGAATGATATATCTAGTAAGAAGGTGGTGAAACCACAATTATCCAACCAAATTTCTTCTCAATGTTTACACTTACTAATAAATGAGAGGAAGAGAGAATCATTAGATAATGTTAGTTATGAGAAAGATATAAAGCCATTGAATATGATAAGATAAATAAGGGAGATGCTAAAGAAGGGAGAAGAAGGTAGGATTCCAAGATAGCAGGCATTAAGGGAGTAGATGTTAGTGGAGAAGAAGGTAGAAGGGAAAGGTGAAGTTATTAGTTATATTACTAATGGTGGTAATACTAAGACTTATGAATACCAAGGCACAATAAAACTAAAGAAAACCTTATAAATCCAAATGTTAATGAGAGTTAGTAAAAAAAGACATCTATGCAACTAACTTAGACATAGGGTTAATGTAGAAAGATAGAGTATGTAAGACTACGATAAAAAACTAGGCTTGAGGTTAAGAGGCTTTGTAAGGGCAGCCAAATAGTTCAAGTAACTCCAATACAAAAGTCTCAACGGCAAAAAAGGCAAGCCTCGTTAACTCCCCACTAACACCATGAAAATAACAAGTTAGAAATGTCAGGGAATTAATAATGCCCCAATAGTTAGGGCTCTTAGAGCTGTCAATAGGAAAACATGCCCTTATTATATTTTCTTATATGGAACAAAAGGAAATGAAGCAACAATAAAACGGATAGCAACATCACTAGGTTTTCCTCATTTTGTGAGAGTAAAATCCTGAGTAAAAGAAGGTTTAGCTTTACTATGGAAATAGGATATTTAGTGTAATATATTCCATTCTCACATGAGTTATATTCACTACGAGGTGTTAAATAGAGCAAATGAATAAAAGTGGTTGTTAACTTGTATGTACGGAACATCATTGCAACAATACAAATTTAGATTTAGAATGAGATGTATAGGATCATAAAATCAATTAATTGGTCATGGTTGATCTTGAGAGATTTTAATGCATTATTTCACTCAAGCAATAAGGAGAGAGGCTATTCGGTAGGTAAGTCCTTTGACTCATTCGAAGGAATAAATGTGCTAAGTCAAGGCCACAATTTTACATGGTCAAACAGAAGGATAAGGAATAGTCATATTAGAGAGGTTCTTGATAAGGGTATTTGTTGCCCACTCCAGAGAGTTATGTATCCTAGGGGAACTATTTAAATTTTATAAAATGGATAATTGAATCACAATCCTATTATACTAAACAAGTTGGGAGATATAGATAATTTTCCTAGACCTTTTTGCTTTATTACAGCATAACTACATGATAATACTTGTAAAAAAGTGATTCAAGAAGCTTAACACATAGTTATATGGGATTTAACACCATACAAAGTGGTCTAAAAACACAAGATGGTGAAGGACTGTTAGGTTATGGATCAACATACGCAGTAAAATTTTAAAATTTTAATCTGAATCTACCTAGGATCCATGCAAAAGGCATAAATCAAGGTTAGGGTTTTACCTTGTTTGTGCTTGTATTCTTTCCTTTCAGAGACTAATTCACGAATCAAACGCCGTCCAAGTGTACAACGTCTCTACGATATCCGTATGGAGTGAATAACGACCTATCCTCTCGGCGAAGTTGCTAGAGTTCGATTTTCTCACTAGGATTGGGATTAGACGTTTTCTAAAGTGATTTTAGAGTTTGATGAAGCTTATGAGCGTATTTCTTATATGCTGCCTTCAAATCTTTTTTATAGAATTAAGGTATGTCACAATCCTAGTCCTACTAGGATAATGCTTTAAAAAATCTTAATCACACTAAATAACTATCACTTTATTCTTATACTAAAAAGAGTGAGGAGAGATAAAACTTATCTATTATTATCTAATATTAGATAATTGCATTATCTCATAATATAATTATCTAATATCTAATAATGTAATTATCTGATATTACTTTAATATCAAATAATATCACATAATATTATATATATATATATATATTACGTGAGAAATTATTATTATCTTAATAATAATATATATGCATGAAAATAAGTTTAATTAATTGAATTTTAGTCTAACTAAAGCTCAATTAAAATTATCTTATTCCTATTCTTTTTGTGTGACTCTGTAGGTTCTTACTACGTTGATAATGACTTATTTTGGGCCATAGACAATGAGTGGTATCTAACAATACATCACTGTCACTCAAGTAGTAAGAATATCTATGATTCAATATTTACCTAATATATGATCAATGCTTTGCATCACAATCCTTTTTATAATAATATTCAAATTGAACTGGAGGCATGGAGTGTGTCATCCTCGTCAATGTTCAATTTATATTTCTTAATACTGAGTAGACTTAAAATGAATGATTAGTATCACATATTAATCCAATTGAGTATGGCTATACATTTCTAAGTATCATTCAATCAAGGGGCCCAAGGATATTTCTCTTTTATACAAAAGTAATAAAATTCCATCTACATCACTCACTTTCCTCTGCATGATTTGTGACACATTCAATCAATCAATGCCTTATTCGTCATCCTGATTAAAGGTGACATAGGATAATATTAAAGTAAGTAATTCCTCATGTAGGAATTGTAGTGACTTCATATTAAAAGACTATGCGTATTTAAGATTATATAAGAATAACTTATGACACATCTATCTATGCAATATTCTCATAGTGGGTCAATGTAGTACATTATTTACTAACAATGTACTTATGTATTGACTTGATATCACATATCCATGATTCATAATCCTTAGTCACTATATATGCTAGTCTTAATATATTATTACTATCATTTTCGTAATAATACTTGACTAGAGGCATTTTAGGAATAGCTTTGACTAGGGGCATTTTAGGAATAGCAAAGCTATTCCAAGGATAATCATTATATTTAAGTTATAATTTACGTAAAATAAAATAAAATATAATATAATATAATAATTATATTTCCAAAATAAAACGTAATACATTGTATAATATTGTAATCATCTCTATGATTAGCTCCTAAGACACACACTAATAAGGACAACATCCAAAAATGGAATCATAAGGTCTTCGAATATTGCTAACATCAATTGGATGCATTACATTAGGAACTTGAGCATTTGAAGAATGCTTCTCCCAATAAGGACAATTTACAAGCTTAAAAACATGTCTAATGGTCAATCGATAAGCAATTTAAATGACAAAAAAGCATATGGTGGCAAAAATATAAGGAAATATGGATAAAGGAAGGGGATACAAATTCTCATTTTTTTTCATATTTCTATAATTATTCATAGGCAACATAATAATATTAAGAGAATTAAATTAGCTAACAATAAGTGAATTAATTAGAGAGAAAATATAGGGAATTATTTTATGGAAAATTTTAAGGAGTTGTTCAAGTTGTCTAAACTTGAATTCTCACAAGGATTATCTAACTTAATTTAAATTGTTATCATTGATAAAGGAAATGAAGATATGTGCATAATTTCGAGTAAGGATGAGATTTGGACTATTATGAATAAAATGAATCCTATAAAGGCCTAGAAACCAGATAGGATGCTAGGATTATTTTATGAGGAATATTAGGATATCAATGGTCAAGAAACCATTAAGCTATGCAATGGTTCTTTATACATAATTATATGCTCAAATAGTTAAACAAGACCTTTATAGTGCTTATTTTGAATATTGATCATGCCAAGACGTTTGGTGACTATCAACCTATTAGTCTTTGTAATTTTCTTTACAAAGCAATTTCTAGAACAATTGCAAATAGAATAAGACAATCCTAGAAAAGGATAATTTCTCTAACTCAATTAGCTTTTATCCCAAGTAGGTGGATTTTAAAGAATAGACTAATGGCTTAAGAAATTATCCACACTATTTGTAAGAAGTGAGGCAGAGAAGGAGTAATAAGAGTGAAGCTAGATATATAGAAGGCTTATGATAGGGTTGAATGGCTTTTTGTGATAGGAGTGGTACAATTATTTGGTTTTAATGACAAGTTCATCCAATGGATCTTTCAATGCTTATCAATAGTTTAATTTTCCATTTTACTAAATGGTAGCATGTTAAAGTGCTTTGAATATTCTAGAAATATTTGCTAACGAAATCTTTTGTCTCCTTACTTATTTATTCTTATATCAGAAATGTTTACTAGACTTTCATTTAACCTAAAGTGAGATAATATTATACATGGTATTAAGATTGTAAGAAGTAATCAATCTATATCACACTTAATATTTATGAATGATGTGATAATCTTCTAGAGGATGAATTTAGTTGAGGCATAATGATTGAAGAATTGTATTATGAGATAGAAGGCTTAGTCAGGACAGAAGATTAATTTCAATAAATAAGATATTTTCTTTCCTCAAATACTCACTGAAGGGAAAAGATAGCCATTTAAAAGTATCTACTATTGGCTACAATTAATGCAAAGGCAAAGTACTTAGGTATCCCATGACATAAAACAAAAGATTTTCATTATCTGATAAAAAAAGTTCAACAACTATTGGCTAGTTAGAGATAAGAACAATTTTTCACAAGCAAGAAGAGCTACATTAATTAAATTAGTGATGTAAATAATGCCCATATATACTATGTCAATGATAAAGATTCCAAAGAAGGTGTGTTTATCCCTAGATGCTCTTTTGAAAAGATTTTGGTGGAACGTTAAAGACCATAAAAATCACTACTTTGCATATATAGCTTAGGATACTCTTTTTGTTCCTAGGAAAAAAATGAATGAAGTTTAAGAGGTTTGAAGAAATAAATTTATCACTTTTATTAAAATTACTACAACAAATAATTACATAAGATGATAAAATATAGGTCTAAAATTTTAAAAGCAAAATATTTGTTAAGTGCTTATCCACTATCTTATTTTTTTTAACTATATCATTAAGTCTTTATCCCTAGTTTCAAAACAATGTTTGGCATTGGAGGACCCACTTGCGATATGCCTTGGAGTTAAAGTGTAACATCATTTGAGGAAGGAGGCTTTCACATGTTTTAGATCACTGCACAAGCTTTATATCATAAGAAAGCTTGTAGGCATGGACAAGTATCATGGTTGGGGTTCCGTCTTTGTTGTATAATATTTGTTACATTAAACTAAGTAGATTGTTAAAAGTGGTAAATTAACTACCATGGCTCTTATATCATCATTGTCTTAAGCTAATTATCAAAGAAGAAGCCAAAGTGTCTATAAATCTATCCTTCTTAGACCTTTAGCTTCTAAGAACTAAAATTTGGAACAAAAAAAATATTACATAACATATTCTTAGACCTTTAACATAAGGTTCCAATTTTTGGGGAGAGGATGAATTAAAGTGGATGTTTGATAGTTTTGGTGAGTTTACAGTAAGTTTAATATATCATGCTTGTCACAAAAAAAGATACTTAGATTAGGAAGTATAAAGGTTGCAAAAGTTATGGAGTTTAGAAGTTCATTATAGACTACATGTTACTTACTGGGGGTTTATGAAAGGAGTGATTCCTACTAGGGTGAGCATTCAACACTTTGCAAACTTACAAGATGTGAATTGCTATCTAAGTTAACTTGAGTAAAAGGACAGGTTACATATGATGATTAAATGTAAAGTTACTCATTTATTGTGGTTTTAGATCCTAGGTATCCATATACATAATATTCCTTTTAAAGATAATTTAAGTTATTTGGACTTTATTTTACAAATGGATGATAAACTTATCCCCTCTTCTGTTTCAATAAAATTTGTAATCAAGGTGGTTACTGAAGTAGGTCTGATTACCTATTAAGTGTGGGAAGCTTACAATGATATGGTCTTTGATGGCAAGCTATTAAACTCAAAAGCATTAGCAATTCTTGTTAAAAATGATTTATGTACGGAGTTAAGCCAAATCAGCTATGAAATGTCTAAAGCTTAATATGGATCTATCATGGAAAAATGACATGACAACAATCATAATTACAATACTAAAAAGGTGCAAGCTAGCTTAAATGGAAGGTTTCTAGTTTGAAAGTTGTGATGTTATTCTCTTAAAGAAGCAAAAGCCTAAGCCATTCTAAAAGCTTGCCAAGTTGCTCAGGATATGAGCTTTGCAAAAATTATTATTAAGAGGGATTGTCATTTGATGGTAAATGCTATTTTAAGCTTTACTAAATGTCCATGTATTTATTAAGTCTAGTTGAGATATTAGGTTTTATTTACATAACTCTACTACTTTTTCTATAGTTTGGATTAGTAGAAATGCAAATAAGGTGGCTAAATTGGTGTTTAAAGTGATAAGGAATAAGGTAGGTTCTATCCATGAGATTCCTCCCTTGATTGAGGATACTTGTAACAATGATCCGTAGATTGTTTATGATTAATGATATGGAGTTTGTATTTTTAGCAAAAAAAAAATACTTTCGCTCTATAAATGATATTTTTTCTTATATGACAAATTAATTTTATTATTTTTTATCCTAGTAGTTTTTTCCTTGT
Organism: Sindora glabra; assembly: GCA_020226215.1. Classification (NCBI taxonomy): domain Eukaryota; kingdom Viridiplantae; phylum Streptophyta; class Magnoliopsida; order Fabales; family Fabaceae; genus Sindora; species Sindora glabra. Next base: position 83,352,890 of record CM035226.1, read on the forward strand.
AATCTTATAAAAATTTTGCATCTTAATTAAGACTTTTTATTTTTAATTTAACAAAAATTGCCAATGCAAACTTAGTTTGTTCTAATTTTCATATTAGTGTGGCTAAAATAATTAATAAAATATTATATACATTGTGAAACAAATGTGATCCATTTATATATTATAAAGGTCAAAATTATAATCAATCCCTTTTAATTGACCTGAGTTCTTTTAATCCCTATGGAAATTCTTTTAATTCAAGTTTTCCTGGATTGAAAACAATCTAAGATTTGAATTATATATTGCATATATTCTAATGGTTTACACATTTATAGTTTTCTATTTTTTTGGGTACATTTTACCTACTTGGAAATGATTAAGGAGAGAAATTAGGGAAGGGATATTAATGAGCATAAAATCTAAGTTTCAAAAAATTTAATAGAATTAATTTCAAAAGATACTTTTTTTTTTGCAAAGAACAAATTATAAGGAGAAAACTTAGGTAAAATTTCATAAATATTTATTGCGAAGTCTTAAATTATAATTATATATATTTTTAACTCAGCATTAATAATTATAATTTAACAAATATAATGATTGATTAGTTGCTCAATTAGTTGAAAAAATACATGTCCAAAATTATAATTGGAATTTCACAATAAACATTTATGAAACTTCATCCAAGTTTTCTCCTGATTCTTTTTCTTTTCAAATTAGTTGAAAGCAAAAATACATGAGGAAATAAATTAACTTTTCAAAATCATAAGTGAAATGCATAAATCTAAAAAAAGATCTTGTTATGTAGAATATTTAAAAAAAAAGGCTAAAACTCATTTGTATAATGACATTGGATTTAAATTTGATTCACTATCAATGTAAATTAGTTTTATACTATCATTCATTCACGTATTATCATAATAAAAAATATTAAAACTACTTTATTATTTTAAAAAATTCTTAATTATTTTTACTCTTTAATGAAGTATCTTTTTCTTGTTCACTAATAGTATAAAATATTTTAAATTAATAATAGATAAAATGTAAACATAATAATATATTAGTTAAAGGGTATGTAAGTATTCAGAACAAGGTTATAAAAGTAATTGGCTTTTGTAAATTATTTTATTTTTAATAGAAAAAATATAAGTATTTTCTAAATACTTTTTTGCATAAAAAATAAAATTAAATAAAGGTCCAATCAATTATATAATATATGCTCATGAGATTATAATATAAATTTATAGAAGATATGAATATAAGTTATTTACAATTAATAAATTTGATATTCATAGTGTATCAATAAAGTTAGGCACTTTATTATTATTGTTATAAATTTTGGAATATATAACTTATTTTGGTTATATAATGTTTATAGATCTACTTAATATATCAAATAGGACTACAAATGAAATCTATATGACTACTATTAAGAGAAATGAAATTTTATAGGTATTAATTTGCTTTATTCTGAATCTTAACTTATATACAATTATACTTTCATAGATATAGTCACATTTAAATTGTAAATGGGTGAGATTTAATTGAAGGTCAATATGCTTTATAATTTAATATTAATATATTTATTAAAAATATAATTATAATATAATAGTATAGAATTTTGTAATGTAACAATTTTAATAGATTGTGATGCTTTATCATAAATCTTTCTAATTGAATTAGAAAAAAGTTAATTGATAATCATTAGAGAAACCAATAGGTATGAAAATAAATTAAATTAATTTTATCAATTTAATTGAACATTAAGTAAAGGTGTATAAGTAAAAAATTAATGCGGGATGAGAATATAGTTTAAGTTAACTACTAATTTGTTTGGATTTTTATTTAAATAAGAGTATATATAATTGGAGTGTAGTTCCAATTCCTTAATGGAAGGATTACTAAAAATAAATAATTAAAGTATTTAATTATTGTAGAGTCAATTATATATATACCCATAAGATCCCTAAACTAGCTTAAGACATGTAAATATTGCAATTAGATCAAGTTAATTAAGAAAAGATTATTAGATTGATATATAAAAACCTAGGCATAATCCATTCATTGGATCCATGTATTTAGCCCAGTATAGTTTAATAGTGGAAATTAGTTTTCAAAAATACCAATTTCTAAAATATTCTTTTGAGTAATTATGTAAAAGTTAAAGATATAATTTGAATTCTTTAATTTAGTAGATAAAATTATATCAAGAATCTAACAAAAGTGATAATTGTTTTTTAAATATTTATTCGAGATATATTCTAAATCAAGAATATCTAATAAATGAGTTTAAAAAATGAATATATTTAAGTATTATTTTTTAATAAATTAAATATATTTTAAATATTAATATTAATTAATAATATATTTTCAAATACAACAAGAATATTTAAAATTTAAAAATTGAAAAATTTAGGACAAATTATTTGCTTTAATGAGATATCATAAGCTTTGATGAGTAGAGTTGTCAAAATAAGTTAACCTAAGTTATCAAAATAAGTTAACCTAACTCCACTAGACTAACCCAATTAGTAAAAATTGTGCATCAAGCCAATACTAAATCAAGCTACTTTTTTATTAAGTTAAGCCAGGTTAATTGTTACAGTAACAATTTCAATCACAATTCTAAGTCAACTTTTACTAAGTGATTCCAAGCAAGTTTCACAAATCAGGCTACTTTTTCATTAAGTTAAGTTAGGTCAGGTTGTTACAGTAATAATTCCAATCACAATTCCAAGTCAACTTTTACCAAGTGATTCCAAGCAAGTTTCACAGCTTGTTATGTTTTATCATCATCATTATTATTACTACTACTATTATATTACTTGTTTGTTTATTTTTAATTTCACATTATTAGTTAATTAAAATTTATTATTATTTAAAAAATTATTATTATTAATGGAATAACAAAAATAGAAAAAAATCAAAGCACAATATTTTTTAATATGAAAAACTTTCAATTAAAAGAGTAATTAAAAAATATAGCACCTAGACTAAAAAAATCATTATTAGTTAAAATAGATAGAAATATTCTATTAATTAAAATTTTAATATATATATATATATATATATATATATATATATGAATATATCATTATTTTACTATACTAATAATAATTTATTACTTTAGTTAATAGATTTATTTAGTTATAATAATTATTTTATGTATGTTTAGTTATAATAATTACTTTGTATAATTATTTTTTTATTAATTTTTAAGTTTTATGATAATAAATTTAATTTCTTCATAATTTTTTTAATTTTAATTGTAATATAATTATTTATTTTAATAAGCTTATATAATATATGTTGATAATATTAAATATATAAATTTTTTAATTTTAATGTTAAAAATTATTTAATATTACTTATATATATAATTTTAATATACTAAAATTAATATTATAATTTTAATATTATATATATTAAAGTATAAATTTTAATATTATATATATTAAAGTATTATATTTAATATTACTTATATATATAAATTTTAATATTATATATATTAAAGTATAATTTTAATATACTAAAATTATTATTTTAATATATAAATATATAATAATAAATTAATCATTTATTATTTATTATTATTACTAAGCTAATAGATTAAATTAATAACTTGACAAGTTAATACTTGTCAGTCTTATTCTTTATCAAGTTAAACTACTATTATCATCTTTTATACAAATTCCTATCTTATTCCAAGCAAATTATATTAATCCTAAGCTAATTTATTAAACTTAACCCATTTGGATGCCTTATCAAGGCATTATAAACCTTAATAAGTTATTATAAGCCTTAATAATGCATTTTTAGACTTAATGGGGCATTGTTAGACTTAACATGACATTATGAGTGAGGTTATTTTAGGATATCAATAGATATAGTTTCTTACCAATTAATAATTCAATGAGTTAACACTTACTAATCCTATTCTTTACCAGGTCGGGCTACTATTATCATTTTTTGTATCAATCTTAGTTTTATGCCAAGTAAGTTATATTAATCCTAAGTCAATTTATTAAATCCAATTTATTTAGACACCTCTATTGATAAGGCATTATAAACCTTAAATCATAAGCCTTAATAATGCATTTTAAGACTTAATGGGGCATTATTGGACTTAATGTGACATTATAAGCGAGAGTATTTTAGGATATCAATGGATATAGTTTCTTATTCTAATATTCCTATATAAATAAAATTCTAAGGTTTTGATTTTCAAAGAAAGATGGAGAGAGTTTCAAAACTATTGAAACTTTATCAAGTTTTAAAAAGAAATTCAAAAAATTAAATAAATAATATATCCTTTAAATTGTTCTTCATGCTTAAATTTGAAATTTTCAATTCTAATGATCATTTTATTTTTCTTGTATAGTACTCAAATGCCCATATCTTGTATAGTTATTGTTAAGATATGGTCAAGAAAATATTATATTCACATATTCTCCAAAAATACTAAGTAATGTTAATATATATATATAATCATAAGTGTTTAGCTCTATTTATTTCCAATGTATTCTATTTTAGAAAAATTGGTTATAAGTTATGAAAAATATTTTTTAAATTCAGTTTCTAAACCAATCAATTTTTAAAATTATTTTTTAAATGGTCGCCAACTAGTAAATAGAGCAAACTTATAATCTTTATATATGTGATAAATAAAATATTTGCATATTTATTTTTCCTTATATGATATATTTTTGAATGTTCTCTAAGCTTAATTTAATAAATTTAGTTGCATTTGTTAGATGGTTCATGATTTTAAGAAGAAATTAGATTTTTTTGGATAATGTTAGATTTCAACCTTGTTTCAGGTTTTGAGCCATATTTGGAGCATTATATATTGGATTGGGGCATTCTTTATATAGATCAAATTTTAAGAAAGATTCCTATAACTTTTATGTTTTTAAGAAAAGTTCAATTTAGCCCTTAAGGACCTTAAATTTTGCTTAGAAGTTGAAACAGTGGTTCTAACCGAATTTGACATTTGCTCACTAATTTGACCATAATTGGAGCTATATATGTCTAATTTGGGATTTCTTTAATGTGTTTTAAAGATAAGATTCGGTTCTACAACTCTTATGTTGACTGAAAAATGTGAATCAACTGTTTTGATGGTCAAAAGTTAGCAATAATCCAAAAGAATGACTGCTGCGAGAATTAAGAATGGTAGCTAGTGGTCAAGGTTAGTAGCTAATGGTCAAAATTAAAGTTTAGTTCATGCATTTGTAGATTTTCTTACATTCCTCCTTAATGGAAGGCTAGGTAATCTTCCTATATGGATGATTTTACCTTGTACATGGATGGCTAGAATTTTTATCTTGATACATTTGTGATTGTACCTTTATGTTTTGATCATGAATGTTATGATATTTTCACTTTATTTTAAGTTTGTTTTTAATTTTATTATGTACTAAATCTTTATTTTCTTAGGGTGATGATGTAAGTTAATAATAACAAATTCAATTCTAATTTATTGAAACTAATTTCAATTTTCTTCTCTTTGATTGAGCTTTAATTATTGATTTTAATACTTTCAATTGATTGGCCACCTATTGAATGATCTCAATATGCATGTTAAGACTGAAAGAAGATACATGTGTGTAGATCCTATAATTAAAACCATAAAGTGCATATGAAATAAAAATATATTCATATGATTTGTGTAGTCTTAATGAGTTTCATAAATCTTAATGCATGATTAGTTATTTTAATTCACATAGGAACATAATAAATTAACAATTAATGATAGAATTACTTAACTTTGAAAGAGGCTAGTAATTAATTTAAAGAAACCTGACTTTCAATTAGAAATATTAAAATTAGATTAGAGTAGATAGATGATTTAATTCGAAATTGTTAAATGAAATATGATCCCTAGGGCTTTACTCATATATGTTTTTACCCCAATTGCATTCATTTTCATTTCCATTACTCTTTATAAATTTTTATTTGGTTACTTTATTTCTAACTAATTAATTTGTTAAATAGTGTTAAGGTTATTAATTTTAGTACTTAGTGAAACAATCTTCATGGAAATGATACTTTACTAATAACTTTATTACTTATTTATACTTGCACTTATTGACAAACCATTTCACACATAACAAATTTTTTGTATCATTGTTGGGGATTGTTATCATTAATATTAATACTAACTAACCTTAATCCTAATTTGATTTTTATTTTACAATTTTTTTAGTATTTCTTCTTTCTTTTTAGGTTTTACCCCAATGTATGACTAGATTGAAAGTCATTAAGTCGCTGATTTTTTATTTCGAGATCAAGAAAACCTATTGAAGAAATTGAAAGGTATAGAAGCAGTCAACTTTAGATCAAAGTGAAGTAATGGCAGATCTAAGAGGAGAAGAAGTAAACACCAAAGTACTCTGTGATTATGCCACAATAACAGTCATGTATACTAATTCTGGGATCAGGAGACTGCTTATACCAACTAATAACTTTAAGATCAAGCCAGTTATCATTCGAATGATGCAAGCAAATTAATTTAATGGTTCTCTAATAGAAGATCTGAATGCACATATAGTCAACTTCCTAGAAATTTATGATACATTTAAGCATAATAGCATTTTTGATGATGCCATAAGGTTGTAACTCTTCCCTTTCTCACTTAGGGATAAGTTTAAAATTTGGTTACACTCTCTACTGGTAGGAAGCATCACTACATGGAATGTGTTAGAGCAAAAATTCTTAGTAAAATTCTTCCTTCTAACTAAAATTGCAAAAATAAGAAATGAAATTGCTTCATTCAAGCAAAAATATAGCTAGCTTCTTGGAAAATTTACGATACATTCAAGTATAATGACATTTCTAATGATGCTATAAGGTTATGACTCTTCCTTTTCTCATGTAGGAATAAGGCTAAAAGCTGGTTACACTCTTTACTAATGGGAAGCATCACTACATGGAATGTGTTAAAGCAGAAATTCTTAGTAAAATTCTTCCCTTTAGCCAAGACTGCAAAAATGAGAAATGAGAATGCTTTATTCACCTAACATAACATGAAAAGCCTCTATGAACCTAGGAAAAGGTACAAGGAGCTGTTATGAAGATGTCCTTATCATGGGCTTACCAAATTAGCTATAGTTGTGGACTTTTTACAATGGGTTATCTAATACTACCATAACACTTGTAGATACTGCAGCTGGTGGATCTTTAATAGGAAAAAGCATATAAACTGCTATAGAGCTATTGGAAGAGATGACAGAAAATGCTTACCAATGACCTTTTAAATGCAACACTTTAAAGAAAGCACTTGGGGTCCATGAACTAGACATCCTAACCACTTTTTCTTCTCAGGTTGCCTCTATATCTAAACAAGTGAGCTCATTAATAGCTCAAGCAAATGTAATTAAAACTACTTTAGATGCTTGCAATCTATATATGGAGGTCCTTACATGAGCACATAACACCCTAAAGACTATCATCACGCTCAAAGAACTAGCTGGTAAGTTCTGAAAAAAATAAAATAAAATAAAAAATAATTAAAAATTTTTTATGCTAACAATAGGGTTAGGACATTGTCTAGCTAAAAATGTTAAAGAAGAGTAACTACTTTGAAGGTAACCCAAGATTTCTTTCTCAACTCAGTCATTTTCTCTCTTTACTTTTTCAAACACACATCGCACAATATTTTCACTTATAATTTTAGTTTTCATCATGGAGGAATCCCTTGCAAAGTTTAGAATCAGATTCCCTCCTCTTTCCTAAGATGTTCTTAAAAAGACCTGTAACTGTCAACTTGAAAGAATGAAGACATTTAAGCCTTTGGGCCTTCCTAAGGATGTATGTTAGATTATTTAAGCTAAGGTATGTTTAGTATGTGAGTTTAATAAATTATTTGTTAAACATATGCCAGGAATGGGAAAAAATTCTTATTTTAAACAAAAAAGAGCTAAAAGAATAGGAGCTTGCCATAAGTGTGTGAGGTGGAACTATAACAAGTTCTATAGGAATAAAGGAATAATTTCAATAAATCAAAAAGATAAAATCCAATTCATAAAGATAGACTGAGTAAATAGTCATTGGATGATATCATTCAAACTCTTGAGATGCATTCTAGTGGAGATGTTCATATTATTCTTTTTAATTTAATGAAATTATTTAATATAGAAAAGGAGCGTTATAGTCTTAAGAATCTGACAGTAAAAGATCTTGTTTATCAATTTATAAGAAAATTGGATGGGAGCAAATCCCCGACTCATAGAAAGCGCTTAAGCTGTTTCTAGACATAAAACTAAAGGAAAATGTGAGCCATAATCATAACTATTGTATATATTAATGCTTGTCTACTCTATCTTTCCTTTATTTTTTTTATCTTTTCAACTGCTTTTTGACTTTCTTTACATTTCTTTCCTTTTTATTTTATCTTTTTAGCTGCTTTTTGACTTTTTTATACATTTTCTTACTTTGTTTAATTTCTTCATGCCATCATTACACTTGATAGTTCTTTAGAACATTTTTCAAACTTCTTCTAACAATGCATGATTTGTGTGATCTTCTTGTTGTTGCATTTGTATTATAAAATAGGCATTCTCACAATTATTAATGCAAAATGTCTAAGAGTAAAGAAAAGGAAGAAAGGTAAAGAGCCATCAAAATGCATGTTTAAATCTATCTATATTTTTGGTGAATCTTATGCTGGAAAGCATGGAGAATTTTTTAGTAGTAGTGAATAATCTTGGTCATGCATTAGTTGCTAGAAAGATCATATTTAATTTTTAAATATTTATTGAAGATATATTCCAAATAAGGAATATTCAATAAATGAGTTTTTGAAAAATTAAATATATTTCAAATATTAATTAGGGATATATTTTTAAATTTAAAATATTTAATTAAGAATATTTGAAATTTAAGAGCTGAAAACCTTAGGATAAATTATTAGCTTAATGAGGCATCATGAGTCTTAATAAATCATAATGAACTTTAATAAGATACTATTAACCTTAATAGAGTATTATTGGCCTTAATAGGATATTATGATTCTTAATGAGACATTATGAACCTTAATGTCCCAATATGAGTAAAGGCATTTTGGGATATCAATGACATATTTCTTATCCTTATCCTCTTTTATAAATAAGATCCTAAGGTCTTAATTTTTATAGGAAGATGGGGAGAGTTTCAAACCCTATTGAAACTTTGCCAAGTGTCAAAGAGAAATTGAAAAGCTAAGTGAGTAATTTATTTTTTGAATTTTTTTGGGCTTAAATTTGAATTTACCAATTCTAATAAATATAGTCTAGTAAATTTTGTAGACGATAATCTAAAAATCTTATATTGGCATTTTCTTTGAAATCATTAAATAATCTTCTTAACATAATATATATATATATATATATATATATATATATATATAATATATATATATATATATATATATGATCATATATGTTCAGTTTTATTTATTTCCATTGCTTTGTGTTTTAGAAAAACAGGTTATATGTTTTAAAAAAATTTTAAAATCCATTCTCTAACCAAGTCAATTTTTAAGACTATTTTTCTTTGTGATCACCATTAGTAAGTTGGTTAGTATATCACTTAACAAAATGCATTTATAATAAAATTATGAGATAATTTTTTTATCGAATCCTATTTTACTAATAATTTAGGTTTTTTTTAGTAATTTCTACCTTTTTTTTTCTGTTTCCTAAGTATCAACTTGTTAGAAAATTTTTTCACTCTAAAATTTTTCTTTCTTTTCCATTATACTCATATTATTACTTCTTTTAGGTTAGCTTTTTTTGTCAAATTTTAATTTTTTTATTTTATGCTCCTATTTAATTAACTTTTTTATTTTTTATCATATTTTATTTTCATTTTTTAATTGCTATATTATTTACAATTTATGTATTGTTTCTTTTTTATTTTGTACAATGCATATCTTATATTTTTATTTAAATTATTCACAATTTAAATATTAATATCACTATAGGTGATATTCAGTTCCTAAAATTCAAACATTCTGAGATTCCTAATATTCCTAAGAATGATTTCTGAAAATTTAATTCTTAAAGATATGACATGTTAATGTTTGGTTCAATTAAAAACATTCCTAATAATGTTATATTATTATATTTTAATTATTTAGAATAATTTTAAAAATATTATTTAATTATAAAAAAAATTCTCATTAAAAATTGAATAATTATTAAGGGTCATTCAGTGATATGTAATAGTAGCAGATGATAGTTACCAATGGTAGGTGATTCATGAAATTCAAACATTTTTTAGATTCTTAATATTCTTGAGAATATTATTTTCAAAAATTTAATTTTTAAAAATATGACATACCTTATGTTTGGTTCGATTAAAAATATTCAAGTAATGTTATATTATTATATTTTAATTTAATTATTTTAAATAATTTTAAAAATATTATTTGATTACTAAAAATATCCTTATTAAAAATTAAGTAGTTATCCGATGGTTACTAGTGTTAGGTGGTAATAGTAGATGATGGCTAACTGATTGTAGGTGGTAGCTAGCAATAGCCACTTAAAATGGATAATAATTGGTAATGGTCACTAAGGATGGACTGTGGCTAATGGTAGTCACTAGTAATAGGTAGTGATTAATAGTAATCATCGATGATAAATAATTATTGATAATGATAATTGGCAATAGGTGATAGTTAGCGTTAATCACTAACAATAGGTAATGGTTGGTAGTAGTCATCATTTATAAATAGTGGTCAGTTATGTTCACCAAAAATAGATGGTAGTAGCAGATAATGGCTATTAATAGTACACGATAGCTAACGATAATCACTTAGAATAAATGATAATTGGTAATGGTCACTAAGAATGGATTGTGGCTAATGATAGTTACTAGAAATGAGTAATGGTTGATAATAGTCCATCAATGATAGGTAATGATTGACAATGGTCTTTGGTAATATGTGGTAGGTTAGCAATGATCACTAATAATAGGTAATAGTTAGTAGTAATTATTTATGATAGATGATGGTTAATTGTGGTCATAAAAAATAGATGATAATTGATGATGGGTGATATGTGGTGATGATTAACAATGGTCTTTGATAATATGTGGTAGGTTAGCGATGATTACTAATAATAGGTAATGGATTGGTAGTAGTAATTAATTAATAGATGATAGTCAATCGTGGTCACCAAAAATAGATGATAATTTATGGTAGGTAGTGGTAAATAATGATTATTGATGTTTAATAATAGTGAACGATGATCATTGATGATGGGTGATAGCTAATGATAGTCATTAATAATAAGTAGTGGTCAACGATGATTATCTATGATTAATGGTGATAGATGATGGTCATTGGTAATGATCAGTGGGAAATGATAATCACTAGTAGTAAATGATAATCTACAATGGTTACTAAAAATAAATGGTGACTAACTAATAATTATAAGCGATTGGTGATAGTAGGTGGTGGACATCGATAATATGTGGAGATGGATGGTGGTTGATTGCGATAAGTGATAGGATGAACTAAAATAGTTTTTTTATATCAATTAAATATTTCTGTATTATAGGAATGTAAGATATTGACCTCCTCTATAAGAATAATTAGGTGGCAATATTGAAATAATAACATTTTCAGAAATATAAACATTTTTGAAAATAATTTTCTAAAATAAGAACTCAAATTTTCGAAAATGTGAGAAAAATTTGCAAATCAAACATCACCGTATGTAATATATATATATATATATATATATATATATATATATATATATATATATATATATATATATATGCAACATTATGTATTTTATTTTTGTTATAAAATTATGAAAACATTTTAAACAAGTAAAAATTTAACTTTTATTATTGAAAGTATTACTAAAATTATTTTATTATTATATTTAATTTCTAAAAATATATAAAAATAAAAATCAAATTTATTCATTTATTTATTTTTCAATTTTTCAATATTTTATTGATATCAATTTTGAAGTGTTATATTTTAAATTAAATATATATTAATTGCAATTTTCTAAATCATCAAGAATTTAATATAAAAAGTATTAATTCATTTTTGACTAATATGTCTTAAGAATAGGCTAAACATTCAATATAAAAATATCAATTTATTACATGTTTCATTTTTTAAAAGAAATATATTTTAAAATTAAGATTAAATTTCACTTTGTAGTAATTATTTTAGAATTTTCGGTATCAAAATTCAATCCTAAAAATATTCCTTTTTCACTTCTATTGTTTTATATATGATGCACACATTTTCTTCTTTTTTAACTTATGTTTTCTTCTTTCTAATTCTTATTACTTTGTAATTTATGCATTATTTTTATTTTCTTTATTAATTTAAATTTTGTCAATATTTTCTTAATAATACTATATTAAAAATTAAACATATTATCATTAATTAGAACTCTAACAAGCCTTTAATATAGAAGGTATTAAATTATTCTAAATTAATGTATATTAAAAAATAAGTTAAAATTTTAATATAAAAGTTTTATTTTTATAAAAATATTCTAAAGTGGAAATCAAATTTCAATTATTTTATTTCATTGATATATATTAAAATACTAATTAAATTAATTAATTATGTATTGTATTTTTATACAAAAACATTTAAAAAATAAAATTAATTTTATTCATTCACTTTTTTACTTCTTAATATAAATTTGCAAATGTAATAATTGAAATTAAATTTATCGTGTTGAATTAGGATTTTGGAAAATTTTAATATAGAAACTATAATTTAATTTTAATTAATATATATTAAAAATTATTTAAAATTCATTTTTTTTTACTCTTGAAAATGAATATGTATTATTAGTATAAATATGTTCATAACTATTGTTTGATTCTTAAATTTTTATCATACAATATTTTGTACATAGAATGTTTTTATATTTGAATATAAATATAAGTCACATTTTAATATATTATATAGTTATCAACAAGGTGTTAGTTTAATGGAAAACATGCTAATCTTAGGCAGGACTTTGCCTATAAATTGATAAGGATTCAAATTTCGAAAATAATCTTTATCAGAAGAGAAAAAATGTGTCAAGTTCTAATCTCGGGAATGGTTTCCCTATTTCCTGTCTTACCAAAAAGATATATTATATAATATTTCAAGAAAGTTATGAGTAAATATTAAACTTAAAATTTTTAATTAATCTATTTTAGAAACATAGAAATATTTGAAAATTTAATTTTCCAATCAAATCTTCATAATTTTTTTCCTTTTCTTGATAAGTAGTAAGTGTTTCTAATATTATATATGATTTAAGTAATTTAAAATTATGGTCATCTTCCATCTTATATAATTTTTTTTTACAAAATAGTAATTTATTAAAAATAGATCAATATTATATGCAGTCTTTGTAAAAGCCTCTTTAAACCAAATCTTTTTTTCAAATAAGATTCACAAAAAATAAATGCGTAATAAAACTTGTGAAAGTTTTCATTTATACTTTTTTGTTGTACCCTGTTTGCTTTTAGGTTAAAAGTTGATTTTAAATCAATTATGACTTTCGATTGTGAAGAACCTATAAAGAAAATTAGTTGATTTTGCATTTTTTTTAACGTAATAGAAAGTAAAGTATTTGTTAAAAGTTTATTATTTAACAATTATAAGATAAATACAAGTTAGATTTTAATACTTTTATAACATATTATTACATACATATTGTTTTTATGCTAATAAAGTGAAAATAATAAGCATATATATGATTACATGGACCAAATACTAATATTATAGATTTATATACATAATTTTTATATCAAAATATTCCTATATTAACATATTATTTAATGTTCATAAAATAAATTTTACATACTAAATTTTTAATAAAATCTGTGTTTCACACAGGCTAAATAACTATAATGACGGTGTACATATGAAGAAAGTGAAATGAAGCGGAAAAAAGAAAGTGATAAATTTAGTTTATAAATTTTGAGCCGGAAAGAAGAAAAATTTTAGATTCCATTCATTTCAATGGAAAAGGTTTTTTTAATAAAATATAATTGTAAAATATTAAAATGAATAAAAATGTTTTAATTATTTAATATTAAACATGAAAAGTTTCAAGAAAGGAAATTCGTTTCTCTCGAGGCAGGATTTATTTTCCTGCACTAATATAACTTTAGTTTTTTTTTTTAAAGATAAATACTAACAACAATTCTTGAAACAGTGGACAAACATTAATTATATATTTATAATTAATCAAACTTAATGTTTTATTTCTATTTTTGATAATATAATAAATGAGGATACTAATTTTAATAATATATTATTAAAAATAGGAAACCTATTATTAAATGTGATTTTAAAATTAATTATATTATTATCCATTGTATTATTAAAAATAAAAATAAAACATTAAATTTGACTAGTTTCTACTATCTTGGAGGATTGCTGTTAGCATTTTTTTTTAATTATAAATATAAATACTGTGTTACTTCTTTATTAATATATATATATATATATATAAATAATATTTTCTTACAAAAATATCTTTTGACAAAATAGATGAAACCTTAATTTGATCTACTTCCAATGAATAAGAAGATGTAACATGTTAAAAAAGATAATGATAATTAATAATTCTTATTAACAATAACAAATTTTTAATAATTTTTATTAATGTAGTAACTTGTGTCTTAATAATAATATAAAATTGATTTACACATAGAATCCATTTCTTTCAATAGAAAATATTTTTTGTAAAATATAATTATAAAATATTAAAATAATAAAAAACATTTATTTATTCAATGTTAAATATGAAGAGTTTAAGAAATTAACTTTATTTATTTCAAAAAAAATTTACTTTCTTTTATTATCATAACTTTATGTGTCATCTTCTTAATTACAAGTTATATAATGGTATATCATTCCTTTATTAATATATATATATATATATATATATATATATATATAATTTATATTAAATAAATGAAATACTCTAATAAATTAAATTTAAATACAAAAAAAATTAGGATGAAAGAAAATTATTAGAAAAGAGGGATGAAATGGAAACCTGAAAATTAAGTTGAATCCGCATCAAGCCATTGGCCCATAGGTTTGAGCCCATTTAAATCTCAGAATGGACCCAGCGGGCCTAATAAATCTCGCGTAGCCTTCACGGAGGAAGTTGAGCCGGAGAAACCATCATTTTTCTTCATTGGATATTTATTCCCTGCACATCTTATTATCTTTCAACAAATCGAAAAGGAAAAATATCCTAATCCTCAAAAGGACCGGACTTGAATGGTTCTGGAGTCTTCATGGTTTAGATGCTAAAATAATAATATTTGAGTAATATAATGATTCATACTTGTTAATTTATGCAGTATTATAAAGAATCAATAAAATATAATAATTTAGGTCATTGATGCATCATAAGATAGTATATTTTAATTTTTACTTTTATATTTGACAACTATCTTGTAAATATTAAAAATATAAAAAAATTTAAAATATTTTACTTCATAATATACTAATAAATTCAAACTATTATATTTCATTTACTTGTATAATATTATACAGAACAATAAATATAATGTATTTTATACTCCAAATACTATTTATCTTAGTATTTGAAGCATTTATTGTTTACGATACAATAACTATAATTACACAAAGAAATATTCCACTACATTCTGAGTAAATGAAAATTATTATTTCATCACGAGAAATATAGATTCAAAGACATACAAGACCTTCACTTTTTGAGACCCTCATATTTTCTTTTAATTTTGCAACTATATCCTTCTTGCTGGTAGAGAAGAATCTTCGTCTACGATGTATTTTAGTATTTTTCGCAAGGAAAACATTCTAAATGAGAAAGCACAAGCAGCAGCTTATGAAGTTTTGCGGATTCAAGGGAGCAGCTACAGGCGAGAGGGCTGAGAATTAACTGGAAAGTAAGACACAACTATCGGAGCTGCCGATGGCTTTGACTTCTCTTTCTGTTGCTTCAGTGATAAAGAGCCGGCTTCCACCGCCGACCTCTTTTCTTCCTTTAATACCCCTGCAGAAGACTTTGCCGTGAAGCAGCAGAAAATGGTTGGCAAAGGATTCATCTCTTTCTGCAACTTCTAGTTAATTAGGGTTCGCACTAGCGGGAAGACATATTTATGTGCTTACGAGGAAATCATGTATTTGGGAGGATGAGAATAGGGACAGATTGGGAATTTCACTTTGCTAACCCATTGTGCACTAAATAGTAAATACTTGAATTTTTTTTTTTAAAAAATAACAATTTATCCACCGATATTTTCCATGATAAAATAATTTTTTTAAATAATATCCAACTAAATAACATGATGATTAGCGGCCGAATCATAAAGATGCAGTTTGACTTTTAAACACTGCTTTATAAGATGCAGTAAACGGAGATTGCAATTCTGATTCAACTTTCCATCAACACTATCCCGTTGCGCCCCGACCTATAAGCTAATCCCCCACTACACAAATTTTACATGTGTCTAGTCCACGAAATTATAATTCATTGACTTCGAGTTATGACCTCATAAGATACGTGTCACCTAGATGCATCCATCGTGTGAACATTTTCGTGCCAAACTAGGAAAATGCTCCACCTTTGGTGAGCCACACTCTTCACTCCTCTAACCCTCATTATAAATGGTTATCCAACTCATTCACCAATCCTCCGATTAAGCCATGGACGGATTCACATTCCACCCCACAACAAATGAAAGACTCTTACGTCACCTTCTTCATTTGGATCAGAGATTTTTTTTTTTCTTTTTAATGTAATATCAGAAAGAGTTTGCGTTGACCAAAATAATTAAACAATGTTAATTTGAGGTTTTACCTTTTTACTAATAAGTAAAAAAGGAAATATATAATAAATGGGAATTTTATTGCATCAAATGTTTATTTCTTTCCTATTTAATTTCATCGCCAACCTGAAGCAGAAAAAGCTTGTCTGTAAAATAACACCGTTAGAGGATGATCCATCACCTTCCAAGTAACATTCCCAAAACCATGAACCACAAAGTCACAATCACAATTGAATAGTTTTAAATATTAGAAGCAACTTTTCTTATGCCATGGTTCATTTAATTGGTTACGAATTTATGATGATAAGCCATAATGCATATCATATATAACGCAAAATGAAGAGATCGTTCGAGAAAAAAACCTAAATATGAACTATCATCGGAAGGAGAGTGGCTTTTTCAAGTGTACCTGTTGAGGAGAAATTTCAGAATCGTCATCGAAGGATTTTGCCATGAAGTTATATCTAACTACATTGTGTTTGAATGTATTGCAAATTTCAGAAATTTCAAATATTCCTAATCAAACATATAGTGCCTAGCATGACTGATATTTATATCTAACTACATTGTCATATGAAGCTTAAACCGAATTTAGTAACCTACTGGAAAAATTCAAAACATTCATTGCCATTTGGATTGCATTATTGATATAGAAGCTAAAATTTCACATTATTTTCATTAAAAAAAATTCCAAAAGGTTTGAGCTTTGATTAAAAAGAAACAAAAAATTGAGGGAACGTAAGAAGGAAGCACACCTGAGCCTAGTTGAAAGCTATCTGATCTTCGAGAAGGATTGCAAGAGAAATTATGCCCATTCACAGACACTGGAGGAAACCTGAAGGAGCGGGATGCAGATGGTAATGGCGGAGTTGAACAAAGTTTCAGGGTTGAGAGATTCAGCGTTGCTGATAAGGATGAAGCCATTGTCACCCCTCTGCTCTCTTCCCAGTTCCCACGGCAACTCGCAAGGTGGAGTGCAAAATTCTTGCATCAAAAATTTGGATAATACTACTTCTTATATATATTAGTTTCATAATAAAAAATAATAATTGATTTTACATTTATATAATATTCTAAATATAAATTTAAAATATAATAAAAAGTAAAGTTCGTGATGATATGAAAACCTAGCTAAGGTTACAACACTATTTTTTATATTTTAGGGTTAAATGTTAAAATGTAAACGCAGGAGATAATTGTTTGATTCATTATTCATTATTAAAATATTAAATGGACTAATGCAATTTTTACCAAATAAAAGGGAGAAATTCTAGAATTTCCAGACGGTTCTTCCACCAGATCCATGAGGACCCTATTTCGCGCTTTTTCGTTTCTGATTCAAATTTTTTGGGCTTAAACCAACTTTTAACCTTATCCTTAAGTGAGAAAGGGAAGAGTTACAACCTTATAGCATCATAAAAAATGCCATTATGTTTAGGAAGTTAGCCATATGTGCATTCAAAATTTCTACTAGAGAACCACTAAATTAATTTGCTTGCATCATTTGAATTATAACTGGCTTAATCTCAAAGTTGTTAACTGGTATAGGCAATTTCCTGATCTTAGAATTGGTATCCATGACAGTTGGTGTGGCATAGTCACGAAATACTTTGGTGTTTGCTTCTTCTTCTATTAGATTTGTCATTGCTTCGCTTTCGTACCTTTTGATTTTTTTGATAGGTTTTCTCGATCTCAAAATAAAAAGCAGCAACTCAATGACTTTTAATCTAGTTATACACAGGGGCAAAACTTGAAAAGAGAGAAGAGATATAAAAAAATTATAAAATAAAAATTAAATTAGGATTAAAGTTACTTGGTATGGATATTAATAATAATAATCCTCGGTAACAATGCCAAAAACTTGTTAGGTGTGAAATGGTTTGTCAATAAGTGCAAGTGTACACTATCATAAACAAGTAATAAAGTGATTAGTAAAGTATTATTTCCACGAGGATTATTTCGTTAAATATCAAAATTAATAACTTTAACATTATTTGGCAAATCGATTAGTTGCAAATGAAGTAACCAAATAAAAATTTATGAAGAGTAATAAAAATAAAAATGAATGCAATTGGGGTAAAAACAAATATGAGTAAAGTCTTAAGGATAGATTTCACTTAACAATTTTGGATTGAATCATCTACCTACTCTAATCTAATTTTAATCTTTCTGATTGATAATCAAGTTTTTCTAAATTAATTACTAGCCTTTTCTAAGGTAGTAATTCTATCATTAATTATTAATTCATTATATTCCTATGTAAATTAAAATAACTAATCATGCATTAAGATTTATGGAACTCATTAAGATTACACAAACTATATGAAGGTATTCCTATTTATAAGCAGTTTATGGTTGTAATTATAGAACCCACACAAATGTATGTCCTTCCGGTCTCAAAATGCATATTGAGATAATTCAAAATGTTGCCAATCAATTGAAATTATTAAGATCAATAATTAAAACTCAATCAAGAAAAGAAAATTGAAATTAGTTTCAATAAATTAGAATTCAACCTGTCATTATTAAGTTATGTCATCACCCTAGGAAAATGAAAATTTAGTACATAATGAAATTAAAAACAAACTCAAAATAAAGTAAAAATATCATAACATTCATGATCAAAATATAAAGATACAATTACAAATGCATTGAGATAGAAATTTTAGCCATCCATATAGGAGGTAAAACCATTCATATAAGAAGACTACCTAGCCTTCCATCAAGAAGGCATGGAAGAAGAACTACAAATGCATGAACTAAACTCTAATTATTTTCTAAAATTATCTACCCTCTAAGATAATGATTTCATGTGTCTTCTATTCCTTACTATTTATAGATAAATGGGTGCAAGGATTTCAACTTGCCAAACCATAAATTTTTACCATTAGCTATCAATTTTTACCACTAGCTATCATTCTTAATTCTTCCAGTAGTCTTTCTTTTGGATTATTGCTAACTTTTGACTATCAAAATAGTTGATTCACATTTTTCAATCAGCATAAAAGTTGTAGAACTGAATCTTAACTCTAAAACACATTAAAGAACTCCCAAATTAGACATCTGTAGCTCTAGTTATGATTAAATTAGTGAGCAAAGGTCAAATTCAGCCAAAACCACTGTTTCAACTTTTAAGCGAAATTTGAGGTCCTTAAGGGCTAAACTAGGCTTTTTTTTTAAACATGAAAGTTATATGACTTTTTCTTAACTTTTGATCCATATAAAGAATGATCCAGTTTGATATTTAGAGCTCCAAATATAGCTCAAAACTTGAAATAGGGTTGAAATCCAATATTATCCAAAAAATCTAATTTCATCTCAAAATTGCAACCCATCCACATCCACAAAATGCAATCAAATTTATTAAATTAAGCTTAGATAACATCCAAAAATAGATCATATAAAGGAAAATAAATATATAAATATTCTACTTATCAATATGAATATTTTGTTATCTACATTCTTTCTTTAAATTTATGTATTATGTATGTGTTAGATGAGTAGTATTAGAATTATATTTTTTTATATCATATTATAATCTATTGCTACAGTGAATATTTAATATTATAATGGCTTATAATTTTTAAATAATGTTTTGTTCCAATTTATGATATATATTTACTTGTATTATTCTTCTAGGATTGTAACAGTAGTGACCCATATTGTAATGTTTTCCCTTTGATTTATTTTTGCAATTTATTTTTCTTAGATTTTGTAAGCCATTTTGACATAGGATTCAATGTATTTGTTTATTATTTTTTTAGTAATCTTTGTAAATGGTAAATGGCAAATGGCAAAAAGGAACAAGAAGACTATAATGATTTAGAAAAAGATATATTTATAAATGTTTATTTAAATATATATTTTTCTATATGGAATGATTTTAAATCAAAACTCCATATGCCCCTTTGTCCCAAGGTTGAAGAACAGACATTCAAGAAATTAAAACTATGAAGAACTTGAAGACTTTTGAAATTTATTTCAAGTCACAGTCTTTTTATTTTCTAGGAAAACTGTGAATTATAAATATTTATTTATATGATTAATTAATTATATTGCCATTTATGATTCTCAAATATGTCATTTAGATTTAAGTAGTGTCTCTTTATGCATCATTATACATATGTT
Organism: Sindora glabra; assembly: GCA_020226215.1. NCBI lineage: Eukaryota > Viridiplantae > Streptophyta > Magnoliopsida > Fabales > Fabaceae > Sindora > Sindora glabra. The sequence goes on from CM035226.1 coordinate 83,373,794, forward strand.
GTAATATTTAAATATCATTTTTAAAAGATATTAAATGTGATGAAAAAAATTATTTTTAAAATATTGAGTAGGCAAGGGTACTTCTAGGATAATATATCCACAAATCTCATTGTTAATCCATTATAATATGAATATATATATGAACTTCCAAAGGCTAGATATTATATATTGATATATTATAGATTAGACTTCTTTAATGATAAAATAGAAATACCTTCACTAATATTAGTATACTTCAAGGTAACTATTAGAAGGAGTACTATATTGAAACAATGGCTATTACATTCAAATAAGAATTAATTGTTAACCTTTCCAAGAAACTTTATTAATTAATTCTAGGCCTAAAAATGGATAGTTAATTTTAGAACATTATTCTAGACTTGTCTTAAGAGAATTAATTTGACATAATTAGGTCTAGCTATTAAGAACATGACTTCTCTAAGGATAGTTTGTTTAACTAGGTGCTAAGTGATGTATGGTTTTATTTGGTTTTATTTACATCATTACTTATATGTTTAATTTTATTTCAAAGTTATTAATTATTCAATTTTTTATGCTTGTTTTATTTCAGAATTGAAAATGAATGATCTAAATCAAATCCTTATTTATCTAAAAAAAATAAGCTATCCTTTATGTTTACACTTTAAAAAGATACGAGTATGTAGAATAACTATCTACCAAAGCTTGAAAATATTCAAGAAAAACCATACAGATTATGGTAATTAGATGCATGCCAATGCCATTACTATATTCATTGTATTAGGTTTTGTCTTCATGGACTTGAAGTACATTGTTTTAAGCAATAACATTATTAATGAGATCTTTGATTACCTTGATGATTTCTTTCCTTTTAAAGAAAAGAATAATGTATTTCTATGCATTGTTACTTCAAAGATATCTGAAGCATAGTTGATACTATATGTTAGGTAGAAGTTAATAAAGTAACTATGATAGAGGAAGTGCAAATTTCTTGGATATTTACATCATTGTCTATTACATATAATGAGGTAAAGAGAAATTATTATGCAAGTAATGAAAAATATTCTCTTCTAGAACTCATAATTAACTCAAAGAGGATGAGACATTTGCTCTAACTACTATGAATACTATTCCTTTGACCAATACTAAGGTCAAAGGGAAAAGGTGGAAATACTACAGTGACAAAATTAAGCAAAAGGAAATTAATGGCTAGTTTTATGAAAAACTAGGTCACAAATAGAAAGTTACCTTTTGCTTAAATAAGCAAGGATATTTAGATGGAAGAGTGAGGGATGAATCTTGTCAATAATAAAACAATAGCGTTAAGGTTTTTCAAGTTTTAAAATCATCTATATGTTTAGTTTTTATTTCAATTATATTAAAAAAAGTTATTTTTGAAAATTAGTTTTGTTTATGATATAAAATTAGTACTTATTTTGGTTTATTAACAATTTGAAAAACTATAGATTATTATTTGTTAATATTTTATTGATATTTATATTGTACCAAAGAAGATCAAGTTTAATGCCTTAAAGGCATGATTACATCAACCAAAATAGGATATAAAATAAAATCAAAAATAATTTTTTAGGCCTATTAGATTTTAATCCTCACTTTATAAATACCATATTTAGAATGAAATATGTTAAATTTACAAGTTTAAATTAGTCATACACTTGTATAAGGCCCATAAGCAATGTATATAAATTATAAAACTTTAGAATATGATATCAACTTAGTTAATAATTGCTTTCAAAATGGGTATAGGTATCTAATTAGTCTTAAATCTAAATTTTGATAAAGTCAAAAGATTTAAGATTGAGAAATACTTAAATCTACCCTAACAAGGATTTCTTATTCATTCAAAATTAGATAGCTTCTATAAGAAAAACTTAAGGAAAAGTAAGAGTTAATCTCTCATGTATACACCTAGGTAACCGTAGTAAATAGGTATAATAGAAATGAAAAGACTATCTTAGATATCGTAAAAATAATAATAAATGATTCAACATTGTATGTCTCTTTTCTTAAGAAATGATTTATACATAACAGTGAATCTTTTGAATGAAATAAACTTCAATAAATTATGAAAGATGCCTGTAGAGTTATAAATAAAATACAAACTTTGCTTAAGTTTTATTTATAAATTGGGCTATAATGCTCCTAAATTGAAGTTTAGTCATGAAGATTATGCATTTGCTAAAATAATCTAACTAGAAAGGAGAAAGGCTAAGAAATAATTCTCAAAGAAAATTATTTTCTTAAAGGATGATCAAATGAAGAGGAACAAACTAAAGAGCATAGCAATGCTTTCAAGACTTTCTGGTCATACTATAAATTCTAGAATTTTCATACTTATTCTTGAATAAATAGAAATTAGAATGAACAATAATAAAAAATATTAAATTGTACAAAGAAAATATAAAGAATTTTGTCAAAAATGAAGGGTAATTAATTTTACATAAATCATGTATTTAGAACATAATCTATCTTATAAGAACATGGTTCATAAACTTAGAAACTAAACTATAAAGAGTTCTAAGAAATGTTGAAAAGGTCATGGATCAACAAATTGGAATATAAAGATCCCAACTATGTTTAATTCTTGTAATGACACTTAAAAGGGTAAAGCCTTTAAGGAATGATTAAACTTCCAAGGAATTGGAAAACGAGTAATGAATAGATAAAGAACAAGACCTATGATTAGCAAATATTTATTATCTAGTTATAATGTTTGAAATCTATCAAAGTGCCAAGATCATTTGTATATAGTCTCAATAAGAACTGATAAACAAAAGATGGGGTTGTGCATTTTATTGAATACTTAGAAAATGGGTATTTGAATGCAATTACTCAAAAGATTCATAGAAGCCAAATTACACATGGAATACAAGTTGTAGACATCAATCTATAGATTTAAGTAAGCATAAATGTTATAAAATATTATACTTGATCAAATTTCTAGTATTGTTTAAAATATTAATGATCCATGCATAAACCAAAAGGCATGAGACGATAGGTTTCCTTCTAGATCTTGAATATAAATGATATTTACTTTTCAAAAATGATGAAGGAATATTATTCAAACTCAAGAAATAGATTCTAATAGAGTTTAATATAAAATAATCTAGATAAAATTGAGTTTTATTGATCATGTTATTGAATGAATAAGTAAATAAGTTAATGTATCCTAAATAACATAAATAATGTACTAACGTTGTGTCAAGCAATACAAATCCTAAGAAAAGGTTTTATCTTTTCACATATAATTTCTTTTAAAATTTCAACTTCTGAAGGGAAAAAAATAAAAAAATATAACTTTTATTATAAAGTTCTCATATGAAAGTCTAAACATAGTATGAATATTTTTATATATGTTATGAGCATAATTAGCCAATATCAATCACATGCATAGGAGTAGGATTGACTAATGGATCTATATTGTCACTATTAAATATAGATTTAAGAAAGTTAACATTCTAACTTAAATTGGAAAGTAGAAGTCCAGAGAAGAATAAAGTAAAGCTTTATAATTTTCTATACAAGGATTAAAAATTACATTTAGTTGTTTAGATACTAAATATTAGTTGTATGACTATAAAAAATTTGCTAACTAAAACTTGAGATAGTCTTTAGTGGTAAAAACCATATGTTATTAAACTGTTATTATTGTTAAACAATGAGTTAATGGTACAACTAGAAACTAGAAATTAAGATACTCAAGGTACAAAAAATTTCTGTATAAAATATAGTATGGCATGAGAATTAAAAGACACAACCAAAGTTTAAATTAATATTGGATATGAACAAAATTTTAACTAGCACTTTGAATCTATTGAGATAGAAGAGATTCCCCAACTATTTTAAGAGTTAGTGGAGATTGTTGAGAATGAATTCATAAAAGCAATTGGCTTTTCTAAATTATTTAATTTTTAATGGAAATAATTATAAGTATTTTCTAAATACTTATTTTGCATAAAAATTTAATAAAGGTCTAATTAATTATATGATATGCTGATGTGATCATAGTATGGATTTACTAAAAATATCATAGAACAAGTTATTTATTATTAATAAAATTGTTATTCGTGGTGTATTAATAGAGTTTGGTGCTTTATTGATATTATTGCAAATTTTGGAATATATAACTTGGTCATATAAAATTTATTAGATGTACTTTATATATTAATTATAATCACAAATAAAATCTACATAACTAATGTCATGATAAATGGAATTTTATAAACCTCAATTTACTTTACTTTAAATTTTTCAGTTATATATGATTATGATCGTATAGATACAGTCACATTTGAATTGTAAATGAGTAAGATCTTATAGATATAGTTATATTTAAATTGCAAATGAGTGAGACTTAATTGAGGGTTAATATACTTTGTAATTTGATATTGATATATTTATTAAGAATATAACTATAATATAACAATATAAAATTTAGTGATATAGCTATTTTAGTGGATTTTAGCACTTGATCAAAAGTGTTAGGCCTAAATACATTAGCTTTAATTAAATTAGAATAAAGCTAACTAATAATCATTAGAGAAATTAATAAGAATTAAGATGAATTGAATTAATTTCATCAATTTAATTGCATGTCATGCAAAAGGATATCAACAAAGAATTAATATGATATGAAAATATAGTTTAGAGCGTATATAATTGGAGTAACGGCAAATCCAAAAATTTTGGTTAGTAAGGATAATATATACATATAAAAATAAAATTTAAAATTATTAAAAATAATTAAATATTTAAACAAAAATAAAATATTATTTTAATTTAATTTTTATTTTTATTTATGTATTTTAATGTGTGTAATAAGTAAAATTTTATATCTTTTCACCTCTATTTAAAGTAAAATCTTTTTCTTGTAACCAATTAAATAAATTTATAAGGCTAATAATTACAATTAGTATATATGTATGTAATTTTACTTTTTTCGTGGGTGTAGTTGCCTTTATAATATGCAATGTAGATTCACCCCTAAATTGAGATGTAATTTAAATTCCTTAATGAAAGAATCATTAAAATTAAATAAATAATTAAGATATTTAGTTATTTTGGAGCTAGCTATATATGTACTTATAAAATCCCCGAATTAGTTCAAGACCTTGTACATATTATTATTAGGTCAAACTAATTGAAAAAGGATTATTGGACTAATATATAGAAATGTATGCATACCCTAGTCATTAGATCCATACATTTGGCCTATTATAGTTAATAATGGGAGTTGAATTTTTAGATATATAAATTTATAGAATATTCTCCTAGGTAATCATTTAAAAGTTAAAGATATGATTTAGATAAAATTTTATTATATATAATTAAATTATTTAATAAATTAAATAAATTATACCAAAAATCTATAAGAGATCATATTTAATTTTTAAATATTTATTACAGATATATTCCAAATAAGAAATGTTCAATAAATGAGTTTTTAAAAAAATTAAATATATTTCAAATATTAATTGGAGTTATATTTTTAAATTTAAAATATTTAATTAGGAATATTTAAAATTTGAGAACTGAAAACATTAGGACAAATTATTAGCTTAACAAGGCATTATATGCCATAATAAGGCATCATTAGCCTTGATAAATCATTACGAAACTTAATGAAATATCATGAACCTTAATGAGATACTATTAACCTTAATAGAGTATTATTGTTCTTAATAGGATATTATGATTCTTACCTTAACATCCCAATATAAGTGAGGGCATTTTAGGATATCAATGGACATATTTTCTTATCCTTATCCTCTTTGATAAATAAAATCCTAAGATCTTAATTTTTATAGAAAGATGGGGAGAGTTTCAAACCCATCAAAACTTTGCCAAGTGTCAAAGAGGAATTGAAAATCTAAATAAGCAATTTATTTATTGAAATATTTTTGTGCTTAAATTTGAATTTATTAATTCTAATAGATATAGTCTAGTAAATTTTGTAGACGATAATTTGAAAATCTTATGTTGGCATTTTCTCTAAAATCATTAAATAATCTTCTTAACTATATGATCATATATGTTCAGTTCCATTTATTTCCATTGCTTTGTGTTTTAGAAAAATTGGTTATAGGTTTTAAAATTTTTTTAAAATCCATTCTCTAACCAAGTCAATTTTTAAGATTATTTTTCTTTATGATCACCATGGGTAAGTTGGTTAGTATATCACTTAACAAAATGAATTTATAATAAAACTATGAGATAATTTTTTTATTGAATCCTATTTTACCAATAATTTAGGTTTTTTTAGTAACTTTTACCTTTTTTTTTTGGTTTCCCAAGTATCAACTAATGAGAAAATTTTTTCATTTTAAAATTTCTCTTTCTTTCCCATTATACTCATATTATTACTTCTTTTAGATTAGCTTTTTTGTCAAATTTTAATTTTTTTCCACGCTCCTATTTAATTATTTTTTTTTATTTTTTAATTACTATATTATTTTACAATTTATGTATTATTTATTTTTTTATTTTGTACAATGCATATTTTATATTTTATATTTAAATTATTTGAATTTTAAATATTAATATCACCATGGTGATATTTGGTTCATCAAATCAAACATTCCTCAGATTTCTAATATTCCTAAGAACATGATTTTTAAAATTTAATTCTTAAAAATATGGCATGTTAATGTTTGGTTTAATTAAGAGCATTCTTGGTGATGTTATATTATTATATTTTAATTTTAATTATTTCAAATAATTTTAAAAATATTATTTAATTATTAAAAATATCCTCATTAAAAATTAAATGGTCGCCAAGAGTTACCAATAGGAGGTGGTAGTAGCAGATGATGGCTACCAATCGTAGGTGATTCATGAAATCAAACGTTTTTTAGATTCTTAATATTCTTGAGAATATGATTTTTAAAAATTTAATTCTTAGAAATATGTCATGTCCATGTTTGGTTCGATTAAAAATATTTCAAGAAATGTTATATTATTATATTTTTATTTTAATTATTTTGAATAATTTTAAAAATATTATTTAATTACTAAAAATATCTTTATTAAAAATTAAGTGGTTACCGATGTTTACTAATGGTAGGGGTAATAGTAGATGACAACTATTGATTATAATTGGTAGTTAGTAATAGTTACTTAGAATAGATGATAATTAGTAATGGTTATTAAGGATGGACTATGGCTAATGATAATTATTAGTAATGGGGTAGTGGTTGATAGTAATCACCAGTGATAGATAATAATTGACAATGATCATTAGTAATAGGTGGTAGGTAGCAATAATGACTAGCAATAGGTAATGATTGGTAATAGTCACCAATGATACACGATAGTCAGTTATTCATTCACTTTTTTACTTCTTAATATACATTTACTAATGTTGTAATTGAAATTAAATATAATTTGTTGAATTAGGATTTTGGAAATTTTAATATAGAAACTATAATTTAATTTTAATTAATATATCTTACAAAATTATTTAAAATTCATTTTTTACTGTTGAAAATAAATATGGATTATTAGTATAAATATGTTCATTACTATTGTTTGATTCTTAAATTTTTATCATATAATATTTTGTACATATAATGTTCTTATATTTGAATATAAATATAAGTCATATTTTAATATATCACATATTTGAATATAAATATAAGTGATATTTTAATATATCACATAGTTATCAACAAGGTGTTATTTTAATGGAAAATGTGCTAATCTTAGATGGACTTTGCCTATAAATCGACAAAGATTCAAATTTCAAAAATAATTTTATTAAAAGAGAAGAAATCAGTTAAGTTCTAATCTCGGGAATGGTTTTCCTATTTCCTGTCTTACCAAAAAGATATATTATATAATATTTCAAGAAAGTTATGAGTAAATATTACACTTAAAATTTTTAATTAATCTATTTTAGAAACATAGAAATATTTGAAAATTTAATTTTTCAATCAAATCTTCATAATTTTTTTCCTTTTCTTGATAAGTGTAAGTGTTTCTAATATTATATATGATTTCAGTAATTTAAAATTATGGTCATCTTCCATCCTATATAATTTTTTTTACAAAAGAGTAATTTAGTAAAAATAGATCAATATTATATGCAGTGTTTTTAAAAGCCTCTTTAAACCAAATCTTTTTTCAAATAAGATTCACAAAAAATAAATGCGCAGTAAAACTTGTGAAAGTTTTCATTTATACTTTTTGTTGTACCCTGTTTGCTTTTAGGTTAACAGTTGATTTTAAATCAATTATGACTTTCGATTGTGAAGAACCTATGAAGAAAATTAGTTGATTTTGCACTTTTTCTCACGTAATAGAAAGTAAAGTATTTCTTAAAAGTTTATTATTCACAAACCTCAATGTATTGTTATAAGATAAATATAACAAGTTAGATTTTAATACTTTTAACATATTATTACATACATATTATTTTTATGCTAATAAAGTGAAAATAATAAGCATATATATGATTACATGGACCAAATACTGATATTATAAATTTAGATACATAATTTTTATATCAAAATATTCCTATTATTAACATATTATTTAATGCTCATAAAATAAATTTTATATACTAAATTTTTAATAAAATCTGTGTTTCACACAGGCTAAATAACTATAATGACGGTGCGTATATGAGGAAAGTGAAATGAAGCGGAAAAAAGAAAGTGATAAATTTAGTTTATAAATTTTGTGCCGGAAAGAAGAAAAATTTTAGATTTCATTCATTTCAATGGAAAAGGTTTTTTAATAAAATATAATTATAAAATATTAAGATAAATAAAAATGTTTTAATGATTTAATATTAAACATGAAAAGTTCCAAGAAAGGAAATTCGTTTCTCTCAAGGCAGGATTTATTTTCCTGCACTAATATAACTTTAGTTTTTTTTTTAAAGATAAATACTAACAACAATTCTTGAAACAGTGGACAAACATAATTATATATTTCTAATTAATCAAACTTAATGTTTTATTTCTATTTTTTGATAATATAATAAATGAGGGTACTAATTTTAATAATAATATATTATTAAAAATAGAAACCTATTATTAAATGTGATTTTAAAATTAATTATATTATTATCTATTATATTATTAAAAACAAAAATAAAACATTAAATTTGACTAGTTTCTATTATCTTGGAGGATTGCTGTTAGCATTTGTTTTTTTTTTAATTATAAATATAAGTATTGTGTTACTTCTTTATTAATATATTATAAATAATATTTTCTTACAAAAATATCTTTTGACAAAATAGATGAAACCTTAATTTGATCTACTTCCAATGAATAAGAAGATATAACATGTTAAAAAATATAATGATAATTAATAATTCTTATGAACAATAACAAATTTTTAATAATTTTTATTAATGTAGTAACATATGTCTTAATAATAACATAAAATTGATTTACACTTAGAATCCATTTCTTTCAATAGAAAATATTTTTTGTAAAATATAATTATAAAATATTAAAATAATAACAAATATTTATTTATGAAGAGTTTAAGAAATTAACTTTATTTATTTCAAAAAAAATTACTTTCTTTGATTATCATAACTTTATGTATCATCTTCTTAATTACAAGTTATATAATGGTATATCACTCCTTTATATATATATATAAAAGTGACATTAAATAAATGAAATATTCTAATAAATTAAATTTAAATACAAAGAAAAATTAGGATGAAAGAAAATTATTAGAAAAGAGGGATGAAATGGAAACCTGAAAATTAAGTTGAATCCACATCAAGCCATTGGCCCATAGGTTTGAGCCCATTTAAATCTCAGAATGGACCCAGCGGGCCTCATAAATCTCGCGTAGCCTTCACGGAGGAAGTTGAGCCGGAGAAACCATCATTTTTCTTCATTGTATATTTATTCCTCCCACTTGCCCATACGCCCCACTGAAAATTCCCTACACATCTTATTATCTTTCAACAAATCGAAAAGGAAAAATATCCTAATCCTCAAAAGGACCGGACTTGAATGGTTCTGGAGTCTTCATGGTTTAGATGCTAAAATAATAATATTTGAGTAATATAATGATTCATACTTGTTAATTTATGCAGTATTATAAAGAATAAATAAAATATAATAATTTCGGCCATTGATGCATCATAAGATAGTATATTTTAATTTTTACTTTTATATTTGATAACTATCTTGTAAAATATTAAAAATATAAAAAAATTTAAAATATTTTACTTCATAATATACTAATAAATTGAAATTATTATATTTCATTCAATTGTATAATATTACTCAGATCAATAAATATAATCTGTTTTATACTCCAACTCCTATTTATCTTAGTATTTGAAGCATTCATTGTTTAGGATCTAGCCTTTCTAAAAATCATAATTAAAAATCAAGAAACTCTATTAAGTTCACCTCAATTAATTACTCGTCTTTTAAACAATAGTTACGATACAATAACTATAATTACACAAGAAATATTCCACTATATTCTGAGTAAATGAAAATTATTATTTCATCACGAGAAATATAGATTCAAAGCCATACAAGACCTTCACTTTTTGAGACCCTCATATTTTCTTTTAATTTTGCAACTATATCCTTCTTGCTGGTAGAGAAGAATCTTCGTCTACGATGTATTTTAGTATTTTTCGCAAGGAAAACATTCTAAATGAGAAAGCACTAGCAGCAGCTTCTGAAGTTTTGCGGATTCAAGGGAGCAGCTACAGGCGAGAGGGCTGAGAATTAACTGGAAAGTAAGAAACAACCATCGGAGCTGCCGATGGCTTTGACTTCTCTTTCTGTTGCTTCAGTGATAAAGAGCCGGCTTCCACCGCCGACCTCTTTTCTTCCTTTAATACCCCTGCAGAAGACTTTGCCGTGAAGCAGCAGAAAATGGTTGACAAAGGATTCATCTCTTTCTGCAACTTCTAGTTAATTAGGGTTCGCACTAGCGGGAAGACATATTTATGTGCTTACGAGGAAATCATGTATTTGGGAGGATGAGAAGAGGGACAGATTGGGAATTTCACTTTGCTAACCCCATTGAGCCCTCAATAGTAAATACTTGAATTTTTTTTAAAAAAAATAACAATTTATCCACCAATATTTTCCCCCTTTTTCACTTGATGCATGTATAGATCTAAATTTTATGATTTATTCATTTATGCTTTCAATTTTTAATATTTTATTTATTTAAATTATTTTTAATTTAACAATTAAAATAAAATATATATTATATATAATTTTTATTGTTTTAAATTTTGATTTGATTTGGCATATGTTCAAAATTAATTTATTTTCAAAAAATCTATTTGACACAATCTATTCATCAATTATAGATTAATTTGTAAAAAATAAATTTTAATAAAAATAATTTTTTATAAATAATCTATTTTTAAATAAATATCAAATTAAATTAAAATTTATTAAAATAAAAAGATCACTTCCAATGCAATATGGGGAGCATATTCGTTTGCTTCCTCGGCAAGGTAATCTTTGACCTGGTTACTGTTCTTAGTCTTGACAGAGTATATTTGTTTATTGTTTATTTCTTTATTAACGCCTTTATTGTAAGTCTTTAGCACTAATTCTTTCTTGGGGACAAAGAAAATCTGTTGGAAATTTCCAGGCAACCTCTGCGGCTATTATTATTATTATTATATTCTTTTTAATGGAGGAGAAACAGTGGGTGCAAAGTTGTGACCTCAATATTTCATGGTCAGTAACGCTGGGGAATATAGGTCGTAAACCAGGTGTAAATTCATGGCAGTGGAGAAATTAATTAATTAAGTAAAATTATTAGCTATTATGACTTTTGAGTCAATTACATAGGACCTTTCTCAAGTCTCTTTTGATTTGTGATTTATACCTCAACAGTATTTAATAAATATTTTTTTTATCAAGTTTTAATTAATTTAAATAATTTTAACTATTTGATTAAATTAATCAATTAATTTAAATATTTGATAATGATTATATTAAAAAAGTTAAGGTTAGTAATTCTTTAAAATAACTGATTTATATTTAATATATGAAAATATATTTTTGCTTATAATAATAATTTTTTATATTTTATTTTTGATAAATAAAAAATAGTAAATTTTATTCATTTATTTTTTAATACATATAATAAATTATAATTATTAAATATATATAAAATTAAATAAGTATAATAAATTATATTAAAATTTTTGCATAATTATAAAAAATTACATGAATATAATTATATTTTTCTATCAAATTATATAAAAAGAGAATATATATTTTATTTTATAATAAAGAGTAAAAAATACATTGAAAAAGTTATTAATATTTTATCAAATAATATTTTTTGAATTAAAGAACAATACATATTAAAGAGGAAAAAAAACAATAGAATGATATTATTTGTTAAATATATTTTTTATATTTAAAATGTGTAATCCATCAATATTTTTAATAAAAAACATATGGATTCTAAATTTAATATTAAAAATGAAATGTAGATTCTATGTAATATAGAAAAAAGGAGTGTTAAAATAAAATTTTTACACATATGGAATATTATGTCAAGATATCAAATAAAAAGTTAACGGAAAAGAGTTTTTTGTATCATTAATTAAGTAGAGGTAAGTGATAATCACATTTAATAATATAGGAGGTAAATCACACATCAAATAAAGTTTAAAAGAGCTATGTATAATTTATCATGACTTTTTAATTGATTGGATGAAAAACCCTCTTCATGCCAGCTAAACTCTTGGTGAAATGGAGCTATCAACGATTAATTGATTGAGTTGACTCTTACTTGATTGTATTATTTAATTTAAACAGCTGATAACATTAATAATTTAGATAAAGATGATTTGCAACAACTTTTTATTATTAATTATTTATATCTAAAATAATATATAAAGATATATATATTATGATTCATTTAAATATTCTTTTAATTGAATAATATTTTAAATTATAATATATTATTTATTATATTATTTTTCAAAAAACTAGATTATTATACTTTATTATACTTATTTTTTTTTAAAAAAAAATAGATAATTATAATTTTTGAGTAAGAAATACTCGTAACATTTTAGTATATGCAGTAACAATTAAAATTTGTTTTATAAATATTTTCAATATTAAATTTAAAATTCTAATGTTTATCTTTAAAAATATTGATGAATTACATATTTTAAATATAAAAATATATCTTTCACAAGTATTATTATTTTTTTGTTTCTTTTATTTCCTTAACATGTATTGTTCTTTAATTCAAAAGATTTCAATTGACAAAAAATTAATAATTTTCTTAATATATTTTCTATTATTCTCTATGAAATGAAACATATGTTCCCTTTTTTTTATACAATTTGATAAAAAATATATAATTATATTTATATATTTTTTTATTATTCAAGCATCAGGTACAATTATGTTGCATAAGATACAATAATTTATAATTTCCAGTGTAAAAACCTTCAATATTTTATGAATTTATTCTTATGAAAATATTTTTTATTAAAATAAATAAATTTACAAGAAATTTTAATTTCAAATCCACCATATTTATCCCCGTTCTCTGTCAATTTAAATTTAATAGGAGCACAATTTATTAATTTAAGATTCACAATTGATTTACTAGAAACATACTATTTCATTAAGAAAAGATTTCCTTATTTATTTATCTCTTAAATTCGCATTCTCAAAATAATGGTGTGGAAGAAATTTTATCCACTCAAAGTATAAAACACATGTATTTATTAGCCATAACAAATGCAAACCATTTCTTAAAATTGTTGTGCTAATAGTTAATCTTCATTCGATACGTTAAGAGCGAAAAGATTCATAAATAAGATGTTTAACAAAAATATTTAAACCTTTTTTAATGAAGTATTTAAACCTTTTCTCACTATATACTCAAATCTAATTTTTTTAAAAAAATATTAAAATTTATATTTCTAGTGGCTTAATCTACTTTTATTAAATGAGAACACGAGTGTATATAACATATTTGTTTTTATTTTGACACAATAAGTTGTAGCTTTTAACGTTGAAAAATAACAAATGAAAATTTAATATTAATAAACTATTTTAATTTTGTTAAATTAGACTAAAAACACATGTCTTTTGGAATACTTAAAAAAATGTCAAGTTAATACATGTGCGTAGGGAGCAAGCAAAAACATAGGCCCCCAAAACAATTGCAAGCACCGAAAATAAAAATTCAAGAGGTCTTATAGGGAATGCTTTTGACCTTCTCAACTCCTCGTGTGAGTTTGTCTTTTTCATTTGAGAAGGGTGGTTCTTTGAAGCTGCCTTTAGTTTGAGATCAATTAATTGTGTTCTTCTATGCCAGTTCGATGGAATTAGCCTTTCTTGCGTGGGGGTATTGAATTTGCACAAGAATTGAATTCACATTAAATTATAAAAATTAGGATAACTTACAGCAGCTTCTCCTAAAATTTAATTTAATTATACTATATTTTCTTCTTATTTAAAAAAATTGATCTCACCTCTTTTATTTTATGTATACATATTACACTCAATCCCTGAAACTTAACCCTACTACCGTTTTTCATATAAATGTTGAAAAAAAAATTGAAAATTGTGAGCCTCACCATTGATAAAAAAAATTTGACAAATTATTTATATATTTATACCCTTGTAATCCACTTTGTGAATGGTTTTTAAAAAAAGATATGTTATAATTATTTTGTTGAAGTATTTAAAACATTTCGATTACAAATAAAAATAAATATAAGATTTCATTAACCCATATATTCATTTTTTGTTAGAAATGATTATTATTAGTTCATTATATAAATATAAATCAGAGTGTAAAAATAATATCACTTAAGCTATTTCAAATTGAAAGGAAAATTTGTAAATAATATAATGCTATAATTGAAAATAAACACAAATCAAATTTGTGTTTATCACAAAATGGAAAACTTGCAGATAATTCTTCTTAAAATTATAAAAATAACTTTTTTTAGTTTCTAATTATTACCATTAAATATAATAGTTATGCAAATAATTTGATCTATATAAATTATCATTAAAATCTAAATGAAATATTTAAAATAAATAAAAATTTTAATTATTAAAATAATGTAATTATCTATTTTTATTTTTATTTAATTACTTTACTTTTGTTCATTTCTTCTTAAAAAGCTTTATTTTCGTTTTGGGATCTCCTTACTGTCCACAACTATTTCAATTTATAAAATATCTAAATTCTAGACTTTTATTAAATGATGTTAACACGCTACTAGGTTCTAAATTTCAATAATAGTCCATTTTAAAGCTTTATTTTTATTGTGCTAGCCATTTGAC
Organism: Sindora glabra; assembly: GCA_020226215.1. Classification (NCBI taxonomy): domain Eukaryota; kingdom Viridiplantae; phylum Streptophyta; class Magnoliopsida; order Fabales; family Fabaceae; genus Sindora; species Sindora glabra. The sequence goes on from CM035226.1 coordinate 83,389,087, forward strand.
ACTTGTTATTATTATAACGTTCTGAAAAACTATCTATTACAACTATTAAATAAATAATTAATTAATTTATGATAAAATTTACATCTTTAGATTTTCTTTAAAAAATTCACATTAGATTATAAAAATTGGGATAAATTACAGCCACTTCTCCTAAAATTTAATTTAATTATACTATATTTTCCTCTTATTTAAAAATTGATTTCACTTTTATTTTATGCATACATATTATACTCAGTCCCTGAAACTTAATGCCTATTAACATTTTTGATATAAATGTTGAAAAAAGTCAGTTGTTAATTTTGTATTAATGATTACCATGATTAAAACATAAAATTATATGTCATATTTAAGTGATTATGTCAGTAATATTTTAATTGTAATTATCAATATAGGATCCAATAATTACTATTCATTTCTTCCAGGAATAGATATGTAGCGTAAAGACATCTTCGCTGCGAAAGCCTAGCAGATGTTGGTTGGTGTTCGAAGTATTTGTTGTTAAATGTTAATGGTGTGGAAACAAATACAATTGGTTCTTTCTTTTCTTTAGTTTGCAATTTGATTTGAAAGGGAAATATGTATCCTTGTTAATGTTTCAATTGCAACAATGATGTCTTTGTTTTTATTTCAGTGGAAGACTTCTTTGTTAATTCCGAGGCTCCATACTCTCAGTCGGACGAGGAGAGATCTTAAAGTGAAGATGACACAAGTTTGCAAAAACACAATTAGATGGTTATTAATTCTATGGGAATCATATGTATTGAAAATTATATTTTTAAATTTAAGACTTCTTTTTCTCTTGTGTATTTCCCAGTGGTTCTTTTGTCTATAGCGCATGAAAAAAAAAAAGGAATGTTTATTTTAAAAGGAGTAAATCTTAGATGTCAGATATAATTTTTAAATTTGTATGGATTTTATTTCTATAAAATATTTTTTATTAAATTTATAATTTATTTATTTAAATTTAATCAATTAAATCCTTCAAATATAACCTTTTTCAATTCCATCCTTCATTGTCAAATGACATAGGGAGCAAGCAAAAAAAAGTCCGACTGAGAGTATGGAGGATCGGAATTAACAAAGAAGTCTTCCACTGAAATAAAAACCAAAGACATCATCGTTGCAATTGAAACATTGCAAGAGTATTGCCCTTTCAGATCAAAGAACCAATTGTAATTGTTTCCACACCATTATTTTGAACAACAAATACTTCGAACATCAACCAACATGTGCAAGGCTTTCGCAGCGAAGATGTCTTTACGCTACATATATATTGGAAGCAATGAATAATAATTATCAAAATTTTATATTGATAATCACAATTAAAATATTATTGACATAAAATGATCATAATTAAAATATTATTGACATAATTACTTAAATATGATATTAAAATCTTAGAAAGTGATGTTGCAATGAGAATTTTTTGATGTCCAAGCACTTTTAAATACGTTGGTATTATCAATTACATTATTCTTAGACATTATCATTTACATGTTGTCAATTATTAAAATATAATTCTATTTTGCCTATGATTATTTAAATATTATAATAAATCAATAATAACTTGTTACTAATCATAATAAGATATAAAACTAAATTAATTTATAATTTATTACTAGATAAAATAGATTTATGCATTATAAATCGATAATGTTTGAATAATAATATTTAAGGAAGATGTGATAGATAGTATTTTTCTATCTCTGTTGCCTCCTTGTATTAGTTGCTTTTCTGTTTGCTAGTAGGCAGAACTTAAAAAATTGGACCTAATTAAATTTAAAAATTAAATAATTATATTTTTAATATATATAAATTTATAAAATTAATAAATATTTTTATTTATTAATTATAACTAAATGCGTACGAGACATCACACAAGATGGGCCCTAAATTAAATGCTGAAATTGGGCTTTGACTTTTCGGCTGACGTTGGGGCAGGACAACATCGTGTTGCATGACATGAAACTTACTTTTTTCGTCAGTACTCATACCACCGATTATTGTGAAATTTAAATATTTTCTTTTTTCTGTCTTCGTTATAATATATATTATGATTTATTTAAATATTTTTTTGCTTGAATAATATTTTATATTATAATATAATATTTATCATATTATTTTTTAAAAAATTGAGATCATTATAATTTGTTATACTTATTTAATTTTTATTTAAAATAAATAATTATAATTTTTTAGATAGGAAATATTAGATGCAGTAACTATTAAAATTTATTTTGTAAATATTTTTAATATTAAATTTAAAATTAAAATATTTATCTATAAAAGTATTGATGAATTACTAAGTATAAAAATATATCTTTGGCAAGTAATATTATTTTGTTGTTTCTTTTTCTTCCCCTTGGTATATATTGTTCTTTAATCCAAAAGACATCATTTGATAAAAAATTAATAATTTTCTTAATATATTTTATATTATTCTCTATGAAATGAAACATATATCTCCTTCTTTTTTATACAATTTGATAGAAAAGATTTAATTATATTCTTATAATTGTTTATTATTCAACCATCAGGCACAATTATGTTGCATAAGATGCAATAATTTATAATTTCCACCGTAGAAACCTTCAACATTTTATGAGTTTATTCTTATAAAAATGTTTTTTATCAAAATAAATAAATTTAAAAGAAAATTTTATTTCAAATCCACCATATTTATCCTTGTTCTCTGTCAATTTAAACTCAATAGGAGCACAGTTTTTTAATTTAAGATTCACAATTGATTTACTAGAACATACTATTTCATTAAGAAAAGATTCCCTTATTTATTTATCTCTTAAATTCACATTCTCAAAATAATGGTGTGGGAGAAAATTTAATCCACCCCAGGTAAAACACATGTATTTATTAGTCATAACAAATGCAAACCATTTCTTAACATCGTTGTGCTCATAGTTATTCTTTCCCCTGATACGTTAAGGGCGAAAAGATGCATAAATAAGATGTTTAACAAAACCATCAAGGTAGTTGGCCTAGTGGTAATAGGTCACTACTTTATCCTTAAGGTCATAAATTTGACACAAGAGGATGTCAATTTATGGCCAATAAAGGGGTGGAAGACTCGTGGAACCGTTAGCACTTTGGTGGGACTGTGGTAACGAACTCGCTCTTTGGACATTAATTATGGTTCAAACTGAACATTTTACAACGAGAGAGTACTCCTATAGTAATGTCCAAAGAGGACCGTCAACATTGGTTGTTCCTATTCTCTCTATTTCATAGCAAAAAAAAAAAAGATGTTTAACAAAAATGATCAAATACTTTTCGAATAAACTATTTAAACCTTTTTCTCGTTCGATACTCAAATCTAACTTTCTAAAATATTAAAATTTATATTTCTACTATATAATCTACTTCATTAAATGTGATCAGCGCATATATCATATTTGTTTTTATTTTGATACAATAACTTGTAGCTTTTAATGTTGAAAAATAACAAATGAAAATTTAATATTAATAAACTATTTTAATTTTGTTAAATTAGACTAAAAACACATTTCTTTTTTAATATTTAAAAAAATTTCAAGTCAATGCATTTGCGTAGGGAGCAAGCAAAAACACAGGGCCCCCAAAACAATTGCAAGCACCGAAAGTAGAAGTTGAAGAGGTCTTATAGGGGATGCTTTTGACCTTTTCAACTCCTCGTGTGAGGTTGTCCTTTTTATTTGGGAAGGATGGTTCTGTGAAGCTGCCTTTAGTTTGAGATCAACTAATTGTGTTCTTCTAGGCCAGTTTGATGGAGTTAGTCTTTCTTGCGTGAGCGTATTGAATTTGCACAAGAATTGAATTCACATTAAATTATAAAAATTAAGATAAATTATAGTGACTTCTCCTAAAATTAATTTAATTATACTATATTTTCTCTTATTTAAAAAATTGATTTCACCTCCTTTATTTGATGCATACATAATACCCTCGGTCTCTGAAATTTAATGCCTATTAATATTTTTTATATCAATATTGAAAAAAAATTGAAAATTGTGAGCCTCACCATTGATAAAAAATTTTGACAAATTATTTATATATTTATACACTTGTAATCCACTTTATGAATGGTTTTTAAAAAAAGATATGTTATAATTATTTTGTTCGAAGTATTCAAAACATTTCAATTACAAATAAAAATAAATATAAGTATTTTATTAACCCATATATTTATTTTTTTATTAGAAATGATTATTATTAGTTTATTATATAAATATAAATCAGAGTTTGAAAATAATATACTTAAGCTATTTCAATTTGAAAGGAAAATTTGTAAATAATATAATGCTATGCTTGAAAATAAACACGCATCAAATTTGTGTTTGTCAAAAAAAATGGAAAACTTGTAGATAATTCTACTTAAAATTATAAAAATAATTTTTTAGCTCCTAATTATTACCATTAAATATAATAGTTATGCAAATAATTTGATCTATATAAATTATCATTATTGATAAATTATTTATATATTTATACACTTGTAATCCACTTTATGAATGGTTTTTTAAAAAAGATATGTTATAATTATTTTGTTTGAAGTATTCAAAACATTTCAATTACAAATAAAAATAAATATAAGTATTTTATTAACCCATATATTTATTTTTTTATTAGAAATGATTATTATTAGTTTATTATATAAATATAAATCAGAGTTTGAAAATAATATCACTTAAGCTATTTCAATTTGAAAGGAAAATTTGTAAATAATATAATGCTATGCTTGAAAATAAACACGCATCAAATTTGTGTTTATAAAAAAAATGGAAAACTTGTAGATAATTCTACTTAAAATTATAAAAATAATTTTTTAGCTCCTAATTATTACCATTAAATATAATAGTTATGCAAATAATTTGATCTATATAAATTATCATTAAAATATAAATAAAATATTTAAAATAAAATAAAATTTTAATTATTAAAATAATGTAATTATCTATTTTTATTGTTATTTAATTACTTTACTTTTGTTCCTTTCTTCTTAAAAAGCTTATTTTCGTTTTCGGACCTCCTTACTGTCCATAGCTATTTCAATTTATAAAATCTCTAAATTCTAGATTTTTATTAAATGATGTTAACATGCAACTAGATTCTAAATTTCAATAATAGTCCATTTTAAAATTTTATTTTTATTGTGCTAGTTATTTAACACTTGTTATTATTATAACATTCTGAAAAATTATCTATTACAACTATTAAATAAATAATTAATTAATGATAAAATTTATATCTTTAGATTTCTTTTACAATATCTTTTAAATTTTATTGAATACTGTGACATTGTTATTTAATTATATTCTAAATATATGGAAATATACTTAATACTATATTATATTACTTATATCTAATTTGTATTTATTAATTAATCACTTATTTTAAAGGTGGTTAATAATTTATCTTAAAAAGCTTTTTCTAAATGTTATTATTGGCCTTTCATTTAGAGGGTAAACTAGGTGGTTTATGTCCATTCAGACTAAATTTTCTTTTAAAGTTTCTTTCCCGGTCACAATATTTGTTTCTTCCTAATATCTATTACTTTTTTCATTATTTGTTTCATTTCGACTCTCTTTCTTTGTATATTCCCTATGTCTCTGGTCCTATTTTCCATTTTCCTTCTTCGGTTCTCCTCCATCTTATCACCCCTCTTAAAAATAAAAGGGCAAAAATCAAGCCAGGACCATTACCTATAATTGTAGCGTGGTACCACAAGCAAGCTTTCTTTCAACTAAGTGCAACTGTAAGTTTACGTTTACCAAGATGCTTATAAACAAAACAACACACCTGCTCCGCATTTCAGGAACACTAAAAGTCCCGAAATAGAAACAAAGCACTAGTGAAACAACCCAGGAGAAGGAACGAAACCATCGTAGAGATGCTAGAAATTGCAGCAATATAACTCATCCAACACTATATCATTAGAAGTAACCATTTCTGGTCTTTTGTCATCTTTTAGTCAGTCCAAAATAGTTACAACCCACAAATCGACGTGCCAGAATGGGTCGTCAACAAGTAAACCCTACGTCCTCTTATATGGTTTGCATACTCTGATTGTCTTGGCACTAAATTGACTGAAAATATTACTGTTTTCATCCGTGTGTACCTTTATATATGTATAATATCTATGTTCAAACGAAACCCTAGAAGTTAAAACAACGAATGTTTATCGCATGTTAGTGTCGCTAAACTTCATGTTTCTATTAACAAAACAAATAGAAACATGGATCACACATGTTCTTTTATTTTTTGGGAGCTTGCTTTCATAGATGCAAACAGAAAAAATTTCACTCTTCCAATAACAAACAGAAACATCAAATCCAACAACTTTTTTTTTATATAATAAACTTCAGTTTTACTCGATGTTAACGTTACATTATTGGTGTTGCATTGACTGATGTCTTGTTTTTAGTCGATATTACTGTTTTGTCTGAAAATAGTAACATGTAATTTTTTTCTTAGTTTGACTGCTATTCATGCTTAGTTTGTCCAATTATTTTGTCTTTTGTTGGTGTTTCTGTTTCCAGATCATATAGTAGCCTATCATTTTGTAGGAGAAGAATATGTTACTGTTTGTTTTGAGAAAACAGTTACATGTTACTTTTTTATCGGTCTTTTTCTTAATCATATTGATTTGTATATTTCTTACTGTAAAAATATAAGTAATCATACATTCCAATTGTTACATTGACTGATGTCTTGTTTTTAGTTGATGTTACTGTTTTATCTAAAAATAGTAACATGTAGTTTTTTTTCTTAGTTTGACTGCTAATCATGCTTGGTTTGTCCATTTATTTTATCTTTTCATTGATGTTACTATTTTCATATCAAATAGTAACATCTCATTTACAGGAAAACATGTTACTGTTTGTTTATGAAAACAGTAACATGTTATTTTTTTATTGGTATTTTTGTTAATTATGCTTGATTTGTCTATTTCTCACTGTAAAAAAATAAATAATTGTGCATTTCAATCATTACATTGACTGATGTCTTGTTTTTAGCTGATCTTACTGTTTTGTTTAAAAAATTAACATGTAGTTTTTTTCTCAGTTTGACTGCTAATCATGATTTGTTTGTCCATTTTATTTTGTTTTTGAATAATGTCAATGTTTCTATAACAAACAATAACATGTCATTAGAGGAAAATAACATGTTATTATTTGCTTCTGAAAATAATATGTTATTTTTTTAACAACAACTAGTATATTATGTTATGCTTCAAACATCTTAGTGTTACTATTGCATGGTAATCAGTTTCATGAAAATAGTAACATAATTTTTTGATGATGTTATTGTATTGCATGAAACAATAACATGGTATTATCCAGTTCTTAATCTCATTTTTATCATTTTTGTAGAATCTGACCAAGGCGTTTTTCATTATCCCTGAATAAAAAGGTCTCAAAACACTCAAAAAATCAAAAGAGGTTAAAGAAACAACTACCATATACCATCAATACAAATCCAATTTGCTACCATGTATAAGGCAAATTGACGATCTACAATTCAATGACAGCCATAAAAGGGTGTTGCAACAAAATCCTTTTTAGTTTTTAATTAATGTCATATTAACGAAGGAGCTTGATCGCAGTATGTGTAGGAAAAGCGATCAAGAAATAATATCATTGCTTGCTACCTCTTCAAAAAAGGTCAACAGTTTCCTAATTGGGGGCAAACAACTGAGCATCACACCGACTACAGTGAAGCTCATTTTTTTGTATAAGAGATGGACAACGCCCTATTGACACATCACTAGCTAGAGGTCATAATTGAATTTTGACAACAGAAGATTTTGTGGCCAAGGATGCTTAACAAAACTAAATGTATTCAGTGCACTGTAAAGTGCAGTGACAGGAACATCAAAAACAGATGTCCAAGACGTCTCAGGCCTTGTAACCCTGATGATGTTGGTAACCCTCTTTGTACCAAACAAGGCACAAATACTTGCATGGTCATACCTCAAATACATGGAGGACATTAATGACATGGCAAAGTATTAGTGGTTTAGACATATTCATGACCAGCTAATAGTCTCTATTGCAAAGGACACACCATAAAATGTCATCAATTGTGTCATGCTACTACCAGTAAGTTACTGTTGATAGATTTATATTTATTCATTTCATTTACTTTGATATTGTGTTCGTATATTTATATTCACAATATAAATATATGAACACAATAACATGTTACTGTCTGAGACCAAACAGTAACATGATACTATTTTGTATATAAATGATAATCTTACATTTTCTAGCAGTTTTATTCATATTGTGACATTTGATTCATCCATTTATTCTAACATTCTGATTACTATTACTATTTAGATGCTAGGTAGCAACGTGTTATTGTTTGTGCTAAAAATAGTAATATGTTGTTATCTTTTAATTATTTTACTACATCTTTGAATGTAACTCCAATTAAAAGTGTATCTAATAATTTTCATATTGTATTGTCCACAATATTGACTGTGTGAGACAACGGACGTGCTTAATAGAACTCCAATTCAAAAGATATCAAGATGTCTCACATAGGACTTGAAGAGGCTCACACACTAATTGAAGAATAAATTGCCCAGCCAGATTTAGGTAACCTTTGGAAAAAGTTCATTCATTTTCCCATGTTAATGTTATAGAACCACGTTGCCTTAGTCTTCATGTTACTGTTTCTCACCAAAACAGAAACATGATAGCCACTTACACTAACAATCAACCACAAATTCTTTTCAGGTAGTGACTGAAGAACTACAGCCCACTAATGAAGAAATAACTATATTTTACAACTTTCACACACATAAAAATATGGAACTAGAACTAATAGAATATGGACAATAAACAAACAAATAAGTCACACCTTCTAAATTAGAGGAATCTACAACTGATGATGACATAAGAACATCACAATATGTAATGCAACCACGAGCAACAACACTAGAGCAGTTCGCAAACATTGCATTATCCCATAAACAACATTGCTAACAAGAAAACGATGAAGTAAAACAGTTGAAGGATCAACTCCTCATAGCAAACCAAAAGATAAATCAATTGACTGATGAATTGAAGTCTTTTACCGAGAAACTTCAGAGGTCAAAGCAATAACTATAGCAAAATAACGAGACAATCACAAAACTGAAGCATGAAAACACACAAATTCAAACAAAACTAATCGATGCAATTACACACACACACACGACCTCAAAAACACCATCATAACCCTGGAGGTTGAAAATAACAATCTTGAAAATAAAAAAAACTAACTGATTGCACAGCTCATAGACATGATTGTGTAGTTGGTTAGGCAACAAAAGCAAGATACAAAATAAAACAAAGAATAGAATAAGACTGAGCAGAACCAATGGTCAATAATTAGAGACATTAAATCCAAAACAAGGACAATAAAATGCCTCAGAGACTATACATACTTGGGTCAATGCAAGAAAAACATAAAATAATAAGAAACACTACAATAAACAACACCTACTGAGGAGACCACTGACAATGAGGGAGATAAAGAGGCTCCTGTCCTTATCTTGGATGACTCAGAAGACAAATGGCCAAATAGAAAAAGACCACAAGGAAAATCCAGAGTACAAAATGGCCTGCTGCAAAATATCTCCCACAAGATACTAAGAAGAAAGTGGTTAAGATTATAAAAATAGGGGACTTATAATAAGTCATGCCCTACTTAGTTGTTAATCATGATTAATTTTGCTATTTTTTTTATTTTTGATTGATGTTACTGTTTCTCGGTCAAACAGTAACATCTTATTCTCATGTACATGACATGTTACTATTTGTTTCTGAAATATTAACATGTTATTTTTTATCGATTTTATTATTATTCACACTTGATTTATCAATTTATTCCAATATTGTTTAACGTTTCTATTTCAAACAAAATAGTAACATTGAATAATCTCGTAAGTGATGTCCTACTTCCTTGATGATTCCATTGATTAACTCAATATTATTGCCTGATACCTCAACTAATTTCTATACCATGTCATCATTTGTAAATCTATTGTCTGGACATCTCCTCAATCGGATACATGCATATCATTCAACGAGTTACTGGATGTGTTTAAAGACAAGGCAATAACTTCAAATATAACATCTTGTAAAATTCTACAACATTAATTTTTTGTGTTGTTCCTTTACAGTAATGTTACGCCTTCTAATCAAAACAATAACATGACAGAACAAATAGTAACATATTTATCATGATTATTTTTGCTATTTTTTTATTAATGTTACTATTTTCCTATCAAACAGTAACATGTCATTTACATGAGAATAACTTGTTACTGTTTGTTTTTGAAAGCAATATTTTCATCCTCCACATTATAATGTTGCTATTTGGGATCCAAATAGTAACAGATGTTATTCATCATCATTCTACTTGTTTGTTTTTTTTTCTTTGCTCTTCATCAGTTTATCTCACATAAACTGATCCTTAAATTTCAAATCATAGATTGTCATGCGTTAATGCTAAGCATGGCTGGCACCTCCACCAATAACAAGATATTCATTTTTGACAGCATGTGTTGGGTAAGATTTAAATCCATTCCCTAATCTTGAAATGCATAAACAGTAACTCTAATACTGACTCATGTCAAAATATATTTGCAAACCTATATGGTGAACAATGTTCCTTTATATGAGAAAATGAGGGCTTTTAAATTTGATTAAAAGGTGGAGGAAGCTATGAATGCAGAAATTATTTTGTTCTCGATAAATTCAACTGGTGTCAATGATTACAGAAACCCTAATTCACTCTACTCACCCTCAATAATACAGAGTGCAAGTGGACTCATTACAATTCGTTGAAACCTAGAAGAGATGGGGTTATAGATCTATACTTCTATGATGCCAAAATGGTGGTGAGTGATGCCTCTATTATGAATAAATAACAACAATTCTTCCTCGTTGATGTCACTATCTGGTGTAGAAACAGTAACATATTATTTTCTTGCATTTTCATAGTGAATCATTATTCATTTGTCTTCAAGAATGGTTCTTTATTGATGTTATTATCTTATATGTTATTTTTAGATGATGTTACTGTTTTATGTAAAACAGTAACATGTAATTTTTTGAAGTTTGATTGGTAGTCATGCTTAAATTGTATATTTATTTTAGTTTTTTATTTCATCTCACTATTTTCATGTAAAATAGTAACCTTTTTTACTAATAGAATTGTACGTTACTGTTCATTCTAAAAATAGTAACATGTTATTTTTTTATCAATTTTTCTTGTTAACAATGGTTGATTTCTATATTTATTTCATGTTATTGTTTACACACAACATAGTCACATATCCTTAAATCTTTCCTTGATATCTCACCGAACTTGTTAATTTAACAATAAAAGGATTATTATGAGAAAAAGAAGAATGAATTCCTTCGCAAGAATGAGATGGATATAGGAGTAGAACCAATAACCATAGAGCCACCTTTTGATATCATATCATATGAGAGGTCACCACAACAAGAACATGGATCATAAGTAACATATTCTTCACTATTCCAAAATAACAATGATTAAGAGTCACAAACTAACTCTTCCTATAAATTTTCAATTTCAGGAAAGATTATGGGATTTTTGTTTGTAAACACATAGAAGATTTATTTAACAAGAAAGAAATTGAAGACCAATTTCTACTGGAATCTGTGAGGAAATATAGGGTAAAGTTAGTGAAATTCTTCAGGGATTTCAATCCTTGAACATTAGGATGATTCTTGTGTACATATGTAACATTTTACTCCAAAATCAAATTCAATTGTATCTGAGTAGAACTATTTAATATTTTATTTATTTAAATTATTTTTAATTTAACAATTAAAATAAAATATATATTATATATAATTTTTATTGTTTTAAATTTTGATTTGATTTGGCATATGTTCAAAATTAATTTATTTTCAAAAAAATCTATTTGACACAATCTATTCATCAATTATAGATTAATTTGTAAAAAATAAATTTTAATAAAAATAATTTTTTATAAATAATCTAATTTTAAATAAATATTAAATTAAATTAAAATTTATTAAAATAAAAAAGATCACTTCCACTAAGTTGTTGCTTTTTTATTTTGAGATTAAGAAAGCCTATCGAAGAAATCAAAAGGTATAAAAGCAGTTAACTGTAGATCAAAGTGAAGCAATGATAGTTTTAAGAGAAGAAAAAACAGACACTAAAGCACTTCGTGACTATGCTATACCAATAATCATGGATACCAATTATAGGACTAGGAGACCACCTATACCAATTAACAACTTTGAGATTAAGCCAGCTATCATTCAAATGATGCAAGCAAATCAATTTAGTGGTTCTCCAGTAGAAGATTCGAATGTACATATAGCCAGCTTCTTGAAAATTCATAACACATTTAAGCATAATGGTATTTTTGATGATGCCATAAGGTTGCAACTCTTCCCTTTCTCACTTAAGGATAAGGCTAAAAGCTAATTACGCTCTTTACCAGTGGGAAGCATCACTACATGGAACGTATTAGGCCATAAATTCTTACCAAAATTCTTCCCTCTAACTAAAACTGCTAAAATGAGAAATCAGATTGCTTTATTCATCTAGCATGATATGGAAAGCCTCTATAAAGCCTGGAAAAGGTATAAAAAGTTGTTACAAAGATGTCCTTATCATGGGCTATCAAATTAACTACAATTGCAGACTTTCTACAATGGATTGTCTAATGCTACTAAAATACTTGTAGATGCTGCAGTTAGTGGATCTTTAATGTGAAAAAACATAGAAGCTACTATGGAGCTATTAGAGAAGATGATGGCAAATGCTTACCAATGAGCTTCTGAATGCAACACATAAAAAAAAGCACTTGGAATCCATGAACTAGACATCCTAACCACTTTGTCTTCTTAGGTTACCTCTATATCTAAGCAAGTGAGCTTACTAATAACTCAAGCAAATGTAATTAAACTTCTATAGATGCTTGTGATCTATGTGGAGGTCCTTACATGAGCACATAACACCCTAAAAACTGTCATTGCACTCGAAGAACTAGCTGGTAAGTTCTGAGAAAAATAAAATAAATAATAATTAAATAAAAAAAATTATGCTAGTAATAAGGTTAGGACTTTATCTAGTTAAAAATGTTAAAGAAGGGTAATTACTTTGGAGGAAACCCAAGATTTCTTTCTCTACTCAGTCATTTTCTCTTCCTACTCTCTCAAGCACACATCACACAACATTTTTACTTATAATTTTAGTTTTCATCATTTTCATCATGGAGGAATCCTTTGCAAAGCTTAGAATTAGATTCCCTACTCTTCCACAAGATATGTTCGGAAAGATCTACAACTGTCGACTTGAAAGGATGAAAACATTTAAGTATTTAGGCCTTCTTGAGAATGTATGCTGGATTATTTAAGTTAAAGTACGTTTTGTAGGTGTGTTTAATAAATCATTTGTTAAAAATATGTTAGGAATGGGAAGAAGTTCTTACTCTAAATAGAGAAGAGATAAAAAAATAGAAGTTTGCCAAAAGTGTGCGAGGTGGAACTGTAACAAGCTCTGTAAGAATAAAGGAATTATTTTAATAAATCGAGAAGACAAAATCTGATTCATAGAGGATGGACTGAGTAAAGAGTCATTAGATGATATCATTTAAACTCTTGAGATGCATCCTAGTGAATGTGTTCATATTGTTCTTCTTGATTTAATAAAATTATTTAATATAGAAAAAGAGCACTATAGTCTTGGGAATATGAAAGTAAAAGACCCTATTTAGTAGTTTATAAACAAACTAGATGGGAAGAAAATCCCTGACTCCTAGAAGATGTTTGAGTTATTTCTGGATGTAAAACTAGAGGAAGATGTGAACCATAATCATAACTACTGTACATATTAATGTTTGTCTGCTTTATCTTTCCTTTATTTTTTATATTTTTGGCTGCTTTTTAACTTTTTTTACATTTCTTTCTTTTTTATTTTATCTTTTCAGCTATTTTTTTACTTTCTGTACATTTTTTCTAATTTGTTTAATTTCTTCATGCCATCATTGCACTTGACAATTCTTCAGAATATTTTTCAAACTTCTTCTGACAATGCATGATTTATGTGATGTTCTTGTTGCTGCATTTGTATTATAAAATAGGCATTCTTACAACTGTTAATCCAAAATGTCTGAGAGTAAAGAAGAGGAAAAAGGTAAAGAGCCATCAAAATGCATATTTAAATCTATTTATATTTTTAGTAAATCTTATGTTGGAAAGAATGGAGAATTTCTGGTAGTAACGAGTGATTTTGGTCATACATTAGCTACTAGAAAGATTAACTTTATGTACAGAGGAAGACTCCATAGCTTAAAGGGAAGTACAACAATTTTTGCAAAAATTAAAGGAAGCAAAGTACTAAGTATCCTTGTAAATAATTTGGATGATAAGAAATACACCATAGGTAAACAATTAAAGGTTTCAAGCTTGTTTGAATGTATAGGATGCATGCTTTATAATGTTAAAGCCTTTATTACTTTACTTGGTAGTTTAAAAATATTGGATGGAATTTCTAGCATTGCATATTGAGTCAACTTAAACTTTTATCAAAAGTCAATAGGTTTCTTAAATATTAATGATTTTTATAATAATTTATTATCTTTTTTTAATCATGCTATGGAATAAGGATTCATACCCCATGCTATGGAATTGGTTTAGGTGTATAGCTTTGTAATTAGTCAATCAATTAATCAGTAGTTTCCATAGCTTGGGGTATGAATCCTTTTTCTATAGCATGATCATAAAAATCATTAATATTTAACAAACCTATTGGCTTTTGATGAAAGTTTAACTTGACCTAATATGTAATGCTAAAAATTTCATCTAATGTTTCCAAACCACCAGGTAAAACAATAAAGGTTTCAACATTGTAAAGCATGCATCCTATATGTTTAAACAAGCTTGAAACCTTTAATTGTTTACCTATAGTGTATTTCTTATCATCCAAACCATTTACAAGGATACTAGTACTTTGCCCCTCTAATATTTGTAAAAATTATTACACTTCCCTTTAAGTTATAAAGTCGTCCTTTGTACATAAAGTTAATTTTTCTAACAGCTAATGCAAGACTAAAATCACTCGTTACTACTAGAAATTTCCTATTCTTTCTAGCATAAGATTCACTAAAAATATAGATAGATTTAAATCTGAATTTTAATGGCTCTTTACCTTTTTCTTCTTCTTTACTCTCAGACATTTTGCATTAACAATTATGAGAATGCCTATTTTATAATACAAATGCAGCAACAAGAAGATTACGTAAATCATGCATTGTCAGAAGAAGTTTGAAAAATGTTCTAAAGAACTGTCAAGTACAATAATGGCATAAAGAAATTAAAAAAGTAGAAAAAATGTATAGAAAGTAAAAAAATAGCTTAAAAGATAAAATAAAAAAGAAAGAAATGTAAAAAAAGTCAAAAAGTAGCCGAAAAGATAAAAAAATAAAGGAAAGATAAGGCAAACAAGCAATAATATGTACAATAGCTATGATTATGGCTCACATCTTCCTCTAGTTTTACATCTAAAAACAGCTTAAATGCCTTCTATGAGTCAGGGATTTACTTCTCATCCAGTTTTCTTATAAACTGCCAAACAGGGTCTTTTATTGTCAGATTCCCAAGACTATAGTATTTTTTTTCTATATTAAATAATTTTATTAAATCAAGAAGGACAATATGAACATTTCCACTAAGATGCATCTTATGAGTTTAAATGATATCATCCAATGACTCTTTACTCAATCCATCATTTATGAATCGAATTTTATCTTCTCGATTTATTAAAATCATTCCTTTATTCCTACAAAACTTGTTACAGTTCCACCTTGCACACTTGTGGCAGACCCTCATTCTTTTATCTCTTCTCTATTTAGAGTAAGAACTTCTTCCTATTCCTAGCATATGTTTAACAAATGATTAATTAAACTCACCTACTAAGCATACTTTAGCTTAAATAATCTAGCATACATTCTCCGGAAGGACCAAACGTTTAAATGTCTTTATCTTTTCAAGTCAACAGTTATAGATCTTTCAAAGCACATCTTGGGAAAGAGTAGGGAATCTAATTTTAAGCTTTGCAAGGGATTCTTCCATGATGAAAATGATGAAAACTAAAATTATAAGTGAAAATGTTGTGCGATATGTGCTTGAGAGAGTAAGGAGAGAAAATGACTGAGTAGAGAAAGAAATCTCAAGTTGCCTCCAAAGTAGTTACCCTTTTTTAACGTTTTTAGCTAGATAAAGTCCTAACCTTATCACTAATATAAAAGTTTTTATTATTATTTAATTATTTTTTATTTTATTTTTTTAAAACTTACTAGCTGGTTCTTCAAGTACGATGATAGTCTTTAGGGTGTTATGTGCTCATGTGAGGACCTCCACATAGATCATAAGCATCTATAAGAGTTTTAATTATGTTTGCTTGAGCTGTTAGTGAGCTCACTTACTTGGATATAAAGATAACTTGAGAAGATAAAATGGTTAGAATGTCTAGTTCATGGATCCGAAGTGCTTTCTTTAAAGTGTTGCATTCAAAAAGTCATTAGTAAGCATTTGTTGTCATCTTCTCCAATAGCTCTATAGTAGCTTCTATGCTTTTTCCCATTAAAGATCTACCAGCTGTAGCATCTATAAGTGTTCTAGTAGCATCAGATAATTTATTATAGAAAGTCTGCAATTATAGCCAGTCTGGTAGTCCACGATGAGAATATCTTCATAACAGCTCCTTGTACCTTTCCCAGGCTTCATAGAGGCTTTCCATGTCATGCTAGGTGAATGAAGTAATCTCATTTATTATTTTTGTACTTTTGACTAGAGGGAAGAATTTTGCTAAGAATTTCCACGCTAACATATTCTATGTAGTGATGCTTCCCACTAGTAGAGAGTGTCACTAGCTTTTTGCCTTATCCCTAAGTGAGAAAGGGAAGAGTTACAACCTTATAGCATCATAAAAAATGCCATTATGTTTGAATGTATTGCAAATTTCTAGGAAGCTAGCCATATGTGCATTTAAAATTTCTACTAGAGAACCACTAAATTAATTTGCTTGCATCATTTGAATTATAACTGGCTTGATCTCAAAGTTGTTAACTGGTATAGGCAATTTTCTGATCTTCGAATTGGTATTCATGACTATTGGTATGGCATAGTCACGAAATGCTTTGGTGTTTGCTTCTTCTTCTATTAGATCTGCCATTGTTTCGCTTTGATCTACAGTTGACTGCTTTTGTACCTCTTAATTTCTTCAATAGGTTTTCTCGATCTCAGAATAAAAAGCAGCGACTCAATGACTTCTGATCTAGTTATACACAGAGGTAAAACTTGAAAAGAGAGAAAAGATATCAAAAAAAATTATAAAATAAAAATCAAATTAGGATTAAAGTTACTTGGTATGGATATTAATGATAATAATCCTCGGCAACAATGCCAAAAACTTGTTAGGTGTGAAATGATTTGTCAATAAGTGCAAGTGTTCAATATCATAAATAAATAATAAAGTAATTAGTAAAGTATCATTTCCATGAGGATTGTTTTGTTAAATATCAAAATTAATAACTTTAACACTATTTGGCAAATCGAATAGTTAGAAATGAAGTAACCAAATAAAAATTTATGAAGAGTAATAAAAATGAAAATGAATGCAATTGGGGTAAAAACAAATATGAGTAAAGTCTTAAGGATAGATTTCACTTAACAATTTTGGATTGAATCATCTATCTACTTTAATTTAATTTTAATCTTTTTGATTGATAGTCGAGTTTCCCTAAATTAATTACTAGCCTTTTCTAAGGTAGTAATTCTATCATTAATTGTTAATTCATTATATTCCAATGTAAATTAAAATAACTAATAATGCATTAAGATTTATGGAACTCATTAAGATTACACAAACCATATGAATGTATTCCTATTTATAAGTAGTTTATGATTTTAATTATAGGATCCACACAAATGTATGTCCTTCTGGTCTCAAAATGCATATTGAGATAATTCAAAATGTCGCCAATCAATTGAAAGTATTAAGATCAATAATTAAAACTCAATCAAGAAAAGAAAATTGAAATTAGTTTCAATAAATTAGAATTCAATCCGTCATTATTAAGTTACGTCATCACCCTAGGAAAATAAAAATTTAGTACATAATGAAATTAAAAACAAACTCAAAATATAGTGAAAATATCATAACATTCATGATCAAAATATAAAGATACAATTACAAATGCATGGAGATAGAAATTCTAGCCATCCATATAGGAGGTAAAACCATTCATATAAGAAGACTACCTAGCCTTCCATCAAGAAGGCATGGAAGAAGAACTACAAATGCATGAACTAAACTTTAATTATTTTCTAAAATTATTTACCCTCTAAGATGATGATTTCATGTGTCTTCTGTTCCTTACTATTTATAGATAAATGGGTGCAAGGATTTTAACTTGTCAAACCATAAATTTTGACCATTAGCTACCAACCTTGACTATTAGCTACCAATTTTGACCACTAGCTATCATTCTTAATTCTTCCAGTAGTCTTTCTTTTTTATTATTGCTAACTTTTGACTATCAAAATAGTTGATTCACATTTTTCAATCAGCATAAAAGTTGTAGAACTGAATCTGAGCTCTAAAACACATTAAAGAACTCCCAAATTAGACATCTGTAGCTCCAGTTATGATTAAATTAGTGAGCAAAGGTCAAATTCAGCCAAAACTACTGTTTCAACTTTTAAGCAAAATTTGAGGTCCTTAAAGGCTGAACTAGGCTATTTTTTTAAAACATGAAAGTTATAGGACTTTTTCTTAACTTTTGATCCATATAAAGAATGACCCAGTTTGATATTTAGAGCTTCAGATATAGCTCAAAACTTGAAATAGGGTTGAAATCCAACATCATCTAAAAAATCTAATTTCATCTCAAAATCATAACCCATCCACACCCACAAAATGCAACTAAATTTATTAAATTAAGCTTAGATAACATCCAAAAATATATTATATAAAGGAAAATAAATATATAAATATTCTACTTATCAATATGAATATTTTGTTATCTATATTCTTTCTTTAAATTTATGTATTATATATGTGTTAGATGAGTTATATTAGAATTATATTTTTTTTATCATATTATAATCTATTGCTACGGTGAATATTTAATATTATAATGCTTTATAATTTTTAAATAATGTTTTGTTCCAATTTATGATATATATTTACTTGTATTATTCTTCTAGGATTGTAACAGAAGCAATGACCCATATTGTAATGTTTTCCTTTTGATTTATTTTTGCATTTTATTTTTCTTAGATTTTGTAAGCCATTTTGACATAGGATTCAATGTATTTATTTATTATTTTTTTAGTAATCTTTGTAAATGGTAAATGGCAAAAAGGAGCAAGAAGACTATAATGATTTAGAAAAAATATATATTTATAAATGTTTATTTAAATATATCTTTTTCTATATGGAATGATTTTAAATCAAAACTCCATATGCCCCTTTGTCCCAAGGTTGAAGAACAGACATTCAAGAAATTAAAACTATGAAGAACTTGAAGACTTTTGAAATTTATTTCAAGTCATAGTCTTTTTATTTTCTAGGAAAACTGTGAATTGTAAATATTTATTTATATGATTAATTAATTATATTGCCATTTGTGATTCTCAAATATGTCATTTAGATTTAAGTAGTGCCTCTTTATGCCTCATTATGCATATGTTGTAATATTTAAATATCATTTTTAAAAGATATTAAATGTGATGAAAAAAAATATTTTTAAAATATTAAGTAGGAGATGGTACTTTTAGGATAATATATCCACAAATTTCATTGTTAATCCATTATAATATGAATATATATATATATATGAACTTCCAAAGGCTAGATATTATATATTGATATATTATAGATTAGACTTCTTTAATGATAAAATAGAAATACCCTCACTAATATTAGTATACTTCAAGGTAACTATTAGAGGGAGTACTATATTGAAACAATGGCTATTACATTCAAATAAGAATTAATTGTTAACCTTTCCAAGAAACTTTATTAATTAATTCTAGGCCTAAAAATGGATAGTTAATTTTAGAACATTATTCTAGACTTGTCTTAAGAGAATTAATTTGACATAATTAGGTCTAGTTATTAAGAACATGACTTCTCTAAGGATAGTTTGTTTAACTAGGTGCTAAGTGATGTATGGTTTTATTTGGTTTTATTTACATCATTACTTATATGTTTAATTTTATTTCAAAGTTATTAATTATTCAATTTTTTATGCTTGTTTTATTTCAGAATTGAAAATGAATGATCTAAATCAAATCCTTATTTATCTAAAAAAAAAAAAGCTATCCTTTATGTTTACACTTTAAAAAGATACGAGTATGTAGAATAACTATCTGCCAAAGCTTGAATATATTCAAGAAAAACCATACAGATTATGGTAATTAGATGCATGCTAATGCCATGACTATATTCATTATATTAGGTTTTGTCTTCATGGACTTGAAGTACATTGTTTTAAGCAATAACATTATTAATGAGATCTTTGATTACCTTGATGATTTCTTTCCTTTTAAAGAAAAGAATAATGTATTTCTATGCATTGTTACTTCAAAGATAGCTTCTAGTGTTGAGGGTTCATGACTATATCTGAAGCATAGTTGATACTATATGTTAGGTAGAAGTTAATAAAGTAACTATGATAGAGAAAGTGCAAATTTCTTGGATATTTACATCATTGTCTATTACATATAATGAGGTAAAGAGAAATTATTATGCAAGTAATGAAAAATATTCTCTTCTAGAACTCATAATTAACTCAAAGAGGATGATACATTTGCTCTAACTACTATGAATGCTATTCCTTTGACCAATACTAAGGTCAAAGGGAAAAGGTGGAAATACTACAGTGACAAAATTAAGCAAAAGGAAATTAATGGCTAGTTTTATGAAAAACTAGGTCACAAAATAGAAAGTTATCTTTTGCTTAAATAAGCAAGGATATTTAAGATGGAAGAGTGAGGGATGAATCTTGTCAATAATAAAACAATAGCGTTAAGGTTTTTCAAGTTTTAAAATTATCTTTATGTTTAGTTTTTATTTCAATTATATTAAAAAAAAGTTATTTTTCAAAATTAGTTTTGTTTATGATATGAAATTAGTACTTATTTTGGTTTATTAACAATTTGAAAAACTATAGATTATTATTTGTTTATATTTTATTGATATTTATATTGTACCAAAGAAGATCAAGTTCAATGCCTTAAAGGCATGACTACATCAACCAAAATAAGATATAAAATAAAATCAAAAATAATTTTTTGGGCCCATTAGATTTTAATCCTCACTTTATAGATACCATATTTAGAATGAAATATGTTAAATTTACAAGTTTAAATTAGTCATACACTTGTATAAGGCCCATAAGCAATGTATATAAATTATAAAACTTTAGAATATGATATCAACTTAGTTAATAATTGCTTTCAAAATGGGTATAGGTATCTAATTAGTCTTAAATCTAAATTTTGATAAAGTCAAAAGATTTAAGATTGAGAAATACTTAAATCTACCCTAACAAGGATTTCTTATTCATTCAAAATTAGATAACTTCTATAAGAAAAACTTAAGGAAAAGTAAGAGTTAATCTCTCATGCATACACCTAGGTAACTATAGTAAATAGGTATAATAGAAATGAAAAGACTATCTTAGATATGGTAAAAATAATAATAAATGATTCAACATTGTATGTCTCTTTTCTTAAGAAATGATTTATACATAACAGTGAATCTTTTGAATGAAATAAACTTTAATAAATTATGAAAGATGCCTGTAGAGTTATAAATAAAATACAAACTTTGCTTAAGTTTTATTTATAAATTGGGCTATAATGCTCCTAAATTGAAGTTTAGTCATGAAGATTATGCATTTGCTAAAATAATCCAACTAGAAAGGAGAAAGGCTAAGAAATAATTCTCAAAGAAAATCATTTTCTTAAAGGATGATCAAATGAAGAGGAATAAACTAAAAAGCATAGCAATGCTTTCAAGACTTTCTGGTCATACTATAAATTCTAGAATTTTCATACTTATTCTTGAATAAATAGAAATTAGAATGAACAATAATAAAAAATATTAAATTGTACAAAGAAAATATAAAGAACTTTGTCGCAAATGAAGGGTAATTAATTTTACATAAATCATGTATTTAGAACATAATCTATCTTATAAGAACACGGTTCATAAACCTAGAAACTAAACTATAAAGAGTTCTAAGAAATGTTGAAAAGGTCATGAATCAATAAATTGGAATATAAAGATCCCAACTATGTTCAATTCTTGTAATGACACTTAAAAGGGTAAAACCTTTAAGGAATGATTAAACTTCCAAGGAATTGGAAAATGAGTAGCGAATAGATAAAGAACAAGACCTATGATTAGCAAATACTTATTATCTAGTTATAATGTTTGAAATCTATCAAAGTGCCAAGATCATTTGTATATAGTCTCAACTATAAGAACTGATAAACAAAAGATGGGGTTGTGCATTTTATTGAATACTTAGAAAATAGGTATTTGAATGCAATTACTTAAAAGATTCATATAGAAGCCAAATTGCACATGGAATACAAGTTGTAGACATCAATCTATAGATTTAAGTAAGCATCAATGTCATAAAATATTATACTTGATCAAATTTCTAGTATTGTTTAAAATATTAATGATCCATGCATAAACCAAAAGGCATGAGACGATAGGTTTCCTTCTAGATCTTGAATATAAATGGTATTTACTTTTCAAAAATGATGAAGGAATATTATTCAAACTCAAGAAATAGATTCTAATAGAGTTTAATATAAAATAATCTAGGTAAAATTGAGTTTTATTGATCATGTTATTGCATGAATAAGTAAATAAGTTGATGTATCCTAAATAACATAAATAATGTACTAACGTTGTGCCAAGCACTACAAATCCTAAGAAAAGGTTTTATCTTTTCACATATAATTTCTTTTAAAATTTCAACTTCTGAAGGCATAATTAGCTAATATCAATCACATGCATAGGAATAGAATTGACTTATGGATCTATATTGTCACTATTAAATACAGATTTAAGAAAGTTAACATTCTAACTTAAATTGGAAAGTAGAAGTCCAGAGAAGAATAAAGTAAAGCTTTATAATTTTCTATACAAGGATTAAACATTACATTTAGTTGTTTAGATACTAAATATTAGTTGTATGACTCTGAAAATTTTGCTAACTAAAACTTGAGATAGTCTTTAGTGGTAAAAACCATTTGTTATTGAACTGTTATTATTGTTAAATAATAAGTTAATGGTATAACTAGAAACTAGAAATTAAGATACTCAAGGTACAAAAAATTTCTGTATAAAATATAGTATGGCATAAGAATTAAAAGACACAACCAAAGTTTAAATTAATATTGGATATGAACAAAATTTTAACAAGCACTTTGAATCTATTGAGATGGAAGAGATTCCCTAACTATTTTAAGAGTTAGTGGAGATTGTTGAGAATGAATTCATAAAAGCAATTGGCTTTTCTAAATTATTTAATTTTTAATAGAAATAATTATAAGTATTTTCTAAATACTTATTTTGCATAAAAATTTAATAAAGGTCCAATTAATTATATGATATGCTGATGTGATCATAGTATAGATTTACTAAAAATATCATAGTACAAGTTATTTATTATTAATAAAATTGTTATTCGTGGTGTATTAATAGAGTTTGGTGCTTTATTGATATTATTGCAAATTTTGGAATATATAACTTGATCATATAAAATTTATTAGATGTACTTTATATATTAATTATAATCACAAATAAAATCTACATAACTAATGTCATGATAAATGGAATTTTATAAACCTCAATTTACTTTACTTTAAATTTTTCAGTTATATATGATTATGATCGTATAGATACAGTCACATTTGAATTGTAAATGAGTAAGATCTTATAGATATAGTTATATTTAAATTGCAAATGAGTGAGACTTAATTGAGGGTTAATATACTTTGTAATTTGATATTGATATATTTATTAAGAATATAACTATAATATAACAATATAAAATTTAGTGATATAGCTATTTTAGTGGATTTTAGCACTTGATCAAAAGTGTTAGGCCTAAATACATTAGCTTTAATTAAATTAGAATAAAGCTAACTAATAATCATTAGAGAAATTAATAAGAATTAAGATGAATTGAATTAATTTCATCAATTTAATTGCATGTCATGCAAAAGGATATCAACAAAGAATTAATATGATATGAAAATATAGTTTAGAGCGTATATAATTGGAGTAACGGCAAATCCAAAAATTTTGGTTAGTAAGGATAATATATACATATAAAAATAAAATTTAAAATTATTAAAAATAATTAAATATTTAAACAAAAATAAAATATTATTTTAATTTAATTTTTATTTTTATTTATGTATTTTAATGTGTGTAATAAGTAAAATTTTATATCTTTTCACCTCTATTTAAAGTAAAATCTTTTTCTTGTAACCAATTAAATAAATTTATAAGGCCAATAATTACAATTAGTATATATGTATGTAATTTCACTTTTTTCATGGGTGTAGTTGCCTTTATAATATGCAATGTAGATTCACCCCTAAATTGAGATGTAATTTAAATTCCTTAATGAAAGAATCATTAAAATTAAATAAATAATTAAGATATTTAGTTATTTTGGAGCTAGCTATATATGTACTTATAAAATCCCCGAATTAGTTCAAGACCTTGTACATATTATTATTAGGTCAAACTAATTGAAAAAGGATTATTGGACTAATATATAGAAATGTATGCATACCCTAGTCATTAGATCCATACATTTGGCCTATTATAGTTAATAATGGGAGTTAATTTTTAGATATATAAATTTATAGAATATTCTCCTAGGTAATCATTTAAAAGTTAAAGATATGATTTAGATAAAATTTTATTATATATAATTAAATTATTTAATAAATTAAATAAATTATACCAAAAATCTATAAGAGATCATATTTAATTTTTAAATATTTATTACAGATATATTCCAAATAAGAAATGTTCAATAAATGAGTTTTTAAAAAAATTAAATATATTTCAAATATTAATTGGAGTTATATTTTTAAATTTAAAATATTTAATTAGGAATATTTAAAATTTGAGAACTGAAAACATTAGGACAAATTATTAGCTTAACAAGGCATTATATGCCATAATAAGGCATCATTAGCCTTGATAAATCATTACGAAACTTAATGAAATATCATGAACCTTAATGAGATACTATTAACCTTAATAGAGTATTATTGTTCTTAATAGGATATTATGATTCTTACCTTAACATCCCAATATGAGTGAGGGCATTTTAGGATATCAATGGACATATTTTCTTATCCTTATCCTCTTTGATAAATAAAATCCTAAGATCTTAATTTTTATAGAAAGATGGGGAGAGTTTCAAACCCATCAAAACTTTGCCAAGTGTCAAAGAGGAATTGAAAATCTAAATAAGCAATTTATTTATTGAAATATTTTTGTGCTTAAATTTGAATTTATTAATTCTAATAGATATAGTCTAGTAAATTTTGTAGACAATAATCTAAAAATCTTATGTTGGTATTTTCTCTAAAATCATTAAATAATCTTCTTAAAATAATCTATATGATCATATATGTTCAGTTCTATTTATTTCCATTGCTTTGTGTTTTAGAAAAATTGGTTATAGGTTTTAAAATTTTTTTAAAATCCATTCTCTAACCAAGTCAATTTTTAAGATTATTTTTCTTTATGATCACCATGGGTAAGTTGGTTAGTATATCACTTAACAAAATGAATTTATAATAAAACATTATGAGATAATTTTTTTATTGAAATCCTATTTTACCAAATAATTTAGGTTTTTCTAGTAACTTCTACCTTCTTTTTTTTTGTTTCCCAAGTATCAACTTATGAGAAAATTTTTTCATTTTAAATTTCTCTTTCTTTCCTATTATACTCATATTATTACTTCTTTTTAGATTAGCTTTTTTGTCAAAATTTTAATTTTTTTTTTCCACGCTCCTATTTAATTATTTTTTTTATTTTTATTTTTATCAATTTTTATTTTTATTTTTAATTACTATATTATTTACAATTTATGTATTATTTCTTTTTTTATTTTGTACAATGCATATTTTATATTTTATATTTAAATTATTTGAATTTTAAATATTAATATTCACCATGGTGATATTTGGTTCATAAAATCAAACATTCCTCAGATTTCTAATATTCCTAAGAACATGATTTTTAAATTTAATTCTTAAAAAATATGGCATGTTAATGTTTGGTTTAATTAAGAGCATTCTGGTGATGTTATATTATTATATTTTAATTTTAATTATTTCAAATAATTTTAAAAATATTATTTAATTATTAAAAATATCCTCATTAAAAATTAAGTGGTCGCCAAGAGTTACCAATAGGAGGTGGTAGTAGCAGATGATGGCTACCAATCGTAGGTGATTCATGAAATCAAACGTTTTTTAGATTCTTAATATTCTTGAGAATATGATTTTTAAAAATTTAATTCTTAGAAATATGTCATGTCCATGTTTGGTTCGATTAAAAATATTTCAAGAAATTTTATATTATTATTTTTATTTAATTATTTGAATAATTTTAAAAATATTATTTAATTACTAAAAATATCTTTATTAAAAATTAAGTGGTTAACAATGTTTACTAATGGTAGGGGTAATAGTAGATGACAACTATTGATTATAATTGGTAGTTAGTAATAGTTACTTAGAATAGATGATAATTAGGTAATGGTTATTAAGGATGGACTATGGTTAATGATAATTACTAGTAATGGAAGTAGTGGTCGATAGTAATCACCAGTGATAGATGAATAATTGACAATGATCATTAGTAATAGGTGGTAGGTAGCAATAATGACTAGCAATAGGTAATGATTGGTAATAGTCACCAATGATACACGATAGTCAGTTATTCATTCACTTTTTTACTTCTTAATATACATTTACTAATGTTGTAATTGAAATTAAATATAATTTTGTTGAATTAGGATTTTGGAAATTTTAATATAGAAACTATAATTTAATTTTAATTAATATATCTTACAAAATTATTTAAAATTCATTTTTTACTCGTTGAAAATAAATATGGATTATTAGTATAAATATGTTCATTACTATTGTTTGATTCTTAAATTTTTATCATATAATATTTTGTACATATAATGTTCTTATATTTGAATATAAATATAAGTCATATTTTAATATATCACATATTTGAATATAAATATAAGTGATATTTTAATATATCACATAGTTATCAACAAGGTGTTATTTTAATGGAAAATGTGCTAATCTTAGATGGACTTTGCCTATAAATCGACAAAGATTCAAATTTCAAAAATAATTTTATTAAAAGAGAAGAAATCAGTTAAGTTCTAATCTCGGGAATGGTTTTCCTATTTCCTGTCTTACCAAAAAGATATATTATATAATATTTCAAGAAAGTTATGAGTAAATATTACACTTAAAATTTTTAATTAATCTATTTTAGAAACATAGAAATATTTGAAAATTTAATTTTTCAATCAAATCTTCATAATTTTTTCCTTTTCTTGATAAGTGTAAGTGTTTCTAATATTATATATGATTTCAGTAATTTAAAATTATGGTCATCTTCCATCCTATATAATTTTTTTTACAAAAGAGTAATTTAGTAAAAATAGATCAATATTATATGCAGTGTTTTTAAAAGCCTCTTTAAACCAAATCTTTTTTCAAATAAGATTCACAAAAAATAAATGCGTAGTAAAACTTGTGAAAGTTTTCATTTATACTTTTTGTTGTACCCTGTTTGCTTTTAGGTTAACAGTTGATTTTAAATCAACTATGACTTTCGATTGTGAAGAACCTATGAAGAAAATTAGTTGATTTTGCACTTTTTTCTCACGTAATAGAAAGTAAAGTATTTCTTAAAAGTTTATTATTCACAAACCTCAATGTATTGTATAAGATAAATATAACAAGTTAGATTTTAATACTTTTATAACATATTATTACATACATATTATTTTATGCTAATAAAGTGAAAATAATAAGCATATATATGATTACATGGACCAAATACTGATATTATAAATTTAGATACATAATTTTTATATCAAAATATTCCTATTATTAACATATTATTTAATGCTCATAAAATAAATTTTATATACTAAATTTTTAATAAAATCTGTGTTTCACAACAGGCTAAATAACTATAATGACGGTGCGTATATGAGGAAAGTGAAATGAAGCGGAAAAAAGAAAGTGATAAATTTAGTTTATAAATTTTGTGCCGGAAAGAAGAAAAATTTTAGATTTCATTCATTTCAATGGAAAAGGTTTTTTAATAAAATATAATTATAAAATATTAAGATAAATAAAAATGTTTTAATGATTTAATATTAAACATGAAAAGTTCCAAGAAAGGAAATTCGTTTCTCTCAAGGCAGGATTTATTTTCCTGCACTAATATAACTTTAGTTTTTTTTTTAAAGATAAATACTAACAACAATTCTTGAAACAGTGGACAAACATAATTATATATTTCTAATTAATCAAACTTAATGTTTTATTTCTATTTTTTGATAATATAATAAATGAGGGTACTAATTTTAATAATAATATATTATTAAAAATAGAAACCTATTATTAAATGTGATTTTAAAATTAATTATATTATTATCTATTATATTATTAAAAACAAAAATAAAACATTAAATTTGACTAGTTTCTATTATCTTGGAGGATTGCTGTTAGCATTTGTTTTTTTTTTAATTATAAATATAAGTATTGTGTTACTTCTTTATTAATATATTATAAATAATATTTTCTTACAAAAATATCTTTTGACAAAATAGATGAAACCTTAATTTGATCTACTTCCAATGAATAAGAAGATATAACATGTTAAAAAATATAATGATAATTAATAATTCTTATGAACAATAACAAATTTTTAATAATTTTTATTAATGTAGTAACATATGTCTTAATAATAACATAAAATTGATTTACACTTAGAATCCATTTCTTTCAATAGAAAATATTTTTTGTAAAATATAATTATAAAATATTAAAATAATAACAAATATTTATTTATGAAGAGTTTAAGAAATTAACTTTATTTATTTCAAAAAAAATTACTTTCTTTGATTATCATAACTTTATGTATAATCTTCTTAATTACAAGTTATATAATGGTATCTCACTCCTTTATTAATATATATATATATATATTATATATATATATATATATATATATATATATATATATATATATATATATATATATATATATAAGTGACATTAAATAAATGAAATATTCTAATAAATTTAATTTAAATACAAAGAAAAATTAGGATGAAAGAAAATTATTAGAAAAGAGGGATGAAATGGAAACCTGAAAATTAAGTTGAATCCACATCAAGCCATTGGCCCATAGGTTTGAGCCCATTTAAATCTCAGAATGGACCCAGCGGGCCTCATAAATCTCGCGTAGCCTTCACGGAGGAAGTTGAGCCGGAGAAACCATCATTTTTCTTCATTGTATATTTATTCCTCCCACTTGCCCATACGCCCCACTGAAAATTCCCTACACATCTTATTATCTTTCAACAAATCGAAAAAGGAAAAATATCCTAATCCTCAAAAGGACCGGACTTGAATGGTTCTGGAGTCTTCATGGTTTAGATGCTAAAATAATAATATTTGAGTAATATAATGATTCATACTTGTTAATTTATGCAGTATTATAAAGAATAAATAAAATATAATAATTTCGGCCATTGATGCATCATAAGATAGTATATTTTAATTTTTACTTTTATATTTGATAACTATCTTGTAAAATATTAAAAATATAAAAAAATTTAAAATATTTTACTTCATAATATACTAATAAATTGAAATTATTATATTTCATTCAATTGTATAATATTACTCAGATCAATAAATATAATCTGTTTTATACTCCAACTCCTATTTATCTTAGTATTTGAAGCATTCATTGTTTAGGATCTAGCCTTTCTAAAAATCATAATTAAAAATCAAGAAACTCTATTAAGTTCACCTCAATTAATTACTCGTCTTTTAAACAATAGTTACGATACAATAACTATAATTACACAAAGAAATATTCCACTATATTCTGAGTAAATGAAAATTATTATTTCATCACGAGAAATATAGATTCAAAGCCATACAAGACCTTCACTTTTTGAGACCCTCATATTTTCTTTTAATTTTGCAACTATATCCTTCTTGCTGGTAGAGAAGAATCTTCGTCTACGATGTATTTTAGTATTTTTCGCAAGGAAAACATTCTAAATGAGAAAGCACTAGCAGCAGCTTCTGAAGTTTTGCGGATTCAAGGGAGCAGCTACAGGCGAGAGGGCTGAGAATTAACTGGAAAGTAAGAAACAACCATCGGAGCTGCCGATGGCTTTGACTTCTCTTTCTGTTGCTTCAGTGATAAAGAGCCGGCTTCCACCGCCGACCTCTTTTCTTCCTTTAATACCCCTGCAGAAGACTTTGCCGTGAAGCAGCAGAAAATGGTTGACAAAGGATTCATCTCTTTCTGCAACTTCTAGTTAATTAGGGTTCGCACTAGCGGGAAGACATATTTATGTGCTTACGAGGAAATCATGTATTTGGGAGGATGAGAAGAGGGACAGATTGGGAATTTCACTTTGCTAACCCCATTGAGCCCTCAATAGTAAATACTTGAATTTTTTTTTAAAAAAAAATAACAATTTATCCACCGATATTTTCCCCCTTTTTCACTTGATGCATGTATAGATCTAAATTTTATTATTTATTCATTTATGCTTTCAATTTTTAATATTTTATTTATTTAAATTATTTTTAATTTAACAATTAAAATAAAATATATATTATATATAATTTTTATTGTTTTAAATTTTGATTTGATTTGGCATATGTTCAAAATTAATTTATTTTCAAAAAAATCTATTTGACACAATCTATTCATCAATTATAGATTAATTTGTAAAAAATAAATTTTAATAAAAATAATTTTTTATAAATAATCTATTTTTAAATAAATATCAAATTAAATTAAAATTTATTAAAATAAAAAAGATCACTTCCAATGCAATATGGGGAGCATATTCGTTTGCTTCCTCGGCAAGGTAATCTTTGACCTGGTTACTGTTCTTAGTCTTGACAGAGTATATTTGTTTATTGTTTATTTCTTTATTAACGCCTTTATTGTAAGTCTTTAGCACTAATTCTTTCTTGGGGACAAAGAAAATCTGTTGGAAATTTCCAGGCAACCTCTGCGGCTATTATTATTATTATATTCTTTTTAATGGAGGAGAAACAGTGGGTGCAAAGTTGTGACCTCAATATTTCATGGTCAGTAACGCTGGGGAATATAGGTCGTAAACCAGGTGTAAATTCATGGCAGTGGAGAAATTAATTAATTAAGTAAAATTATTAGCTATTATGACTTTTGAGTCAATTACATAGGACCTTTCTCAAGTCTCTTTTGATTTGTGATTTATACCTCAACAGTATTTAATAAATATTTTTTTTATCAAGTTTTAATTAATTTAAATAATTTTAACTATTTGATTAAATTAATCAATTAATTTAAATATTTGATAATGATTATATTAAAAAAGTTAAGGTTAGTAATTCTTTAAAATAACTGATTTATATTTAATATATGAAAATATATTTTGCTTATAATAATAATTTTTTATATTTTATTTTTGATAAATAAAAAATAGTAAATTTTATTCATTTATTTTTTAATACATATAATAAATTATAATTATTAAATATATATAAAATTAAATAAGTATAATAAATTATATTAAAATTTTTGCATAATTATAAAAAATTACATGAATATAATTATATTTTTCTATCAAATTATATAAAAAAGAGAATATATATTTTATTTTATAATAAGAGTAAAAAATACATTGAAAAAGTTATTAATATTTTATCAAATAATATTTTTTGAATTAAAGAACAATACATATTAAAGAGGAAAAAAAACAATAGAATGATATTATTTGTTAAATATATTTTTTATATTTAAAATGTGTAATCCATCAATATTTTTAATAAAAAACATATGGATTCTAAATTTAATATTAAAAATGAAATGTAGATTCTATGTAATATAGAAAAAAGGAGTGTTAAAATAAAATTTTTACACATATGGAATATTATGTCAAGATATCAAATAAAAAGTTAACGGAAAAGAGTTTTTTTGTATCATTAATTAAGTAGAGGTAAGTGATAATCACATTTAATAATATAGGAGGTAAATCACACATCAAATAAAGTTTAAAAGAGCTATGTATAATTTATCATGACTTTTTAATTGATTGGATGAAAAACCCTCTTCATGCCAGTTAAACTCTTGGTGAAATGGAGCTATCACGATTAATTGATTGAGTTGACTCTTACTTGATTGTATTATTTAATTTAAACAGCTGATAACATTAATAATTTAGATAAAGATGATTTGCAACAACTTTTTATTATTAATTATTTATATCTAAAATAATATATAAAGATATATATATTATGATTCATTTAAATATTCTTTTTACTTGAATAATATTTTAAATTATAATATATTATTTATTATATATTTTTCAAAAAACTAGATTATTATACTTTATTATACTTATTTATTTTTTTTAAAAATAGATAATTATAATTTTTTGAGTAAGAAATACTCGTAACATTTTAGTATATGCAGTAACAATTAAAATTTGTTTTATAAATATTTTCAATATTAAATTTAAAATTCTAATGTTTATCTTTAAAAATATTGATGAATTACATATTTTAAATATAAAAATATATCTTTCACAAGTATTATTATTTTTTTGTTTCTTTTATTTTCCTTAACATGTATTGTTCTTTAATTCAAAAGATTTCAATTGACAAAAAATTAATAATTTTCTTAATATATTTTCTATTATTCTCTATGAAATGAAACATATGTTCCCTTTTTTTTATACAATTTGATAAAAAAAATATATAATTATATTTATATATTTTTTTATTATTCAAGCATCAGGTACAATTATGTTGCATAAGATACAATAATTTATAATTTCCAGTGTAAAAACCTTCAATATTTTATGAATTTATTCTTATGAAAATATTTTTTATTAAAATAAATAAATTTACAAGAAATTTTAATTTCAAATCCACCATATTTATCCCCGTTCTCTGTCAATTTAAATTTAATAGGAGCACAATTTATTAATTTAAGATTCACAATTGATTTACTAGAACATACTATTTCATTAAGAAAAGATTTCCTTATTTATTTATCTCTTAAATTCGCATTCTCAAAATAATGGTGTGGAAGAAAATTTTATCCACTCAAAGTATAAAACACATGTATTTATTAGCCATAACAAATGCAAACCATTTCTTAACATTGTTGTTTCATTCGATACGTTAAGAGCGAAAAGATTCATAAATAAGATGTTTAACAAAAATATTTAAACCTTTTTTAATGAAGTATTTAAACCTTTTCTCACTATATACTCAAATCTAATTTTTTTAAAAAAATATTAAAATTTATATTTCTAGTGCTTAATCTACTTTTATTAAATGAGAACACGAGTGTATATAACATATTTGTTTTTATTTTGACACAATAAGTTGTAGCTTTTAACGTTGAAAAATAACAAATGAAAATTTAATATTAATAAACTATTTTAATTTGTTAAATTAGACTAAAAACACATGTCTTTTGGAATACTTAAAAAAATGTCAAGTTAATACATGTGCGTAGGGAGCAAGCAAAAACATAGGCCCCCAAAACAATTGCAAGCACCGAAAATAAAAATTCAAGAGGTCTTATAGGGAATTCTTTTGACCTTCTCAACTCCTCGTGTGAGGTTGTCTTTTTCATTTGAGAAGGGTGGTTCTTTGAAGCTGCCTTTAGTTTGAGATCAATTAATTGTGTTCTTCTATGCCAGTTCGATGGAATTAGCCTTTCTTGCGTGGGGGTATTGAATTTGCACAAGAATTGAATTCACATTAAATTATAAAAATTAGGATAACTTACAGCAGCTTCTCCTCAAATTTAATTTAATTATACTATATTTTCTTCTTATTTAAAAAAATTGATCTCACCTCTTTTATTTGATGTATACATATTACACTCAATCCCTGAAACTTAACCCTACTAAACGTTTTTCATATAAATGTCGAAAAAAAAAATTGAAAATTGTGAGCCTCACCATTGATAAAATTTTTTGACAAAGTATTTATATATTTATACCCTTGTAATCCACTTTGTGAATGGTTTTAAAAAAAGATATGTTATAATTATTTTGTTGAAGTATTTAAAACATTTCAATTACAAATAAAAATAAATATAAGTATTTCATTAACCCATATATTTATTTTTTGTTAGAAATGATTATTATTAGTTCATTATATAAATATAAATCAGAGTGTAAAAATAATATCACTTAAGCTATTTCAAATTGAAAGGAAAATTTGTAATAATATAATGCTATAATTGAAAACAAACACAAATCAAATTTGTTTTTATCACAAAATGGAAAACTTGCAGATAATTCTACTTAAAATTATAAAAATAAATTTTTTTTAGTTTCTAATTATTACCATTAAATATAATAGTTATGCAAATAATTTGATCTGTATAAAGTATCATTAAAATATAAATGAAATATTTAAAATAAATCAAAATTTTAATTATTAAAATAATGTAATTATCTATTTTTATTTTTATTTAATTACTTTACTTTTGTTCATTTCTTCTTAAAAAGCTTCATTTTCGTTTTGGGATCTCCTTACTGTCCACAACTATTTCAATTTATAAAATATCTAAATTCTAGACTTTTATTAAATGATGTTAACACGCTACTAGGTTCTCAATTTCAATAATAGTCCATTTTAAAGTTTTGTTTTTATTGTGCTAGTCATTTGACACTTGTTATTATTATAACGTTCTGAAAAATTATCTATTACAACTATTAAATAAATAATTAATTAATTTATGATAAAATTTACATCTTTAGATTTTCTTTAAAAAATTCACATTAGATTATAAGAATTGGGATAAATTACAGCCACTTCTCCTAAAATTTAATTTAATTATACTATATTTTCCTCTTATTTAAAAAATTGATTTCACTTTTACTTTATGCATACATATTATACTCAGTCCTTGAAACTTAATGCCTATTAACATTTTTTATATAAATGTTGAAAAAAGTCAGTTGTTAATTTTGTATTAATAATTACCATGATTAAAACATAAAATTATATGTCATATTTAAGTGATTATGTCAGTAATATTTTAATTGTAATTATCAATATAGGATCCAATAAATACTATTCATTTCTTCCAGGAATAGATATGTAGCGGAAAGACATCTTCGCTGCGAAAGCCTAGCAGATGTTGGTTGGTGTTCGAAGTATTTGTTGTTAAATGTTAATGGTGTGGAAACAAATACAATTGGTTCTTTCTTTTCTTTAGGTTGCAATTTGATTTGAAAGGGAAATATGTATCCTTGTAATGTTTCAATTGCAACAATGATGTCTTTGTTTTTATTTCAGTGGAAGACTTCTTTGTTAATTCCGAGGCTCCATACTCTCAGTCGGACGAGGAGAGATCTTAAGTGAAGATGACACAAGTTGCAAAAACACATATAGATGGTTATTAATTCTATGGGAATCATATGTATTGAAAATTATATTTTTAAATTTAAGACTTCTTTTTCTCTCGTGTATTTCCCAGTGGTTCTTTTGTCTATAGCGCATGAAAAAAACAAAAGAATGTTTATTTTAAAAGGAGTAAATCTTAGATGTCAGATATAATTTTTAATTTTGTATGGATTTTATTTCTATAAAATATTTTTTATTAAATTTATAATTTATTTATTTAAATTTAATCGATTAAATCCTTCAAATATAACCTTTTTCAATTTCATCCTTCATTGTCAAATGACACAGGGAGCAAGCAAAAAAAAGTCCGACTGAGAGTATGGAGGGTCGGAATTAACAAAGAAGTCTTCCACTGAAATAAAAACAAAGACATCATCGTTGCAATTGAAACATTGCAAGAGTATTGTCCTTTCAGATCAAAGAACCAATTGTAATTGTTTCCACACCATTATTTTGAACAACAAATACTTCGAACATCAACCAACATGTGCAAGGCTTTCGCAGCGAAGATGTCTTTACACTACATATATATTGGAAGCAATGAATAATAATTATCAAAATTTTATATTGATAATCACAATTAAAATATTATTGACATAAAATGATCATAACTAAAATATTATTGACATAATTACTTAAATATGATATATGATTTTATGTTTTAATTATGATCATCAAATACTTATATTAAAATCTTAGAAAGTGATGTTGCAATGAGAATTTTTTGATGTCCAAGCACTTTTAAATACGTTGGTATTATCAATTACATTATTCTTAGACATTATCATTTACATGTTGTCAATTACTAAAATATAATTCTATTTTACCTATGATTATTTAAATATTATAATAATCAATAATAACTTGTTACTAATCATAACAAGATATAAAACTGAATTAATTTATAATTTATTACTAGATAAAATAGATTTATGCATTATAAATTGATAATGTTTGAATAATAATATTTAAGGAAGATGTGATAGATAGTATTTTTCTATCTCTATTGCCACCTTGTATTAGTTGCTTTTTTGTTTGCTAGTAGGCAGAACTTAAAAAATTGGACCTAATTAAATTTAAAAATTAAATAATTATATTTTTAATATATATAAATCTATAAAATTAATAAATATTTTTATTTATTAATTATGACTAAATGCGTACGAGACATCACACAAGATGGGCCCTAAATTAAATGCTGAAATTGGGCTTTGACTTTTTCGGCTGACGTTGGGGCAGGACAACATCGTGTTGCATGACATGAAACTTTTTTTTCGTCAGTACTCATACCACCGATTATTGTGAAATTTAAATATTTTCTTTTTTCTGTCTTCGTTATAATATATATTATAATTTATTTAAGTATTTTTTTGCTTGAATAATATTTTATATTATAATATATTATTTATCATATTATTTTTTTTTAAATTGAGGTCATTATAATTTGTTATACTTATTTAATTTTTATTTAAAATAAATAATTATATTTTTTTAGATAAGAAATATTAGATGTAGTAACTATTAAAATTTATTTTGTAAATATTTTTAATATTAAATTTAAAATTCAAATATTTATCTATAAAAGTATTGATGAATTACTAAGTATAAAAATATATCTTTGGCAAGTAATATTATTTTGTTGTTTCTTTTTCTTTCTCTTGATATATATTGTTCTTTAATCCAAAATACATCATTTGATAAAAGATTAATAATTTTCTCAATATATTTTATATTATTCTCTATGAAATGAAACATATATCTCATTCTTTTTTATACAATTTGATAGAAAAGATTTAATTATATTCTTATAATTTTTTATTATTCAACCATCAGGCACAATTATGTTGCATAAGATGCAATAATTTATAATTTCCACCGTAGAAACCTTCAACATTTTATGAATTTATTCTTATAAAAATGTTTTTTATCAAAATAAATAAATTTAAAAGAAAATTTGATTTCAAATCCACCATATTTATCCCTGTTCTCTGTCAATTTAAACTTAATAGGAGCACAGTTTATTAATTTAAGATTCACAATTGATTTACTAGAACATACTATTTCATTAAGAAAAGATTCCCTTATTTATTTATCTCTTAAATTCACATTCTCAAAATAATGGTATGGGAGAAAATTTAATCCACCCCAGGTAAAACACATGTATTTTTTAGTCATAACAAATGCAAATCATTTCTTAACATCGTTGTGCTCATAGTTATTCTTTCCCTTGATACGTTAAGGGCAAAAAGATGCATAAATAAGATGTTTAACAAAACCATCAAAATGGTTGTCCTAATGGTAATGGGTCACTACTTCATTCTAGAAGTCATGAATTCGATATAACAGGGCATCAATTTGTGATTAATGAAGGAATGAAAGATTCATGGAACCGTTAACACTTTGGTGGAACTGTGGTGACGGGCTTGCTCTTTGAGCAGTAATTATGACTCAAACTAAACATTTTACAGCGAGGTAGTACTCCTATAGTAATGCCTCAAGGAGGGCCGTCAACGTTGGTTGTCCCTATTCTCTCTATTTCATAGCAAAAAAAAAAAGATGTTTAACAAAAATGGTCAAATTCTTTTTGAGTAAACTATTTAAACTTTTTTCACGTTAGATACTCAAATCTAATTTTCTAAAATATTAAAATTTATATTTTTAGTACATAATCTATTTTATTAAATGTGATCAAGAGTGCATATATCATATTTGTTTTTATTTTGACACGATAACTTGTAGCTTTTAATGTTGAAAAATAACAAATGAAAATTTAATATTAATAAACTATTTTAATTTTGTTAAATTAGACTAAAAACACGTCTTTTTTAATACTTAAAAAATTTTCAAGTCAATGCATATGCGTAGGGAGCACGCAAAAACATAGGGCCCCCAAAACAATTGCAAGCACCGAAAGTAGAAGTTGAAGAGGTCTCATAGGGAATGCTTTTGACCTTTTCAACTCCTCGTGTGAGGTTGTCCTTTTTATTAGGGAAGGATGGTTCTGTGAAGCTGCCTTTAGTTTGAGATCAACTAATTGTGTTCTTCTATGCCAGTTTGATGGAGTTAGTCTTTCTTGCGTGAGCGTATTGAATTTGCATAAGAATTGAATTCACATTAAATTATAAAAATTAAGATAAATTATAGTGACTTCTCCTAAAATTAATTTAATTATACTATATTTTCTCTTATTTAAAAAATTGATTTCACCTCCTTTATTTGATGCAAACATAATACCCTCGGTCTCTGAAATTTAATGCCTATTAATATTTTTGATATCAATATTGAAAAAAAATTGAAAATTGTGAGCCTCACAATTGATAAAAAAATTTGAAAAATTATTTATATATTTATACACTTGTAATCCACTTTATGAATGGTTTTTTAAAAAAGATATGTTATAATTATTTTGTTTGAAGTATTCAAAACATTTCAATTACAAATAAAAATAAATATAAGTACTTTATTAACCCATATATTTATTTTTTTATTAGAAATGATTATTATTAGTTTATTATATAAATATAAATCAGAGTTTGAAAATAATATCACTTAAGCTATTTCAATTTGGAAGGAAAATTTGTAAATAATATAATGCTATGCTTGAAAATAAACACGCATCAAATTTGTGTTTATAAAAAAAAATGGAAAACTTGTAGATAATTCTACTTAAAATTATAAAAATAATTTTTTAGCTCCTAATTATTACCATTAAATATAATAGTTATGCAAATAATTTGATCTATATAAATTATCATTAAAATATAAATAAAATATTTAAAATAAAATAAAATTTTAATTATTAAAATAATGTAATTATCTATTTTTATTGTTATTTAATTACTTTACTTTTGTTCCTTTCTTCTTAAAAAGCATATTTTCGTTTTCGGATCTCCTTACTGTCCACAACTATTTCAATTTATAAAATATCTAAATTCTAGGTTTTTATTAAATGATGTTAACATGCAACTAGATTCTAAATTTCAATAATAGTCCATTTTAAACTTTTATTTTTATTGTGCTAGTTATTTAACACTTGTTATTATTATAACATTCTGAAAAATTATCTATTACAACTATTAAATAAATAATTAATTAATGATAAAATTTATATCTTTAGATTTCTTTTACAATATCTTTTAAATTTTATTGAATACTGTGACATTGTTATTTAATTATATTCTAAATATATGGAAATATACTTAATACTATATTATATTACTTTTAGCTAATTTGTATTTATTAATTAATCACTTATTTTAAAGGCGGTTAATAATTTATCTTAAAAAGCTTTTTCTAAATGTTATTATTGGCCTTTCATTTAGAGGGTAAACTGGGTGGTTTATGTCCATTCAGATAAAATTTTTTTTTAAGTTTCTTTCCCGGTCACAATATTTGTTTCTTCCTAATATCTATTACTTTTTTCATTATTTGTTTCATTTCGACTCTCTTTCTTTGTATATTCCCTATGTCTCTGGTCCTATTTTCCATTTTCCTTCTTCGGTTCTCCTCCATTTTATCACCCCTCTCTTAAAAATAAAAGGGCAAAAATCAAGCCAGCACCATTACCTATAATTTATTGCAGCACGGTACCACAAGCAAACTTTCTTTCAACCAAGTGCAACCGTAAGTTTATATTTACCAAGATGCTTATAACCAAAACGACACACCTACTCCGCATTTCAGAAACACTAAAAGTCCCAAAACAGAAACAAAACACCAATGAAACAACCTAGGAGAAGGAACGAAACCATCGTAGAGATCGCTAGAAATTGTAACAATATAACTCGTCCGACACTATATGATTAGAAGTAACCATTTCCGGTCTTTTGTCATCTTTTAGCTAGTCCAAAATAGTAACAACCCACAAATCGACGTGCCAGAATGTGTCGTCAACAAGTAAACCCTACGTCCTCTTATATGGTTTGCATACTCTGATTGTCTTGGCACTAAATTGACTAAAAATATTACTGTTTTCATCCGTGTGTACCTTTATATATGTATAATATCTATGTTCAAACGAAACCCTAGAAGTTAAAACAACGAATGTTTATTGCATGTTAGTGTCGCTAAACTTCATGTTTCTACTAACAAAATAAATAGAAACATGGATCACACATGTTCTTTTATTTTTTGGGAGCTTGCTCTCATAGATGCAAACAGAAACAATTTCACTCTTTCGATAACAAACAGAAACATCAAATCCAACAACTTTTTTTTTATATAATGAACTTTAGTTTTACTCGATGTTACTATTACATTACTGGTGTTGCATTGACTGATGTCTTGTTTTTAGTCGATATTACTGTTTTGTTTGAAAATAGTAACATGTAATTTTTTTCTCAGTTTGACTACTAATCATGCTTAGTTTGTCCAATTATTTTATCTTTTGTTGGTGTTTCTATTTCCAGATCATATAGTAGCATATCATTTTGTAGGAGAAGAATATGTTACTGTTTGTTTTGAGAAAACAGTTACATGTTACTTTTTTATCGATTTTTTTCTTAATCATATTAATTTGTATATTTCATACTGTAAAAATATAAGTAATCATACATTCCAATCGTTACATTGACTGATGTCTTGTTTTTAGTTGATGTTACTGTTTTATCTAAAAACAGTAACATGTAGTTTTTTTTCTTAGTTTGATTGCTAATCATGCTTGGTTTGTCCATTTATTTTGTCTTTTCATTGATGTTACTATTTTCAGATCAAATAGTAACATCTCATTTACAGGAAAATAATATGTTACTGTTTGTTTATGAAAATAGTAACATGTTACTTTTTTATCAGTATTTTTGTTAATCATGCTTGATTTGTCTATTTCTCACTGTAAAAAAATAAGTAATTGTGCATTTCAATCATTACATTGACTGATGTCTTGTTTTTAGCTGATCTTACTGTTTTGTTTGAAAAAAGTAACATGTAGTTTTTTTTCTTAATTTGACTGCTAATCATGATTTGTTTGTCCATTTTATTTTGTTTTTGAATAATGTCAATGTTTCTATAACAAACAATAACATATCATTAGAGGAAAATAACATGTTATTATTTGCTTTTGAAAATAATAACATGCTATTTTTTTAACAACAACTATTATATTATGTTATGCTTCAAACATCTTAGTGTTACTATTGTATGGTAATCAGTTTCATGAAAATAGTAACATAATTTTTTGATGATATTATTGTATT
This sequence comes from Sindora glabra, assembly GCA_020226215.1. Taxonomy (NCBI): domain Eukaryota; kingdom Viridiplantae; phylum Streptophyta; class Magnoliopsida; order Fabales; family Fabaceae; genus Sindora; species Sindora glabra. Next base: position 83,431,121 of record CM035226.1, read on the forward strand.
GCATGAAAAAATAACATGGTATTATCCAGTTCTTAATCTCATTTTTATCATTTTTGTAGAATCTGACTAAGGCATTTTTCATTATCCCTGAATAGAAAGGTCTCAAAACACTCAAAAAATCAAAAGAGGTTAAAGAAACAACTACCATATACCATTACAAATCCAATCTGCTGGTATGTATAAGGCAAATTGACAATCTACAATTCAATGACAACCATAAAAGGGTGTTGTAACAAAATCCTTTTTAGTTTTTAATTAATTTCATATTAACGAAGGAGCTTGATCGCAGTATGTGCAGGAAAAGTGATCAAGAAATAATATCATTGTTTGCTACCTCTTCAAAAAAGGTCAACAGTTTCCTAATTGGGGGCAAACAACTGAGCATCACACCGACTGCAGTGAAGCTCATTTTTTGTATAAGAGATGGAAAACGCCCTATTGACACATCACCTAGCAAGAGGCCACAATCGAATTTTGACAACAGAAGATATCGTGGCCAAGGATGCTTAACAAAACCAAATGTATTCAATGCACTGCAAAGTGCTGTGACAGGAACATCAAAAACAGATGTCCAAGACGTCTCAGGCCTCGTAACCCTGATGATGTTGGTGACCCTCTTTGTACCAAACAAGGCACAAATACTTGCATGGTCATACCTCAAATACATGGAGGACATCAATGACATGGCAAAGTATTGGTGGTCTAGACATATTCATGACCAACTAATAGTCTCTATTGCAAAGGACACACCATAAAATGTCATCAATTGTGTCATGCTACTACTAGTAAGTTACTGTTGATGGATTTATGTTTATTCATTTCATTTACTTTGATATTGTGTTCGTATATTTATATTCACAATATAAATATATGAACACAATAACATGTTACTTTCTAAGACCAAACAGTAATATGATACTATTTGGTATATAAATGATAACCTTACATTTTCTAGTAGTTTTATTCATATTGTGACATTTAATTTGTCCATTTATTCTATCATTCTAATTACTATTACTATCTAGATGTCAAGTAGCAACATGTTACTGTTTGTGCTGAAAATAGTAATATGTTGTTATCTTTTAGTTTTTTTACTACATCTTTGAATGTAACTCCAATTAAAAGTGTATCTGATAATTTTCATATTGTATTGTCCACAGTATTGGCTGTATGAGACAATGGACGTGCTTAATAGAACTCCAATTCAAAAGATACCAAGATGTCTCACATGGGACCTAAAGAGGCTCACACACCAATTGAAGAATAAATTGCCCAGCCAGATTTAGGTAACCTTTGGAAAAAGTTCGTTCATTTTCCTATGTTAATGTTATAGAACCACATTGCCTTAGTCTTCATGTTATTGTTTCTCACCAAAACAAAAACATCATAGCCACTTGCACTAACAATCAACCACAAATTCTTTTCAGGTAGTGACTAAAGAACTAAAGCCCACTAATGAAGAAATAACTATATTTTACAACTTTCACACACACACAAAAATATGGAATTAGAACTAATAGAATATGGACAATAAACAAACAAACAAATCACACCTTCTAAATTAGATGAATCTGCAACTGATGATGACATAAGAACATCACAATATGTAATGCAACCACGAGCAACAACACTAGAGCAGTTCGCAAACATTGCATTGTCCTATAAACAACATTGCCAACAAGAAAATGATGAAGTAAAACAGCTGAAGGATTAACTCCTCATAGCAAACCAAAAGATAAATCAATTGACTGATGAATTGAAGTCTCTCATTGAGAAACTTCAGAGGTCAAAGCAATAACTATAGCAAAACAACGAGACAATCACAAAACTGAAGCATGAAAACACACAAATTCAAACAAAACTAATCGATGTAATTACACACACACACGACCTCGAAAATAGCATCATAGCCCTGGAGGTTGAAAATAATAATCTTCAAAACTAAAAAAATCAACTAATTGCACAACTACAGACATGATTGTGTAATTAGTTAGGCAACAAAAGCAAGATACAGAACAAAATAAAGAACAGAATAAGACTGAGCAGAACCAATGGTCAATAATTAGAGACATTAAATCCAAGAGAAGGACAATAAAATGCCTCAGAGACTATACATACTCGGGTCGATGCAAGAAAAACATAAAACAATAAGAAACACTACAACAAACAACACCTACTGAGGAGACCACTAACAAAGAGGGAGACAAAGAGGCTCCTGTCCTCATCTTGGATGACTCGGAAGACAAATGGCCAAATAGGAAAGGACCACGAGGAAAATCCAAAGTACAAAATGGCCTGCTGCAAAATATTTCCCATAAGATACTAAGAAGAAAGTGGTTAAGATTATAAAAACAGGGGACTTATAATAAGTCATGCCCTACTTAGTTGTTAATCATGATTGATTTTGCTATTTTTTTTATTTTTGATTGATGTTACTGTTTATTTTTGAAATATTAACATGTTATTTTTTATCGATTTTATTATTATTCACACTTGATTTGTCAATTTATTCCAATATTGCTTAACATTTCTATTTCAAACAAAACAGTAACATTGAATAATCTCGTAAGTGATGTCCTACTTCCTTGATAATTCCATTGATTAACTCAATGTTATTGCCTGATACCTCAACTAATTTCTACACCATGTCATCATTTGTAAATTATTGTCTGGACATCTCTTCAATCGAATACATGCATATCATTCGACGAGTTACTAAATGTGCTTAAAGACAAGGCAATAACTTCAGATATAACATCTTGTAAAATTCTACAACATTAGTTTTTTGTGTTGTTCCTTTACAATAATGTTACGGCTTCTAATCAAAACAGTAACATGACAGAACAAATAGTAACATATTTATCATGATTATTTTTGCTATTTTTTATTGATGTTACTATTTTCCTATTAAATAGTAACATGTCATTTACATGAGAATAACTTATTACTGTTTGTTTTTGAAAGTAACATTTTCATCCTCCACATTATAATGTTACTATTTAGGATCCAAACAGTAACAGATGTTATTCATCATCATTCTACTTGTTTGTTTTTTTTTTCTTTGCTTTTCATCAATTTATCTCACATAAACTAATTCTTAAATTTCAAATCATAGATTGTCATGCGTTAATGCTAAGCATGGCTGGTACCTCCACTAATAACAAGATATTCATTTTTGACAGCATGTGTTGGGTAAGATTTAAATCCATTCCCCAATCTTGAAATGCATAAACAGTAACTCTAATACTAACTCGTGTCAAAATATATTTGCAAACCTATATGGTGAACAATGTTCCTTTATATGAGGAAATGAGGGCTTTTAAATTTGATTAAAAGGTGGAGGAAGCTATGAATGCAGAAATTATTTTGTTCTCGATAAATTTAACTAGTGTCAATGATTATAGAAACCCTAATTCACTCTACTCACCCTCAATAATACAGAGTGCAAGTGGACTCATTACAATTCGTTGAAACCTAGAAGAGATGGGGTTATAAATCCATACTTCTATGACACCAAAATGGTGGTGAGTGATGCCTCTATTATGAATAAATAACAACAATCCTTCCTCGGCGATGTCACTGTCTGGTGTAGAAATAGTAATATATTATTTTCTTGCATTTTCATAGTTAATCATTGTTCATTTGTCTTCAAGAATGGTTCTTTATTGATGTTATTATCTGATATGTTATTTTTAGATGATGTTACTGTTTTCTGTAAAATAGTAACATGTAATTTTTTGAAGTTTAATTGATAGTCATGCTTAAATTGTATATTTATTTTAGTTTTTTTATTTCATTTCAATATTTTCATGTAAAATAGTAACCTTTCTGACTAATAGAATTGTATGTTACTGTTCGTTCTAAAAATAGTAACATGTTATTTTTTTTTCATTTTTTTTTGTTAACAATGGTTAATTTCTATATTTATTTCATGTTATTGTTTACACACAACACAGTCACATATCCTTAAATCTTTCCTTGATATCTCACCTAATTTGTTAATTTAACAATAAAAGGATTATTATGAGAAAAAGAAGAATGAATTCCTTCGCAAGAATGAGATGGATATAGGAGTAGAACCAACAACCACAGAGCCACCTTTTGATATCATATCATATGAGAGGTCATCACAAAAGGAACATGGATCATAAGTAACATATTCTTCACTACTCCAAAATAACAATGATTAAGAGTCACAAACTAACTCTTCCTATAAATTTTCAATTTTAGGAAAGACTGTGAGATTTTTGTTTGTAAACATATAAAGGATTTATTCAACAAGAAAGAAATTGAAAACCAATTTCTGCTAGAATCTGTGAGGAAATATAGGGTAAAGTTAGTGAATAAATTCTTCAGGGATTTCAATCCTTGAACATTAGGATGATTCTTATGTATCTGAGTAGAACATTCAATTGTAAATCTTAAAAAAAAAAAAAACATCGAATATTCTTCTATCTAGTGTCTATCCTTTAACATTTAGAATTAATTTACCCCATGTTCACAGCTTCTACCATGATGTTACTTTTTTGAATCGAAATAATAACATGAAAGTAATTGTGTAGTTTTTAGTCACTAATGTTACATTGATTGATATGTTATTTTTAGTAGATGTTACTGTTTTGTTTGAAAATAGTAACACTTAGTTTTTTTTATTTTTCCTTGTTTACCACACTTAATTTTTTTATTTATTTTGGTTCTTTCTCTATGTAATTATTTCCAAATAAAAAAGTAACCTATCACCACAAGAAAATAATATGTTACTGTTTATTTTGGAAATAGTAACATGATGTTTCTATATTGTTCTTGTTATTAAACTTGATTTATTTTTAAATTTATTTCTAGTTTTTTTATGTTTTTGTTTCAAGACAACACAGTAACATGCTTTCAAATGAAAAGAATGAAGTTATTGTTTCTTATTACAAATGAAAAAAGTCGTAAACAATTCAATTATAACGCATAAAAAAGTGCATTCAAACTGGATCCTTACAACTTTTCTTATTATGATGTCTTAGTTTGCCACATCTTCCATACCTGATCTTCTTAACACACTCACCCTTAGACCTAATCCTCATCTTCTTAGGTCTTCCTGCTTGTCTTTTAGAAGTGGGGGGTAATATAGCTGCTTCCTTACCTAAATCAACTTCCTACCTCAGCATTATAGGAATAGGATGTATAATATGTTCATAAACATTCATGTACGTGGTCACATGGAAATAATTATCAACAACCTCATGCAAAGAAATCTTGAATCTTCTTATAGTAGCAACTGTATGAACATAAGGAAAATCGTCCAGTTGCCACTAGTGGCAAGTGCAACTGTGCTGACAGATATCCACACACACGATTGGATCTGCTAACACTTCAAAAATTATTTCAGATGACTTCCTAACAACCCAACATCTACACTTCCTTGAGTCTGATTCTAATCTTAACACCTAGACTGACAAATAACATCATTCCAACATAATGATTTTGACCTCCGTTTAGCAAACCATTCCATCAGCTTCAAATGGATATTATTAATCATATTTGTGATGGGCAACTTCCTCGCATCACGAATCCATGAATTGTAAGATTTAGTTATATTTGATGTCATCTCACTATAATGATAGCTACAACTAAAAGCATTCAACTAACATTCCGGTGCAAGCTAAGTCAAAAAATTCTTAGCAATTCGACCTCCTTCTCATTTGAAAGCTTCCAAGTTCTACCTAAATGTACATATTGTTGGGGAATATGCACACATTGAAAATAAGTGAACTATATGCTCCATAAATGAATTTGTAAATGCAGCACTATTGAATCTGTCCCTCAGATTCTATTTTAAGTGATGCAAACAAAAGAAGTGAGGTGTTATTGGAAAAACCCTTAGCATTACTTCGAGCAATCCCAAATTACGATCAGAAATAAAATTCATTATGCATTTTGCATCAAGTATTGTGGACAACTATGAAAGGAACCAAAATCAATTTTCTTGATTTTTGTAGTCAACCACAGCCAAAGCCAAAGGAAACAACCTTGAGATGAAACAATAACATAAAATAAAAACATGAGCCATTACAAAAGCATGAAAATAATATATACTAAATAACATGTCACAATTTGTTTCTAAAATAGAAACATAAAAAAAATTCATTATAAATAATCTATATTACGAAAAAATAATTTGTTATTGTTTTATCTTTAAATAGTAACATGTTACTATTTACACAAAGACAATAACATCAACCAATGAAGATACAATATAGACACAAATATCATGTTACTAATTATTTCTAAAATAAAAACATCGAAAAAACTTAATGTAAATCATCTATAGTAGGGAACAGTAATATGTTACTATTTTATTTTCAAATAATAATATATTACTATTTACACAGAGACAGTAACATCAACCACTAATAACACAATATCTACACAAATAACATGTTACTGTTTGTTTTTAAAACAGAAACGTCAAAAACACTAATTGCAAATCATCTATATTAAGAAAATAATAATATGTTACTGTTTTATCTTTAAATAGTAACATATTAATGTTTACATAAAGACAGTAACATCAACCACTGAAAACATAATATCTACACAAATAACATGTTACTATTTATTTCTAAAATAGAAATATAAGAAAAAACTAATTACAAATCATCTATATAGGGAAACAATAACACGTTATTGTTTTGTCTTCAAACAGTAACATGTTAATGTTTTATTGAAAAATAGATACTTCATTAAATGTTATATTACAGTATCATAATAGATAGACATTCAAGTGAAAATGGAAATAAAGGCATTTAATGTTATTGTTCCGAGACCAAACAATAACAAGTCATGCGATGTTATTATTTTGAATCGAAACAGTAACATTAATCAAATGGCAAGAAACTCAAAATGAGAACAAATCACTTTGATTGTCATCCTTGCCAGTAGTTAACAAGATGACCTCGTTGAACCTAGACTTCAAAAAAGTACCATCAATAAATAAAATAAGTCTGTAAAATGTGAATCCTTCAATGCAAGCATGAAATACCACAAACATCCTTTTGAATCTCCTGTTACTATCATCCACATCCACGATAATGCAACTACCTGGATTCACTTCGTTCATAACAGATACATACTAACTGATTTGTTTGAAGGAGTCACCGAAATCACTAAATATCATACTCCTTGCTTTCTCCATTGCACACCATACCTTGCAATTTGGAATTACCAATCCATAATTATTTTGAAAATGATTTACAATATCACTTGCTATCAATGATAGAGATCCTCTAACTAAATCTACAATCAATTCAGAAATTAATTTGGAATCCATCCTTCTTGAAGTTAAATTATTTAACATAAGACCACAGAAGTGATTATTCACTAATTCTTAATATAGAAACAATCGTTTACCTTGGACAATGAAACTGTAACAACCCACTCACATCCTTCCTCATGCTTCTTTGAGCAAACAGCTGCCACTTTCATTTTTGTATTTCTAACATAATCAAATAAAAAATCTCTCTATATCGAATACTTGCACAATGCATTTCTAAACTCATCAACACGACCAAGGAAACTCTGACCAACGTGGTTGATTGCACTTGACCATGAATTGGATAATAAAACCCTTGCACTGCTTGAAGAACACAGGCTTGGAATCAAGACACCATGATAATCCATAACATCCGAATTAGTAAATTATCCCTCCGAAATAACAACATCTGAATGTGATACAGAAGCCATATTAACACTAAGATTCACATAACTTATTCCTCATCAAACAAATAGGATGGCTGGGAATAGAATATGACATGGAAAAATCACAGGCAAACAGATCCTTTATCTTCACACACATCATCCGAACTAGATCATCATAATCTATACCACTATTGATCTTCAATACCACAATTTCATTCCTACACTTACATAAAAGCAATACACACTGTTCCATTGACAGAAAATCTAAATTACCTAATAACAATGCCATCAGAAAAGAGGAGCGGATCAACGAAGGCAATGACGATCTGAAAGGAATTCAATGATTATCACGATGAAATGGATCAAAGGAATCGTGAAATTTTCAAGAATAAACAATGAACAAGGATTGATCAGAGGAGAAGTTAAAATATACTGTCGTGAAAGGTATCCCCCAATTGGAAAAAAAGGTATTTTGGGATTATAATATTCATAATTTATAAAAAATATACTTATTTAAAATAAAGATAACCCCTACCACCTCTTTGAAAGGAAGTCTACAAAATAGCACTACAATATAATTTACCGAAAATAAAATTATAGCTTGTGTGGGAAGGACAAAATGGGTAAAAAGAAGATTTAGCCTACCATTTCATTCCATTTGTTTTAAAGCAGGTAAGAGTAATTTCCTAAATAAGAAGGAAATGGAATATAATTAGGTCTAATTTTAGAAAAGGTAACAATAATGTATCCTAAAATTTGCTTAAAATTAAATTTATAAATAATTTTATGTACAAATTCCATTTCATATAAATTATTTTTTATTTTTCAATAGTTTCAAAAAATTATTGAAAAATCATTAGGGAGATAGTGATGGATAGTTTCAATAGTATACTTAAAATTTTAAATTTAAACTTCCTTATCGTTGATATATTTTAAAAAAAGAGTTGCTTATAAATTTTACCTTCCATTTATATCAAAAATTACCAAATGATTTTTTTGATATCAATGACGATCAATATCAATATTAATATCTTTTTTCAAAAAAAAAAAGGAAAAGTCATATGTTCCCTTTCTTTTCTTAAATCTATCCAAGAAAGAAGACATAAAGAAGACGCGTGTTCTTATTCTTCTCTCTGAACCAAAGCAAGGAAAAAAATTGTATTTATAACGAGGGCTTTTTTTAATCATATTAAGTGCTAATTGTTGTTAAAATTTTAAGTTATTAAAAAGCAGTCTGACAATGATTTTAATTAAATGATAATTATGTTATATTATTAATTTAAATTATTAAATTTATTCATTTTTTACAATATTATATAAAATAAATAAAATTTAATTATTAAATTTAATAATATACCAATACAATCAATACACCGCAGTTACTCCTTTTTTATTTTCAGAACTTTGAGACAACATACTAGGTTGTTAATAAATGAAGCACCAAAAGGATGATTTATTTTGATACATGAGCTTGATTCAAAGCGCACATTTTGGTGTTCTAGTGGCTAATGGGAGGGGAAAACTGCCTATTCATTTGAAGGATGTTATTGGTTTCAAGTAAACATAATTCAATATAGATTATAAATTAATGGGCGACCAAAACTGCCAATTCATTTGAAGGATACTATTGATTTCACAGGTGGACACAGTTTAATATTGAATTATGTAAGAAATTGCATAAAAAATGGAAGAAAAGAAAGCATAAGGAAAAAAAATGTAGAAAATAGTTTTTTTCTTTTTTACTTGATTGTAAAATAGAAAATGGGTGGAAGAGAATGGAGAAAAAGAAGAAAGATAGGATCTGCCAAAACATGTTCTTGTGACATATGAGTAGAAAATAAGTAGAAAATTCACTTGTTACAATTTTAGCCTTATTTTATTTAAATAATTATTCATTCAATTATTGTTACTAATATTAAAAATTAAATATTAAATGAATTGTAAATTAAAAAATTTAATACACATTATTAAATGCATAAAGTTAAGAGTATTATATGTTATAGTTTATGTTTTAAATTGAATTATAATTAAATATTTTATTTAAAAATATTTTATTTAAATAAACTTTCTTTTTAATTACATTAAATACTTTATTGAATTTTTTGCTAATTATATAAAATATCTTACTTATATTATCTGTCTCCCTAATTACATAAATTAAGAGTATTCAAAATTATTGTTACTCATTAATTTTTCACATATTTCTTTTTCCATAATATTTTTCACATTCATTTTTGTTTCATCCCCATTTCTCATTTTAATGCAAACTGTTGCTTAATTTTATTTGCTACGATAGGAGTATAAAAAGATTTTATGATGAATTTTTTTTTCCTCAAACTCTAATTTACCATGTAACACTTAGTTAATATTTTAGGATTGTGGTTTGATTTTAGAATTTGATTGTAACTTTAATTTATATATTTAAGACAATGTAAGAGATAAATGAAAGCAGCATTACTTTTATCATAATTTTTTTAGTAATCTATTTTTATCATAATTTTTCTTCAATTATACAAGAAACTTCTCTCCAACCATCACAAAAAACATAAAATAATGTTTAAATCAATTAACAAAAAAATTAACCCTACGTAAAATTAGTGGTTTAACACAATTTGTAGGTGAGTTTTATAAATTTGGACTCCAATTATAACAAAAAAAGGTAATTTATAAACTTTTTTATGAATACTCTATTAATAATATTTTCACATTTTAATTTATTAAATATATATTTACAAAAAAATACATAAATATGATGAATTATAATTGTAGTTATAATTGACCACTAATAAAATGTTAGATAAATATATTAAGTTAAATTTATCATTCAACATAATTTAGTTTTTCTCTCTTACTTTTCTACTTAAATAAATAAGAAAAAATTAATTTTTCTTATAATTTTTTTATTTTCTATATATCCAAACAAAAAAAGAAGAGAAACTCTTTTCTTATTGCTCTCTCTCTCTCTCTCCTTCCCTCTTACTCTGTCTCTCTCTCACACATACACATATCCAAGTAAAGGGAAAAGGGTAAAATCTAAATAAAGTATTTTGTCCTAAGGTTTTAGTTTTAGATTATTAACATATGGATTAATTATTCTAATAATTGTTAATAATTTTAATATGGTAATTATAATAACTATCAATGTTGTAATTATAATAAAGCAATTAAAATGCATGTTATAAATTGAATAAGAACCTTTTTGACAAATGTTTAAAGAAATTTATTGGAATTTCATCCACAGTAAAAATCTTTATACATATAAGCACAATATTTTATTAAAGAAAATGAGATAAATTAATGTCAAGAGTGTGGTTCAAGGGATATCATATGTTTCTTAAAGATTTTATGTCTTTGACTGCATTTAGGGTTCAATCTCTGACCTTGTGTGTATGTCAAATGGTTTAACTACTCTTCCATTTAAAAAAAATAAAAAGGATAAATTAAAAACAACATAGTCATTATATAGATTTAGTCAACAAAACATAATACACAATACTTATATACAAGTGATTATTTAAAAATGCAATTAGTTACTTAAGTTGAGATTACATTTGCCCCAAGTCTAATAATATATAAATTCTTTTTCTTTTCATCTCAAGAGTAATAGTCTAAAGATAGAGAATGCTTGACCTGCTAATAAAACATTTTGTTTAGTGAAACATAACTAACAAAAGTGAACCATATAGAAACATATAATTTCTAATAATTACTTATCAAAGATTTAAAGGATTAGCTCGTTGATTTTGTTCTATGAACTCCTTCTAAATGTGTTAGTGTGCAATTGTTAGCTATAGAAAGTTTTCTCTTTTCATGTTGCAAACAGTTTTAGCAGTTGACATAAATATTTTGTTCAAACAAAAATATATTTGATCGAACTTAGACAGCAAAACCTCCAAATCACCCTTACCCGGTACCAGAGGCTCCTCCACCAACCCAATTAAACATTTCACTCAGATGTCTCTAATTGATTGAACAATTTTAAAAGTCATGTAGATACCAAGCAAGCATATAACACACCTTATGAAATAACCACCCAAGATATGCATCTAATTATCATTGGATACCTAGCCAAGATGATGCTCATGACAAAATCTAAAAGGTTCCTATGTCGGCTTCTCTTCATGTTCTCATCATTTAAATCATAGGATACAAAATAGTATATTAAAATCCCATCATAAGGCAAGAAAGAAAACTTTCATTTTATACACTATTAGTCTTTATTCAATATACAATAATTTCACCGGTATCCATGTTAGAACTAAGGTGACTGCGTAATCTCTGACTCCTAATTGTTCTATTAGTTAGAATTTTTAATGTAACCATAATAGTGTGTTTGAGAGTTAGATTAAAAGGAAAGGGATGGGAAAGGAAGAGAATAAAAGGTTAAATCATGATTTTTCTTCATTTTATTTAGATATCTAAAATTATACAATGAAAGATAATAAAAGGTTAAACCAAGATATAAAACTAATATGTATATATTTTTACAATTTTACCCTTTCCTAAAAGTTAATTTATTAATGAGTTTTTTAAAATTATAATTTTTTTAAATTAACTCTTTTCAAATTTTTTTCTAAAAATTTTTCTCTCTCTAATAAAAATCTTTCTCTAAAAAGTGATATACTAAGTTAACACATAATAATATTATAATTTTTGCTTAAAAATTTTAGGAAAAATTATTATGAGTTAACTTAATATAACATTTATTTGATAAGGTCTATAATGACCTTACTCTTTTTAATTTAAAATTAATATGGATGGATCAAAATAAAGATAACTATATATGAGACTATGAGTATAAAAATATGAATCATAATTATTAAGTCTAATTACTATTAATAAGAAGAAAAATATTTTTTTATTTTTTATTAAAATAAACTTTACAATTATAATATGTGATATGCATTTTTTACATGTAAAGTACCTTTAAAAAAATGTGAACAATATATTTTTTTATTTAGATGTAAATAATAATGAAATGTTGAAAATGTAAATATGAATATAAATTAAAGAATAAAATAAGATCAAAATAGTAAATTAAGTAGATAACCTTTCAAAATATCTCAATTAAGAGAAATATAAAATATTATAGAATGGAAACCTTTGGAGGTTTAACCATAAAGTCTCATCACCTTCCCTTTTTTAAACAAAGCTCCTAAACAAAGGAAAAGATAGCACTTAACCTTTATTTCCATTTCTCTCCTCCTCCATTTTCCTCCATCCAAACATACTATAAGTGTCTTTTAATAGCCCTTATGGTTATAATATTTCTAAGATGATTATGCTTCATATTTTAAAATTATAAACATATAAACTTTTATCCTTAATTAATTTCCATAAGCATTATTAAATTTTACTAACCCTTGATTTCAATCCATATTCTAATCACACATTGGCAAATCATGAGAAATTATAGTACAATGAAGCTTCCAATCTTTACCTTTAATGGAAAAAGTTAAACTAGATATAGTAATAGGAGACATGATAATCTAAGTAGCTTAACAAGCAACTAATGTGGGCTAAGTTAGACTACCACAAGTAAGGTGTCTTTTAGGATATTGAAGATAAAATGGACAATTCTTGAGATTTTCATAATAGGTTTCCTTAAGTGAGGTCACCTATAAGCTAAAGCTAAATGTCTAATTCATGCATAACTTGAGCATACTCGAGTAGCTCTTTCTTTTTTGAACAAAATAAATTGAGACTTGTCTACATTATATGGGACAAGGATTCTAAAATGTTCAACAGTAACTAGTCTATTGAGAACAATACTTGAAAGGCCAAAAGTAACTTTTTGTTAAGAATCTTTCATTGATCTCAATTGGTTTTAAAGCTCTAATTTCTATCCCTTTAAGCATTTTAACTAGTTATTAAGTTGCCTAATCTAGTCCTTATTATTGGATTTCAAAACTTGAACTTGATTTTCCAACTTTAAGATTCTAATAATTGCAACTTGATCTAGTTTGATGGTATCACAATCAACAACATGTTAATCATATTTTTTTCCCTAAAACTAATGTCACCACTATCAAGAAAATTAAATGAATAGTTAGGTCATATTTAAAATTATGCATCTATAATTTTGATTAAAAAAAAAAGCCAAATAGCTTTAAAATTAATTGATATTATTTGTTCAGGTTCAAAACGAGCAAGCCTTTTCATTTTATTTTTTTGTGTAAGCATGCTATCTTTTCCTTCTTTGAAATTAATTTTTTTCCTAAAAAAACCTTTCTTGAGATCTATGCTAGCATATTCAATTTTTAGATAAATTGATACAACCAATGATAATAATATAGATAAGAGCAAACCTCCCAATTTCCAAAGGATCCTTAAAGTAGATTTTTTTTATGATAATGCAAGGCAACCTTTTAATAACAAGTTGCACAAAAAACTTCTAAAGTTTTTTTAAGAGTTATTCGACACAAGAAAAAAATACATCTAAAGAAGCTTTTTGAAATTAGTTTAAAGGAAAAACCATATCCTTACAAATTACCAATATTAAATTAGAAGCAAATCCCACTAGATAATTATATCAATTGGGTTAATGGTAAGTGAAAAAAAAGATGCTACAAAAGATACACAAAATAAAGCAACAAGAAATAAAATTTTATGCTAGCAACTATCGAATATTGAGAGAATAACTTACAATGGCACAATGAGATAATAGATCAAGCAAAGATAAAGTTTCTAAGATTATCTCTTGCTAGATGTTAGTCATGTAAGCTTCCTCATTGATAATCACAGTGGAAGCATTGAAGATTAATAGTACTAGTAAGGGTTTGGCTGCTTTTTAGGAGAATTCTAATGCTTAAGATGTGTTAATCCTAATACATCATCTTCTTGCCTCTTAGTAACAAATATAAATTTTATTATGTTGATGTAAAATGCTAGTCATATGCCTAAAATATTAAAAAGTACTATAAATTATAAAATTATACAAATGAAACATAAGAGTAAAAAAAATTAATAAATATTTTTATTATGGAGGATTCTATGGCATAAATAGTATCTTTGTTATATAGAATACAAAATGTAAATCTAAAACCTTGAAATTATATAATAAATTCCTAGCCACTGATTTAAGTTAATTGATTACTTAATGAAGAATTTCTCTATTTTTTTCATTTTTATATTAGATTTAGATGGATTCCTTCTAACCTTTAGCAAGCAATCAATAGTTAAGACATGAGAGTTAGGCTTTAGCCTTCATAATACTAGTTGTGCAAAATAACTAAAATTCTAAAATATGTATATTAGACATTCATCTTTGTCTTCTTACGACATTACTTCACTTTCAAATTCAAACATGAATTGATTTCAAAACCTAATCAATTCTATAAAGTAAAAATTAAAAATTGCCACTTTCATGGAAATTAGGAAATTCAAATAAAAGAATTTTAAAGATTACACAAAAGGAAGCCCAAATTTTTTATTATAAAAAATAAAAAATTCATTACTAAAACTTAAGAGTTTTATTTTACTCTTTCGATAATGACAAATAAGTTAGGGTATCATGTGAATATTTTTGTGGTACCATAAAAAATGAGTGAAGGCAGTGTGATGGTTGGCATTTGAAATGAAAAGAAGTTTGAAAGTAGTGAGAAAGGTGCTGAGAACAAGAAGAAGCTTAAAAGAAGATAGAAGTTAAAGAGAGAGTGTGTGAAGAATGGAGAAAAGTTAACTAATTGGAAAAAAAGGATATGCAAGCCACATAACAAAGCAAAAGATCAATGAAAAAAAAATATTGTATAAGATACAACAATCAAGGATTTGTATACAGAAATGTCATTTAATTATTTATCATGAATAATTAACATAAATTAGAAAAAAAAGAAATATGCATATGAAAGGACTAAGGCATATTATCATTTTTTTTCTAAGTTCACATTCATTAATGATTCTTCTTAACTAGTGCAGTGGTCCTTGACATGAAGGCCCCAATATAAAAACAATCAAGACTATATGTTATTTAGACTTTTCATTTCTTGCATTGAATTTTTGAATTGAAGACAAAGTTTTACACTTCTTTATCTCTACTATTCATATACATATATTAGGCTTTTATTTCATATTGTTTTTTCTTGGTCATGGTAGAAATTCACATTTTCTTCATAAAATATTTCACATTGCAATTGAAAGCCCAAAAAAAAAAACTTATGTATGTAGGCAAAAAAATGATCATTGGTTTTGGACTAAAACTTCATTTTGCTCATTACAAAGCCAATTATAAAAGTGATTCATTGTCCATTATTAACCTTAACCTTTTAACTTGGCTTAGATAAATGGTTTAACTAAGCATTTAAGCTTGGCCTTATAACATAGCATCAGAAGATTTTGGCCTATGCATGGCATATATATTCTTAGTTAACTTGTTAATGCAAATTTTAAAACACTTTGATGGAAAAATATGTCATGTATATGTGTGAGATGTAAAATGACTATTATCTATTTATGATAATATTTTAAAAGTAATAGAGAAAAAGAAATTGAACTATATTGCACAAGTGATACATATAATTTGACAACCTTTTACTAGTTGAAAATGGCTAATTGGGCTTGCATAATGAACAAGTACCAATAATAATGGAGGTTGACCTAAGGCTAGTTATTGGCTCTGATCATGGGGATCCTTATGAGGTGTAAGGATAAGAAAAATTTTTATCCTATAAGGATGGGGATGGGGCAAAAGTTTACCCCTTCTGAGTTCTAGGAATAAGGCAAAAACATAGTTTCCACCTTATCACATCCCATTTTACCTTGAGATTTAAAAAATATTATATTATTTTTATTTCATAATATGTAATATATTTTAAATAAGATTACTTTAGCATCTTCAAATTATTTATTTGTGAATTTATTATATTTTAAATTAATTAAATTCAAATATCATATATAATTACATGATGGAAAACCATTTCAAATTAAGATAAAAAATTTAAAATAATTATTAATTATTGTGAAATTAGAATTTTATTTACTCGTATTTGAGATTACTTTATCATTACATATGAATTTGAAGCACCTAATAGTTAAACTTAGCCCCATTTAATTGGATTTTGATGGTAACAAAATATTTTAATGTGTTTAATTGTTAATAAGGTACACTTGTTGCATTGGACCTAAAATAGAACATGAAGACTTTTGAAGATATTACTTTAGGATTTTTATTTAATTAGATTCAATTATAATAGAAGAAATTAGGCTCAAAAGATTTCATTTAAAAATTAAAGAGGTTTTTAAATTTAAAATATTGTGTTTAAATGTCTTTTAAAAGATTTAATGCAAATATCGGGTAAAAAATGCTATTTGAAAAGGAGTTTAAAATGTTTTTCAATAAAAAACTAAGTTTTAAGTTGCATAAATCAATTTGCCAATTAATTCATTCCCTTTAAATGGCTTTTGGATGGGGTGAATTAACTCACTAATGGATTCATACCTTCGGATGGGCTAAATTAATTCTTTAATCAATTCAGCCTACCTTGTTTCCAGTTTTTAGCATAAACCCCACATCGAATTAACTCACCAATCAATTTAGCTTTTTGAAAAACATTTTAGTGTAAAGTAAATTGAGTCACTAATTAATTCATCCTTTAAGAATTTGAAATTTCATAATGATAAATTGATTCATTGCAACCTAATATTAAAATAATTGCCTTTTTTATATATTTAGTAAGTATTTGAGGTACTTAACTTCTATATAAAGGCTAGAATACATTTTCAACTTAGATTTTAAGAGCTTTACTGTTCCATTAACATAAGAAACATATTTCTTTACTTTCCAATTATTAAAAGTCCCTTGAGCCCTTATATTCAAATTTTCTTTTCTAGAACTTCATTGTGTATTCAACTTTAAAGAGTGTTAAGCTAAAATTTCTTTGTATTAAACTCATATTCCTTGTATTTTTAAGGTAATTATCCCTAGGAATCCTAAGAGTGAGTTATTCCTTGGTTAGAGTATGCTTTAAGTGAGGGAACTTAAAAAGATTGCTTTGTGTCCCAAAAGAGATTGTAAAGGCTTCTTCAAATGTTCATTTCAAATTTGAAGAGATAATGAATTAGCTAAATCCAAGTAGGCTTAATAGTGGATGTAATTCTTAAAGTGTTAGATCTTTAAGGTTGAACTACTATAAACATTGTGTTTACTTTTCTTTTACTTATCTATTTTATATTTCATCACTCTAATTTTGCTCTATATAATTTAAATTGCTTGTGTCTTAAGGAAAAATGCCCATCTTATGTTTCTAACTCATTTGAAATTAAAAAATCCTTTGGAAAATATAAATTTGTTTTAGAAGTGTGTGAAGTTCCAAAACTAATTCACTTTTTTTTTAGGCAAAGTCTTGGCTACACTAATTTTAATATTTTTATTTTTTATCTTGATCTTTAATTTTTTTTGGTGGCACAAATAGTAATTAAGCAAGACAACCATTTCGAAAATTAGAGCATTAATGAATTTTTTCCTTCCTAACAAAGGTCTTCCTTAAGATTCAAACCTCCTATTCATTGATAGGTAAAGTCCACCAAGGTTACCATGCTTTTTATTGAACCAATGCCTTGTGGATTAACTTTTTATTTTTTATAATTCTTCAAAGGTCCTTATGGAACTTCATTACCCCATGAAACATGAAGATGGAATGATTTGTCCTCGATAATGTAGCATGGAATAATAAAGTCAATATTCTATTCTTGATAGTAGAGCATAGGGTAAGAAAAGATTAGTTTGCTTTTACTTTACCCTATCATTATCCATAAGTTAGCTCACTAAAAATGTCTTTAATGCCTAAATCAACATACAAATAGTGCACAAGCACAAGGAATTTAGTAGAATAACTTAGAATTTAAAGTGCTTACCTAGTGGTCTTATATAACCATGGAAACAAAAGTAGGAATCAATTATTAAAATTGAACTAAACCATCTAGTTTAATTAGTAAACTAGTGAATCAATGATTAGTCTAGTCTGGGTCATACTATCAAATTAATTATGCATTTAAATTAGTGAAAAATTAGTTTAATCACTAATTTTTATTTAATGTGGTTCGACTAGTATATTCTATTAAACTATCAAAAAGACCTTAATTGCATGAATTAATATTGATATATTTTCTTTCAATATCCATATTTCTCTATACCTACTACTACAAAATTATTAATTCATGTTAAAAGTTAATGGATTAGATGTCAATTTTGAATCATCATTTTATCAAGTATTGTAATAAATATTTTTTAACATTGGGTGAAAAACCATTATGGGAAAAATATTATGTCGATTCCTATAACAAATAAATTGCCATCATTTCCTTTAGGTCAGTAACTTATTAATTGGTCACAGTTAAATATGTTGGTTTTTAATAAAAAAATCAACGTGGAATATTTGCTTAATATTTTTTAACATTAATTTTTGGCTTGCCTATTAGAATATTTGCAGTCAAAATTGAATAAATTTAGCATCCTATAAAAAATGTGTATTTTAAGCTAAAAATTTTAAAAAGTCATAACTCTTCACTCGGTTATTCATTTAGGGCAAATTTTATATTAATTTTATATAACTTTTTAAGATATATCCAATTGTAAAAGGCCAAAGGCATTTTGCCTTTCTTGAAATTATGAAAAATGATTGTTTTCATAGACTTTTTTCACTTTTTCTTCATCGATAATTGTTGTCAGGCCAATTTTTATTTTTGCTATAATATTTTATCAAATACATAATAAAAAAATAACACTCAAATGCAACTTCAAATGTTATACAAAGGAAATACAAATAAAAATCTCTTAAAAAATGCGTGTAAAAAATTGAAAAAAATGGAAAAGATAAAAATCTAAGAAATAAAAGAAAGAAAGGCACCTCTTATGGTTTAAATCAGTGACTTGGAATATTAAGGTATTTGATTCATGCTCAGTGTTAGTTAGAGTACTGTTGGTAGCTCATTAATGTGTGGTGGAGAATGAAGAAACATCTAGAGTTTTACAAAAAAAGCATAGAGATAGGGATTAAGCTTAAGAACAGATAAGAAGGAGAAAGAAGATGTACTTGATTTATAATACATAAAAATGTTACTATGTCTAAGGTTCTTACTAGACTTTTATAATACTTTTAGATGCCGATTAATTCTAAAACCAATGTCTTAAGTTTTTTTTTTCAATTTTCTTAACAACCTTTAAATACCATAAATTTTGACATTGGTTAAATGAAAAAAAACCTACATTTTAAATTTCTTAATAATTTCAAAAATGTCATCATATCTAAATAGATGATTAATTCTAAAATCAATGTTTTAAGTCTTCTTATTTTCTGAGCAACATTCAAATATCATACATTCTAATGTCAGTTAAGTAAGCAGTTATTATTTTAAATTTTTCAATAATTTCAAAAATCACACTATGTCCAAATAAATGTTGATTATTTTTAAAACTAACATATTAATTTTAACTATTTTCCTACAAACCTTCAAATATTATACATTATGACATCAATTAAGTAAAAAAATCATCATTGTAAGTTTCTTGAAATTTCAAAAATGCCATGCATGAAAATAAACATCAGTTGTATTTAATAACCATCATCTTATTAATCCTAATAATTTCAAAAAATTTATTACACCACTATAAATATTAATTTTTTCTTTTACTAATGTTTATCCATCAATATAGAATCACAATTGTATAGTAATGACCATAACTTCATTTTCAAGCTTAAACTTTTAAGTTTAACTTTTCTTATGTTCTGATTTCAAAGCCCTTTTTGCTTTCATTTTTTTTAAATTATGTCTTGAAATATTAAAGGTTAGTATTTTACTTTTTCCTTTTAGTTTCATATCAATTTATGTAGAGACTTTAGTAGCACAGTAGCACAGTGTTAACTATGCTACTAATAGCACTTAATTATTAACTATTAGATTGACATTAATTTTATAAGTATGTAAATCCAATGGTTGTGATAATTATTGAAGATGGAAAAAATAAGTAAACATCATATTTTTATTATAATTCTAATACCTTTGCAAATTCATAAACATCCCTTTTTTTCTTAGTATCTTTTTTATGATCTTTTCCTCATTTTTCCTTAGCATCTTTTTTTGGATCTTTATCTCTATTATTTTTTAGGTTTTAGTTTTCTTCAAATCTCTAAATCTAATCTAGTTTTCTTCAAATTTTAAAATCTAATCTCCCTCCCTATCATTCTCTTCTTGTTTGGATGATCTACTCTCTTTTAATGCATCTTTTGTGATAGAAATCTGAAAAAAATTTGAAAAGAGCTTCCTTCGAATGGATAATTTACCTTTCCCTAGATCTTTTGTGATAAATGATACACCCTTCTTTGAATCTACAACTCAATAAGCTTCCTTCAAAATATGATGGAAATTTAAAGAAAGCATATGAACAAGGTAGTGATGCATCAATTTGGAAAAAGAAAATTAAAGAAAGTAATATTCCCTTCTCTTCTCTTTCTTTGATATCTCTCTCTTGATCTCACTTTTCTCATTTGATCTAGATTTGTTTCCTATATTTGTTCTTTTATAGATCTACTATTTATTCTCTTTATATAAATTCGATTTAAAAGGATAAATTTTTTATAATTCTTGGAAACTTATGGATTTTACAAGTGAATTTATTCCAAGTCTACAAAACCTAAGTTTCCCTGTTCTATTGCCAAAAAGCCATTTCTTTTCAACCCTTATTTATTTTCAAAATTGATAACAACTTCTAGTTGTGGTTAAATATGGATTCTGAGGATGTTTTGGTTAAAGGTTCATTATAGATCTCATCATTCTAGGTTGGTGGTGGGGTTTTTGCAAGTATTGAACAAAAATAGCTCTAGGAGGAAAAGAAAAAAAAGGCAAAAATGAAAAACATAGGCTTCATTTGTTTAGATGAAAAACATGTTCCATAAGAATATATTATAAACTATTAAGATGTTAAAAAATGATTAATATATTTAATATTAAATGTAATGAGTTTTGTGAAAGATAACTTTCTTTTTTTCAAAGAGAAAGTTGTTTTCCTTTTCTATCATGACTCTAGGTATTATTTTTTAAATCAAAAGGTATGAAAATATATAGTATCCCTTTACTCATATATAAGAAAATGATATTTTCTTATAGGAATTATCTTTTAAAAAATAAATGGAGTTTTAAACTTTCTTATATTTTTGCTGCTTTAACCTAGATTATGCATATGATCCTTTTAACAATTTCAATTAATAGAAGATTTGCACATCCATATGTCATAAGAAAAAATTATGGTTATGTCTTTCTCTATAATTTACCCTAAGTTTCTTTCAAAAATCCAAGTACATGGAAGCTTGAAGTTTTAGCAAAAAGAGATTTGAAATAACTAAATATTAAGGTTACAAAAAATGGTGCTGGAAATTTGGATATTTTTGTAATTAAAATAATATTTTGATTTTTCTTATAAATCCTAAAGGATCAAATTAACTAGTTAAAAAAAATAATTATGATTGGGTGTTATCCATAGCACAATCAATCCATAGCACAATTGATTGTGCTATGGAAGTCCCAACCATTAATTTATTATGAATTTATCAAAGTTTTGTAGTTCAAATTCTACTATAATGAAACATTATGTAAACTTATTATTTACCTTATGAAATGTGTGTTATTTTTATATATTTGTATATATTTATCTTTTCATATTAAGAAAGGTCAAGCTAATAACCTACTAGTTAAACTAGTGAACCAATGAATTAGATATTTGATTTAATGTCCAATTCAATGTTAGTAACTATAGTAGAAATGCCCATAAAGAGTGAAGGTATATGATTGATGTACAGATTCTTACACTTGCAAAGCAATTGAGATTGGTACCATGGGCACTAAGTCATACCATACAACTTTTAAGAGTTTTTTTTTTCATACTAAATGGATGTACATATAAATGAGTCTCATAGGCGAAGGCAAAAGGGTAAGTATAAATGATAGGTGAAGCAATCATAGTTAGATCAAATGAGGATGTTATAGTAATACATGGGATGAAGGGTAATGTTTAATGGATAGTTATCAAGGATGATTCATTCCTAGAGATAAGATATGGTCATGGGGAAAGGGTGATGGTTGTCGTGAGTGGCAAAGAAAATGTGTGAATTATTTTAACGCATTATTTTTTCATATTATATCAAGTGTGTAATATGTGACACATAAAAAATAATATAATAGCAAATAAAGTTTTAACTTCCTTTAAATTAAATTATCAAATCAAAATTTAAGCAATTAACATAAAAAAACCTCTAATTTCATGACATGTTAATGTTATATCATATTCAATTTCATAACTTGAATATGATATAAAAATCTTAAATCTCATGCCTCCATCATTTTAGCACCTTCAATAAGACTAAAATAAGTCTGGTAATAATAAATAAGATGTGTGAAAATTTGAAGTTTGTATAAATGCAAATAACACTTTCCTAATTACACACTACGCACTAAAAGCACATTTATTCTAATATATGGGAATAAAAAGGAAATAAAATCAAATAAAGAACATATTATTTGTGATTTCTTTGCTCATTATTAAATTAATCAATTAGGAAATGGAATTATAATAAATTTTAATAATCATAAATTAATTTGTTTTATTCTATTAGTGATGAAGATAGCTATGGTAGCGGAAGTTATGGTGGGTGGTGGTGATAGTTGAGATTGTGATAAGATGGTGATAATAGTGGTAGGTGATAAAGGTATAAATAGGGTGGGTAGTAGATGGTGTATTGTAAAAAGAGTCAGGTAAATAGTTTTTTTAATTATTATTTTATGGGTAATGTTATTTAAATCCTTGGGGAAGGGAAAAAGTTTCAAATGAGATGAGTTAGTTAAAGGTAAATAACAATAATATATTTCATTACATATGAATCAAATAAGTAATAAAGAAATTAATTTTTTATTATTTTTATCAACTCTTTGAAATCTTCTAAATAAATTTACCTAAGTAAATTAAATTTAAGGTGCATCAGTATTGAGTTCTTATAAAATCTTGAGGTTTCCTATATTTTTTTAACTATTAAAAATACAAAATTTTAATTCATATCCAATAATATAAATAATGTAATAATTTTTTTTTACAATTCATATGTTTTATCATATGAATAAAATTCCTTCCACTCTTATATTATTACATTTTCATATATTTTTATTTAGATTTTTTTATAAGCAAATGTTTTTCTTATAGAAATAGGTAATTCAAATGGTAAAGAAAGATAAATTTGATTCACTATTATTGTAAAAGAAAAAGGAGAGAAATTTTATGTAATTATAAAAATCAACAATCAATACAAAAAGAACAATGTAATAGTCCCAAAAACAACCGAAGGTGCTAAAATACAATTACTTGACACCTATTTACAAATTAAAATTTAGCTATAAGACAATTAGATGTTACATTTCTTAAAAAATTAGGATATATTTTATTCGTACTATTATTATTATGGAGTGACAATTAATTATATGTTTATTGTAAATACATTTACGATGAGAATTTAATTGAAGAAAATATAGTTTTATAATGAAAATGGAAAAAGTTAAATCAATAAGAGATTAATGTGAAATTAGATATAAGTAAATGTGTATAGAGGAGATTTAGGAATCATTATTCCTATTTTTCTTTTAAACCCTCTCAAAATTATTAAATTATCCTTAAAATGTCTCGACCTTTTATTACTCCATTTACCCATATTCAAAAGCTAAATTTAGCTTTCTTCTTCTCCCTATTAACTTCTACTTTCAATCTACAATAAGAACCCAACCATTTTTTTCTAGTAATCATCTATAAGTTCTCCAAAATCAAGGTAATCCTTCATGAACTAAAATCTTTGTTTAGTGAATTTCTTAGGTTTTGTTTGAGAAAGGTGATTTAGGGAATTTAAAAACCTAAGATTATTTCTTTTGATTAGGTGATAAATAGGGCAAGTTAACCATTTATTCACTTTCTTTGTATCTTTTTCATACATAAAAAAGTAGATAATCTACTTAACCTATCTAAATCTTATGGTTATAATTGTTATGTGATGAAATTTGGAGGTTTTATTAATTTTATCTTGTATAATTATTAATGAATTGGAATAATTGATAACTTGAGCCCAAACATAATGTTGTATGGTAGTAGTATACTGGATTAGTAGTGTGGTTAAAGATTAGTTTTATAAAGATTAGCCATTGCCATAATGAATTCATAAGGATTTGAAAACTACTAGCCTATATTCAAATACAATATTTGAATGTAGCCTTGTGAAAATGGCTATATTCAAATCAATAGTTTATGGATACTTATATTCCAATAATATTTAAATATAGCCTTGATATTCTAATATGATATTTGAATAGAAATATTATATTCGAGTATGGTATTTAAATATAACCCTATATGTAAATATGGTTAATAGCCTCTGGGTGCTTATATTTAAGCATGGTATTTGAATATGTCTCTTATATTCAGGTACCGTCCTTGAATATTCAACTTTGTTTTCTAGAAAATGATAAGTATGTTTCCATACTATAGAAATACTAGTTTTTATACATAATAAAGGTGTTTGTTTGATTTTTGAAAAGAGCATATTCCATCATTGTAATGGAATACCTTAGGTTGGATGTGCTTATATGCAAATACCATATTGAAATATACATCCATAATACCTCATTGGAGGGTTATATTCTAATACCATGTTGGAATATACCTCTATAATAGTTTGTTAGAAGTCAATATTCAAATATCATATTGGAATATACCCTATATTTCCAATTTCACAAATATAATGAAATCCTAAGATATTGTAACAATGTATGATTCCTATATTTAGTTATTATGCTTATGTTTGTGATTATATGTGATATTGATAAGGAAATCCCCAAATTGGGATGTAATATGAATGAAAAAGTGATTTGTGTGGAAAAGTGATTGGAAGGAAAGGGAGAATGATATGATGAAATGAAAAATATTATTGAATCTAAGAATTAGTTTGTGAATGGATAAGGTGCTTAGGGGGACAAAGTTGGATTTGTGAACGGATAAGAATAATAGAAGTTACAAGATGGTTTAATTCTTTTTTGCTTTTGTTTATTCTTGGTGTTTAATATTATTAAAGTTATTATGACATTAATTGTTGGATAAAACTATGATGAAACATGGTTGATTGGCTTATGGTAAAGTTATTTTCATATAATTTGATAAGTGGATTGATGATTTAATTATTTTTAATTTATATATTTTTATTAAGTAGATTATTTGTTTATTGAGCTTATGATTCCTTGTTTTGTTTCTTTTTTTACAAATTAGTCTACTGAAGCTCCTCATCCAATTTAACCAAAGTAAAAGTCTCTGATGTTCAATCACAAGGCAACCATAGTTAATGAAAACATACATATAGACACATTTTGGGCCTCGTAGGAAATTATAGTCACGTACAACATAACTACTATGTAAAAACATATTTTGATAATATTTATAAAAATTTATTCATTTGGCAATAACTATATCATGATGCTAATTCAAAATTAGATAAATTTGTGGAAATCAGAAAATGAGTTCTACAGTAGTTATGGCCAAGTGGGTCATGACACCAGAATTGCTAAATGCATTTAGGTGAATGGATGCAAATTTTGCCACACGACATCACTACATTGCAACATTACCAAACAACTTAATTAAAAACTAGGTCACACTTGTATATGTTGTCTTTTTTTAATCATGCAATCAATTCGTGAGGGTAAAAATGGAGAAAAGCAAGGAAGGAAGAAAAAAAATGAAAGGAAAGTAATGAAGAACAACAATGAGAAAGCTCTCTAACAATTTCGATAAGTAAGAAAGATACTCTTAATACTATACTATCACTCATTCATATGTTGTCATATTAATAAAAACTATTAAAAATTTCTTACTACACTACAATAAAGTATCATTTATGCCATGAATTATACTATAAAAATTTTAAAATAGTAGCAATTTTATCTCTTGTTATAGAAAATAAAAAATTCAAATAAATGTAAAAAATAAAAAATTTATACCATGGAAAAACTTTATCTATTGTAAAATATCACTTATATTATAAATTAAGCTACTTAAATACTTTACCTTGATAAAGTATCACTTATGCCATTATGTAATAAATAAAAAAGTTTTACCTGTGACAAATACACAAACAAAGAATATCAACTTAATTAAGTTTCCTCCATAAAATTTGAAAGAATAAATCTATATTACTTATAACAACTGTTTGATGAACTTGGTGAGGCAAATGAATCATAGTTAGATTGGTTGAACAGAGAAGCAAAACTAGTAATATTATTATATATATTTATATAAAAATATATATGATAATAATATTAAGTTAATTATATCTAATAACAAGTATTATATCCATCATTATAATATTACTGAAATTTTCATTAAGAAATAAAAAAATAACTATGTAAAATTATATATAATAAATCATTATGTTAAGAAATTATTTAAGTAAATTATATTTAACAACATGGTATACATAAAATAATTTCAAACTCCATTTGAGTCCTTCATTAATTTCACTTGTATCAATCCATTCCTTATAGATATTTTATATTAATTGTGTCCTTTATAAATAATAATTTTATTAATTTTATCCATCCATAAGTATTTCTATTGATAGGTTAACAACCAGGCAGATGTAAAGATAAAAATAAGAGATCATTAATATATGATAGATAAAATTGATACTAAAAATTTGTAAGGGAGCAAATGATATAACTTAAATTTGTGAGGGATTAAAATAGGTATCATAAATAAAAATTAAAATTAAATTAATTTATAATTAAATTTTAAATATGCAAGACAATTTAAAGTTATGTTTGACATGGATATCTATTTCATGTAATTCAATTCATTTTGAAGAAATTTAAAAAAATAAAAATGAAAAAATTGCTTGCAAGTTGTAAAAATCTCACTTTTATCTCGTAATAACTTAATCAAAAATAATCAATGAAAAATATATTATTTTGAAGTTAATTTTTTTTTGTAATAATTTAATTATATATATTATACTCATAATCGTTCAAAAAAAATTGCATGCATATGCAATTTGCAAGTTTGTATACATGTGTGTGTATGATTTTAAATAGCTAGTTGCAAATTCAAATATTTTATTTATCGGATGATATATACCTTAAAATACATATTTAAAGCTTTATTAAAAATTAATATTTAAATTATTATCAATTAATTCTTTTAACTTTTCTTTTAGCATTAGACCCCTTATAAATATAAATTATATTCATTCGGTACTTTATATGATTTTCAGTATCAACTCAAGCCATGTTTACTCATTCTATTTCTGTAATAATTACCCTATTAAAGATAATACTAATAGTCATCAAGTTAATCACTTTATTATTTGTGAGAGATAAAATTAATATAAGATATTTGTAAGGAACAAATTTAATGCAAATAAAATTAGTTTCATAAGAAATAAGGTTTTAATTTATAAAAAATAGTTTTTAAAATAACGTCAAAGCATTCTAATATGAATTAGGATTGTATGTGTATTTATGTTATATTTTATTATTATATAATTAGTATCAATAAGTGTATTTTTATTTGTGGAGTTTACATATCAATAAAATTTTTGATAAAATATATTATATTATAATATTAAAAAATAAATTGATGTAATGATATCATTTGGTGTTTATTAATTTGAAGATTCAAGTTCAATTTCTCGTAAATGTAGTTTCCTAGCAGATGAAATTATTATTAGTTTTTATGGTTTACATTAGTTTAATGTAATTTAAAAGCATTAATGAATTTTAGTATATGTTCAAATGAGGTGATAGGTTGGCACTTGATCAAACCAATTGGATATTAGTTCAATTTAATATATAAAAATTGTTTTAACTAGCCATGTTAGTTTCTATATTAATTTTATTTTATTTTTTATTACAATTTTATTTATAACAATATGACTTATTAGTCATAAATATACTTTTCTTGTCACATTTGTATTCATGATTAAAAGGATCTATTAGCCACAAGTTTACAATTTATTTTTGTCATAAGATCATTTATTTTTTATGGTAATTTCCTTGCTATACTCACTTATTCTACATGTCCATTGAGCTAGTATTCCTATGATTAAACAACACAACCATAAAATTTTTTATGTTATACTACAATTTTAACTATGACATAAGTAATGATTAGTTATAGTGCTATTCATAAAAAGTATTAATTTTTTAATTATGTGTCATCTTTTATTTACTGACAGGTGATGTTTAGTTTACCAAAATTTTCTCACATTTACAAGATTACTTTATAGGAATATAAAATTTTAATATTTAGTTCAAATTTTAGAGAAATATTCTTAAGAATAAAAATATTTTTGAAAATATTTTTAATTCAATATTTCCTTAAAATATTTTCATAAAGAAAGGTAAGTATCATATATTCTATGATATAAGAATATTTTAATAATAAAAATATACTATTTTTCATATCCTTTCATTAAAATATTATTGCTATTAACATCGGATTTTATCTCAATTTACTACTTACCACCACTTACCACTATCTACAATTGATAATCATCATCCACTATCATCTATTATTAGCCACAACCCATCACTTTTAATTCTTGTCCATCACTAGTGATATCATTAGGCATTATTTATTATCAATATCCACTATCCACCACTACTTGTTCCTAACCATTATCTAGTAACAATAATCATTATCAAATACTACCCACTATATTCATAACCACTGCTATCACTTGTTATTGATTACTTAATTTTTAATAATAATATTTTTAGTAATCTAACAATATTTTTAAAAATATAAAAATATTTAAAATATAATATTATAATATTATTAAAAATATTTCTAATTAAAAAATTATAATAATATCATTTTTTCAAAAATTAAATTCTTGAAAATTATATTTTTGATAATATATAATTTTGTAAATTAGACGTTATCATAGTGAAAAAAATAATACAATGACAGCAAATCAAATTTGTACTCATAATAAGGTCACTATATATTATTTTTATAATAAGGCAACAAAACTTTACATTCAGATATGAACATCACCAAATAATAATATCGTATTAAAAAATACATAATGATATCTTAGTCCTTTCTGGGTAAAAAGATATTTTGGTATGTGTTTTATTATTATATAGAATAGTTATGGAATATTTAGTAATAACATTTGCTTATTATATATTATGTATTATTTAATATGGAATTCTCATGAATGATGATGGATAGATTGATTTTTCCTTCTCTTTTCCATATTATATATATTTAATATATTTGAGCTTTCTTAATAAATATGAAGATAGCAAACAAGCTCCCAATGTGAATTATCTTATAATTAGGAAAAAAAAACTGTAAATATGTTTCTTAACTTTTTTTATGGACTAGAATAGATATAATCAACCCGAACGGCGTTAAATTTTGACCACCCGACCCGTTAAACATAAATAGTTACGGATTAAAAATTGCCCACACCCACCAGTAACAAATATCATCCTCTCCGGTCTTCCTTTCTAGTAATCTGTACGTCCGAGAATCCAGAAAGAAAATGCCGCTGAAGCTATTCGACGCAACGGTTTCGAGCTTTGATGGTGTCTTTGAAAAGTTCAGATCGGAGGCATCCAACAACAAGGTCAATCTCATCCTCTTCTTGGCTGACATTGATCCTGCCACCTCTCGCAGCTGGTGTCCTGGTATTTTCACTTTTCTTCTTATTCTCTTAGTATTTCATTGAATGTAAAACACTGGTTTCTCGTTGATGTCGCTTTCAATTGATTGTTTTTGTTGTAAATGTCGAGTTTATTCTAGGGTTTTCAGGAATTGCAGATTTTTTTATGGCTGAATCTACATGCGGCAAAAATTACATTGATTGTAGAGTACACTTGCTTCTACGGAGTTATAGGAATTGTCGGTGAGAATACTAATATAACATAGTTGGGTAGAAATTCATACTTGGGGTGGAATTAGAGGAGCTTTCCACAGATTGAGGTTTTTTTTTTTGTTGGAAAGGAAGGTAGCAACTAGCAAGCGGGGCTGTTCTTGCTCTATATAGTCTGAATATAAAGCTCTGGTTGCTTTCCTTCTAGGTTTTCTGTGAAAGAATTGCTTCTGGAAGAGTAAATGCCATTGAAACCCAAAATAAGCGTTAATAGCTTGATTCTAACTATTGCACACGTTACCGAACTTGATTTAACTTATCCTCTTCAGTCACTGGTCCTACTTCTCAATCGTGAATAAGTAAATCAAAATGAGTGTCAGTATTTCTCCGAAGTAGAACAAGCTAAGAGGCATAATGGTGAGATTACTTGCTTGAATTTGTAAAAATGCAGGTATTTCTGTAGGGAAGCATGGGAACCTTCCGGTTTTCAGAAGCTACCCCACAAAATCAAAAAATAAATAAAAAAAATTCTTTTCAAGTGTAGCTGAATTTGAGGATGTGACTAATTTTTGCCTTTTATTATTAGATTGTCAGAGAGCTGAACCTGCGATCTACAAAAAGCTCGAAGCTTCATCAGATGATATTGCACTCTTGAAAGCTTATGCTGGAGACAGACCAACCTGGAGGAACCCGCAGCATCCATGGAGGGTGGATACTAGGTTCAAGCTCACAGGTGTTCCAACATTGGTCCGTTGGGAGAATGACACAGTCAAAGGTCGCCTGGAGGACTATGAAGCCCACATTGAAAAGAAAATTGAAGCTCTTATTGCCTGACAAATAATTCAGTGTATCTCATAGTTCTGTCATATCAGATATGTGAGAACTGTATGATGTACTTCCTATATAACCCATACCAGCAATTCCCCTCTTCAACTCGGTCTCGAGCGTTGCTGGTTATAAATATGAATAATGACAGTGACAATGGAAGTTTATATTGGCAGATGGTGATTTACATTGTGCTCATGATATTGTTGAAGGCCCTTACCATTAGTGTAATACTCAAAATTGTATTGATGCCAAAACTTCTACTCTGTAGACCAATCAGTGCTCTCAAACGGAAAAGATAACAGTTCTCAACAGAGTATCACTACGCCTGCTATCCCCATTTCTGTAAATCTAAAACGCACAATTCGACTCCTATTAACCCACAAGCTTTTAAAACTTGAGGCTAGGTTTATTCAAATTTGCCTGATTTTGTTATAGTAAGCTCTTAAAAAAAGTTACAAAATTTTATAAAAATTTATTGAAAAATCATAAAATTTAAAACTTTTCTTATAAAATCTTGCAACTGTCATAAAAAATTGCAAGGGTGTATAAATCTCGTGTGCAACAAATATATGAAAAGTTGCAACCAAAAAAAAAGATCCAATTTTTTTTTAATTTTTCATGAAAAAGTAACATATAATACTAAAGGTGCGAAATTTTATATAAAAAAGCTACACTTCATAATAAAACAGTTGCAAGATTACACATTGGTAACACCAAGCATAACTTAATTTTGCCACCTATAAATAGTCTGCTATATTGGGTTGCAGTGAAGTGACTCTTAAGGACTGTCTTTACTCCTTTTCCTCGGAAGCTAGCTCCTGGGTCTCAAGTTCCAGGAATATAATTAGCAATGAATGCTTTGTTCTAAAAGCCTTTGCCAGGATCCAATATCTAAAATGGAAACAGACAGGTTACTGCCATTATATAATGGTCAGCCAAATAAAAGGAGTTATGAAGCCACTACAGCAGATTTGTAAGCCAAGGCAATTGGACTATATCAGTTGGAATAGATATTACATACTCATAAACCTCAAGCTTTAGAACAATTCAAAGAGTAAAGCTATATGCTGTTGTCGTTTACATCTAAAAATTTAAAGAAATTATATAAATACAATTGAATCAGAAAATGTAATCACTGTAAACTTGCAGGGCAAAACAAAGAGGTTGAAATCATTGCATTCCCTCTTCGTTGAAATCAAAATTTGCCTTGCGCCTCCTGTATAAATTCCAAAACTACATTTCCATCCTTGGCCTGGAAGCCAACTGCAAATCATTGAGTGTAAATTTTCAAAACAGGGACCACTAAGTTTGAAAAAGTAGATCAGGACATAAAACAGAGGGTTTGTTGAGCGAAGTATCCGCATTCAGCAATGTGAGCATTCTACATGGAACACTTTCCTTTCCTTTCCTTCTCTCTTTCCAATTTCCATTTTCTTGCCTTGTTTCCTCCAGGAAATGCTTCTACAATAGTAATCCAACTAAGAGGGCAAGGCAAAGCCATCATTACATAAGCCAAAAGTCATGGAATATTAAACAAAAATGTTTCATAGAAGCAAACTTGCAAACGCTAAAATCTTCCATGGAAATATCAATGTTTAGCCAATTTGTGTTTAATACAAATTTGAAAACATGATTAGAGGCCTAAAAGACAATTGTTGGGAAAAAGTAGTTTCATGGTGCCGTTACAAGTGGCATTGCCATAATTTTATATCATTCGTCCTTGCAAAATGCCAATACATACAAACAGGCATAAAGTTTTCATCATTTAGTCTGAGTTTGCCCTTTCAAAGATATTTTCCTTGTGAAAACCTCATTTCCTTGCATATAGATGAAGGAATATCATGTGCATTTATACTTTATAATTTGAAGAAATGATACCTAGAGCTGTGTAGTAGAAAAAAAGGTTGTCTTCCACTAAACTCATTATATTCAACATTGAACATATAAACCATTTTCCACTAGCTTAATGTTTTATAGTTATATTCTTACGGAAGATATTTTCCATCAAAATAAACGAAGCCTTAATGCATTAACATTCAGAAATTTTCTTTCCCTAGAAACCTAAAATTGCATTCAAAGTAATGATTATTATGTAATGCATATGAGGTTATAATCAGACAACTATTGGTCCATTACTAAGAAGGGATGCACTTTATTGCTATGGTCTGAAGGCAGCCTCAGAAAAGCTTAATAGTAAGAAATACATTAAGTTACAAGAGGTTGCACAGCAAGAGTAAGAAACTCTTACCTATATACATCAGGCCTCGCACAGCACTGTATATAACTTAATAATGAAGTCAAATTTGAGCCTTTGAAAACATAAGGGTCAACTTCAAGCTTACATCATCATAAGGCTTATCTTGCTTTACATCAGTAAGTCCATAACTCTTCAAAACCTGTAATCCATCATGAAAAACCATATTACTCTAAAGTTAGCATAAGCTACCATATAAAGAAGCAACTGAAAAAACTACCATAGTTTCAAAGGAAGTTACAGAACTCACCAAAGTTTCAAAGAACATGCGAGCAGAGAGTTGTCTTGTTTTCCCTTCCAAAATCTTGTCCAAACTGAGGGCTCTGTCAACATCCTTGGAGATTGGGCTAATTGGAGAATGTCTTTTTAAATATTGAGCTACAGCCCTGTAATCAAATAACATGAAATATATTTGGCAGTCCACAAAGGCACCAACAAGAAGACCAAGGACATAGACAACTGAGATAACGCACAAAATGAGAGATCTAGAAAACAATACAATACCGCAAAGGAATGCACAAGTACAGTTTAAATATGCTCTTACTTGTTATGACTCCTTTTATGAATTCCTTGCTGAGTACCACTATATTTGGTCCTTATTATGGGTTGGAGGAGTGATCTATCGAGATCTCATGAAGAAGAAATTTTTCACACCTTTGGATGTATTACACATGGTGATATGATGTGTGAAGATGCAAATGCATTGTGAAGTGCTAAGACCAATATTTAGGAATAAAATGCACATTGATGATGTAACTTGTGATTCAAAATACCATAACTTAAAAGAATGACATGTCCTTAAAGATGTAGTATACTTTCAAATTTTATGTATCAAGAGTAACAATGGTTGTTTTTTTAAAGAGAATTTCTGAAGCTGATTTGACCAATACTAATTGCTTGAACCAAAAAGAGAGAAGGACAGGGATGCCATATAGATGATAGCTTTGACAAAATATAAATACCTGGTCCTTGCAGACAATGAATTGACCCCTTCACTACCCTGTGAATCTGCCATTATAATATATATGTCATTCATACACTGCAACAACAATTGAAATAACAGAAATTGGCCATCTAATATCATCTGAGAAATCATATATGGAATGGAACATCAAATTGAATTAACAAAACACCATCACATTTTCTAGAATTATTAAATCAAAGATAGTATGAAAGGTAGAACCTACAGGCTGGTGTGTTGTCCGTTTCCAGAAAATGAAGTTCCTGTTATGGATGAGTTTCAATAAGTCAGTGTTTTTATAAAATATTAAGCTTCAATTCAACCAATTCAAGAGCAGATGCATAAGGTAAGATGGCTTGTCACAAGTTTGGCATGTCAGACAAGAATCACAACCATGGATTACAAAAACAAACTAAACATGAAAAAGGGCATTCAGTATATGTAAGATGAATATGAACATAGACAAACCAATATGAAGTGAATGTAATGGCATCATGGAAAATTTTGACTGGGAATGCATGCTACCAGTTTGACTCGTATGGGTAGTGGGTATATTATCAAAAAAGCATTTACATATAAATGAACTTCATGGAGTGTGTTTCTAGTGCCTAAACATTGAATGATTCAAAAGATGTTATGTAGATGTAAGTATCTATCTTAATGGGAGCAAAGTTGCCCATGTCAGCATGTCTTGAGGACATTATACCCAAAAATACACTAGCAGATGATCATCTCTTGAACTGCCCTCATTTGAGCCCAATCTGTCCTCCCCTGCATCCCTCAGGCTAAAAAATAACTAGAACAAAAGCTTTATACCAAACTCAACAATATGTCCTATGCCTCAAAAGAAACCAGAATACTGATCATTTTATCAAGCGAGATTATCCAATAACTTAACATGGTTTCCAGAAAAAGAAAATGGATGAATGAACTTAAGAACTTACATCAGCTTCAGTAGAATCAATCAATTCTTGAGTATCTGAAAAACCAAAGTTCTCCCCAAAAGTTCTATCCAAAAATGTTGAGGGTGTTTCCATATCCAGTTGATGAGATCCTGTGGAAGCCTCTAAATCTAGCATTGGCGTTGTCACATTGTTTGATCTCAATGGGGAAACTGAGACAGACTTTAGTCTCTCAGCTGAGACAGGAGTTAAGTCATCTCTTCTGGCAGGACTGCTACCATCACCTTCATTATTCTGAAGCCTCATTTCCACGTCTAGAGCAGGTATAGTAGCCGGAGGAGTAGCAGCAACACCACAAAGGTGTTCAATTCCCATATCATGAGCAGATACTACAGGGGATGTGGCATCTCTAGGCTCTTCAGGAGACTTCCCAGTTGGAGAGGGAGTACTAGCAATCCTGGGATCTGTATGGTCTTCCTCAGAGATGATCAAATAGGGTTTTGCACATATATAATCCCTCTTGGATATGTCTAAAAGATCCATGGATAGCCCTGCATACAGGTCCACAATTTTTCAGCAACTGAATTCTTCAATGCTAGAAATATGATAATATCCAGAGAAAGGGTTGAAGATTGATTTACCAGTTACCAAGGACCGATAAAAAATTTGTTCCTTCAATCGACTGTTGTTTACTCTCCACACAGCCATAGAAGAGAGAATGGTCCTTGTCTTCCGCACTAGATCACTAGAATCATTAAGAGCCTTCTTTATAAGTCTACAAAAGAAAAATAAATAAATAAATAACCAAGTCTCACTATCACTACTAACAAGGAAAAAAAAAAACAGAAAATTGAAGCAATACTAGAAACAAACAAATTAAAATTTCAAACATACCGTTTAGTCAATACTGCAGAATTATCAAAGAATTGTTTTCTCTTCCTTCCCCTCTCCTTTGGCTGCTGCTTTTGTGGACTTGCTCTAAGCTCCAGATTGGGAGAAATGTGCTCTGAAATATGAGAGGAAAAACAAAGTTGGATATTGTAATATTTTAATCAATACATACATGCAACGGGAAGAAATGGGCACTCACCACTAGGTACTTGTATTTCCAGAGCATCTTGAGGTGTAGTTGAAGTTAGTGGGCCAGAATGTTGATGATATGGCACAGACAGCCCTCCAGGATCCAAATCATCAATCATTGTGGGAATA
Organism: Sindora glabra; assembly: GCA_020226215.1. Taxonomy (NCBI): domain Eukaryota; kingdom Viridiplantae; phylum Streptophyta; class Magnoliopsida; order Fabales; family Fabaceae; genus Sindora; species Sindora glabra. The sequence continues at coordinate 83,467,853 of CM035226.1, forward strand.
TGATCCATTTCATTCATAATTTGGTCAAGAAATAGGTTTGGTTCAGTAGTGTTATCCCCAGGATCTGGATATACCGGAGGAGGACCTTCCACATCAGAATCATGGCTGGCATCACGCAGAACTTCAATTTCAGGCATGGATTGTGGAGGACTGACACCCCTAGTACCACTGTTGAGCACCTCTGTCTGATTAGTTGTACCAGCATCTGGATAATGCAAGGCATGAGTAGCTTCTGGATCTTGATTATTATGCAGGCATTGACCATCAGTAGGCTGAGCAGTAGGTGATTGGCTCCGGTTACTTGGACCAGGATCTTGAAAGCTTGCAACATTCGTCACTGGATATTGAGGGGGAATGCTGTAGTCACATATCAAAAATAGATTATTCTTCTTCTTCAAGATCAAAAGAATACCAAAATGCAATAAGTAAATTCAAAATAAAATAAGCTTACTCCACATCCATAGGCCTGTCCCCAGAATCTTGTAGAATTTCTTTGTGTGAAGAGTCAATCATTATATCCTAAATACAGAAAATTCTGGAGATGAAGTAGAGTAGCAACAAGAAGCTCCCACAATTCAGAACAAATAATAACATATTTACGAGAATGAACTAAGGCAGGACCTCATCAAAATGTATTGCTACATAATGATCTGTTCCCAGAGGAATCTGATCTGCATGGATGACTGTATTAGAGATCTACAATTCATGAACATACAAAGTTGAAAAAGAGATTGTTGGGGAGAAGGGAAAGAAAAACAAGGAAACTATTAATTTGTGTAACCAGGCAGTGTGATATCTTCTTGACTCCTGAGGTGATTATCCCCAACCCTGAGACATAAATTCATATGTCAAATATAGAATTCAGAGGAAAAGAATATTGGAATCAGTACTGCAAGTAACATTACCCATCATAATCAATGGCATCATCTAAATTCAGTGCATCAAGATCAAATGCGTCTGGTAGAGTGATAGACTGAACTGGTGCCTGCCTTGAATCCTCTGGCAAAGTAAGTTGTATAGCAGCAAATGCCTTACTCAAACCACTCAAAACAACATTACAGTCTTGAAGAAGGTAATCAACTTTCCTTGAATATATCCGAGCAATGCCCAAAAGAAGGTGGCTTGACATTCTCAGTGCAATGGGAACTTCTGGAAACATGATACGCTCTAAAAGGACATCAAGGGAAAAGAAAAGAATGTTAACCAACATTCAGGAGTAAGGCCATCATACATTAACTAAATTGAAAATTTTATACAAGTAATTTGCATGATATGAAGACTAGGACGCAACACAGATAAAACCAATAAAATGAATACAATAAGCGATAAACAAAACCAGTTTTTGTCATCTATATCCAAATGTCAGCAAACAAACTAAGAAAAATAAAGGTTTAGAGGAAATTAACAAGGATCAAACCAACATGGCATAATGGCAAGAAAAGAATGCAAGTTACCATTTAAGTTTCAAACCTAAGTCCATCCCCCCTTCAATTAAAAACAAAATCAAGTAATGATGGAACTACCAAAACTTCCATATAGAACATCAATTTTTTTTCACAAGAAAGACAAAATCTCCACCTTTACAACGAAAAAGTTGATGCACGAAACACGAGATTGCAGAAAGAGGATTTACTAACCGACAGTGGAGGATATATCAGTGGCGGTGTAATGAGACTTCTTCAGCCGGTGTTGAAGATGCGCAGCACACCACACTGTACCCAGAGGCCCTTTTCGCGCCAAAATGATCTGTGAATAAAACATGTTATTCTTATTCTTCCTCCTCTTCTTGTTTCCTAACAGATATAAATTCAGAAATTATATGGTAAGGAACAACCGAATCGGGGTTTAGGGTTTTTCCGGCGAATTTTTTGTTGGGTGCCAACACTCATGCGCGGGAAACGAGAAACGGCGCTTATTCAGTTAATTATGATGAAACGATTTTTCTGACATGTAAAAATGGGATTTTTACTTCCTAACTTTTATTTGAAGGGAATTTATTTTTTATTCATTGGATTTGCGATTCCGCAAAATATTATTCCCTTCTCTCTATTACCATTAATTGATTTTATACATATTAAAAAAATAATTAAATTTATTTATTTTTAATAAATTTTATAAAATTATTCTTTAGGTTTAAATTTTAAAATAATTAAAAATATAAAAATAAATATAAATTAATTAATAATATAAAATAATAAAATGTTTATTAATGAAAGAAAAAAATAATTTAAAAAAATATTTAATATTTTATTAAAATTTTAAAATGATAAATAAAAAAATAATTTTTTTTTAAAATATGATAAATAAAAAAAACGAAAAGAATATGAATTAAGATTTATGAAAAGAGGATTCATTTAAAAACGGATTCGACATAGTCTGATTTGGTAAGTTCATAAATCTGCACGCATCGAACTAGATTGAACCATCGGCAAACTTGTTTGTAATTTAAATTTTTTATATATTTTTTATTTTTAATTATATAATGACTTAACCAAAATAGAATTTATCAGTTTTTAAGACCAACTCCATTTCTTAACTAAAATTAAAAGTTTTATATAAATTTATAGATGAATACATATTTTTACAAGTTTTTTATTTTTTACATTACAGATGTTATAATTAGAAATTTAGATATAAATATAATTAAATAAGAATGTTTTGAATGAATATTTTTTTAAAAAAAATAGGAAATAAACCTTTTCAAAAAATTGGATTTAAAAGAGATGAAAAAAATTCTAAAATTTGCGGACTCCTTCTATTGAATTCAAGAATCGGACATTTTAGAATTGGAAGGCCCAGTTCATTTAGATTGGGATTGTGTCGATTTGGTTATGGATAGGCCGGATGGATCAATTAAATAACTCTAGGTAAAATTAGATTAGAAGCATGTTTAAAAAATAAATTAAAGATGATTGTAAAATAAATTAAAATGAAGAACAAGGAGGAAAAAAATTAACTTCAAACTCTATATCTAGTACAAAAATCTCTAATTTATGATTCTGCTATCAAATTAGGTGGCCTTGTATGGAAGATAAGTGATTTTTTTTGTTTTAAAATGAAGAAGGGGAAAAATTAACTGCAGTTGGAGTTGAAGCAAAAAGTGGGTCCATGCCACCTGAGTGGCAGAAGGACGCAGCAGTACCAGTAAAACGTGGCGTTCACCGTTATGGGTTGGTATTATTGGAGATTATCCGCCACAGGAAGAGTATAGATGAAAATGTCTCTTCAGCAGATGAAATAATTCTTTCAAGCTAGGTATATGATTATTTTATGATAGGGGAGTTAAATAAGCTTATTGTAAATAAAGAAGTAGATTGAGAAATTTTTTATTAATCACTGAATACATAATTTTTATGTTTAATATTAATAAAAATTTAGATAAATATAAAGAGGGGTGATTAATTAATTTTTCAATTACCATTCTTTATATTTATCTCAAATCTTATTAATCATAACTACAAAAATTATATATCTATTAATTAAGTAAGAATTTCTTAATATAAATTTAAGGACTCTGGGAAGAATGGTGAAGGTGGTGTTATGGTGTCTCCAATAACACGCAAATTTGCATCCTTTGATGAAGAATGACATCTCGATGTTGGAGGGTTTGAAAGATATTCTTATTCCTCCATTTCTGGCCTTTGTACTTCGATGATTTTTCTATTACAATGACTCTGTATCATATGTATTAATGCTATTATAAATGAATATTGGGTTACTCTTTAACACATGAAGAAATTTATAAGTTTTCAAAACATGTTAATTCTATTTAAAATAATGCGTCTTTAAAATAAAAAATGATTAAATAACTAATAAATTATAAATTAAAAGATGTAGAATAACATTAATCAAAAGATTAATAACTAATAAAATAATATTGATCAGAATATTAATAATTAATTAAAAATTCAATAACTAATTTAAAGGCTAATAAAGTAAATTTAAATTATTATTTATTGTTTGTATTAAAAATAATTAATATTAACTAAAAGATTAATAAAAAGGAAAATTTTTAAATTAAGTTGTCAAAATTAATGAAATTTTGTTGATCAAGTTAATGGCATTATTGTAATATTTTGATTTTAATGAATGGTAGTGTAGGTTTTAAAATTAGAAAGGAAATTATTTTAATTTTAATGAATTATAAGGAAGGATAATGTAGTATATTTTAAATCAAATTAAACTATATTTAAGATGAAGAATTTTATGTGAATTATTTGGCACACTAAAAAATAGAATTTATTTCATTTCATTTTAAAAAAATAATTTTATTTTATTTTTAAATAAATTCTTTTATTTGAGATAAATTATATAAAAGATAATTTTATTTCATTTTAAAATAAATTCTTTTATTTGAAATTTTAACTAAAATATGCACAATTCACTTCAAACATTTATATTTACTTTACTATCTCGAGTTTAATAAGTTTTATTTTTCTTGCCATTTGGGAAATTGAAAAACATGATCGATTAGCCAAATAAAAACGTTCGATCAATGCAGAATCCCCACCAAGTTAAAAGTGCATCAAAGATCCATAAAAAACAAAACCAGCAATATTCAATTTTGAGATATGAATTTTCTATAAAAATATCCCTTCGTTTATATCAAACATATCCCTTCATTTAGCAAACAGTAGTTATCCCTTCAGTCTGCTCTGCTTCATTTATATGCCTTCACAAAGCATCATTCAACTTCAACTCTACCATTTTTCATGAGATGGTACATTCATGTACCTTTTAGGCTATATGACATAAAGAACTCCCCAAACCCCCCTCCCAAAATATCCCAGCCCCTTGTAAGACCAAAAAGGAAAAAATTAAAAAAAATATATTCTTATGATTCATTGACAATATAAGGTACCACATGGTTTAGTATAATATCAAATTCAAGCGCCAAAAAAAAAAATTATTATAGACAAGTGGAGTCCAAAGCATATATATAGACATAGATCAAGTTCAAAATAGCACCAGCACGAGAAGATCACAAAAAATAGGTGTCAACAATTAATGATGGTACTAGCAAAATGATACTCACATCCAAAAAATAAACCTATACATAAAAAACGATCTTACCTTCCTCTTTGGACAACGAAAATAGGTATTGGAGATAAAATGATAGCATGTGTTCTTACTTCTTTCTTCTAGAAGATAAAAGGAGAAGGATAAGGATCATTAATAAATTAAAAAGTTAAAGGTAAAATTATTTATTAAAAATATTACATTTGAAATGAAATAAATTCTCAATAAATTCAAGTTAATTTTATGAGATTTTAAAATGGCAAAAATATAAATACAATAAAATTTATGAATGAAATCTTGTAAATTATAAATTCAAATATAATATTTTGATAAAATTTATTTGAGAATGAAATGAATTCTTGTTTTTAGGTATCTTAAACATGGGCACGAATTGCTAATTGCTAATAGGATCATCGCAAGTTGTTGAATGAATTAAACCTATTTTCTAGATTTTTTTCTCACAAAAATTGTCTTTATATTTATCATCCTTTTTATCAAAAGTAAGGTGCAAATCCATTTTTATTTATCTGATGAATTCTTATACATCATCCACGACTATAACTTAGACATGTAAAACGGATGGGATGGACTTGTACGAGCCTGACCTGCATAGGCTTTTACCCATGCAGGTTTGCCCATTTTATGTGAGCTTCACACTAGGGTGTTCGCAAGTAGCCCATATTTTTTTAATATTTTTATTAATTATTTTATTTCATAATTTATAAATTATATTTTAATATTTTAATTTTTATTGAATTATTTAAGTAAAAAAATTAAATTAGATTATAGAAATTGGATTAAATTTGTTAGGAAGTAATTGAATTGAATTTTTTTTAATATATATTAGACCTAAATGTAAGAAAAAATAATTAAAAAAATATTTTTTTTGCCCGTAATCACACCCGTGACCATACGAGCTTTACCGCATGGACTTTTACCTGTGTGGAGTTGTCTGTATAAGCCCGCATTAGCCTATGCCCATGGGTTGCCTGCATTACCCATGATCACAAACCCATTTTACATGTCTACTATAACTAGAAAACAAGTCGCCCCAATCAGCACAGAATGGCCCGTAAATTGATCAAGTCACATATTTTGTAGGTTTTATTTTGGAGACCTTAGTTTAATTTAGAAAAGTCTGTGAATAAATGGGTTAGCTTACTATATTTTTTTCTTCTCTTTTAATTTTATAATATTTTAAAATTTTAAATAATACAAAATTTAAAAATACTTTAAAATATCATATATTCATTCATAAATAAATTAGATATATTTAATGTCTCTATATACCTTTAAAAATATTATATATAAATAAATTATAAAATATTTACAAAATAAAAATATTATTTACAAATAATTTATAATATAACTTTACACAACTAAAAGGCAAAAATGAAAAAGGAAAGCATGATTTTGTTCAAATTTGAAATTTGGACCTATATAAAAATTAATAAATTAATTTTTTTTAAAAAATTGTAGATTGAGTAATCCACACAAATCATAAGTCCCATAAATTAAATTAAGTTTAGCTTATATTTAAATAAAATTTTAATTTAAAGGTTCAAATTTTGAAAACCCAAAATTGCCTATCCCAATGAACTCAATCCAAAAAAATATAAGATTCAAGCTCTTTTTTTAACTTGGATAAGCCCATTAAGACTTTTTTTCATAACTCAATTAATAATTGGATTAAGTTCGAGTTAAGATAAAAAAGTCTAATAAGCCTGACCTGATTATATTAATTTATTTTTAATAATATAATTATATATTGAAAAAATTAATTAAATATTTTTATTTTTAATAAAAAAATTAATTTAATATAATTAAATATTTTATATATTTAAATATTATATTATCTTTTAAATATATATTTTTATTTTAAAAAATTATTTTTTACTAAAAATAAAAAAAATTTCTAAGCTTTCGGACTGGGTTTCGAGCTTTTCATTTAAAAAATCGAATCAAACTATACTAAATTTTTTTAAAACACAAACAAGTCATGTTGGATTCAAGCTTTAAATTTTAAGTAATTTGGTACGACTAACCCAGCTCGAAATTTGTCTGGGCTAACCCATGTACACCCTTTTAGCCCATAAATCAAAATTAATAGCACTATTTGTAACCTTAACGAACAAGATGGAGGGTAGTTTATGTGGCAAGAGTGTCAAGGTGGTTTCATTTCATGGGATAATTTCAATTTATTTGTGAATAAGTTTTATTATTTAAAAATTATATTAAAATAATAAGTTTTATTAATTTATTGAGAATATATTAAGAAATATATGCAATTTGATCAAAAAAATTTAATAATATTATATTAAATATTATAAGGATTTGATCCAAATATTAATAATTATCAACTTGAGATTATTTTCTATTTTAGATCATTTTCCTAACCAAATTGAGATTATTATTAATTTGTAATTATTTCCTATTTTGAATTAAGATTTTTTTTGTTTTTATAAGTCTTCAAGGCCTATAAATATCTTATATTTAGGTTGAGGATTTTTAGGTCAAGTGACATCTAATATCTCTTAAATCTTTTCTACTTTATATTTCACTTAAGATTCAACCCCTGAACTTTATATGTGTGTGTTTAATTATCTTAATTTAAAAGATAAAATATAAATATCTTATATTTGAGTATGAACAATTTGTAAAAAAAGAAGAAGATGAAATAGCCCTCATGAAAAATTACTTAAGATCCTACAATTTATTATTACTATTTTAGTAAAATTATTTATATTAAAAATAAAGATTACATATACTATTTCAAAGAATATTATTGTTAAGTGAAGGAAAATTATAAAATATTTTGGATGTATTTGAAGTGTCGATCTAAGAGTAATCAATCATTTTATAATATTTCTCTCTTTGATTTCTCTTTAATAAATTTTGTTTATTGTCTTTACTTATAGAGTAAAATGAAGGCCAAATCATATTAAATATTTATATTTTACTGATTTGTTATTTTTTAAATCTGAATTTATGTCAACACACTTTTGTATCATTCCAATCATCAAAATCTTCCCAATAAAATATAATATCAAATGAGAGTAAACTTTTTTATATAGTTTGTATTTTAGGTCATGCATTCTAGGGTGATCATCGGTAAATTTACTATAAAAAAATTATAAGTATAATTCAATATGTTTAAAATTGAATTTATACGTAAAATTATTTATAATTTTAATTCTAATTCTAAATGAATTAAATTATAATTCTTTTGAGGTTTTCAAAAGAAAATTTAATAAATTTCATAATAATGCAAATATAATTAAAAAATTTATAAATAAAATAAAATGAAATCTATTTTAAATCCAAACACAAAAAAAGGCATTCATTTGAAAAATGAATAAAAAGCCAATCAGCAACACAAGAACCTGCTTCTATTTGACTCAACAACCTATTAGCCATTAGTCTGTATAGGATATTTTCGTTTCTCAAGTGATTTAATTTACAAAATGTCTAACATTAATTCGATTTTTTGTCGCACAACTAACAGTACATAAGGATTAAAGAAATAAACCCTAAATCCTTAAAGCCGAACTAAACAAACAACCTTAAACATAAATAGACACAAACATTAAAAAAATAAAAAAGGCACATGATGGCATAGGAAATCAACTGTTATTTAGTAACAGGTTATCGGTATGGTAGATTTTTTAAATGTTTAGTAGTGAATTTTCATTACTTCTTAATAATACTTTTTGTGATACACTAGTGGGGCTGGTAAAATTAATTCAATTTCAAAAGTTAAAAGATAGAATTAATTTAAATAACAATTACAAACTTCGGTGGAAGTCATGGATAAAAAACATAGTTTGGTCAATTTTTCCCAAGATTATAATTATGGTTGTTAAAATTACTAAATTGTTTATCATATTGTATTTTTAGAGAATACATGCGATTCTTCTCATTCCAATCATTTCAACCTGCAAAAAGACAAATTAATTTCAACATACACCTTCCTTATCCATGTTCGGCAAAGGAGCAATGGAGGTAAATGTCTTCCAACAAAAATACCTTTAGGAATTGAATCCAAGACTCTTTACTGAACTTGAAACATCTTAAAACTCTACTTGGTTCCATTAATCCAACCAATTATTGGTTGCTTTTTTCTTCCTATCAACATCTTAATCGTCTTTCTAGCAAATCTTTCATTGATAATTATAGCCAAAAAAAAAAAGTTCTTTCATTGATAAACAGGATGTCCCAACCAAAGATCTCAGTATTAATTTCTTATAAGAGATAATGGAATAAGAATACGGCGAGTAGATCTTAAAGAATGGATGACTCACTATTATAAAAATACAATTTCATGTTGGTTGTTTCACAAAAATTACATTAGTTTTGAGTTGATGCATATACAAGCAATATTATATATTAGACTGACATGAAAAAAAGGTTACTACATCATTTTTTTGTTAATAACTAATTTTTTATATTTCACATTTGTTTTTAGTAAAAAAAACTAACATAAAATGTTTATATAATATTTTTTTAATGTCAATTTTTGGCTTTCCTACAAAATATTTATAGTAAAAATTAAATAAACTTAGCATCTTATAAAAAAACTTGCATCTTAAATTAAAAATTTTGAAGAATTATAACTTCATGCTCGATTGTTCATTTGGAGTAATTTTCATTTTTTTAATTGATTTCATATAACTTTTTAAGATTTATCTATTTACAAACTCTCAAAGGTGGTTTACCTTCCTAAAATCACAAAAAATTATCATTTTATTGACTTTTTTTAATTTTTCTTCATTTCTCATCATGTTACACCCATTTTGTATAGAAAATAATTAAGCATTATAAAGAAAGTAGAAATAAAATTTTTATATGAAATAGTTGGGAAAAGATTAAATTGAAATGTTAAAGATTAAATATGATTAAGGATGAGTGTTTAAGTGTAGATGAGATTTAGGATTTTTTTTTTAATTTTGCCCTTGGCTTTATTTCTTTTTTATTTTTCTATTGTTCAACCACCACTTTTTATTTTTAAAAATACTTAAAACATCATCTTCTTCTTTTTCTCTTATTCTTCATCTAGCAAGCATAAAAGGGGCACCAATGTTCATCAACTTTCCATACTGTTCAACCTAAGCACAATAAGACTTCCTAAACTTCAATTCTTGTAAAAAAATTTCCTTATTTTTTAAAACCCTTTAAGAAATTAAAAATAATTAAAATATTTTGTATATAAAAATAATTATCTAATTGTTATAATCATTTTTAGAATGAAAATTTTATAGAAAATGAAGAATTTTGTGTAGTAAAATTTAAGGTAAATTAGTAAGGATAGGAAGAAATGAAATAATTAGATGCTAGTGTGCAGTTAAAATTGAGTAAATGTGTATGGAATAATAAAGCCTTGGTATCCTTTACTACCTTTAGCCTAAATAGTTAATTATCAAATTGCCTTTTTTCCTTTAAATTTTCCTACAAATACCACACATGACATTTTTTTCACCATCTTCTTCACTCAACTCCCCTTCTCACATTCAATTTCTTCATCCTCAAGTAGATTTAAGAAGATCTGGCAAAGAATTCAAGCTTTCATATAGAATTCTTAGCTAAAAAAAGGTAATTCCTCCTAATTTAAAGCCTTTGGTTTGTTGTTTCACAAAAATTTAACTTTGGATGAAGGAAATTAGGGACTTTGACATTTACAAAAATAATCTTTGAATTTGGAATTGAATAGAGTAAGATAATCACTCATCCAACTTCTAATCTTCTCCTCTATACTTAAGTAAGCAAGTAATTTACTTAGATTAGTTAGCTTTGAATGATTTATAATTGATTAAGGGTAAGATGATGAATATGATTCATTTAATGATTGATTGATGTAAATTTGTCTATGGTATGAAATTTTGTTGATTATAGTTTGTATGAGGGTGTTATTCCTTACTTTAATGGAATTTTTAGGCTTAAAATTGTGTATAATGATAATTTAATGTTATGAGACCAAATGAATAGTAAAAATATAGAAAATTTATAAAATTCGAGCCTATAGTCAACTATAGCCTTAAGAGATCCTTTCAGAGGGCTTGTAGTCAACTATCCTAAAAATATTGCTCTTTAGATATTTATGACTATTAGTTAACCATAACCTCAGAGTTAATTTCTAGATGGATATAGTCAACTATCACCTTATAATTTTAGTTGTAAATGTTTTTGTGGAATCTTATGATATTAAGACAATATATGGCTTATATATTTACATATTTAGCATATAATTATATTTGTATTTGATTACTAGTTCTAAAATCTCAATATAGGATCCTATTATGTTAAGAATTATGAAAGGGAAAATGAAATGAATGATGTGTGATATAAAATTATATTTGAAAAATATTTATAAAGGGATAAAATAGACCTTGGAAAGACAAAGTTACGTTTATAAAGGGATAAATTGACTAACAAGGAGATTTAAATACTTTCTTATTTTATTTATTCATTATTACTTACTCAAATAGAATTATTACCATTATTTGCATTGTTGTATATGAGTGTAAATTTATGTATTAAGGAATGATCAATACGGAAAAGGCATTGTATATATTCTTCCTATATAATTCTAACTAAATTATTTACTTACTTTGTTTTAGACTCACTCTTTTATTTGTTTAATTTTGTAGATACTATTATACAAGCTCCTTCACCACCAGTACCATACAAGTATTAAGCACTTTATGTCTTATTTTCTACAAGGTAGCTATAACATTTATTTTGTTTATAAATAGAAATATTCTCTAAGGCCTTGTAATGTGTAGTTGAATTCCTTATTATAAGAGTACTTTACACACACACACACACACATATAAGTAACTTAGACACACTCATTTGTAAATATTTTGATCTTTGTATATAAATTCTCTTGCATTGTTAGTAATAACGTGTTGATATTGAATAATAAAGTTATATTAGACTAGTGAAAACTAGATTACCAAATTCCACATTGATCACGACCTAAGTAAGTCGAGGTAATTTTCCTTTTAAGTTTGAAATGATTAAGGGAATTAGCTCAAAAAAGGATTTTTAAAAGGCCGAGTCTTTTTTTTTATTTTTATTTTTGAATGATTAGCAGCAAGTGCATCATAATTTACTTCACCTATCATCTCTTCCATAAGAGGTGAGTAAGTATTTTAATTAATATTGTATGCTTTTAAATGATTTAAATTATTTAAATTTAGTTTTTTTTCTAGATATTGGCATAATTTGAGATTTAAAAATTTAGAATGGTGTTTGGTGTGAAATTCTTATTGGATTTAGTACATATGATGTGGTTTTTATGATATTTAGTGGTTAAATTATGTGTTATCATCCAAGGATCAAGTCTATGATGATTTTATTATGAATAAATAGTAAATTTTGCAAGAACTCTACAAAAATTTCTTAAAGTGATCAATTACCTAATCGATCCCCCATATTAGGAAATGTTTCTACCTAATAGAAATTGGATAGGAAATTAATTCACCTCTAATGAAAAAGGCTTAGTAATTGAATAAGCAGTTAATTCCTTAAGGTCAGAATGCATTTTTTCTTGAAGGTAATCAAATAGTTAATTGATTCATCAAGGTTAAAAAATATTTCTGCCTAGTTATAATTAAATAGGTAATTGATTCATCAAGGTTAGAAAATATTTCTGCCTAGCTATAATCAAATAGGCTGTTGATTACCTATTTGAATTGGCACTTGATTCCTCTTGTTTTGTTTTACATTTTTTACATCTTAAAGAGGTTTTTAAGTTAAAAGTCCTTCTTTTATAAACCTAATGTAAATATGCATATGTTTATAAACCTAAGCATTGGGACAATTAAAATAGTTATACATGATAATTTATTACTAAATTTTATAATTGATTTTTGAAATCATTACTCCTTTTGAAAGAAAAGCATGATTACAAGTGAAAAGCTACATTAAATGTGCTTAAGAAAGGCTAGTAAGCTATTGTTCATAACGACTCCCTACATTGATTAAGTGCCTTAGGTATAATCATGATAAAGTTGGTATTTGAGCATAATCTAAGACATAAAAGGCATTTTATTTGAAAGCATGTTTTAAAGGTCCCAATTATCCAAGTAAATAAATTGAGAAACTAAATCCTTAAGAGTAGGCTGATAACTATAAGAAGGTGTAGATGGGACAATCATTGCCTATGTATATGCCATACTCTTTATAGGCCATTTTCAATTACAAGCAAATAAAGATAATTAGAGTAAGTACATTTTTATATTTGAGTTTATTATCATTCTTTAATTGTTAATGACTTCTAATATGAGCATTTTTTGTGTTCAAATGGACATGAAAGGTGTTAGATTAATAATTTGATTAACTTAAGCAACCAAATGGCTATTCTTATTTACATACCTTTGCTTTAGGAAAATATATTGAATATATCTTGTTTTGTGTATAAATTTGCTTAAGCAATTTTATTCTTACATTAATAATGATATGCCTAAGTTTTGTAATTAGTTAAGTCTCTAACAACACTTGAGTTGTCACTTAAGCAAAACATCAACATGTTAAGTTAACTTATTACTGACGTCTTTAGAGGAAAAAAAGGTTAACATGGCTAGGATGTTTTATAGGAGATTTAACCTGTTAAGTAAGGGTTGAACCTTAAGTTAGCATAAGGCATTAAAGTTTTAAGACGTATAAGTTTACATTGAACTATATTTCAACTAAATTAAATACTTATGTATTCTATGGCATAGGATTCTTTAGTTCAAATTGAGATTCTAAATGAGATTGGTAGTGATATGAAGACTCTCGTTAATTCATATACCTATTAGGTTATTTTGTTTAAAATTAGGAGAGAACTTGGTGTGAGTGTTAGAAAGAATAGACATACCTTGTGCCCAGCATAAGTAGGTGTGATAGGAGAACTTATGGTTGATTCTAGATAAATAAAGAATGTGTACATTATGACCTTAAACACTAAAGGTTCCTTTATTAATTATTTTAGTTGTTAAACCTACAAGTTATGACTTCAAGTGACTATAATGCCTATCAATCATAAAATTTCAAGCTATGAACTTACAAGTTAAGAACTTAAAAGCTTATGATTAGTTGGTAATGATATGTTATTTTGTCAAGGATGGTTAAGAGTTATATCTTTTACCAAATGTGAGTGTGCATCTATTAGTAAGGAACGTTGTCAAAAGCTTTATAGGAAATTATTATGGCTAAAAAATTCAAGTTCGTTTGGAAAGGAATAGGCTAGTAAATGCTAGGAATTTAAGGTGTGAGTGAGCATAGATCTTTAAGATAGAATTGAGGGGTGCCAAGCTTATTGGATTATAAGGATCAATATAACTTTGTCATAGTAATAGATAAAATGGTAAATTGTTATTTTGCTTCATGAGACTTGCATAGTTTTTGTATAAAGGTTATGTGATTTAACAAAATTATTATTATAACACGACATTTTAACATCATATTTAACAACTTAAGATTGATTTAATATTAGTATGAAAGTGTAAAAGATAAAGGGTAATATCCGATTTATTCACAAGTAGGGATTAAGCTTATAGTTGAAGCTAGATTTTTAAGTAACAAAGACACCAATCATAAAAGGTAATGCTGACTATATAAATAAGTGTAAGATGTTACTTTTTCTGAAAAATATGAACCATTAGATTTATTTTATAAATGGTTGGATATAAACTAATTTTTCCTAAATAAATAAACCTTTTAATTCTATTCTTATCCCCATAAAAGTTAACCTTCCTTATAGATTTAGAGTGGTTACCAAGATCTAAATGTAAAGTTAATAGTAAACTTTTGTGTATATCTATACCCATGCTGAAAAACTTAATAACTTTAGTTCAAAGAGTCTTGTTCCTAAACTTAATTAGTAACTACCCTATTTAAACACTTAGAAATTAGTATTTTGAGAAATTTTGATCAAAATTGCAAGATGCCTTTTTTCAAATTTTTCTTTAGGATTAGCAAACCTAATCCATATAAATGGCATTTAAATTCAAAAGTTAGAAGTAGGTTACATGGGTATATTAATTAAATTATACCCTCAAATATTAGGTTAATAAGGAAGTTGTTTAACTATTTAAGAAGTTATCTAATGAGTAAGATAATAAGTTCTCAAGATTTTAGGTAGTTTAAAGCTAATTATATTCTTTATGTTTCTTATGAAACATATGGGATTGAGAGTGTTTACATATTTACATCCTTCTTTATTTTATATAATAACTCTTGCCCAATGTGGTATCATTGTTACATATGCTTATTATGGTAGAAAAAATGTTCTAAGAGGCATAGCTCTAGCACTTCGAAGATATAAAATACTAATTAAGTTGAATTTCTATACATATAAGTCATAATTGATACATTCATGTGCTACAAGTAGTTATAAAAATCTTTAAATGTCAATGCCTAATTTATAGATGGTGAAACATTAACATAGAAGATGAAAACCTTAGAATCAGATAATATAGGCCAAGTTACATAAATGATTAAATTGATAGGAAAGTTTAACTCCCTTTTTCTTACAATGGTGATATAACAAGACTTCTTTTATAATTATGTCTTTAGGACTAGATTATATTTATCTATTAGTGATACCAAATTTAGAATTTTATGTCATTTATAGGGTGTTAAATTATATTGCATTTGTTTATAGCTTTGTTTAGGGATGAGCTATGGTGCTTATCACCAACACTCATGTATCTTAAGCATAAAAAAAATCTCTATATGTATACTTAGTGAAAAACAAAGAATAAATATACAAATAATTTTGGAATTACTTGTAGGATTAGGATATGAATATGGAGCAAATGTCAAAATCTTAGAACTAGTGATTGGATAAAAGACTTTTATTAGGGATTATCAAATAAGATTAGCCAAAGGACTTTTGATCAAGGCGATATAGGTCTAGATATATAAACATTCATCTATATGCGAATTAAAGTTTAGGAATTTAACCATTGCAATAAAAAATGCAATATACCTATGATATATAAGACTTCGGAAAGTTATGAAATTAATGGATGGTAACATGTTTATAAAAGTAAGTTAGAACATAGAGGTGTTTTTCAGGGTAATTCATTAAAATAAGTTCTCATTGGTTGAATACAAATTTAAAGTTAATGATATGAATCATAAGTGGATTAGAAGCTAATGGCACTCATGAAGTGGGAGTGTGGATTATATAAAAATTTTATCTTTATATGAATAATTATGTTTTGGTATAATGTTGGAAAAATATTTGTTATCAAAAGTAAATCCTTGATGGTTCTTTAAACCCAAATGCACCTAAACTTATTGTTATATGATTGAATAGCTTAGCAAGCAAATAAATAATTGTAATTATGTCTTAGAAATAAATTGTTAGCACAACTACAAGCAAATCTAGATATGGTTCTAACATCTCTCTTACCACAACTGCAATACGGTGATGTTTCCTCCATAGTTGTATTTGTAAATATATAATTGTAATTATGTCTTAGCAATAAATTGTTATAAATTGTTTGCATTTTATATGATATACTAGACTTAATATGCCTATCACTAGGTTAGAAGTAAGCTATAGTGCTTATTGTTAGCATTTAGTGATTGGAATATTGGGCTTATGTTTTATATATATTAATAGCTTGAAGAACTTAGTGAACATAATCAATTTGGTTAATAAATAATATAGGTTGGTATTTCTCTTAGGAACTATACCTCCCAAAAGTAAATACTTAGTAAATGAGATTTAGAATGGTAATGTTGAAACGGAAATAATGGTAGGTGTGTAAACTTTTTTAGGGCAATGTAAGAGATGATAGGTACATTGACTAAGTAGAAATCTAGTATTATGAGTTAAAGGAATTAAAGGAAATCACTTAATTATTGAAAGAGAATGAATTACACAGTAACTTTAGGGTTTAGTATTTAAGTATAAACATTACATATGAACTTTTTAAGTTAATATAATATCTTAATCATGTACCATTTAACATACCTACAAAATTTAAGGATGAATACTTTTAAAGATAAAGTGCCATTACATTCCTTAAATTTTAGAATGCTTAGCATGAAAGATAATCAATTAATATAATAAAATAATAAATAAGATTTTTTATGAAATAGTTAAGAAAGGAATAAATTGAAATGTTAAACATTAAATATAGCTAAAAATGAGCATCTAATTATGGAAGAAATTTAGGACACCTTTTTAATTATGCTATTAGCTATATTTCTTTTTATTTCCTATTCTTCAACCACCACTCTTTATTTTTCAAAACACTCGAAACATCCTTTTCTTCCTCTTCGTTTCTTCTCCATCTAGCAAGCACAAAAAGGGCACTAATCTTTATTAACCTTCCACATTCTTTAACCTAAGTAAGGTAAAGTCTCCTAAATTTTAATCCTTGTTGAATTTTTTCCTTATTTTTCTTTAAATTTGAAGTGATTAAAGGAATTGCCTTAAAAAAGAATTTTTAAAGTCTTAACATTAACTTTTGATTTTTAAATGATTAGAAGCAAATAAACCATAATTTCCTTCTCCTATTGTCTCCTTCATAAAAGGTGCGTAACCATTCTAATTGATATTATATCTTTTGAATGATTTGGATCGTTAAAGTTATGTTTTTTCTCTTGATATTGGTATAATTTGAGATTGAAGGACTTAGAATGGTGTTTACATCAATTTCTTATTGGATATAGTAGATATAATGTGGTTTTTATGACATTTGATGGTTAAATTATGTTCTTTTGTCCGAGGATTGAATTTATGATGATTTTATTATAAAAAAAAATAAATTTCACAAGAATTTTTGTAAAAATTTTTTAAAGTAATTAATTGCTTAATTAATTCCTGGGTCAAGAAATGTTTTTGCCTGATAGGAATTAAATATGCAATCAATTCACCCTAGTGATAAAGGTTGGGTAATCGAATAAGTAATTGATTCCTCAAGGTTAAAATGCATTTCTTCCTGGAAGTAATCAAATAAGTAGTTGATTTATTGATGCCAATTTTTTTACCTAATTATAATTGAATAGGCAATTAGTTCCTCCTATTTTGTTTTACATTTTTACATCTTAAAGGGTTTTTAAGCTAAAAATCCTTCTTCTATAAACTTAATGTGAGTACGTACATCTATTTATGAATAATATGTGATTAAATAAGCAAGATTGGGTTTGTTTGCCTTAAAAGCTTGAAATATGCATTGGAATGGATGGTTATTTGCTTATATCTTATATAACTTAAATAAATAAGCTTGATAGTATTTATGATGTAAATATTATGAAATTTGATTTACATTTAAATTTTTATGCTAGTAGATAAACTTGTTTATATAAAAATTAATGATAATAGGGATGATATTTATATTATAGCTTTATGCATCAAATTCGCATGCTTTTTTATAAAGGGATAAGGCTAATCCAAAAGAGACAAGGATGGGCTTATGAGAAATACAGTTAGAAAGGAATAAATTTATTTGCTTTCTTCTTTAATTAATTTCTATTGAATGACATTGTAATGCTATAAATGAGTTGTAGGACTTTAAATGGGTTTCAATACATTGTATGCCTATACATATCTTTGATAAACAAGTCAATCCTCTAAAACACTCTTCTTTCTTCCTTAGTAGAAATATAGGAGTATATTCATTTTCTTTGGATAAAAACCTAGAGATTTCTCATAATGATTTAATGAAGCCTTTATGTTTATTTATTGTTTACTTATTAGGTTTCATAGAAACTCATTTTCTTTTTCTTCTTTTCTTTAGGGATCTTTTCCTTTAGGTACCTAATTGTTAATAAATAGTTGAAAGGGCTCTATTCGAGAATTTTGACATTAAGGTAAATATTTGGATAGTTGGAATAGTCATGCATGATAATCTATTACTAAATTTCATAATTGATTTCGTAAACCATTACTCTTTTTGAAAGAAAAGTGTGATTACATGTGAAACACTATATTAGATGAGTTTAGGAAAGGCTAATAGGTTATCATCCATAGCGACCCCCTATTATATGCCTCGAGTTAGGTTATGACACATTGTTATAAAGCAAACTTCAAACTCTATTGTAAAATCTTATCATAGAAACAATAAGCACCTAAAAATTTAAGAAAAATCATAAAAATTATATAAAGGTAATACAAACAATAATTTCTTAAAAAACTTAAAGAAATGAAAAGGCCAAAAATTTAAAAAATAAAAGTAAGAAAGATAACTTTATATTTTGAACTTCTTCATGTTTAATACTAGTTAAAGGAGTATCAGTAGCTCACTAACCCATAGTAGAGGATAAAGTGAGATCTAGTGCTCTATAGAAGGAGCTAGATGGAGATTGAGTTTGGAAATAAATAAGAGAAAGAATGGGAATAATAAAAAAGAAAAAAAATAAGATTTTCTTCATGTATAACACTAAAATGCTACCGTTTCTATAACTTCAATTATTAATTATTCTAGAATTTAACGTCTAAAGTTTCTTTATATTTTTAAAAATGTTACTGTTCACATAACTATAGATATCCATTATTTTAGGAATTCACATATGAAATCTTATGGAAAGAAAAAAAATGCCAATTTTTTAAAATCAATGTCTAAAATTTATTTATATTTTCAAAAATGTCAATGCTTCCATAATTGTAGATTCAGTTATTTTAGAAACTAACATCCAAAGTCTTACAAAAAAAAACATGTTAATGATTTTAAGAATCGGAATCTAAAGTTTACTTATATTTTCAAAAATGCCACCACTCCAATATATACATTGATATTTTTCTTAATTGTGTAATTATGTTTCTATAGTAATGACTTCACAAACAAAGTTTTGATCTCATATCTCATATAAGAATATACTATAAAGTCCCTCATAGAGATGGTTTTCTCCTATGCAATGTGAGAAAACCAAATCCTTGTTTAACTACTAATTCAAAAAGTAATAAGTGCAATTTACTTTCCATGTCTCTGTTGAAAAGTTATGAAAAAAAATGAGCTCATTCTAGTGGATTTTGCTTAACCACTTAACATAAACTAGGAGAATCATAGCTAAAGCAAAACTTAGAATTTATACTAACTTTTTGTATATTTGTTTCAAGTATTATGTTAGTAATTTCGAGAGTCATATCAATTTTTATTAGGTTTTAAATCTTGTTGGTTCAAGTTAACCTTTTCTTTTTATAAGTGTTTAAAAAAATAGAATAGAAATGATGTTTATGTTAATTTTCTTCTTTTCTTTAGCTCCACAACCTATAGTGACCTAAACTGATAAAGTAAAATTATGAAAGGAGTATAAAAGAGAGGGAGAGAGGAAATGTAATTTTCTATGTATATTTACACATTTTTTGAAATAAAATAAATTGCCTTCTATATTTAATGATCTTTATGGTGACCTATCTTGCACTTCTAAAGCTTGTTAATAGGTTTCATTAGAAATGCATCTTAGTGTTATAATTTTGTATATAAAGTGTGAAAAGAATATGAATGAATTTTGATCCAAGTAAAGATGACATGGTTTTAAAGATCTTAGTGAAAGTAGCTTATGTATGAAGATAAAAATATAAAGTTCTTCCATCTACAACTATAATTAGAAGGAAGAAAAATTGTATTAAAGCTCTTATGGATGAAAATAGCTACTGGAACTTTGATGTGGATAGATTGGAAAGCATAGCTTCTAATTATTTTGAAAAACTTTATATGGATAGGTTTACTCAGAAATTTCCTTTTCCATATAGAAGATATTTTATGCATATAATTCTTGAAGTTTGTGAAGAGATAAGATTACATGTTATAAAAAAAGAGATTAAGAATGCAATCTTTAGTATGGGTACCTTTAAAGCTCTAGGAGTAGATGGATTTCATGCTCTCTTTTATTAAAGTCAATGGAAAGTTGACCCTTTGGCATGCTTTCTTATAAGTCATTTCAAAAGTTGAGTGTCTAGAAAATATACAACAATTCAACTTATTAGCCCATGTAAGACGCTATATAAAATTGTTATCCAAATTATAGCTAATAAACGGAAAGCCCACATAAGTTATTAAAACTCTACAAATCAATGTAGCTTTTATTCTAAAGAAACATAATTCAAATAATATCATCATTACCCAAGAAGTTATTACAAAGGGGGAAAAAAGTAAGAAGAATGGGATGGCTATTAAAATGGATTTTAAGAAAACGTGTGATAAATTAGGTTAGGAATTTCTCAAAGAAACCTTACTGGAAACTAGGTTTAGTATACTCTATTATTCAGCTTATCATGTATTAAGTGAATTCATATAACATGTAAGTTTTATAGAATGGAAACCTATCTTAAAATTTTGAAACTTCTAAAGGTATTAGGCAAGGTGACTTATTATGACCATATTTATTTGTATTATATATGACTAGATTGGCATATTGTATCCTAATTGCTATATTAACTGGAAAAAAAAACGTAGAGGCTAATTCATTTAAGAAAGAATAGGCTTCCACTAACCTATCTCTTTTTAGCTAATGACCATATCCTTTTCTCTAAAGCATCATTAGAACAAGCCTAAATTATGAAAGATTTTTGGAATATCTTTTATTCAGCTTATAGACAAAATGTTAATAGAAACAAAACCAAAATTTTCTTCTTGACAAGTATGAATCATAACATATTTAAACAAATCAGTAATGGGCTAAGGTTTAGCTTGACATCAGACTAAGGGAAACACCTTGGAGTACCTTTATCAAAAAGAAGCTATCTAAGGCTACATTCTCTTATATTTTAAATTAGATTACATAAAGGCTTAGCTCTTATAAAAGTCCACTTTTATCTTTTATTAAGAAAGTTACTTTGGCTAAATTGATCATTTTGGCTTCGCCATTGTATTCTATGCAAACTTCTCATATCCAAGTGAGATTGTTTCATGGGAAAAAGAAATGCACTATAATTTTTTTTTGTAGAGGTTAAATAAGGATAGATAGAAGCCTCATTTAGTTGCATGGAACTTGATTTGCTATCTGAAAAGCTTAAGTGGGTTAGGAATTAGAAATCCAGCAAAAATAAATAAGGCATTTTTAATGAAATTGAAGCATAGGTTGATGACTAACAAAAATGCTTTATAAGTTAGAGTTTTGGAAAATAAATATAAAATAAGGAATGAAATTATCCTAAATGTAATCAACCAAAGGAATTTATCCAACTTGTAGCAGAGTTATTCATGTTTAGAAACATGTAATGGAAGGTACAAGATTTGTTTTTGGAAATGAAAATAGAAATAGTACCTAGTTCTAGTATGACAAATGGGTTCCAATTTAAACCATTAATCAATTTTGTTATAGTAGAGGTGCCTAATGATATTAAATTGTTATCAATTAGTAGATTTGGCTCTTGATATAAGTGTTTGGAATTAAAATATGTTTGAAAATTTTCTTCATATTCAAGCATGTCTAAAAATTGATAATATTCACTCACCATCTCTAATGGCTTAGCAAGACTGTCCGATTTGGATAATATCATCAAATGGATGTTTCAACATGAAATATGCATACCAATCCATTCAAAATGAACAAATAACCCTTCATACATCTTGATGAAACTTAGTTTGATTATGAAAAGGCCTAGAAAAGGTTAAATTATTCTTTTGGCTCTTGTAGGGTCAAAATTTACTCATTAATGCTAAAAAGGTTCAACGAAATTCAACAAACAATGGTATGTATATATGTTGTTGAAATGGCATAAAAATTGCACTCATGCCATGCTCAATTGCATGAAAGTGCAACACATTTGGCTTCAGTTAATTAATCCTTTTCATTTGGATAAATTTTTTATATTCCATTTGATGAATGGTTAAAATGGAATTTATCTTCTAATTAGGAAATCAAAATTCTCAATCTTAGCCATTGATTTTTGGAATTACTTGTTGGTTTACCTAGATGTAAAGGAATAAATATATCATTAAGGATGCTAATTTAGATGATAAAGATTTAGTGTACGCAATTTTGAAATATGAAAAAGGTTTTGTTTGTGAATCCAACATACTGTTGAAAAAAAAATTCCTTGTATGATGAAAACAAAAATCTTGATGAGTTAGAGATTTCTAGATTCTGGTTGGTATAAAGTTAATATTGATGGTTTACTTGTTATTGATGGTAAGCAAGCGTCATATAGGAAGTTATTAGAAATTGTTTAAGGACTTAGGTTATAATTTAATTGATGGTTTACGTTTTTCCTTAATATCTATTTTTTCTCATCGGTACTTATTCAATATCAACTTTTAGGCTTTTTTTTTCTAGTTTTATGTTGAATCTATATCAAAAAATAATTTATTTAAATAGCTGAATTAAGCTTTTGTTCCTTAGTGTTTGTTTTAATTTAAAATATCGTCCTTACATGCTTTTTAAATTAGATGCTTATAATTTAATTGCATTTATAATTAATTCTCCACTATATCCATTGGGAGGTTTTCGCTTACAATTGTTCAATAGTCATTTGTTAATTTGTGCAATTACACAATGTTATGGAAACAAAGAAAGTAGAACTCGATTCTAATAAATGTTCGCAATTGTCCAATAAATGTTTATTAACTTGTACAGTTAGAAAATCAAGAATCATAATTTCAGTGACGAATTGTTTTATTCTTGTGAAATTAATTACATTGTACATGTCTCAATATTTTCTTCAATCTACAATGTCATGATATTACAATAACAGTTTATCATTCCCATGGCACTTTCTTGTAATTGTAATGTCATCATATTACTATATAAATTCATAAATATTAGTCATATCAAATAATTATAAATGAATATTTTCAAATTTAAATATATCCAGTTAATTACAAATACAAATAAATTCTAGGAATCTGAAACTGTAAAAATGAAATTACAAATCAAAATAAATTATAGGATTAAAAGTTTAATTAAGTGACACTTACAATTTGTTGGAAAATTTTCCGGTAATGCATTAGTATCGAAATCTAAGTGCTACTCCTGTATAGATATTATTAAGTATATTATTTTTTTAACTCAACATTCTAATCTAATAAGAAATCAATTAATCTTTTCATAGCAAATTAACTATTTTTAAGAAAATTATTGAATTAAAAAATGTACATAATAATATTTATATGAAAATAACATTGAACTTTTCAATATTAATATAACACTAATTTTTTTCCCGTGGTTTGTCATAGAACTAGAAGACATATAGAATGACAATTCAGATAATTGAAATTTTATATTTTTCATCAATTTAGATGAGACAAATATAAACATTATCCTTATTTATAGTGGCAAAACCAGACGGTTTTAACCTTTAAAGTACTTGTTTATATTTTCTACTCTTCAGTTTATTGTACAAATATATCCTTCGATGACCATTTAAACATTTTACTGTTTTAGTAAGATAGACACAATACTGTTAAGTCAAATAATTGACTTCAAATTTTTGGAAAATGTTAACCCTTTCGAATTGAAGATAAAAGAATATATTAGAACGTAATGATCGAGCTGAATTTTTTATATGTTTATGTGAAACTTATTAATTCAAGTTCGAAATTGACCCAATATTTTTTTTATTTAACTCAATTAAAATTAAATAAGATTCAAAGTTTGGTACGAAGAATCGATTGCATTTTTATTCAATACTACTTAAGATAAAAGTTATCTTTTATTTATAACATATATTTTTAATTATATTAAATTAAGTATTTTTATTCT
Organism: Sindora glabra; assembly: GCA_020226215.1. NCBI lineage: Eukaryota > Viridiplantae > Streptophyta > Magnoliopsida > Fabales > Fabaceae > Sindora > Sindora glabra. The sequence continues at coordinate 83,492,519 of CM035226.1, forward strand.
AAAAATAATTAAATACAATTTTTTTTTAATATACATATATATTTATAAAAAATCATATAATCAAATTTGGCCACATCGACTCGCTTCATATAATTATAATTTAAATTTAATTTAAATCTTAATCGAAAAGTAAAAAAAAAAATAATCAATATTCGAACGTAGAAAAGAGAGATCGAGCCATATATATATAATAAGGGACAGGTCTAATCAGGATTTTTAGGATTTTCTTTTATGATCGTAGATGTATAATGATTGTACGGCCTAGAATTTTCCTACCATAAAATATTTACTTTCCTCTTCTGGATTGAAAAGATGGTGGTGATCTTTGTAACGAAATCAGAACTTAGCTTTTGTAAAATTAATCGTCACAAGGAACTATATAATCAATTCAATGAACCAAAGTCACTTGGATCTCCGTATGCAAACTGAAAGGACCAAGGTTCAATCGAAATCATGCGTTTGCAACTTTCAGTTTCCATTGCAACATTTTTAAGATTTGAATTGAGGCAGTTTGCCGTATTATCCCCTCAAATTACTGCTATTTAGTCAACTTAATTTTCTCACAAAAGTTTGGCACCTGTGTGTCGATAGAGTTAGAATGGAAAGGACAATGGCCGAGAATATGCTTGAATATAATTTTACTTTCATATTTTTAAAAATTATTTTTAAATTAAAAAAAAAAGAAGTGGTCATGCTAAAAATAAAATATATATTTTCTTAATTACAAAATCAATATAGAGAACAAGAGAACAAATTAAAAATACATCTAAAAGTTATTTTATTTTTTATTTTTAATTATATATTTAAAGTTATAACTTTTAAAAAATTCAAAAAATATATTTCCAAACAAGTTCTACTATTTTTAGAAATAAAAAATAAAATTTTATTTTTTAAAAATTGTAAACAAATATATGGTAGATTTTTTATTGTAAACTTATTAACTTAATAATAAAATAAGATGTAAAAGATTTGGTCCAATATCAAAGTAATTATATAATTTAAATTCAATGGTAATTTAATCCAATAGTATGATAATTGGTGGTTCTCAGCAATGGTTCGACCATTAATATTATAATATAAATAAAATCATTATTCTTAAACTCTGAAATTGATTTTGAAAACTCTCAATTGATGTCATAGAGTTCGCCCAATCAAATACTTATCTAGGATTGATAGAAGTAACGAACCCTTATTGAAATTCATGATCAAAATCAAATCATATGTAGCTCGTGATTTATAACAAATTCAAGTTCAAATTCTAAATTTATCTCAAAATGGATTTATTAGTAATTACTATTTATTTTATCCATGTATAATATTATATTTTCATATGATTTAATTGAGATTACTATTATCATAAAAATGTTGATTTTAACAATTAGTATCAAAACAATGAATTATGTGAATTTTATATATTATTACGTGGATTTAAGAATCAAATTTTATTTTTTAAATAATATCATATTTTGTGATGAATTGTCCTAAATACAAATTGTAATGAATTTCAAAATTATTTCATAATGCTCACAATATTAATTTTTTTCTTATGTATGTATTATTTTTGTTCCTTATGAATGTCATACAAATTGTATTTGAGGAAAATTATATATATATATATATATATATATATATATATATATATATATATATATATATATGATTCATCCATGTTTGGCTTCTATACGTATTTCGAATGAATTTTGTTTGGATATGAAATATTGTAATTTATACTCAAATATATATTTCTTTGCAAATCACAATGCAACTATATATATACATTATTTGGATTTATGGTATGAAAATTTTAGATTCATCAATATCATTATTTGATTATAAGTGTTAGAAATCCTTTTTTTAATTTTTTTACAAATTTTTACTTCAAAAAAAATTGTAAAACTATTTTTGAATGCACAGCAACAATTTTGGGATTTTTTTTTTAGTTTTGATGGATGTATATCATCAAGGTTGCTTATACATATTTGAGTTTTGTTTGAAGAATTTCAATTCATTCACAATAAGTTTTCAGTAGTGTTTAAACCAAAAAAATAATAATAAGCTAGCAATTTTTCGACCATATGTTACAATTTTGGAATCTTTGAAATTCTTGCAATCAATTTCAAAATAATATCCACTTTAGTGCATTACAATTTAAGAAAAATATTTTTTGGCATTTATAAGTATTTAAATACAAAATTTTTAAAACAAAAACCATTAAACTCTACGGTTGAATTTCAAAAATTTTCAATCATTAACCAAATTTTAAATGCAATTTCTTTACAAAAATTTTGCTTTAAATGCATTAAAACACATTAAAATAGCATTATATAGGAAAAATCACATTGAAAATGTATTAAAATTGCAAAATTTGGTTTTAGGTTATGTGGGCTTGCAAGTCTGCAATCGAATCGCTCGACTTGGGTTATAGACCTAACTAGCCAAGGAAAAAAGTGATTAAGACATGCACTAAAATTTTGCTTTAAATGCAAAATTTTTAAAAGAAAAAGCCATTAAACTCCACGGTTGAATTTCAAAAAATTTTCAATCATTAACCAAATTTTAAATGTAATTTCTTTACAAAAATTTTGCTTTAAATGCATTAAAACACGTTAAAATAGCATTATATATGAAAAATCACATTAAAAATGCATTAAAATTGCAAAATTCAGTCTCAAGTTGTGTGGGCTTGCGAGTCTGCAATTGAATCGCCTAACCTAGGTTATAGACCTAACTAGCCAAGGAAAATAGTGATTAATACATGCACTAATGATGCCCATACATAATGCTAGTGTGTGAATACCATGCCAATGTCGTTCGATGGTAGGGAAAGGTGGCCCAAGCTTCATTCTTTAAGATAGATTTTTTGGGGCATTTTTTCATATTTTTTGGAATTAAAATATTTTAATTACTTTTACCTATTTAATTTATATGGCCAATTGATATTATTTTGGATTGAAAATTTTACTTAATATTACCATTTTTAGGCTTTCATATATATTTTTTGTAAAATTTTTAAGAATTATTTAGTCCATTAATTATTTCTCTATGTGTATATATGTATAGGAAAACAATTTCAAAAAATTATTTAGGCTTATATTATGGCATGAGATTTTGTGTAATTGTAAGTCCACCTATTTTAGGCCCAATTACATAAAATTTTATTCATTTTAATAAAACAGCAATTGGATCAAAGAAAGTATCATATTAATAATATATTAATACCCTATCGATATAATGTTGTTAATGTGATTTATTAGTAACAATATAAGTGTAGAAATAAATATTATATTTCTAAAATTTTTCATCACTCTATCAATGCTAAAATTTTAGTATGATATTTAGTCTTGTATTACATCATATGGCCTTTAATGCCTTATTGGTATTGAGTTTTATAACGTAATATTGAGTTCAATTGCATAGTTTGTTGAGAGAAATTTCTAGCATTATTAAGGTTAAATATGTATTAATATTTTGAATTTCATTTCCTCAACTTCTTTACCTATATAATCAAATACAATTGATATGTTTAATAAGATGAATCATGAGAACTAGGTTGAATCACTAAAACTATATCTTGCAATTTCTAACCTTGATCTGGGGATTAAAAAAATAGAACCTAAAATCAATGTTGAGTTTACAACAGATCAAAAAAATCATCCTGAAAAGTGGATCCACTTTAACAAAGTGTACTTAATAGTAATGAAGTACATGATGGATAAAATAATAAGAAAAAGCATTCCTGAAATGAAAAATGCAAAAAAGTTCCAAGATTCTATAGCCAAAAAATATAAGAAGTTTGATAAAGTTGAGGAAGAATGATATCTTTCATTACTTGAAAAATTAGTGTACAATAGTGTCAATGGGGTAAGAAAGCACATTTTGAGATTAATTAACTATTACAACAAATTGAAAATCATATAAGTTAATTTGGGAGAAAGTTATTTGACTTGCGCATACTAGAGTCTTTTCCATCTTAATTTGACATTTTGAAAATTTCTCACAATACTCAAAAATCCAAATGGACCATCAATGAGCCCATTTTAATTGTTACACAAGTCAAAGAAAATATAAAGAAATGTAAGGTTCAATTAATTATTCATACCTCGCATGGCACAAATTCAAATCATGGTAAGAGATCTAATCAGAAAAATGGCAAAGGTCATTATAACCATGGAAGGAAAAAGGGTGAGATAGGTGAATCTAAAAGCTAACAATACTATAAATCCAATAAAACCCATTCAAAGGGTAATTATAGGTTCTGCAAGAAGTATGAGCATAAAAAAATGAACTGCTTTAAATACAAGAAGTGGGTTAAAAAGAAAAAGAAAGACACCTATCTAACTTTAATTTATTTTGAGTTAAACATTATTCATATGCCATCAAACTTTTGCTAGTTAGATACTAGCATGACTATTTGTATAACTAATTATTTTTAGGAGTTGATAAATTTGAGGAAACTAAATGGAGGAGAGCTGATTATGGGACCAAAAAATGGAGACAAAGTTGAAGTTGAGCACACAGAATCAGTAAAGTTAAAATTGAAGACTAGATATGAGTTTTTATTAAATAATGTAGTTTATGTACCTTCCATGAGAAGAAATTCAATTTTAATTATTGCTTTGGATTCTGTTAAATACTCTTGTCATTTTGAAAATAGAAAAGTTGAATTACCTTATAAATTCTTTATTATGCGTATTGGTTCTGTGTGTGACGATTTATATGGAGTTAATTTAAATTCTATTTTTGTAAACTTAAAAAAAATTGTTATTGGTAAGAAAAGAAGTTGAATTGATAAAAGATACTTAATGTTGTGGCATAAAAATTTAGGTCACATTTATAAAGAAAGAATTTGGAGACTTGTAAAGGGAGAAGTACTTTGTGATTTGAACTTCTCAAGTTTTGGAGCCTGTGTGTATTGCATTAAAGGAAAACTTGTAGTTAGAGTTAGAAAGGATAAAAGAAGCAAAAAAGAGAATTTTCTAGAATCGATTCACACTAACATTAGTGAGCCTATAACACCTATTATTATAGGAGGCTACAAATATTTTATTATATTCATCAATAATTACTCTAAATTTAGTTAGATAGAGTTACTTGGTAAGAAATCGAAATCATTAGAAGCCTTCAAATCATTCAAGGTGGTAATTGAACTAAAACTAAGGAAACAAATAAAGTATGTTAATTCTGATGAAGGTAATAAGTATTATAGTAAGTACAATGAAATAGAAAGGAACCCTAGTTCATTTACGAGATACCTATAAGAGTGTAGAATTTAAACAAGTTATACTTGCCTAGAACACTAGAGCAAAATAGAATTGCAAAAGGAAAAAATTGAACTCTTATGAACATAGTGAGATATATACTAGCTTATACTTTGTTACTATAATTCTTATGAGGTGATACATTAAAAACAACGTCATACATTCTAAATTAGGTCTCCAACAAATTAGTACCTAAAACCCCTTATAAATTGTTGTACAATACAATACAAACATATTTTACAATTAATTAAATATATTTTCAAACAAATTCTTCTAATTTTAAAAATAAAATATAAAAGATTATTTTTTAAAAATAGTAAACAAACATATCCTTAATTTTCTTACAAAATTTTGGCATATAACTGTGCTGGTGAGTACGAATTGTCATTAGATAACTTCTTTCCCTCCTTATTTAAGTGCTTAGAAAACTCTCCAAAGTTACTCAAATTGGAATAATACCAAGAATTTAAAAAAAAAATAAAGTATTGAAAGATATCAGGGAATTTTGTAAGGTTAAAGATCCGTTCTCTTCCTCTCTGGTCAAAACTCTCAAATAATGAAAATTATTTAGCATAATCTTCTCCTTTCCCCTCTATATATAGCATAAGTGTTCTTCCACGGCGCATTTCAGCCTTCCAATTTGGATTGAAATTTCACAATTCAGGATAGGGATGGCCAAAATAAAAGCAACCCTGGATTGGTGTTCATAGCTCACATGTGATGGTTATAGTTCTCCATGGGATGAATTTAAAAAAGACAAGTCCATTGAAATCTCAGAAGACCAAATAAAACTGGCAAAACTGTCCGTATTAACATTTGCAAAATAATCTGGGGGTGAATTGAAAAGAAGAACAAGTCTGAATACATTGATGCTCAACAAAAAAGGGTGGCAGAGTCATGAAGAAAATCTCAAAATAGTGAGGTCCAAATAATCAACTACTATGCTACCTCCATTCATGCTCAGATAACCTTATCACCAGAAGATGAGGTTTATAATATACAAGCCCAATATAGGATTAGTTTGAAGTGACTTCACTTTCAAGCCAAGTCTGGACGGATTCCTGCTGGTAGATACAAAGTCAAATATGCTTTCCAAACACTGCTCTCTCACCACTATCTATGCTTTGTTCACACGAATCCGTTGCCCTTCTAAGAACTGCAGTCCATAGAATATCACATATAATCAGTCCAATGATAAAATCAATGGCTAAAAGTTCCGGTTCATATCAATGAACAATAAAATCCCATTATGCAGTCAAATTTAAGTATAAAACATCTTTTTAAAGCCAAGAAACACATTTGGATATGAATCGAAAAATTTGGGTAAAATAAAGGTGATTCATTGGAGTAAAAAATATAAAGTGATTGATAAAAAGAAATGTCCAATGCAGATCATCAATCACATCTTTTGGTCCATGGGAGGTCTCTTCCCCATTCACAAGGTTAGTGCACAGAGGAAAATTTGCAGAGGTGTAGTGGCATCAGCAATCAATATGTCAAAAACATGTTGGATGCAGATCAGGTACAAGCTTCTTGAGAAATCAAAGTTGTCTTGCAATACTTCTGAACTAAAAATGAAAGCAAGCTAAGCTCAACTAATAGACATATATAGACATTTACGACCAGAAATTTTACTCTAACAAGCATGCAAGAACCTCTCCACCACTATTAACAGCAAGAATAGGGGTAAAAACTCAATTTTTTCCTCTGATATAGGATGCATGTACTTTTAGAGTATGTCTGGATATCTGAGATTTCACATAGACAGAAAAAGCAGCAAACAACTTACAGAATTGTTGAAAGATGAGATTGCAGCTTCTACATCTTCATCTGAAGAAAAGGTAACAAAACCAAACCCAGAAGACTTTGAAGTCCCAGGAACCCGTGAAATTTTGGCACTAAGAACATTTCCCTTTGTAGAGAACAACTCTTTAAGTGAATCTCTTGTTACTGTCTTTGCAAGATTTCCTACATATACTTTGTGAGGGCTGTCAATAAATTCAGATTCCTCTGCCTGGACAAAGGACAAATCCAAAGATGATAAAGGTTTCTCTGTTATGTTAACTTTGATCTCACGCCCTCCAATTTGCTGTCATCAAACAGTGAAGTTCATCAATTATCTAAGAAACATAGACTGTAATATTTCTGCAGATTTTTATGAAACCTTTCAATGCAGAATGACTTACAGTGCCATTTAGTTTCTCTATCACTGCATTTGCATCCTCAACAGTCTTCATGGTAACAAATGCAAAGCGGCGACTCCTTCCAGAGTATTTGTCATACATAACCTACGAAACAAATCATATAAAATAGCTCACAGCGCACCTGAACAACCCTCTCTCATGTATCACGCAGAAATGGTGATTTCAAATATGAACAATACCCTTTACAAATTAAGGTAATTGACGATTTGACATGAATATTAAATTATGAACATATAACTTACCCTGTCAAGACCAGTGAATTTAGTATAGATGTATTCTAATCAGGTCTATAATAGAACCATTGAATTATTCTGCAAGCCCTTAATATTAATAATTTAATATACCTATCACCAAGGTGAGGGAAAAAGTTCTCTCCTTTTTTTTTTTTTGGGGAGAATGTGTGACATCTGAGTTGCCACATAACTAACAGCAAACAAACAAACAGTACATATGCGCCTCAAAACTAACTAATCAATAGCCTATTTGAAAGACCCTCACTTGCAAAACCTATTTGAATAAGCAAACAACCCACATAAACCACCCTAAGTACAAGCTCCTAAATTTCTCTTTCAAATTAAGCTTCAAATAAATACAAACTCTATAACCTTGGAAAATGCAGCAAAATGGGACATACAAAGAGGACACCCATAAGCCATAATTTACATTTATTGTAGAGTACCTCGGCTTTCTCAACAACACCATGCTCTTGGACAATTCGGGTAAGCTCATCGTTATTCACATTGCGAGGAATGTTGCCAACATAGAGCCTCCTTGCCGCCTCAGATTTTGGATCGACCGAAGTCACTGCAGCTTCTTCAGCTACAGCAAAGGGTCTCCGGTAGTGTCCGGGTGTTCTAATTGAAGGAAAAGTTGTCAATCTAAGAATGGACTGTAAATGTGTAGGTTTAAAAATGTGATTAGAGAAGCTTGATGGGATTTTGAAGGACTTTGTGGGATTAGAAAGAAGACCGGGCGGTGAGATTAGGAAGGAGTACATAGCCATTGTTGGCTTGCGAAAATAGAGAAGACGGAGAAGATGGGGAAAATGAGAAGCTTTTAGAATAGTGAACTCGGGAAATGGGGAAAGAGGGGTTTATCTCGTTATCCTATTCGATATTCAGAAATCAGAATTTTGGTATTTTAAAGTCAAGGATGCTGTCAGAGTGTCATTCCTCGCAGGATACAAAGTTTTATTTTCGTTGTTACGGTGTCCCGGGAGGTTTGAAACTCGGAGTGACGTAGCACAATGCAAATTGTTGGATGAGATTATTAAGAATTTTGGTAATCTCATCCAATAATTCATAATACACCATGTCACCCCGAATTTGAAACCCCAAAGGTACCGTAAAATTGGCCTATTTTTATTTGACTAAAGTAAAATTAGAAGAGAAAAGAAAAGGAGGTCCCGGAAACCAGAGAAGAAAGGAATTGAGCTTAGAAAGTTTCTTATTTGAAACGAATGAAAATAAGAAAGAAAGAAAAATATAATATTTATATGAAATGATTGAAAATTGAAGAGAAAAAAATTAGATTGAATTAATTGATTATAATATTTTTATAGCATATTTATATTTAGATAGTTATAATATTAATATATTAAATTTAATTAGAAATTAATGATATATTAATAAAATGTCATATAATTAATTAATGGTAGATATTTATTAAATATAAAATCACAAAAATATATTGATAGAATCAATAAAAATCAAAATTTATAAATAATTTAATATTTAAAAAATTATTTTAAACAATTCTATGAAATATATTTTATGCAAGTAAGAGATTCTCTTAATAAAAAATAAGAATATCAAGCAAAATAAAATTTAAATCTTTTCATTTGAAAGTGAGAATAAGATTATAGAAATAACATTATTCTTTAATAAAATTCATTTGATTTATAAATGAATTCAGATCACTTCTTATCCTCACAAAGTGAAGTAAATTTCAAAAGGAAGGAATAAATATATAATTATTTTTATTTAAAATTATGAATCTTAGTAAAAAGATAGTTGATTTCAAATAAAAGTTATATCATTTTTATAAAAAATGATATAAAAATAAAAAAAATTAAAAAATTTAGAGGTGAACACTATAGACTTATTTTCTTAATTAAAAAATGATAATTATTTTAAGACAGTATACCTTCTTTATTATTAATTATTATATGTATGTATATTTAATAATTTAATTTTTCTAAAAAAGAAAAAAATTATTTTACATAGTTCTCAATACTCTAAACCTTCACTTCCATTAACCTTTCCTCTAGTCAACAGGATAAAGTGTGGGAAGACAAAAATTCTAACACCTATATGGGTTCTCAAAGGCAACCATAGGAAAAATGAAAATAAAGCCCCCACACTACCCGAATTTCTTCTCTTTTCTTAAGGAAGGGAGACAATTTCACTAGGGCCCACATATTTTTTTCACTGTACTCACTCTCCTCTCAATTTTCACTCAGTAGCCAAATAGCTGAAAGTCACAATTTCACCCTCAATTTTACCTCCTCATTTACTTTCTCCCTTGATTTTCCCCATTCTAAACATAAGCTTAAAGACTTCGTTTTTACTTTATACCCACTTGTTTTTTCACGAAATTACGTAATTTCACATTAAAAAGTTATCTATTAAATTACTCCATTCTTTTTTGGACAAAATACAAGTAAATCCTTTGGAATAAGTCTTGTATCAAATAGCCTTTTTAAACTTTTAAACCTTTCAAATAATTCTTTTGAACTTTTTTAAAAATGCAAAATTGTCACAAATCAAGTATAGATGGAAACTTTGCAAAAGGCTATCTTTTAAGCTTTGATCACTAAAGCAAGACTCTAATCACTAAAGCTATTGCTTCCTCAATTTTTCTCCTTATTTTTGCAACTAGCCATTGATTAAGGGCTTAAAGATTGAAGCCCAAAGAGAATGGAAGGAGTAACCTCCCAATCTTTTTGCTCTAATGTGGGTTCAACAAAAATCATAAATCGTAATGGTAAGGCTATTAACTTTGATGCCTCTAATTACTTTAACTTACAAAAATAAAACAAAGAATCACTACCATCAAAAGCTTTCTCATAAAAGTTAATCACTTTTTGAAATTCATAGAAAGGGATACAACATTCAAGAACCTGCATGGTGCTTTTCCGTAAATCTTACATCCATCAAAATTTCCTTTTTAATTTGTAAAATCTCATCTAGTTTCAATAACTTGTGCATGCTAAGATCTTTGACCTTCGATCTAAATACAATAAGAAAAAATATAAATCTTCCTCAAGTTTGAGAAAAACATAAAATAAGCTTAGACATTCTTCCTATCATTATATAAAACTATTAATAATTTCAATAACTATCAAAGAAAGGAGAAATCTCTCATAAAATAGGCATGACAAGATATTTATTTCACTAAACAAGGGCTAGGAACAATTTGATTCCATATACACTACACCAAAATTAGAGTAAGAAAATGAGCCATACATTTAGGCATTTTATAAAATCACTATGGCATTATGGTTAACCATTATCTAACATTACAGGCAAGATACATAAAAAGGTAAAAAGATATTAATAATCAAAGGTGCAAAATGGACCAAAGTTTGCAAATTTATCTGCGAACTCTATAGGCTTTAATAAACTTAAACTACCTAAATTTTGGTTCTTTTTTCACAGGTAATATAAACCAGTACGGGCGAACCAAAATTAACATGAACCAAGTGGATACAAACTAATCCATGGACTTGCAGTTAAAGTTCGCAGACAGGATACAAATCAAATATGGATTCTTTAACACTTAATCTATTTTTTTATGGGTAATACAAATCAAACTCAAATGGACTGAGCCTAAATAAATCGATTTGCATTCGATTTGGTTCAGTCATTTTACACCCTTATTAATAATTATTCTAAAAGCATTAAAAGCTTTATATCCTTCAATATTTAATTCATACAACTACTCCAAATCAACAATAAATAATTTTTTACAAAATTCCTCCAACAACTAGCTGTAAAACAAAAAATTATAGTAGATAAAAAAGCATGGCAAGCTCAAAATCTAAAGATCTAACAAAATTTAACTTTCATGTAAAAGATAAACAAAAATAGTAGGAAACTAGAGACCAATAACTATGAATTGACTTCTCAAGAAATATTAAAGTATGTAGGATGATCAATTCAACAAAGAATCATAAGTAGTAAATGTTAAGCACAATGAACTTGCTTTTCCAACATAGAACAAGGCTAAGCAAATAATTTTTCATAAAGATACAAATAAATACAATGATCTAAGCATGGTGGCTACATCAACTAAATAAAAGCTATAATGATCAACGAATTAAACGCAAAAACTTGTAATAACATAACAACAAAACTTAATGAAATAAAATTAAAGAATAACAATACTTTATCAAATAGAAAACTATAAATCGATTCAACATACATTGCTTAATTCTTCATTTTAGACAAAATGAAAGGTCTAATCTAACAAAAATGAACAAAAAAATTAGGTAAAGTTATCATTGCTCTTGGAATGTGTTAGTTTAATTGGTTTGTCTTTTTCTTTATAAATTGGACTCGATAAAATTAGAGGAAGAATTTAAAATTGATAATTTAGATTTTAAGCAAGATCACTACTTAAGTCATGGGAAAAGTAATTTGGTGAAGAGAAGCAAGTTAGATACAAGTTTAAAGGCTCCTAAAAAGATGAACAAGTTAATGAGAAATTGGGATTATATATAATAGCGAGGATGATAAAAGTAGAATAAAGCCAAAAAATGAAATGATATCTTGTGAAAAAGATGAATTTGTTAATGTAAAATTTGATGACTTTGTAAACAAATTTAAGCCATAACTTAGGCTACAGAAGATGGAATCTTTTGCCTAATATAAATAGATGCTTGAAGGAAATTAAGAATCAAGCAAGGATCACGAAGTTGTGCCATCTATTTTAACCTAATTTATAATATTTTCATATTTTTAAAAAGTTTAAGAGGTTATTTGACATAAGACTATATTTCAAAGGGCTTATTTATACTTTATCCTCTTTTTTCTCTAAGGAAAAGTAAAAGATCTCTCGCTCTTTCTTTTAAGGTAAAGAAAAAAAATTAAAAGATCTCTTTTCTATCTTTTTTTTTTGTTAGTTATGAATAAAAATGAAAAAAGAAAAATTTTTAAGGTGCTTTTGTTCCAGCAAAAAAATCATTTTTGGAAAATAAAATTTTATCTTCTAATGTTTGAAATTTTAAAAGAAAATCAATTAATAGACCTATGCTTTGCCCAAATGGAAGTTAACTTCCAGTACATCTCTTCTTCACATTAAAACATTACTTTCAATTTCAATCTTTTCTCTATTACTTAAACTTTTTTAATAATAATAATAATAATAATAAATTAGCAAAAAAAAGATAGTTTAATGCTTAAATTTGTACTTCAAATAATTTTAAGATTTATAAAATATAACTAGTCCATTTTTTATTGAGACGTTAGTTATGATTAATCAATTTTTCTAGTTCTTTACGAATAATTTAATGAAAAGTATTATTTTATATATTATTTTACATCTATAGGTTATTTTAACAATTGTACAATAATATTAAATAGTATATTAAGAGTTTTAAAAAAATTATATATGGAAAATATTTTCCATTTCTATAACAAGCATAATAACATGTTTTTAATTGATATTACCAAACATCACAAAATATTCATTTATGTAGGAATATGTTTTCAATGAAAAGTATTTTCCTCCATCATATATTTTTCTATCAAAACAAATGAACTCTTAATGGAAAGAATATTATATATTGATTATTTTTAAATTCTCTCAATTTAATTTTTAAATGGAAAAAATTATACTTTTAACCTTCTAATTTCTATTGAAAATTCAATTTTATCTTCTTATTTTTTATTGAGAAAAAGAAAAGTGATAATTTATTTAATGCACACTTATAAGATCTTAAGTTTGAACATTAGACATAACATAAAGTAAAACCCTGAAGGCAACATTAGGTATCACTATACTACTAAGATGTTAACAAATTTATCCTCTAACTTCCCCCAAACGCACTATATTACTTAACAACTTAGGCTTTATTTTACGTAACAAATAAGTTGTGTTAACAAAAAAAATTCTAATTTGGTAAATTATTTTGAGTAACCCATAACTAATAACTTGCTAATTTTTTCCTAAGATATCTTTTTTCCTTTAACTAATTGACAATTGATGCCTTTAATCATGAAAATCTAGATATTATTAATTCAATTTTAGTAAATTATATCACTTATTTTAAATCATAAATATATAAATGAATGTATAGATAAATATGTAATGTCATAAAATTTAATTAATTATATTTTTATTATAAATAATAATTAAATAAAAAATTATGAAATTAAATAAATATGTAACATTGAATTTTAGGTTATTATATTTTTATTTTAAATATATTGATTACATTAATATAATTTAACTTTAAAATAAATATAAATCAATTTAATTTATATATTTATTTTGATTAATGTTAAAATAATGCCTTTTTTAGGAAATCATTATTGTTTGCCTTTATAGGAAATTATAGAATAATTCTAGATTGATTATGTAAATATTAGGAAGTTATTTTATATTGATATTTTTTCCTTTCTAACTTGATTAGGTTTATATTTAGTATCACAAATTTAATTATAATTTATTACAACTTTTGTATATAAATAGATTTCCTAACTGTAGCTAATTACTTAAGCCATTTTCAACAATTCAAATTAATATCAGAGCCCTCACATTGAGTGACTCTACTTTTGTTTTAGTTATCTTCTATTGAATTTCAAGACTATCTTATTTTATCTAGAAATACAAACCTAAATACCTCCAAGCACCCAAACACAGAATTCCCTTTTTTTCCTTTCAAAAACTATTTCACATAATACACAATAGCACCCAATCTAATTACTCTAATTCATGTAGCAATCACATGAGTTTTGATAAATGACCACCGAAATCATCATCACTGGTAAATTTCTAGCCTTTTTAACCAATGCATGAATAGTACATTCCATTACTATAGACGCGTGTGAACAATATGTGTCACCCTACCATGATTGCACCTTCTCACCAAATCTATCTGTGGCATCAGTTTTGAAATCTAAACATCAAACCCTTTTATTTCAAATGCAAACAGTAAGATCTTTTTTATTTTTTTCCAAGTTTTTGGTTTTTGCTTGCTGCCCTTCTAGTTTCTAATTATTGCCTTTCTAGTTTCTGGTTGTTATCCTTCTGATTTTTGGTGTTTTGTTTTTTGGTTGCTCCTTTTTTGTTTACCTCTTTTACATAGAAGAAAATTCAAAGATTACAAAGAACTTTTCCTCCTTATCTAATGGTAGTCTTACCATCATATCAATCAAACTGAATGAAGACAATTATACTCCATCGTCTATTACTATTCAAACTTGGTTTAAAGGGAAGGAAGTGCAAAATCACTTGACCAAAAAACTTATAAATATATTTACACCCAATCAACCAACTTGGAAAAAATTGGATACTCAATTATTATTTATTTTATGGCAATCTATTAAACTTGATTTGTTCATCTATTTTCATTCTTCTACAAGTTATTATGATGTGCAGGAAAAAGCTAAACAACTATATTCAAATAATATCCAATGACCTTATAATCTTGTGTATAATCTAGTTAATTTGAAGTAATATGATTCTAACATCTTTTGTTATATTAAGAGAGTCCAAATTGTTATAGAAGAATTCCAGCAACTACTAGCTATCATAACTGATATCACTGTATAGGAGGCGCAGCAAAATTAATTTTTTATGGCCTTTATTCTTGCAAGTGTTAACAAAATTTTCTGTAGTTTGTAATCAATTATTGGCTTCTACATAAATTCCAACCTTGAATGATTTCTCAAGCCTACTACAAAATAAACCTTTAACACTTTTCACCAGAGAGAATGATAAGCCTCCCACACCTTTCGTCATAGGAAATGATAATTCTGCCTTAATATCCCATTCTAATGACAAAAGACGAGGTGATTATGGAAATCAAGAAGGTGGAAGGGGACATGGAGGATAAAGAAAGTTTCGTTATTACTGCAATTATTGCCAAAAACCTGGGTATTCACAAGAACGTTGTTGGGTCTTGTATGGACATCTTACATGGCCCGCCTTAACAACATTGAAACCAATATAGATATAGCTAATAATGAAGCAAGTAATCACTCAATCCCATTTAATTAAGAGCTTCAAGGGTTCTTTCAAAATCTATTCATTTAGCATAAACAAGGAAAAAGTATTACCTTTATAGTACATTTTAGTAATTCTACCGCCTATTTATCTCATTCAATATCCTTAGAACCTTATGTGTTTAATTCGGGAGCTTCTAATCACATAACTAGAAACAAATCCTTATTTACTCATTTTTATACCGATAAATCTCTTCTTGTTGTCACTTTAGCTGATAGAACAAAAATCAGTATACAAGCTATTGGTTAAGTAAATTCTTTCCCATCTTTGCCTTTAAAATTAGTCCTTTATATTCTCGATTGCCTACTTAATTTAATATCTGCTAGCCAACTTATATACACTCTTAATTGTTCTATAACCTTTTTTGCTAATTCTTTTTCCATACAAGACCAGAGAATGGGGATAATAAGTGGCACTAGGCAAAAGTCACAAGGACTTTATTACATCTAACTAACTTCTCTAGTAATTTATGTTGCTGCTGAGTCACTTAAATTACTTCATTGCCATTTGGGTTACCCTGGTATCATAAAATGGTTTCTTATCTTTTCACTTTAGAGCCTTTAAAGTGTGAGTCTTGTTAGCTTGGTAAGCATATACAAAGTTTATTCCTTAGTAAAACCCACAATAAAACTAAGCCATTATTTTCTATCATTTATTCTAATATTTAGGGTCTGAGTTGTGTTACTTCAACTTTAGGTTTTTGATATTTTGTTACATTTATTGATAATTACTCTCAATATACATGCTTATATTTAATGAAAGATCACTTTAAGTTATTTTTAATTTTTAAGTCTTTTTATTCTAAAATTCAAAATCAATTTGGTGTTAAAATTCACATCCTTTGGAATAACAATGCATAAAGAATATTTTTCTACATCTTTTCTTTTTTCATCTCCTCTAAAGACATTATCTATCAATCCATATCTCCACACACATTAACAAAATGGAATTGTTGAAAGAAAGAATTGACATTTAATTTAAATTACATGAACTCATTTGATACATGCAAATGTTCCTTTTCATTTTTAGGCAGATGTTGTTTGAATTGCATGTTATTTAATTAATTGCATGCCTTCTTCTATTTTAAATAATCAAATTCCTTACTTTTTAGTTTTTCCAAAAAAACCCATATATAAACTTCCTCTTCGTATTTTTGAATGCACTTGTTTTGTTCATGATCTTTCTCCAGGAAAAGATAAATTATCCTCTAAATCCATTAAATATATTTTTTATAGTATTCAAGATTACAAAAAGGTTACAATTATTATTTATAATATTTGTATAATTTTTTTACTTCTATTGATGTTACATTTTTTGAGTCTTCTCTATTTTTCTCCTCTTTAATAGAATCCATTCCTTTAATTAAAGTTTTACTCATTCCTTTTTATGATCCTACACTTGTAATATCTCTATAGGATAAACCCTTAATTACCTATCAATGATTACTTTATCCAACTCAGATTGTTAAAAATTCAGTTAATTCAATACTAGCCCAAATTACTACAAAAGCTTCTACAGACCCATACCTTAAGCTAACATCATCTCTAGAATCCAATCCACTAGATAGTCTTGATGACCTTCCTATCACTTTTTGAAAAGCTAATCGTTTTACTCGAAACCCATACCTTATTTATAATTTTCTAAATTATCATCGTCTTTTTACATCGCACCATACTTTTGTTTTTGCTTTGTCCTATATCATCATTCCCAAAATTGTGCAGGAAGCTCTCTCTCACACAGGGTGATGTCAAGTAATGATGGATGTGATGATTGCATTACACACCACATTGGTACATAAGAATTACTACCTTTGCCTACTAGCAAATCTTTAGTTGGATATTGTTGGGTCTTCACTATTAAAGTTAGTTCTAATAAAAATATTAACCGATTAAAAGCTCAACTTATGGCAAAATACTATACTCAAATTTTTTGTTTGGATTACGGGGATATATTTTCACCTGCTGCAAAGATCGCCTCAATTTGCCTTTTCCTTTCTCTAACTACCATTCATCATTGACCTTTACATTAGTTAAACATTAAAAATACTTTCTTACATGGTAATCTTGAAGATGAAGTTTACATAGAGCAACCACTAAGGTTCGTTGCTTAAGGGGAGAATTATTTATTGGTGTGCGTATGTCCTAAGAGCTAATCATAAGATGATTGTAATAACACACAATATATTACATTTTATTTTAGGAAATATAATTATTATATTTTATTTTAATATTTTCACATTTTATAATTCAAATATAATAATTATCCTTGAAATAATTTTACTATTCCTAAAATATTCATAGTCAAATATTATTACAAAAGGGATAACAATAATATATTGAGGCTATCATGTATGGTGACTGATGATTATAAATCATAGATATTGATATCAAGTTAATACATGGGTATATTGTTAATGAACAAATATACTGGACTGACCTACTGTTAGAATACTATATGAATTGTCATATGTCATTAGCTATTCTCATGTGACCACAATGCACATAATCATTTAACCTAAAGCTACTATGGTTTCCTACATGAAGGGTCACACACTTTGATGTCGTCTTGTATCATCTTTAATCAGGTTAACATGTAGGGCATTAATTAGGTGTGTCACGAATCATACAGAGGGATGTGAGTAATGTAGATAAGATTTTGTTACTCCTGTATAAAAGAGAGATATCCTTGGACCCCTTGATTGAGTGAAACTTAAAAATGCATAGGCATGCTCAACTGGATCAATATATAATATTGATCATTTATTTAAGTTAGTCTACTCAGTATCAAGAAATATAAATTGAACATTGACAAAGATGACACATTCCATGCCTCTAGTTTAATTTAGATATCATTACAAGAAAGACTATGATGCAAAGTGTTGATCACGCATTAGATGGATGTCAAATCATAGACATTCTTACTACTTAGGTGGCAATGATGTATTGCTAAATACCACTCACTGTCTATGATCTAATGACGGGTCATTGTCAAATATAACAGGAACCTACAGGGTCACACAAAAAGAGTAAGAATGAGACAGTAATTAATTAGTTTTTAGTTAGACTAAAACTTATTAATTGGACTTGTTATTTATATATATATATATATATATATATATATATATATATATATATATATATATTATCAAAATAATAATGTATATATATTATTCATATAATATATATTTTATATTATATTATATAATATTATCTGATATTAAAATAATATCAGATAATTATACAATTTAATATTAAATAATTATATTATAAGATAATGTTATTATTTAATAATATTTAGTTATTAATATTAAAATAATATTAGATAACTAATGAATAAGCTCTATCTCTCCTCACTCATACCATATTAGAGATAAGGTATTAGAGGTTAAGTAAAATTAAGATTAGTTGCAGTTTTCCTAGTAGGACTAAGAAAGATGCATGCTTTTAGTTTTATAAAAGGGGCATGAAGGCATTATTATTTTACATGAAAACAAGAAAATTCATCATCAGTAAAACTACACAAAAACACCTTACAAAATCACACTAAACCCCTTTTCTTTGTGTGAGATGAATCCTAACAAATTCATAGACGTTGAGAAGTCACCATTCCCTTTGTGTGGATATTGTAGAGGCACCATTACCTAATTATGCTTGTGATTTACATCTGTACTGCAAGAGGTAATATTTAACTCTTGATTTATGTCCTTGCGCATTGATCCATGGGAAGGTTTCACATGATATAATTTTGAAAAATTATTTTTCTGCTGCACTACATAATGTATGTGAAACCTAACATTATCTAGTATGTAAATTGAAGAAATCTCTTTATGGCCTCAAATAATCTCTACAAGCTTGGTTTGGGAGATTTAGTAAAGTTATCTAAGATTTTGGCATGCAACAAAGTGAAGTTAATCACTCTATTTTTTTATCACTCTTTTATTTCTAGTCAAATATGCCTAATTGTTTATGTTGATGACATAGTAATTACAAGATATGATCACAAGGGCATTGACCAACTTAAATAACATTTGTTTCGTCACTTCCAAACTATGGATCTTAGGAAACTTCATTAATTTCTTGGCATTGAGATAACATAATCTCAATCCTATATCCTTATTTGTCAGAGGAAATATGCTTTTGATATACTAAGTGAGATAGGTATGATGGAGTGCAAGCTAATTGACACACCTATAGATCTAAATGTAAAACTTCTATCAAATCAGGAGGAGTCTTTTTCAAATCTGGGAAGATATCAAAGGTTTGTTGAAAAATTGAATTATCTTATAATTACTAGACTTGATATCTTATTTGTTGTAAGTTTAGTGAGTCAATTCCTTAACTCACCCTATGAAGTTTATTGGGATGTTGTTACATGAATTTTTAGATACATTAAAATGAGTCTAAGAAAAGGATTATTATATAAAACTTGAGGCCACACTCAAGTTATTTAGTATTCTAATGCAAATTGGGCTCAGTCTCCAAGTGATCGACAATCCAATTCTAGATATTGTATTGAAGGAAATCTCATTTCATGAAAGAGTAAAAAGCAAAATGTGGTGGAAAGATTAAGTGTAGAAGTAGTATCAGCTATGGCATTAGCTACATGTAAACTTATATGGTTGAAACAATTGTTACAAAAACTCAAATTATATTAATTAAGTCCTATAGAACTTATATGTGATAATTAGGCCGCATTGCGCATTGTACATTGCTTCAAACCCAATCTTTCATGAGAGGACTAAACACATTGAACTTGACTATCACTTTATCCGAAAAAAGATAACTTTAAAAGAAATTAACACCATTTTGTAAACTCTAATGATTAATTAGCTGATATGTTTGTAAAGTCTCTTAGAAGACTAAGAATTAAGCACATATGTAACAAGTTAGATGTATTTGATATATATGCTCTAGCTTTAGGGGGACTATTGAGATTATATGCCTTTTTTAGGAAATTATTATTGTTTACTTTTTTAGAAAATCATTCTAGAATGATTCTAGATTGATTATGTAAATATTAGGAAATTATTTTAAATTAATATTTTTTCATTTCTAACTTAATTAGGATTATAATTAGTATCATAAATTTGATTGAAATTGATTATAACTTTTGTATATAAATAGACTTTCTGGTTATAGCTAATTGCTCAAGCCATTTTCAACAATTCAAACATTAACGTATCCTTTTATATTATTTTACATTTTCAACTAGTTTTAGAGTTAGTTTTATAAATTAATTCTTATATAATCAGTTAACTTTTAACTATTAACTATCAATAGTAACTATCAACTATCAATTACTTGCATAAAATAAAGCCTTAATTTTATTATATTTATTAATGGGGATGCATATATGGCATTTAAATTGATGTCCCATATGTCCCATGTAAGTCATATTATCATATTCTTAAGGTGAAAAGGTTTTGTTTCCTTAATTTTCACTAAAGTTTCAAAAGTAAACATAGCATTTAACCCCTCATTTATAAAAGTAACATATATTACATCCTCAAATTTCATAACTAATACTATTGGTATCTTATTTTTATTTTTATTATATTTATTTGTCTACCTATTTATTTAAATTATTAAATTGAATGAAAATTATTAAAGTTGATCATTAATTTTTTATCTTAGTAATGTCAAATACATATGTAATTTTTGGTTATATTCTTCTTTTACATCATTTATTTTAGTATTATGTATGAAGAAAGGGACAAATCATTATTACAAAAGCAAAAATAAGGAACCAATAATACTAATTACGAAATTTGAAGGATGTAGTAGTCACTAACTATAAAAGAGGGAGTAAATATTATGTTTACTCAAAGTTGCAATTTTGTCTACTAAATTTTATTTAAAGTAAATTTATCTTCTAACTTTTGATTTAAATGTGAAACCTTACTTTGATGTTATCTAATCTCTAATCCTTTAAGATTGTCATTATGTATATAACTTCAAACAATTTTAAATAATTTAGAATTGTACCTTAATGTGTTATGATCCACTTTTATAGAAATCACTTTATGCACTATTTTCAATACATTGAAAATGTTTTATCAATATTTAAATTTAATATTTACATTAGCTAATTATAATATATACAATTAAGTTTTAGTAGCATTTTATCTTTATATTACAATAAAATCCATTGTATGCTATAACTACTTTAAATTTGTTGCTACCCTTTTCTAATCCATCGTAACTCATTCAAAAATAAGGTTTCAAATATGGTATAATGGAAAATATTTTTGGATGAAATATTAGATAAAATTAAACAACTAAGAGAAAAATAAAGCAAACCTTTAGAAGTACCTTTTATAATATACACATATTCAAAATTCTAGACTCAAACTTGACACAATAAAAAAGAAAATTTTTTAAAAGTAATAATAAATACATTGCAACACTAAAAATGCTACTATATCTTTTACCCCATGGCAAGTGTTTTATGCTAAAGAGTACACTCTAGCTCCTTTACTTGTCATCCACATGTCCTCAAAGGGATTTATCTAGTTAATTTCCTATTCCTAGTAATTTTTTGTCAGGTGTCGTTGTATAAATAACTTAATTCTTGCCTAAATTTGATTTAATTGTACTTTATTATTTTTCTTATTATACTTGCAATTGTCTTACTTCTATACTTTATTTTATTATTATTTTCTACTCATTCACACTTTAACACTACTTTCTAGCATTTTGCTTCAATTTTTAACTTTTCTTTTCTTGCTTTTATTTATTATTCTCTTATTTCTATTCTTACTTATGGTGTTGCACTTAACAATTTCATTTTTATGCTTTTGTTTGATTTGTCTTTCTATAAAATTTTGATTTACCATTACTAATTCATAGTGAAATCTCTTTGATGCAATTTGTTGGAGTTTTATGATCTTATTGATGTTAAAACTGACTTTCAATTGTTTACCCTAACTTTAAAATACCAATTCAAGAAAGTTAATTAACTTTAAAGGGAACATTAAGCCTCTAAAAATATTGAAGCAAAGTTCCTACCAAAGTTGTCATTTCTTTTTATTTTTTTGTAAATTTTTAATTTCTCATTTTATTTTGTTGTTTTTATTTATTTTGGAGTTGGTTTGCTATTTATGTTATGCTTCTGAAAGTTTCATTTTTTATTGAGTTTTTAAAAGATTGATTTCTGAATTTTTCATGATAAATGGATTCTACACTCTATTGCCCAATTTTTCTTAGATGTTAAGATATAGCCAAATGAGTTATTTCAATGAGTTTTCAAAAATGATGACAATCTCTCTTTAGTCACTTCCATTGACTTTATCACGGAGATGATAATTAGTAGCAACATAAACAAAGGTTATTTATCTCAAAACTTAAAACATAACTACTATTATTACTTACTAGTTTATTTACTATTAATTAAATAAATTATTGAAATAATAAGTATATATCTTGTTCATGTTTTCTTTCTTTGGATATTTTATTTTTATTTGATATTTGATTTATTATTTATTCAATAATTGATGATTTCCTTTATTACTTCTATTGCAAACTAAAATTTTCTATCAGAATAATAGGCTAACATGTTGCCCAATCTTTATAATCTTAGGACTACAGTATTATTGTTAGGAAAAATAATTACTGGAATCAGAGTAACATGCAATAGAAAAATTAAATAATTCACTTGAATTAATTTTCTCCATACTTATAATAAAATATATTATCAGAAAATATTGTAAGAAAAATAAATCAGGAGACCAGTAATTTTTAACCGAAAAATCCCTCAATGTAAAAGTAAAAATCATATAACCTAATTTAGTAAAAAATTGACTAATAAAATAATGAATACAATATTTTTCTAAAAATTCTAAGGAATAACTAATATAAAACTCTTTACCAAAATAAGTAAAATTCTTAACAAAATCAACACAATAATCAATAATTAACATCAATTATTGTGGAAAACTAATCAGTAAAGAAGAAAAAAATCATAGAAATGTATACATTATACTGCCTAAATTACTAGAAATAATATACCCAAATTTGATGTAAATCTAAGTAAAAAAGAAGATAATTCTTCTAGTATAATTTGGCAAAATGGCATAACATGTCTTTCTTTCTCTATTACTACACGACTTTTGCCTCTTCACAAAACCACAAAAGCAACCCCTTTTAAATGCATGTAAACCTAGGTGTGAGAGGACTACATGAAAGTCAATCAACACACAAAATCCTATTCGGCCAATCTCGTACATAAAATTTTTTTGCTAGTTCTATTTGTACAAGCCTAGACATAATAAAGTCCTATAACTTTTCATGAAACAAGCCCAAATAAAGGTTTTAATTCATAACTCGCCCCACACTTTTTTTGTCTTTTATATTTTTTTATATATAAAATAAAAAATATAAATAAATTATGGATTCACTTAGGAGAACCCACTACCAATAAATCTCTTTTTTTCAACTAAATGGGAAATGCTGTCATTCTAGCTATTGAACTACATGTTTTAAGCTTTTCCCCTAGTAAAGGTTTAGTCAATATATTAGTACCATTATCATTTATATGAACTTTCTCAAGTTCCAGTAATTTATTACTTAAAACATCTCATATCCAAAGTAGAATTTTTACTAAGGTGTATTGCATTCTAATTATCACAAAACAGGATATACTGGGCTTACTTTAATCCAAGTTCTTGAAGAAACTTCTTCATCCACAATAACTCTTTATACACTTTAGTTACTATAATAAATTCCATCTCTATTGTTGAAAGAGCAACACATTTTTATAATTTGGATTACCCTACAAACTTAACCAAATAACTAGAAGTAGATAGATGAGAATTAATATCTCCAATTAAGTCTACGTTAGTAAAACCAATTAGAAAAGGTTTTTTATATCCAAAATATAAGCTCAAATTAGTTATACATCAAAGATATCTCATAATCTACTTTACAGCATTCCAATGATTTTTACCTAGATTTAAAAGAAAATGACTTACTATACCAACTACATAAGCAATGTCAACTCTAGTACATACCATGGCATATATTAGACTTCCAACTATTGAGACATAAGGAATTCTTCTCATACCTTGCTAACTTTTATCCATAGCTGGACATTGCTTGATACTCAATTTAAAAGGAGTAGTGAAAGGACCTGAAATAACTTTGGCATTTTCCATACTAAATTTCTAAAATACTTTTTTGATGTACTTTTTTTATAAGAAATAAAGCTTTCTTACACCTTTATCTTGAGTAATCATCATGCCTAAAATTTATTTTTCCTGACGCAAATCTTTCACGGTAAAAGACTTACTGAACTATTTTTTTAATTTAATGAATCTTATAACATTATTGTCGATAATCAGAATGTCATTAAGATAGAGCAAAAGGATGATAAAATATTCATTAGAGAATTTTTAAATAAATACACAATAATCAAAAGTTATCTTTTAGGAATCTTATTCCTCTATAATTGATTCAAACTTCTTATATTATTATCTAGGAACCTACTTTAACCCATAAAGACTCTTCCCCAATCTACATATATAGTTTTCTTTTTCTTTCACTTCTAAACCTTCTAGTTGCTTCACGTAAATCTTTTCTTTTAAATCACCATGAAGAAAAGCTATCTTCACATCTATCTACTCAATTTCTAAATTAAGATTATCTACTAAACTAAGTATCATACAAATAAAAGACATTTTTACAATAGGAGAAATTTTTTCACCAAAGTCAATTCCTTTTCTCTGACCAAATCTCTTTACAACTAATCTAGCTTTATATCAAAGTTTAGAGTTATACTTTTATTTTATATACCCATTTGTTCTTTAGAACTTTTATACTTTTTGATAATTTTACTAACTTATGGGTGTGATTTTCTTGTAAAAATTTCATTTCATCTTACATAACTTTAATCCACTTACTTTTATATTCATCTTCCATGACCTCATCATAACATTTTGGCTCTCCCCAATCAATCAAAAGAATGAACTTATCTTTAGTGAACCTTGTAGAAAGTTTTTTTATTTTGCTAGAGCTTTTAAGTGCAACAATTAGAGCTTCTAGTGTTGGTTGTTCATCATATACATGTTATGTAGGGCCATCTACATTAACTGTATCATTTTTAAAATTCTGAGCTTTAACTCTATTCTGCTCGTCTTTTAGATGAACCATATCCAAGTTAGATAATGGTTTATTGTGTTGAGGCATCAACACTTCTTCTATACTAATATTTTTTAATGTTTGATCTCCCACAAACATACACCTTTGTTTCTAATCAACTTCTTTTTAATAGGATCATAAATCCTGCTCCTCTTTTAGACGAACCATATCCAAGTTAGATAATGGTTTATTGTGATGAGGCATCAAGACTTCTTCCATGCTAATATTTTTTAATGTTTGATCTTCCACAAACATAACATCTTTGTTTCTAATCAACTTCTTTTTAATAGGATCATAAAATTTGTAGCCACATTCATCTTCAACCATAGCTTAGAAATATACATTGCTTTATCTTCATATTAAGCTTAAATATCTCATCTTTAGGAATATGCACATATACTTTACACAAAAAAACTCATAAATAATCATAAGAAACATTCTTACCTAACCAAACCTTTTCTAGCACTTCAAATTACAAAGGAACACATGGAGAGCAATTCAAAGTATGCATAATTATATCCAAAGCTTTAGCTTAAAACATTTTTAGTAGTCTAGCATGTGAAAGCAAGCATCTAACTCTCCTGCCCAATATTTTATTCATCCTTTTAGCTTAGCCATTCAACTAAGGAGTTTTTAGTGGTGTTTTCTGATATTTTATACCTTGTTCTTAGCAATAAGCATAAAAAGTCCTAAATATTCACTACCATTATTAGTGTGTATGTATTTTAACTTCTTCCTTATTTCTCTTTCAACTAAAGTGTGAAATTATTTCAATACTACAAACATTTAGTCTTTTATCTTCAATATGCATACCTATATCTTTTATGAGTAATCATTGATGAATGTAACAAAATAAAGAGAACCATTAAGTGTCCTTGTACTTATAGGATTACATATATAAGAATAGACTAACTCAAGTATATCTAATTTTCTGGAAGATAGATGACTTTTAAAAATTACTTTGCTTTATTTTTCAACTAAATAATGATACACTTATGTAAATATGAACTCTATACTCCACATAATACATCTTTTTTAAATAAAATAACAATCTTTTTTCACTCATATGCCATTACCTCTTTTGCCATAACTCAATCATATCACTTAACTTTATAGAATTAACAACATTTCTAATAATTTTTGCTTGAGTCAAGAAAAGTGTAAAATACCTTAAACTTTTAGCCACAACCATAGAACCTTTGGTAAGCTTCCGTTGGTCACATGAAAAGAAATTATTATAGCTTTCATCACAAAGTTTAGCTATAGAGAATAAGTTTAATTAAATAACCTTATCTTCATCACTTTCATCTTATTTACATTTCCCTTTTTTCTATATATTTTTATTTTTATTATCTTCCTTTAAATTCCAACAATATTTCTTGACATGTCCCTTTTTGTTATAATAATAATATTTAATATTTTCAAATCTTTTCCTAGATTTGCTTGTGCTTTGATCTTTGTTTCTTGAACCTTGACTTTCACTGCTACCTTGAAACTCAATAGCCATAATATTTAGCTATGAAGAACCTTGTGATTGTCTTCTTAACTCTTTATTCAAGATGCCATTTTTAGTAATTTCAATTGTTATCATGTCATTTAGGATAAAATTAAATATAAACATTCTAAATATCTATCATAAGTCTGGTAAAGAACTAAAAAGCATCAAATCCTAAACTTTATCTTCCAATTTGATATTTTATGCTCATCATTTGCTTTAAAGAGAGTATTTTATTATTCTTAAGCTTTTTAACATGCAGCTTTTCAAGTTTAATCCATAATATGTGAGCATATGTTTTCTATTCAATATAATTCCACACATTATCTTTTATCTACTATCTAATATACCTATAAACTTACCTATGCAACAAATCTTATTCTAAATCTGATTTATTTTTATATTTTTCAATAGCAAATATAGGCAAATAGTAATCTTTCATATAAAGCAAATCTTCTATCTTCCTTTTCCAAAAAACATAATTGTTACCATTTAAAAATATCATTCTACTTGTATTAGCATCTATATTCACACAAGTAAAATATATTAAAGCCTAAGCTTTGATACCACTTGTTGAAAAAAAATTAATTACTATGATCAAAGTAACACACGGTGGAAGAATTAAATAATTCACCTGGATTGACTTTTCTCATATGTATAATAAAATATATCACTAAAAACTATTGCAAGAAAAATAAAATAAGAGACTAATAATTTTTAACATGGAAACCCTTCAATGTGAGAATAAAGACCATGGGAACTAGTCTAGTAAATAATTCACTAATAAAATAATGGATACAACGTCTTTCTAGAAATTTTAAGGAATAACTAGTATAAACTCTTTACCAAAATAAGTGGAATTCTTAAAAAAATTAACATAATAATTAACACTAATTATTGTGAAAAACTAACTAATAAATTAGAAGAAAAATATACATTATGCTACCCAAATTACTAGAAATAACATACTCAAATCTAATATGAATTTGAATAAAATGGTGATAATTCTTCTAATACAATTTGGCAAAATTGTATAATACCTATTTCTTTCTTTATTACTACACAATTTTTGCCTCTTCACAAAACTACAAAGCAAACCTTTTTTAAATGCATGCAAACCTAGGCATGAAAGGACTATACAAAAACCAATACATGCACGGAGTCCTATTTGGCCAATCTCCTACATGAAACTTTTTTTGCTATATATACCCATACAAGCCTAGACATAAAAAAGGCTTATGACTTTCCATAAAATAAACTCAAATAATAGGTTTAATTCAAAACTTACATTACACCTTTTTTTTATCTTTTATATTTTTTCTTCATTATACAAAATAACAAATATGAAGAAATTATTAGACCACTTATAACGAACCCACCACCAATAATTATGTCATTGAATGTCAATTTTTTGCCTTTAATTCTATAGGTATTGGCTTTATTAGAGACTTCACTTTGCATTGCTTTAAATTATTATTTTTATCTTTTTTTATTCATATGCTTTTCATTTCTCTTTTGGATGCTGTGAGAAGAATGGTTTATTTCTATTAGTTCCTTGTGTTGCTCGAAAGTGTCTTTTAATTTTTGCCTTCTTTGAAGGTTGCTTTTTGTTGAAAATAACAATGTGCTAAAGATGTTGTTACTTTATCTATCTTTTTGTTATTTTTCATTCTTTTGATTAGGGGAATATTTCAATATTATTACTATTTTTGAAGTGTATTCTTTGTTGTTTCTTCTTTTAAAGTTAAAATTTGCATTTAGGACATTGTTTAAATATCTTAGGATTTAAGTATATGAAGACTCAATCATATGTGAAGAGATTTAGAGAAATAGAAGGCTTTAATAGTTTATCAAATACAAAGACTATTTGGTTTGATAAATTTGGAGTATGAGTGATTTTAAGTTACAAATTGGATTCAATTTTTTATCCAATTCTAATTTTGCAGCTTGATTTATTTATTTTTACTAATATAACTTATATTTTAGTAAATTTTTACCTTTCACTTATTTATATAAATCATTGGTAAACTTCTTATTTGTTTTGTTTATTTGTCAATAAGTAGTTCACTTTAACTAATTGAACTTATTTATCAAGTTTAAAGTTAGGTATTGTTTTCCAAGTTGAAATTAGGTATTCTTTTATAAACTCTTCCTAATTTATTATTATGTGAAAAGCAATATTAAGCGTTGTTAGGGAGATGTTAAAGAAATTCTTACCAACACTTGGAATTGGAGATCTTTATGATCTCATAACACTCTCACAAGCTTGCATAGTCTTTCTCAAAGGTTTAAAAATGAATAATACTATCAAGCCTAATAAAGATGAAATGTTTTTAGTTTTCTTCAATTTTAAGTTTCACATAGTATTTTTATTAAGTTATTCCATTCCTTATTTTCTTGTTTCACTGTGATTTTGTATAAAAGTGAAAATATTTTTTGAAATTTTTGCTTATAACTTTGTTCTTGCTCAAGAATTTAGTTGGTTTGATAATTATTGGAGTGGTGCTAGCATTTAACTAACTGAATCATATTAGCATTTTAAGCAATCACAAAAAAATTGGACTTTTATGCACTTTTGAATCCAAATAAAACTTATGTCAATTCTTTGTATAGCAAAATCGTTCTTATATTGCATAGCCATTGTTTTTTGCCTATTGTTTGATGATGATTCATGTACAATTTTTTTTTGATAATTTGTTAAGTAATTTTGTGTTGTTAAACTATTGATATAAAAAGTTTATAGAGGGATTAAGGTTAAGATATATTAGTCAAGAAATGAAATGCTAAAGGTTTAATTTCTGATATAATTCTATTAATTTATTTATATATGTTGCCTTCCATACATTAATTTTGTCCATAAATAAGTTAAAAGACTAGTCAAGTTTGATTCTTAAGTCAATTTTGAGTGTTTCATGTTTGAAGGTAAATAATAATCCCTTGAATAAGGTAATGATTTGAGAATGCCTCTGTTCTTTATATTATAAAACTATATAATAATGTTAACATGTTTGATTCTTTATTTTAAGCTAGTCATTTCTCCCTCATGCTCATAGGGGCTTACATAAAAACATAATGGAATTGACTAAAATAAACTTTCAAGGTTTTATTCATGTTAGTGTGAATTGTTATTTTCTTTTGTAAAGTGATATCTAATGTTGATATGCATGGAGTGTACTAATCTATTTTTTATTTTCTATTTTTCTATTTCAAACTCAAACCTTTTTATTTATTATCAATGCAAACCAATTCAAAAGCTATAGAAGTTTATCCTAATGTTACAACAGGAACAATTTTATTTTTTTGTGAGAGGTATTCCAAAATAAGCTTGTGCTAGATTGTACATCACTCTAAATTCCATCTAAGTAAATCACCAATAGATACAACTAGGAAACCAATAGAACCAATGAAACCTTATTATAATAAGAAATTGAGTTAAATTAGAATTTTATCGCAAATTAAGGTTAAAAAACTCCTAAAAAGAGGCCATAACAAGTTACTTTCTATTTAAAAGCCTAAATGTACTATAAGTATAAAAAATAAGCCAAAACCCATTTCAAATATGGATCTTTGCCATTTAATTAGAGAAAAATAATTGAACCATTTAAAATTAAATTGTGGTTTAAGTCCTAACAAAAGTGTAATAGCAATTTTAACTCACTCTAGGGGTAAAATAATCCAAATAAGTAATAAGAAGTCAAAACCTAAGTCATTAGATTTTTTTTAGAAAATTAAAATTAGTAAAGTAGTCACTACAAAACTCAACCAGCTCCTCATTAATATAGCTTTTGATAATGCATCCTTTTGGCTAATGTCAATTCCTTATATATCCTTTTAAAATTTTAAATATTGCTCAAAAAGTTACATCCACCTCTAGTAAACTAACTCTTATAGTTTTATTTTTCTTACCAAATAGATAACCAGATACACCATAATGTGAAAGAATAAAGATGAAAAGTACGCTCAAGCTAACATAATATAATCATAATTACTCTCTGCAAGTTATCTAACTTCTTAACGTCGACGGCCTTATTACATATTGCATTGAAAAAAAAATAAAGTCTAGTAATAATGTGTTTAACATGTTTTAGCAAGATTAATTAAATAGCTATTAGTAATGATTGTTGCATTAGAGTAAGGTAATTATGAGAATTCAAATTAACTAGTTTCAAGTTTTTCATTGAAACAAGACTTTTAATGTTTAAAAAATATCTCTATGGCACCTTAACACTAAATAAACACCCATAAAAACTTGTCTTCTTTTTTTTAAATAGAGTATAGCAAGCTGGTGAAAGATACATAAATTAAATCGTTCTATCTAGTGCTAATTCTTTTTGAATAGACATTTCAGCTAAATACAAACTAGCTTTGACTCTATTCTTTATTTTCCTTAGTATGTTTAATAGTGTTCTAATAAAACTATTATAAATATTTTTCTCAATGTGCATGACATTAATGTCATGTCTTATAGGTAGCTTTTCATAATATAGAAGATCGAAGAAAATGGATCTTTTTTTCCATAAGGTCTCCTTGCCTATAGGCTTGGAGGGTTTGTCAAAAATGACAATAATATTTTTAACTCATTCATAAACCTAATCTCTAGTTAATCGATTTGAACTTGCTATTTTTTAGATGACCTATAAGAGGCCTTCTTTAGCTTGCAATATTAGTGGATACAAGGCAAAAATCTCTAATGACTAAGATATATTATTTTCTTCCCATCCATTAGTTAAGAAGAACAAGTACCATTTTCACAAATAAAATATACTTTATATCCTTTTTTTTTGTAGCTAGATGAGTTATTATATGCTAAAAATTCATTAATTATGTAAAAGAGTATAGCATATAAAATGAAATACTCTTAATAATATGTATCAAGGACTAAAACAGTTTCTTTCCACATCATCTTTAGGTCTTTAATAAACAATGCCAAGAAGAGATTTATATCATTTTCAAATTATTTAGGGCAAGAAATCAATAAGGACAACATGATGTACTTATGCTTCATGTACAACTAAGGAGGTAAATTATAAATCATCAATATAACAGGCCACATGTTATGTTTACTACTGATGTTAACATGAGAGTTCATTCCATTAGTGCAAAGTGCAAGCCTAAGGTTTCTTAACTCATGATTAAATACACGAAATAATATATCAATTATCTACTAAAGAAAAATTAGCTAGATGTTGAAGCTTGCTATCAAGTGGCATCTGGTCTGCATACCATGGTAAGTTCTTATCAACTTTTGTGTTAACAAATATTTTTTTAAACTTTGATATTATTAGAAAAGATCACAATGCCTTAGTCAAACCTTTTTTACTATTAATGCAATCTTTTCCATAGTTTGTAATGTGGTCACCCATGTTTTAGATGCTTTTTTAAAGTTATATGCTCTTTCCTATATAATATGCAATCATGAGGGCAAGTATGTATCTTCTTGGACTCCATATCCATCAAGCACATGACTTTCTTAGCCTAGTAAGCACCAATAACTTATTACCTTTGATAAGCAATTCTTTCAACAATTAGGACAATGCTATAAAGCTTTTGCCACTCTAACCATTCTTTATCTTCAAGTTAAATAATCTCAGCATAATAGATAATTGTGTAAATTTGATACAACCCAAATATAAATGTTTCTCTGTATCACTTAACAAATTATGAAGGATATATGGATGCTAATTGAAATTATCTTTAACATCATATATCATGTCTTCTAACCAATCATCCATTCCTACATCTATATCATTATTTTCATGGACCTTCTTAACTTTGTAAATACGAGACGAACTAGACATTAACGAATCTTGACTTAATATTTTCGGAAGCAAAATTACTTATGCAAAAATATTTTTAAATTTTTTTCACATAATTGTATAATACTAATACTTAGTTTTAAAAAGTTAGGAGGCCAAGGCTTATTATGCCCAAATAAAGCATTGCCAATGGAACTAGATAACTTACTTTCCCCATGTCATTATCAAAAAATAAATGCTTTCTTATCCTTACTAGATTAAGCATTCTAACATAAGCATAATTCTTATAATGACATTTAATGAGCTCATTATTGATCCTTCTCTTTACCTACTATAAATCTAATAAACTTGTTAACCCATTTGGCATATTCATGGTTTATATGATAAGCAAACATCCATCCATAGTCCATTACTATTCAATTTGAATAAAAGAGTACAATACTACATAACAAATATCCACACACAAAAAATACATTGATATGTGAATAAAATAAGGATTTTAATGAACAAATATAAATACTTACTCCATTCAAAACCTTAGAAAAAGAAATTAAACATCATGAATCCAAATAAATATAAAGTACACAATCATAATATCAAAACATTCTTCCTTGGTTTCAGAGGAAAAAATAAGGCATTTAAGTGCACCTTAATGTAAAGAAGAAGACTTCAGCAAATTAGGGAACAAGTGAGAGGTTAAATGTAAGCTTTACTAAACTTTGGTAGCAATATCTCCTTAGGGTATAATGAATCTTGCGAGGAAGATCAAAGAACTTTACACTTTACACTCTAGACTTGAGTACGAGATTACCATCTATTTTAATTCCTACCTTATTTTCATGAATTATTTGATGAGCAAAATGATGTTATTTGATTTTCCATATCAATTTTACATTGAAATTGATATATAATATTCAATGTATCATGTTCAAAGTGTTAGCAATCGAATATAATATGTCGATTACTTAACAATTATTCTATGTTAATTTTAAATAAAAAGTTGACATGTTATATTAAAAAAAAAATTCAACATCAATTTACTAAAATAATCAATATGATTTTATTATTTTTTATTGCATAACAATTTGTGTTTGAATATGAGAAATCTTGTTCAATACATTAGTTATGATAATAAGTAGACATCAAAGCATAAAGATCTCAATGTTAAGAAAGAAATTGATATAGTTGCTTTGTTTTTTATTTTTTACTATCCAAAATCAATATCCTTAAAATTTCAAGTGAATGATGATAATTAGGAAAATGTTATGTCTAAATGTTTTAAATATATGTAAACTTAATTTTATCTTGTTTTTCAAATGACACATTTGTTCTATTCTTAACAAAAGAAAGTTATCAATATGCAAAAATTGAACATAAATTTTAGCAAAAGCAAACTAAGAAATATATGAGAAGGGAGACAATAAACAATTATGAAAAAAATACAATTTTATTCATCTACATATATATCATTACATAATTACATCAATAAATAGAATAAACAAATAGCTTTTCATCACATATTCTACATTTCATTACATTAAAGATATTAACAAATACAATGCTTCATCCTTTTTGCCAATTTTCCTTGTTGATTAGATTCCCATTTTTTTCATATTTCTTAGAGCCACTTTCGAGTTAGAAGGTGTAAGTGACTTTTTTATCTTAATCCTTAAAGAGAGAGTTAACATCCAAGATATATGTAAGCATAAGAGAGCCTAATTCTTAAATTTCTCATCATATTGTAATAGCATAAAAAAATGAAGAGCTAGCTCGTATTTTTTATGCTTAATTTAATTATGGATAGGGACTTTTCCTTGTGGATTTAGACAATACATTTGCTTCTATTACCAATTCATGAGTATAAATCAAATGCAAGGATAGCTCCTATTCTATCTTAAAAAACACATTAGAGATGCTCCAATTCATGTCAAAGGCTTTGGCTCTTCTAATATCTGAAGCATCTTAAGGTGACTATTATGATTTGCCATCCTAAAAAATCTAAAATATCAGAGGAATTAAGTCCTTTGACAAGATTCAAAGAATTTCTAAATGTGCTTCTTGAGATGAAAGGAGAGTTATTTTTAAATTCAACCCAAGCACTAAAATTGGATAATGGAGGTAAAGGCATCAATAAAAATGTTTAAAATAGATATTACGAATAAAATTTATAAGGAAATATCCGAACATTATATGTTAGTTATTAAAGTCATGGTTTAAAGTGTAGCATCTAAAATTTTTCTAGATATCAGTTATTAGAACAACTAACATTATAAGTGTTCTTGATTTCTCATAATCTCATAAATGCCATAATGCTGTTTAAATGAACTAATGATTGACTTTACACTTCAATTTTTAACATAAATTGATATAGTGTTTCATTTAAGATTTCCAATAACATTGTAGATACAAATATTAATTAGTTATAGATAACCTTTAAACATCGGTCTGTGCATACAACTAACATTTAAAATACAAAAATTAATTAGCTATGTATAACCTTTAGATGTTAGTTTATACATACAACTAATGTCTAAAATATAAACATTCTTTACAATTTTCAATAATATTGTAAATACAAATATTCATTAGTTGTAAATAACCTTTAAACATCAATTCGTTTATATAATTGACATTTGAAATACAAAAATTCTTTATAGTTTTTAATAATATTATAAATATAAATATTAATTGAATGTAAATAACTCTTAGACATTGGCTCTTGTATTCAACCAAAGTCTAATATTCAAACACACTATTTGACATAACATTTAGTATTCCTTTAAACAATGGATATTCAAAAATTGATATAGTGAAGTAAAAACAAAGATATCCATATTGATTTAATTTTCTTTTTCTTTTTTCCAAAATCTAGTATGTTGTAAATAGAATTTTACACAATGAAATTTTCAAAACTTCAAACGATATTATACAATGATATCACCATACAATAAAGATCAAATATGACAGCAAGAAAAAATTAAACATATTTACATATTTACAAATGAAAGTAAAGATCAAATGAAGAGTTCAACTACAATAGATTATTATATGAAGACAAATAAAAAAACAAAATACTTTTACAGTTATATATATTCCATGAAACAACCTCTATAAAAATATACATTTATAACAAAATTACTATATATCTAAATTTAGACCCCAAAATAGATCCTTATTATAAATTCTTATTTATTGAAGAAAGATAATTTGTCTTTCTCATATTAAAGTGCTTTCAAAGATTTTGCAAAAATTAGTCATTTCTTGCTCTAACATAAAAGGTGAAGTATAGAGACAATTCACTTATATTTAGAAATTCTTTGGAATTTGTGAAAACATCCCATCTAAGACTTTAATATCTCTTACTATTTAAAAGTAGGAAGCATTAGAGTTCTAAATAAAATGCTTTCATAAAACTTGAAACATTTATAAAAAAAAGATAAGTGAATTTTGCTCAAATTTAACTTAAGCATAAATGAAGAATACAAGGGGAATTTATAGGTACTAAGAATAACAATAGACGTGAATTACTAACAAAATACTGACATCTTATGTGCCATACTTTTCAAAATAAACAACAATTTTTATACCTTTAGATATCAACTAATTTCAAATTGATATGTAAAATGAAATAGATGTCAGTTATAAATAACTACCATTATCTTAAGTTTTCATAGATTTAACTCTTTATCTCCTATTAGATATTATGATTTTACAACATTGATTTTTTTAATTTCAATTGATAAGGTAAGTTACATATATTTTCAAAAATGTCATTAGTTTATTATATAAGTCAATTTTCACTTTAACTAACATCAATATACTAACATTGTATGGGAATTTTATAGTTGCTTCTCTTTAGTTTATCACTTGTTTCAATTTGGTATTATAAGTAGAGGTAATAACACCAAACATTTTGTATAGGTTTGAGATATAAATGATTAATTCATTTAACACAAATAATTAATAAGCTGAATTAAAAGTAACTTAAAACTAAATGGGTTGGCATGCAACTCATTTAAAAAGTTATGTCAAAATTTTAATAGTTTAAAAATAATCAATAACTAAATTATATATTAATTATATATAATAAAAAGATATAATTTCATGTTTTAATAAAATATTAATAAAAATTCAATAAAGTATTTAATTAGTGTTTAAAAATACTTTTAATAAAATATAATATGATTTAAATTTAATTCACTATTATTGTAAATTAGCTTTACACTATTATTTATTTATATGTTGCTCTATTAATAAAAAAATATTAAAACTTATTTGTTGCTCTAACATACCTTTTTTTTTTTTTATTAATAGGTGTAGACTATGGTGCACCACTTTATAGTGCACTAATAATTTTAAACTGTTAGATTTCATTTAACTTGTACAGTACTACACAAA
The DNA here is from genome assembly GCA_020226215.1 of Sindora glabra. Classification (NCBI taxonomy): domain Eukaryota; kingdom Viridiplantae; phylum Streptophyta; class Magnoliopsida; order Fabales; family Fabaceae; genus Sindora; species Sindora glabra. Next base: position 83,529,995 of record CM035226.1, read on the forward strand.
TCAACAAATCTAAGCTATTAGACTATTGGTGTACCATAACAGTGGTGCACTAAGGTCTATTCTTTTTTATTAATATAAAATATTTTACACTCAATAGATAAAATTTAAACTTAATATAATATATAATATGTAATTAAATATGATAAATGAGTCTATTATATAAATTTTGTTAATTAAAATTATTAAACAAATTGATTCATGTTAATACATTCAATGAATAAATTGGATAAATAAATTCATCCAACCCTAGCATAAATATTATTTGCATTTGGTGTGAGTTGTTATTAATCTTTATCCCAATATGTGAATTTAATGGAAAATACTATATGCAACAAAAAAAGAATTCAAAATTGAGTTTTAAATTTTATATATTTATTAAATTAAATTTTATAAATTTATTTCATCATTTTATATTTAATGACAACCCTTGATTTGTATTCAAAACTAAAATTCAAATTTTATTTTTGATATATATAGTATTATTCAAATTTAATATGGTTGCTTATATTATAAAATTATTAAATTTGGTGTATTTTTTTATCTTATTAATGTGAATATAATTATAGCATGAATTCGTGGTAAAATCTTCTTTTAAAAAAAATTGAAATCTACTTTTAAGATGAAGAGTCTTGACTGGTTTCAATTAAGATGAAGAATTAGCAGCGTGCAAAGGAAAGAAAACGGCAGCAATCTGTCATTATTATTAAAAGGGAAGTATTTGTGTATGTTTCTTTGGTAGAGAAGTGTACCAACAAATAATATTAGAAAAAACTTTTTTTAACAACTGAACAATAATTATAAATTAAATTTAACTTTTTGTAATTTTATCTATCTTTATATTTTTACAATTAGATTATGAATTTTATTCTTATTTGTAATTATATACTTTCCATCATTAATTTTGGAGATTTTTATTTGTAATTATTTATATAATTAAATTAAAATATTTATGAATTTATGAAGTTATATATAATACAACATTGAAGAGTCATTCCCTGAAAAAATAATGGTAAAGTTTATAATAAATATATAACGATCCTAATAAAATTAAGGATTTAAATTTGATCTATAATTAATGTAAATTAGTTTTATATTATTAGCTACTCATGTATAATCATATTATTAAAAAAAATTATAATTTTTTACCATCAATAAAGATTCTTAATTAATATTAATCTTTTAATAAGGTATCATTTTTTATTTACTAATCGTGTAAAAGATTTTATGTTAATAGTGAATTCAATTTAAACTGTAAAAATCAAATACATTAAAATTGAAAATATGCATGTTTGAATTATGTATCTTCTTTGCTTATTAGTTGTGTCTAGGGTTGTATTTTTTTTAATTTTATGTCACAATTTAACTATAAAAATTGATAAATATGTTATAAGAATTAATTAAAAAATAAATATATAATATATTAATGAAATTTAAGAGATCATTTGGTTGAGGATAATCAAGGAAAAATAAATGGTGGGGTTTTATTACCTTAGTTTTTTGTTTGGTTTAAAAAAACCTTATTTCTTTTTCCCATTTTTCTTTTATGGAATTATCTCAAATAAAAGGACAGTGATTCTTCCCTAATTTTTTATAGAATTTGATTCTCTCATTCTAAAATTTGAATTTATCAACTTCAATATAATAATGATGATAATAGTCATTAATTATTATACAATAAAAATCAAGTAAAAATAAAAATAACTATTAAATAATAACTAATAATATAAATAATAAAATAAATTAAATTAAATTAAATAAAAACAAATTATTATATAATTATTATTATAATAAACATAATAAAGTATTTAATACATAAAAAGTAATAATATCAATAAAATATTAATAATTAAAATTAAATAATGATGAAAAATAAAAATATTAGAAAATATAAAATATTTAATTACATAAAAATTATTAATATTAATAAAATAATATATATTAATAATAAAATAATAAATATAATATCTGTTAAATAATAATTAAATAAATAAAAATTAATTTTATTGAAATAATATTAATTATTTTTATGATATTAATAATAATTGAAATAATAAAAAATAACTAAAATAATATTAATAGGATATTAATAATTAATATTAAATAAATAAAAATTATAATATTAGTAAATAAAATAAAAATAATAAGATAATAATTATAAATGAGTTAGTTTTTAATATAAAAATTATTAGTAAAGTAAATTAGAAACACTTGATTTACACACAATGAGTAATGATGTGGTTTTTCATTTTTTTCCATTATTTCCCTTTATTGATTCATTTTCCTTTCTCTAATTAAGTTAAATGGCCCCTAAATCTATTAAAACTAAAAATAGGTACGTTTGAGAAAATGTATTTTCTTCACTTAGTAATTTTTTGTCTAGAATAACCATAAAAATTGATAAATATATAATAAAAAATTAATTATAAATGGAATTAAATCAAAGATGAAAAACATTTAAAAATAATTGTGTAGATATATAGATTTGTTTAACTAATACAATTTAAACGTAAAACATTCATATTTTAAACACAAAAATATATAATTTTGAGTTTGAATTTATTATGAAAAAAATGCAAATTCGGTTTTATAAATATAGTTGTGTGCACATATAAATGGTACCTTATGTGTAGATTATCTTAGAGAGTTTTAAATTTAATTTATTATTAAGGTAAAAAGTTTTATACTATTAGAGAATATGTCATTAAAAATTTAATAATAATTAAAAAAATTTAATCATATTAAATGAATTTTAATAATTTTTTATTAATATATCAACATATAATTGAGTAATAGTATAAAATTAATTTAGACTACAATGAATCATATTTAAATCTTTATGTCAGATATCCCTTTAAAACTATTAATATTATGAATTTAAATTTAATTCATTATCAATATAAATTAACTTTACAAAATCATCTAGTATTATCGTGTCAATAAAAGAAATTAAGACTTATTTAAAGTTATTAAAAAAATTTAATTACTATTATTTTTTAATAATATATCTTTTTTATTTATTAATAATATAAAATATTTTACTATGAAAATGAATCAAATTTAAACTTTGACTATATACATTATTTTATTATTTTTTGCTTGATTTTACAAATTTATAATATTATTATTTTAGTATATTTTAAAGTTAAAATATGTTATCATCATACTATTAAATATCATAAAATAAGTTTTAAAACACTTAAAATATATATTTACATTATTATTTGGAATGGCAATTTATGTCATTTAGATTAACTCATTTATTAAATGTATTAAATATATTAATCTCTATAACTTTTTTATTAATTTTAATTAATAAAATTTATATTTTAAAATTACTTGATAAATTTAAATACTTATTATTTTCATAAAAATATTTTAAATTATTAATAAAAATATTATTTTAAATTTTTATTATCATTTTAATAATTTTAATTATCATTTTAATATTATACTTTTATTTTATATGTATCTATTTATAATTTAATTGTTAATTATTTTTTAAATAATATTTTTAAAAAGTGATATAATTTTTTAAATAAATTATTTTCTCAATCTGAATTTGTATAAATTTATCATATTCCTATTATGTTATCACGTCATATCAAAAATTGTCACCCTTAATTTATTAAGAATGACAGAAAAAATGTACTCTTTAATTTTTAAAATTTAATGGCAAAAGAGGTATATTCAAATTATTTTTTGAAAACAAATTGACTATAAAATATAGTTATAATGTAAATTAATATCAAATATATAAACTAATAAAGTATATAAAAATGAATAATTGATTTTTTAAAAATTTTGACCATGAATATATATACATTATTTCTTTCATGAATATTAAATAAATTATATATTTTAATTTCAATTATTAGTATTTATACAAATATTTAATAAAAATTATTTCAAAATAATTTTATGCAATATCAAATTAAGATTAATATAAATAGGTACATTTGATTTACCTTTAAAAAAGAATATAAAAATATGTATATCATTTCTTTCATGAACATAAAATAAATTATATAGTTTTAGTACAATTAGTTAGATTTATACAAATATTTAATAAAAGTGCTTTATTAAGTTTAAGTTTAATTTACTATTAATATAAAATATTTTATACTATCAACAAATAAAAAATATATTAATAAAAAATTTAAGTAATTAAGAATTTTTAACTATAGTAAAAATGTTTTAATAGATTTTTATTAACATGTACTTTATGATTGAATAATAATATAAGATTGATTTACAATAAAAATGAATTAAATTTAAATTCCCTTAAAATAATCTATGTAATATTAAGATTAATACAAGTGGTTAAATTTACTTTACCTTTTTAAAAGAAAATCAATTCCATCTCATATATAAAACAATGTAATATCTTAATAGTTTCTCTATAATAAATAATCTTGAAAATATTAAAATTTATATTAAATTATATAAGTATTTTAATTCATTAAATCAATATTAATTTTTTATTTATTTTATAATATTAATTTTTATGACATCTCTAGTTAGTTGAATAAAATACATAACTTACTTGTTATTTAAACATTATAGGTGCCAAGCTACGTGTCAGAGTAACAGCTAAGGGTTACTACTGCAGCCATATATTATTCTTACACACTGTGATATGATTTGTAGTGCACTACTCGTTAAGTAGTGTGTTAATACATTATTAAATTTAATTATTAATATATAATTATATAACATATAAAATTTAATTTTTATAAAAAATAAATTTAATATATAATTAAATTTAATAGTGTATCAATATATTATTGATTAAATAATATATTATAATTTTTCTTTTATAATTCTTTATTATAACATGTCTTAAAATATTAATTTTGATTTATTTTCAATTTTATGTGATATTTACTGCAGCTAAACTTAATTTGTAATATTCATGTCAAATAACCGATGATGGTTATAGTCTAGCATATCAATTAATAATTAATATTGATTTTAATTAATTAATAATATCATATATAGTTAATAGTGTATAAAATCAACAGTCAATTTAAAATTAAAACAAAAAATAGATTTTTTTGTTCATAATAAATAAATTCAATATAATATTAAGATTTAATAGTAATCCATCTTTATGTAAAATTAAGATTAATAAAAGTGATTAAATTTATTTTACTTTTGGGGAAATCAATTTCAACACATATAATAATATAATGTTATAATAAATTTTTACAATAAATAATTTTAAAATATTAAAATTTATATTAAATTATATAAATATTTTAATTTATAAAATTGAGAACAATATTTATTTATTTTATAATATTAATTCGTACACGAATATATTTCTAAGCAGATAAATAAAACAGCTCATGAACTTGTTATTTAAATATCATCGGGCCAGCAGCCCTCCAACTATCACCAAATATTATTCTCATCAAGATGTTATGATTTATTATATCTTCAAAATCAATTCCACTTTATAATTTTCCATTATGACACACACCAAGAAATGTCATAAATGGAAGTTCCAACATAAGACACAATTAACCATTTAAAGTTTGTTCAAATGAGTAGAAAATTAAAGAAAAAATTTTAAAAAAAATAAAAGAGAAGATTTGAATTCTTTTTACTTGGATGATAAGAGAAAATGGAAGAAAAAAAATAAAAAAATAAAATAAGTAGATTGTTATTTTTATATTTCTTTTCAGAAGTTGAGAGGAGAAGGAAGAGAAATGATGAAAAATTAATTATTTCCAACGTTACTCTCGATTAAAGTAAGATACTAAAATTATTATAAGAGTATAAATGTAATTTGATTTAATAAAACTGCTTTCTTTTCATCTTTCTCTGCCGATCAAATAAAGAAAATAAAACATTTAAATTTTTTTATCTTTCTATTTTTCTCTGCATCCAAACATTAAAAAAAATATTTTTTTTTATTTTATTACTTTTATATTATCTTTACTGTTTGATACATTTGCAATACGATACCATGGTCCGGTTGTTTTTCTTAATTGCAATCGACTCCGGTACCAAAGAAAAAGTTCGTGGAAACCATTACTGGAGGCACCACAAAATTTTTTAGAAACCTTACTACATTATCATGCTTTTATTTATTTATTTAAAAAAATGTACAATACATTTTTATTATTAGGTGTTAGGTTTTATTCTTTTCGATTTTGAAATTTCAAAAATTATACTATTATTAAATTATACAAAATTTGATCTTAGTATTTCGAATAATCTTATGAGAAAATTTACCTTCGAAAAGTTGATTGTTTTTATTATCAATTTATATTTTTTGTATTAATATCTATTTTTTATCCACTTTTAAATTAAAAAAATCTAACAATAAATAAACTCAACTTTTTGAAGGGTACATCTTCTCATAGAATTATAATAATATTTATCATTCACTTAATTAATCATCTTATTAAATTACATAATTTTTATAATATTTTAAAATAAAAATCATAATAAAATTGCATGTTAGTTCACTACATTATTTTTCTCACATAATTTTGTAATTAATTTTCAAGTATTTAATTAAACTTTTAATATTTGATTCAATTTTTGTTAATTACATAATAAAATATTTATATGAAAAAGTAATGAGATAAATCATTATATTATAATATTATGAATATTATGATTCTTATTTGAAAAGTTTAAGAAAATTATGTAGTTTAATAAAATGATCAGTTGAGTGAATGATATACATTAATTTCAAGTTTTATATAGTTTAAAAGTATGATTGCTAAATTTTCAAAATTAAAAGGGTAAAATTTAGGTATCCCAAAATTGAGTCAAGTGTTTTATATTTTTTCTTTTCATTTAAGAGAAAAAATGCTAATTATGTAAGAATTCATAATTTTATAGATCACATATCAAGACTAAAGTCACAAATAAAAAAATATTCAGATTAAGAATAGTGTGTATATCTAGAATCCATTTGTAATTTCCAATTCTTTCATACAAATATCTATATTAAAAATAGAATCCTCCCCTCTTACACCTTAACACATTATGTTAAGGTTTAGAATAATTGTAAATATCCAATATAGAGAATGAACCTAGCCTCAATAATAATATAATTCTAGTTGAATCCACTCACCATGGATTTAACAATAGGTCTTATACTAAATATATCTAAATAAGTCTAAATCACTCTCTTAATATAATATATATAATATAAAGTAAATATATAACCCATTGGATCACTTTATTACTTTCAAGACTCATATAATTAATCAATATGCCTAATCTGACTTTTTTAAAATAAAATAAATTCAATTAATGGCAGTTCAAAAATAAAAAAATTCTTACATTTTCTTACTTAGGTAACATTAATAGGGTTTTATTAATTTTGAAAATTGATTAAGAAAAATGACTCTTAAATCAAATAATAACATAAGTAGCTATAAAATAAATCATAATTCAATACAATTTATCTCAAAACATGATCGAGTCCAACAAAGTATCCAATTCTAAACTATGGACGATGGTATATTAATTTACTGTATAGTACATTCATAATTATAAGAGTCAATTACCTCATTGATATGATCATAAGAATATGACAGTATAGTTATATATATAGTATGATCAATTAATCCTTCCATGCTTGATGTAAAGGTCCTCTTTGTAATTTTTTATAAAAATATCACCATAAAATAAACGACTATCTCTCTAAGGAAACAACTACAATTACTTTCATAAATACAACATTAATTTTAATTTCATCTCTTTAAAGAGACAAATGTAATTTACATTTATGCAAAAGCAAATAGCGTTTTCACCGAGAAAACAACTATATCTTAAGATAAACTTTATCACAATAATATCTAGGATCCATAACTGCATGCAAAATGGAAGATACATAAGTTCAAAAGAATTATAAAGGTAACAGGAATAAGTTTATTACGTAAACTCTCCCACTAATCAATTACATTAAAAAAAACTTAAAATGCATATATTTGAAACATGTTACTTGAAAACAATAGGTGGAATAACCTTGATTAGAGAATTTGTTATCATTATTTTAGTGTCAACATGTTCAATAAAAATGTCACCATTATGAACCTAATCTCTGACTGCAAAATAGTTAATTTCAATAAGTTTAGAATCATTGAATGTCTTATTATTTTTTAAGAACATTATTACTGTAAAATTATCACAATAAATCCTTAAAGGCCTTGAGATGGAATCAATTACTTTTAGCCTAAAAATAAAATTCCTAAGTCATATTACATGTATACCTTACCATAATAAGCTATAAAGTCTGTTTGCATGGTGAAAGATGTGATAAGTATTTATTTCACACTTTGTTAAGAGATAGCCTTACTAATTGAAAAAAAAATATAGCCTGATGTTAGTTTCATATCATCTACACAATTAATAAAATTTGAATTTGTGTATTAACTTACTTTAAGATTATTGACCCTCCCATACACTAGCATATAATTTTTAGTCTTTTTTGCAAATACCTCATTACCATTTTAATAGCAGTCCAATGTTTATCATTTGAATTAGAGAGATACCACTCACAATAAAAAAATAATTAAGCCTACTACAAAGTTGAGCATACATTAGACTACCTATAGCACTAAAATATACTTTATCTTTTATCAAAGTTTTCTAAATTTCAATCTCAAGATATTAATCTTTACTAAATTTATCACTCTTAGAAATAGGAACATCTCTAGGTTTTTATTTATCTATGTTGAACCTTTAAGAACATTATGATCATTTATATCAAAAAATTGAGACAACATGGATTTAATCTCATGAAGCAAATTAATATCATTATTAGCAAATAATATATCATCTACATACAAAACAAGAATAATGAAATAACTCCCACTTAATCAACCTTGTTTTCAATAAAACTTATAAAAAAGGTGATTTTATCAAATTTCAAATACTACTGCCTAAATGTTTGTTTAAGACCATAAATTAACTTTTTTAACTTGCATATTAAATATGCACTTCCACTTTCAACAAAACCTTCTAGTTATTACATTTAAACTTTCTCGCATAAATTTTCATTCAAGAAGATAATTTTTACATCCATCTGTTGGAGTTCCAAGTCATAATGAGCCACTAAGGTTATAATGATCCTCAATGAATCTTTAGAAAATACAATGAAAATTTTTCTTTGAAATCTATCCTTCTTGTTGTAAATACTATTTTACCACCAATATTGCGTTAAATAGCTCAACGTTGCCTTTTCAATCCTTTTTAGTTTTAAATACCCATTTGCAACTAATGGGTTTAAAACCATTTGAAATTTTAACTAACTTGCATACTTTATTAAAATATATAGATTGAATCTCATCATACATTGCCTCTATCCACTTACTATATTGCTCACAAAAAAATTACCTTATTATAACTCATTTAATAAATGGTCTGCCCAATATCATAATCAGCTTTACCTAGATACATAACATAATCATTTAAAATTATAGGCCTTCTTGCCCTTTTGAAATGTTTAACTGGAGCATTAATAGGTACTACAACTTATATAGTTCAAGTGGATTATTCATAACACCTTCATGAAGTTGTACAATAAGCATTCTATAAATAGGTTAATACATGATCCTTTCTTGCATAGCAGACATAGGAAAAATAGCTAATGCCTTATCTAAAACATTATTATCATTTTAAAGATTACTAGAATCACAAATATGATTTTCAAGAAATCTTGTTGCTAATGCCTTAACTATCTTTATCTCATGAATAAGATAGTAGAATTTATAACCTTTAGATCTACTAGGATATCCAATAAAATAACACCTAGTGATTTTTAGATCTAACTTTGATGTTGGAGGATCATAGATTTTTACTTCAACAAGACAACCTCATAATCGAAGATGGTTTAAATAAGGGTTCCAGCCTTTATAAAGTTCAAAAGGTGTGTTAGGTATTAATTTGCTATGGACTTTATTTAGGATATACATGGCAACTTTTGAGGCTTCACCCTAAAGAAAATTAGTAAGTTAGCTATGCTCATCATAGATTTTACCATATTTATCAAAATGTGATTTCTTCTTTCAGCTACTCTATTTTGTTCAAGAGTCCCAAGCATAGTAAATTAAAAAAACTATCTCACCACCATAGTATTGCCTCACAATTTTAATCTCTTTACCACGTTGCTTTTTAACTTTAACTTTAAAAATTTTAAACTTTTTAGGAGATTGTGACTTATCATTTATAAGATACGCATAGCCATAATAGGAAAAGTCATCTATAAAGATTATGAAATACTTATTCACACATAAAAGCATTCTTAAAAGGACCATTTATATCTATGTGAATTATCTTCAATGCTTTTTTATGATAACTAGAATCTTTATTAGCATTTTTAGTCTATAGTTAACACAATCATGATTAGAATTATCAAGACATGGAGTAACATTTTCTTTTATTAACATATTAATTCTTCCCTTTGATATATGACCTAGACTTCTGTGCCACAAAAGAAAAGAATTTTCCTTAGATAAAGGCTTTTTAACACTAACATTCATGATATAAAAAGAATCAAACTATTTAGAATTAAGATTCAACTTATACAAACCATCAAATCTTAAAAAATTACCAATAACAATAGAATTATAAAATAATGGATAAAATCCATTATTAAAAGTCAAATAAACATTTGAATCTCAAAGTTTTGATAAAAAATTAAGCTCTGCCTCATGGACGATACATAAAGAGTATCTTTCAAAGACAAAATAAATCCTGAATCTAATTTTAATTCAACTATGCCCATGTTTTTCATTTGCACTTGTTCTCCATTATCTACACATAGATTGACTTCATCCTTACTTGACTTTCATTTACTTTTGAATCCCTGCAAAGTATTAGCAACATAAATAGATACTCCGAAGTCAATCCACCAAGAATTAATTGGAATATCTATTAAACTGGATTCAAAGCAAATAAGAGTAAAAGAATTACCTAATTCGTATCTATTTTTCTTCTTATTCTTATTTTCTGAATACTAAAATAATCCTTTTTTCTATAATCCATCTTGTTATAAAACTCACATTCATCTTTAGTTATCATAGTTTTAGGACAATTGGGATTATGACCAAGGTTTCTTTCAAGATCACCTTTACCTTAGAGCTTAAAATTTCTTTTATTAAAAATCTTATTAGGACATGGTTGATTATTAAGTTCATACTCCTTGAAACTTTATATTTTATCCTTTCTTCTTCTTGAGTACAGATGGATATCAAAATATTAATATCCTATTTTTTTTTGTATGTTGCAAGATGTTTTCAAGGCATAAATTGGGAAGGCAAGGAATTTAAGGCATGGTTAACAATAAAAAAAATATTATTAACAAGGCATTCAAGCTCACTAAGTTCAGTAGAAATAGTAACCATTCTCAAAATATACTTCTTAACATTATTAGTACCATTATATCTCATATCAACAAACTTCTCCATTAATTGACTAGCTTTAATCTTATAAAAAATTATATACCTATCCCTAATGGAAGTAAAGAAAGTTCTGACATTATTAGTAGTTGGAATAGTCTGAACTAAGCCCCTCAAAGATTGATCTCTTTATCACTATCAAACCTAAGTAATTGGCTCTATCCTATTTCTCATAATAAGTTTTTAGCTCAACAGTGCTTCATGTAGTTAAATTAACATACTTCTTAACTCTAATTGTCATGTCAACATCTATCATGGCCAAAGCTAATTGCACATTCTCTTTTTATCTCTTATAATTTCCTATAGTTAGAGTTTTAATTAGAAAAGATTTATTATTCAAGAAAAAAGCACATGGATCTAAAAACAATGATAGTAGAAATTTAGTCAATATCATGGACAATAAATAATAGCTTATATTTCTTTTAAACATTAAACACCTTAAAATATTATTATAGATTCCCTTGTGGGTGGAAAAAATAATAAACTTTGAGATGCCCTTAGAGTATGAAGCTAATGTAGTAATAAACAAAATTAAAAAATCTAATATTTGTGGGTAGAAGAATCATCAACTTGCTTATTATTATAAAAGCTCTAAGTTATCTAAATTTAATCAAATAATAACCTCTTGTGAGTAGGTGATTATATGAACTAATTTAAATAACAAGAACATCTCTAATAACACATAAGAATTTCACTAACTTGTTAAATGATTATTATGGTGACAAACATTTAATTCTACTAACTCAATTCTAAATAATGAAAAATATATCCAAATTGCCCATAAATTTTTTTTCACATCCATATAAATTTTCTCAAGATGTGTCTTATTCTCGAAATACATCAAAGTAATTTCAATAATCATCATCCAGTTTCTGAAATATTGATAAATTTATACCAAATTAAATGAAAAGAAAGCACATACACATAAAACTTGAAGCATCAATAATATACGTAAAATTTTGTATATATATATTTAACAATTATGATATATATAAAATGTCAAACATATTTATATAGAATGCCAATAATATATATATGTCAGAGTGTATATATATATATACAAATTGCAAAACATTTATACATTTGAAACTAATTTCAATTTATAATATATAGAAAATGTTAAAATATATATAATATAATATAATATGAGTTTTTTTATATATATTCCAAAAGCCAAAACAATACTATATGATTCAAATTTTCTTTTTAACAAATTTTCATAGAAATAATTGTTAATAAAAATTAAATTATAATTATAATTAAGTAAATTAAGGTTCTAGTTTGATATAATCTGTTTTGATATTACATGTAAGAATTTTACAAATCACATATCAAGATTAGAACTACAAATAAAAAATATTAAAATTAAGAATAGTGTATACCTTTTGAATCTATTTATGATTTCCAATTCTTTCACATAAATATCTCTATAAAGAATAGAGTTTTATCCTTTTACACTTTTTGCTGTTTTTGATATTCTGATGAGAAGAATAATTATAAATATCAAATGTGGAGAGGAGATATAATCTCAAAAATAATATAACTTTAGTTAGGTCCATCTATTTTGGACTTAACAATGGACTCTACACTAAATATATCTAAATAGGCCAAAATTACTTTCTTAAAATAATATATATATATAACATGAGGTAAATATATAACCCAATAGATTACTTTATTACTTTTATATCTTATATAATTGAACTATATACATGATCCAATTTTATTTAAAATAGAATAAATATAATTAATGACAGCTCAAAAAGAAGAAAATCTTACAAGTTACGTCCCTCGTAATGGAGAATAGTTATAATAGTTAGGACTTATAACGTGAAAAAAATTAATAATCCTAATATCATTTTTTTACAAAATTGGATTTATTTTTTATTTATTTTATTTCTATTTTTGTTTATATTTATATATAATAAATAATAAAAATACTAAAGAATTTAATAAAAATATAAAAATAGTATAAGGGATATCTATATAAAATTAAAAAAATATAACATAAAAATAAATAAATAATACATTAATATAATTAATATATAAAATTTTTAATTTTAATTAATATATAATTTAATTAATAAATTAAAATTATAAAATTATATACTATCAATATATATATGTACAAGAACAAAGCACTAAATTTCAAGAAGGTATTTGCATATTCAATTGAAATGGAATGATTGTTAAAGTTAGAATAAAGTTGTTTGCACTTTTTAACACTCGCCTTTTTCCAAAGTCAGCATATTTTCCTAATATGTAAAATATATGTATACACACACACATAAGTGGTATTGCTATTAAAATGAAGAATTAAAAATATCTAAGAAATATCCACATAAGCATTGACTTCTCATTATCATTCATTTGTTGCTGGTGAATCATTTTATCTTATTAACTGGATATAAAACCATAATTCTACTTGTATTTGAGTTATTTGATTTAAAACCCATACTTCTCTCCTATCACTTTTGTTAATAATTATTAATTTATTATTTAATTGGCTTTTATTAAAATTAACGGTTATATTTCACTGTCATGATCTTTATAAAATTAATTTTATGTAAAATTACAAATTTTGAAAAAAAATTTGTGTTGTATATATTTATTTAACAGAATTTTAATTTTTGTACATTTGTCACACAGAAAAATATAAAAAATTATAATATTTTAAAAATTGTAAATAAATAAAAATAAAAATATTGTAAAATTAATAATTTTTCATATAGCTTTTGAAGATAAAATGTGTATAAAAATATTCTCCTATCTTGATTTATTTATGAAAAATATGCAAAAATAATCTTTTTAATATTAAAGCTTGAATATGGCGGGTCCTATTTTCTGGAAATTATCTCTAATGAATTATTATCACTTTTTTCTGTGCCTCGACTAAAATTGGCCTTGATCAAGATTAATTATTATTTTTAATTAATAAATTATTAAGAAGTGATTATGAGTTTAAGCACGTATTTGTTTCACCTCTATGTAATTTTGACTTTTCTAAATATAAATTATAAATTTTAGTTTCCTAATTTAAAATATTTATTTTCATCTTTAAATATTTAGTTAGTATAATTTTAATCCTTTCGTTTGGTTTCCATCAAATTTTCATCAATTTTAGTCTTCTTGCCTAATTTCCGTCAAATTATACAATTCAACGGTCTGTTTGTTTTCCATTTTTTTAAAATAATTTTCTATTTTTAAAAGAAAATGAAAGGATTTATTTGGAAACTGTTTTTAGAATTTGTTTTTAAAAATTATAATTTTAAATATTTAATTTAAAAATAAAAATAACTTTTAAATATTTTGTAAACTTATTTTTTTAGTTCTAAATGTTAGTTTTATAATTAAATGAAATATTTTTTTATTTGCAGAGCCTACTACCATCTAGTTTTTAAAAATATTTTTTGAGAATAATTTTTAAAAATATAAAAATAAAAATATGTTCAAACATACTCTAAAATTCTATTTATTTTTCTTTATTTTGCAGAAAAATACTTCCTATAAAGAAAATTATTTGCATATATATTAATGAAGGAGTGATGTATTACCTATATTTATAGTTAAAAAAAGATGCTAAAATCACAATAATGAATTAAAACAAATTCCTCTTTTAAAAAAGAGAAATTGCCTACCCCAAATTCATCATAATTAGTATTAAATAAATAAAATATTTTTTTATTTTAATATTTTATAATTATATTTTATGAAAAAATATTTTCCCTTGAACAAGTGAAACTTAAATAGAAAGACTAAAATTACACCAATTAAATATTTAAAATGATTAATATAAATTATTTTAAATTAGGAGAACTAAAATTATACAATTTATATTTTAAAAGAACTAAAATTACATTTAAACTTCTTAAACTTTTTTAATTCCCCTGAAAAATTAAAATTTTAATTCTATTGGCAAGGATGGTATCCAAATAAAATGACAAAAGCAAAGGAAACAAAAAGAAAAGATTGCAAATTCCCATCAATTAAAGGCTCAGATTATATGGATGGTAAATCAAGGGCTTGGACTCTTTTGTTGTATGGCATTTAACAAATATTGCATTTGTACCATGGAATTCTGTGTCATGAAATATTGAGTTTAATTTACTCTTGGATTTTATTTGATATTTACTTCGGTTAATCAAGTTATAGTCTCATGTATTAATTAGTAATTAATATTAATATTAATTAATAATTAATAATATGATATATAGTTATTAGTATATAAAATCAATAGAGAATTTAAAATAAAAATAAAAAATCCAATTTTTTAATGTGCTGTATATAAAATGGTTCCTCCAGAGTATTTTCCCATATTAAGTTTTTTCCTTTTTTTTCCAAATATCCGTAAAAAAGATTGTTTTAATTCCTCAAAATCGAATTATTTGAATCAGGAGTTACTTCATTTCCGTTTAGAAACTGCCCAGAGCCTATTTGTTTCATCTTCACTGACTGTTGTGCCCTCCTTAACCAGAGGCTGAAATCTACATTGATCACGAACATCTCAGGTAATGACTCTGATTGCTGCCATTGCAGTGATACACTGTTTGGCACCCTAGAAACTACAAGAAATGATTGGAAAATCATAGTTCTCTCCCTTTTTCTTCTCAACTATCATTCTGCGTGCAATTCTGAATTCTAATAAAGTTTTTAGGAATTGTTCATTGTCTCCAACAATGTCCATCTTCTTAGATTATTGTTTTTATCTGAAACAACACTTTCCTTTTAGAGATGTCTGTTGTCTTTTTAGTATAAGCAAATATCGATATTTTCTTGTGAAAGAATCATCCTACGATTCGTATATTATTTTGATTTACATTCAAATTTCATTGTTGTTGTCACTAAATCCTACATTGATCATAGTTTCTAGTAGCGGCTCTGATTGTTATTATTGTGATATGCATTGTTTGGCGACGAAGCAACTGCAAGAAATGAATGGAAAATTATCATCCTCCGCTTTCCATTTAATTTCTGTTATGCATGCACCGATAAAACCAGCGAAGTTCTGAACGGGATCAGCCTCGGAAATCCGTATACATCTTCTCTTGTGTTTCTCGTATCTTAGTAAATGTTGTTTGTCTCCGATACTGTCTGTCTCATGTCATTAATATTATCAGCAACGGCAGCGTCCTGCCTTCCTCTGGCTCTACTGCTTCTCTTCTTTCTGATTTGTTGTAAAAAAATCGGTATTTACTTATAATGGATCATTCAATTTGTTTGCAGACTAAATTATGGCAAATCAAAACCAAAAGAAGCGACAGGATGATTTCTCTGTCAAAGAGACTGCTCCGAACATCAGCGCCGGAAGAGTCATCAGCGGCGACAGCCTTCCGACAGCCTTTGACCTCGTAGAAAAAATGCATTTCCTGTTCGTCAGAATGGTAAGATCCAGAGACATGCCAGATAACTGCAACTCTTACGTTGAAGTAAAGGTTGCAAGCTTCATGGGGAAGACCCGAGTCTTCGAGAAAACACCGAACCCGGAATGGAACCAAGTATTCGCCTTTGCAAAAGATAGGATTCAGGAACCGGTTTTTGAAATTCTGTTGAAGGACAAGGCTGCTGATGGGCCCGACAAAACCACGGGTCGGGTTGGATTCAATATTTCGGACATTCCTACTCGGGTTCCACCGGATAGTCCACTGGCGCCACAATGGTACAGACTAGAAGATGAAAATGGGGTTAAGATTGTTAAAGGAGAATTGATGCTATCTGTTTGGATTGGAACTCAAGCAGATGAGGCTTTTCCAGATGCTTGGCATTCCGATTCAGCATCTTCAGCCGCAGATAGTGGTGAAAATATTGTTTATACTCGATCAAAGGTTTATCTTTCTCCTAGGCTTTGTTATCTCAGAGTTAATGTGATCCAAGCCCAAGATTTAATCGTCAGAAACAAAACTGGGTATTCAGAAATCTTCATCCAAGCTGTTCTTGGGAATGTGGCTATGAGAAGCCGTTCTTTAAAGATCAATTGTCCAAACCCAGTTTGGAATGAGGATTTGATGTTTGTTGCAGCAGAGCCGTTTGATGAAATGCTGGTTTTAAGCATTGAGATGGGGGCTGCAAATAAGCATGAAAGCTTGGGTAACTGTATGCTTCCTTTGAAGAATGTGGAGCAGCGGATAGATGCTTCCCCTGTGGCTAGTAGATGGTACGATCTTGAAAAGCCCAGTAAGGCTTCTGAGGGTAGTGAAGAGGAGGTCAAGTTTTCCACTAGGCTTAATGTAAGGATTTCTTTGGATGGAGGATACCATGTTCTTGACGAGGCCACTCAATATAGTAGTGATTTCCGGCCAGCTTTCAAGAAGCTATGCAAACCCGGAATTGGGGTTTTGGAATTAGGGATTCTAAATGCCATGGGGTTGTCTCCAATGAAGAAGGACAATAGAACTGATGCCTACTGTGTAGCAAAGTATGGGCCAAAATGGGTGAGGACAAGAACTATTGTTGATAGCCTTTGTCCAAAATGGAATGAGCAATACACTTGGGAAGTCTATGATCCTTGCACTGTCATTACAATTGTAGTGTTTGATAATGGCCATTTACAAGGAGACAATAAAAATGAAGGAGATAAGAGGATTGGTAAGGTCCGAATCCGGCTCTCCACGCTCGAAACAGATAGGATTTACACTCATTTTTATCCCCTCGTAAACTTGCAACCTCAAGGAGCAAAGAAAATGGGGGAAATCCAATTGGCTGTGAGATTTTCTTGCCCATCTTTGCTTAATATGTTACAAACTTATGCACAACCTTTGCTGCCAAGAATGCACTACATTAGCCCATTGTCCATATTTCAAATCGACAGTCTGAGAAACCAAGCTGCTGTAGTTACCTTTTTGAGGTTAAGCAGATCTGAGCCACCGCTAAGGAAGGAAGTTGTGGAGTATATGCTGGATGTGAGGGCAAATGTGTGGAGTATGAGGAGAGGAAGGGCTCAGTTCTATAGGATTGTAGCTCTTCTGGGTGGTTTGCTGGCCATTTTCAAATTGTTTGAGGAGATTCGTAGTTGGAAGAATTCGGCTACGACAATAGCAAGTTACATCTTCATTGTCATTGTGATTTTCTTTCCAGGAATGGTTCTTCCTTCAGCATTTTTCTCCTTTCTTTGTCTTGGAATCTGGCGATATCGAATAAGGCCTAGAAGCCCATCCCACATGGACATGAAATTGTCATTGGCTGACACAGCAAGTTATGAAGAACTAGAAGAAGAATTTGATCCATTTCCTTCAAAGTTCAGTGGAGATAACTTGAAGAAAAAGTATGACAGATTGAGAGGGGTTGCCGGGCGTGTGATAGCAGTAATGGGGGATTTGGCCACTCAAGGAGAGAGGGTGCAATCTTTGCTTAGCTGGAGGGATCCAAGAGCTACAGGTTTGTTTGTGATTTTCTGTTTGATTGCTGGGATTTTCACATGTTTCATTCCTTTTAAAGTGATGGTCATCCTTTTGGTCACTTACTTGCTGAGGCCTCCTAGGTTCAGTTTTGATATGCCTGCAATTCCCCGGAACTTCGTTAGGAGGATGCCAGCAAAATCGGATGGCATGCTATGATATAGTCTTTGTATTCTTTTCTTTGTTTGATCTTCGAAGGAAAACTCATTTTATTTGGTTCTTCTTGATGTGACAAAGCAGATGAAATTGAAAATTGATGCTTGCATGAATGCATTCCCTCACAATTCTCTCAAAATCTGAAAAAAAAAGACACTACGTCTAGTTTAGAACAAGTTGGGTCAACTTAAAATCAATTGTCATTTATGCATAATGTGTGAAATATTGTGAGGAAATGAGTTATGCAAGTACTATATTTATCAAATGTGTCTGACAATATGATTTGATGAAACTGCTTTTTATATTTTATCTATGAAGATTCAATTTCTTTAACGGAGCATTAGTGAAAAGCTATTGTTTTCCCTCTTTCGACAACTTCATGTATGGATAAAAATTGATTTTAAGTATCTTTCTGAAAAATTTTATGCATTACTTAATATGGAGGTAGGGGCAGAGGGTGAGATAAGCTTTAAAAGAGACCAAGACCATTTTTTTTCTTTTTTTGAATAGGATGGGAAATTAGAACTACAAAGGAATTGAGAGGGTGAGATAATCTTTAGGGGAAGTCGAGACCAATAATTATTTTTTAATAGGATGGGAAATTAGAACTACCAAAGAATTGAGTTGAACAGACTACTTATTCAAGCCAATTTGACTATTACACAAAACAAATTTTAATATATTTAATGGATATTTTTATCATATAACAGTGAAAATATATGAAAATAAATTTCATTTTCGTACTATCTCTCTTTTCCATCTGTTTTATTTTTTCTTTGATAAAGAAGAAAATATAGTGTTATTAAGATGTGTTTAATAATATTAAAATATTTAGTATTAAATTTTAAGAGGTAAATATATTTAGTATCAGTTTACAATATCTGAATAATTTCTTATTTTAAGTACTGAATATGACTAGTAGGTTGAAAACTTTATTTTACTACAAAATATCAAAATCTTATACAATTTTAAAAGATTAAATACAATAATTATTCTCTTATTTTTTAATGTAGTGATTATTATATTCTTGAATTTTATAACTAACATGCCATAACAATATGAATCTATTCAATTAAATATTGAAGTGATATTTTTAAATACATCTTTATTCCTTATACTATCTCTAATATTTATTTTATTTTTAGAAGGAGATCAAATTAATAATTTTTTTTATACTGCCTCTGTATGGAGGTGCACCAATTTCCGACCAAAATAAAAGACATAAATTTATTTACGGCCAGGCTGAACAAATAATTACAAGCTAATCATAAAGATAGAGGCGTCTCAAACATCAATGCATAATTAATTTAGGAGTGTACCACACACACTCGCTATTTTTTTATTTTTTCCTAACCGACAAGAAAAATGTTGTATTATTGAATGACAATATTATTTGACGAATTTTAAGAGAATCCAAGCTACTGCATAATTGATCAATCACATAGAACGCATCATTAGCAAACAAGAGAAAACGATATTCACAATTTTTTTATTTAATTAATAATATCTCCTTTTTTAATTAATTGTCTTAATATGCATAACTTGTCTACACATAAGTATCGCACAAAATTTGAGATATGCCATTTTTACTTTGAGCTTCAAAAAATTTTTCACTCATATCTTAAATCAATGGTCATTTTTATTGTAAGTTGCTGAGATCTAAATCCATTTTTGTCCTTGTAAAAAATGTACAATAATATTGTAACCATTTGTTTTTATAAATTATTACTCACCTGATATTTGCTAGAATTTAATTTAAATTAAATAGACTTATTGCATATCATTATCATTTTCCTAGAACACATAGGAAGAAAATTTTGCTACATTTAATTGATAAATAGGATTGACAAAAATTTTCAACCACTGTCCTTTTATTTTTCTTTTACAAAATTATAATTTAATATTGATATATCATATAGATAGATGAAGATCAACCTCTTCTTATTTTCATTTTGGCCCTCACCTTTTTTTCATTGAAATTATAAGATGAAAGCGCCCATATATATATAATTCATTTTTGTCTTTTTTTCGTCATTTTCTTTTTTTTTGTTTGGGTAAAAAATGAGGATGAAGTGGATTGGGCTTGGATCCAAACTGTCACTAACATTTAGGGAAAGCCCAATCTCAAAAACACCGGTGCCACAAACCCTAGGCGTAATGATATATTAAACACGACATTTCCGCTTACACCGGGAGAGACAGCCAAAGTAGGGTTTTGCAGTAAGCACAATCAGCAGCAGCAATGGCGCCGAAGCAGAGGACACCGAGGGTTAGCAGAAACCCCGAACTCATCAGGGGAATCGGGAAGTACTCAAGGTCCAAGATGTACCACAAGAGGGGTCTCTGGGCTATCAAGGCTAAGAACGGCGGCGTTTTCCCTCGTCACGACCCCAAGCCTAAGGCTGAAGCTCCTGCTGAGAAGCCACCGAAGTTCTACCCTGCTGATGACGTGAAGAAGCCTCTCATCAACAAGCGGAAGCCGAAGCCCACCAAGCTGAGGTATTTTTTTATTTTTGTATTTTGATTGCACTATTGAATTCATTATTTTGGACGACCTCTATGATTTTCTAATATATATATTTTCTTGCTGAATCGGTTTTGTGATAAGAAAATTTATAATTGTCGAATGGCATATTTCTCAGTTTCCTCTTATAGGTAGATGGGGTTTATTGCATAAACTTATTGGATTTGTAATGTACTAGAATGTGTGTCGTTTTCTGGTTGGTTATATTGTTAGAAAATGTTGGGAAGATATGGTCTTAATGTTTGATTAAAATTAAATTGAGATCTGATTATATATGTTTGCTGGTGATTAGCCTTGTCAAGGATGGGTATAAATTTGCTCCAATGAAGAAGTTTTTCCAATGTAATTCTGTAGTTATTTTACGGCTTATTAGTGTTTTTTGATCTGGTAAATTCGATTTTTGCTACACTGTATGCCAAGCACATTTTCTCTGCGTATCTGTATTTTGATTGGAGGAATGGCAAAAATTTGTAGGAAACCGGTTGGATTTATGAATTTGCGTCATGTCAACTTGTGTAATAAATGAGTTGTTGTTCATGAATTCGAACAATGCTAATATCATTTTGATAAATGGATTTATAAAATGTGTTTCCTGTCTTTAGGGCTAGCATCACTCCCGGCACTGTGTTGATTCTTCTTGCTGGAAGATTTAAGGGAAAGAGAGTGGTGTTTTTGAAGCAGCTTCCTTCTGGGTTGCTACTTGTTACTGGTATGTGATAATTGTTGCTGTTCAATTCTAATTATAATTAGTTGTAAATGCTGCTTTTGTTTTGGATTTTTTGTGTATATGCAAATTGTGATATAATAATTGATTTTCACTTTTTTATTTGTGATGTTGTGTCTAGTTTATTTAATTAAGTTCTTGTTAATTGCTGATGATGGTAGAGAGCTGATTAACATAATTTGTAAATGTTTGCCTGATTGAACCTTCCCGTGTTTCTGTTCAGCCAGAGTCTTCTTTATCGGCTCCTTTTCTTTCTGTTAATGGTTCTTGTCATTTTAGGTCCATTCAAGATTAATGGAGTACCTTTAAGGCGTGTGAACCAGTCTTATGTCATTGGTACATCCACCAAGGTTGATATCTCCGGTGTTAACTTGGATAAATTTGATGACAAATATTTCACTAAGGAGGCCCAGAAGAAGAAAAAGAAGAGTGAGGGAGAGTTCTTTGAGGCAGAAAAGGAGGTTAGTCTAGCAGTGTCTCATGGTTTGTGTTAGCCCTTTTATGTAATTGCTTTTGGATTTAGGTTTCAATTTTCTTTTTCAAATGTAGGAGAAAAAAGTTCTCCCACAAGAGAAAAAAGATGACCAGAAGACTGTTGATGGTGCCTTGCTCAAAGCCATTGAGAGTGTTCCAGACTTGAAGGCTTACTTGGGCGCCAGATTTTCTCTCAAAGCTGGCATGAAACCCCATGAGCTAGTCTTTTAGAGAAAGTTGCTAGGCTTGATTGTCTTGGTTCTGTTTTGGTTAATTTGGCCCTATTAATTGTGTTTGTTGCTTCTTGATCAACATCCATCCCAAATACATGATGTTTATGTTAGGCAACTCATTTTGCAAGGGATATTCCTTTCAATTTTGTTCTTGTGAACTACTTAACAATGATATAAATTTGTTAGATATTGTTTTGTGGGGTTTAATATTATGCCTTTCATACATATGGATAATTACAAACAGGAAACGATAGGCACATGGTTTCTTGTATGTTTCAAAAGAGGATAGGGTTTTCTTTTTCTCTTCATTTCTGAGGAATTGGTATACATAACTCAGCAGATGCAATAATATTAACTTCACTGGAATGCACAATATAATTTTACTAAATTTGGATTGCAATTACAGGGAGATTGTGTTTTATCTACTGGTAATTCTCTGAGTTATTTTATGAGGAGTTTGATTTTTTTTTCCCCCAAAAGGTTGAATTTTTTTATTAATGAATTGTCTTTTTTCTAAATTTAGAAGTGGAAAAGTCAAATAAATATTATAATTTAATGGTGAGAATATTAAATTCAGAGAACATGAAATTTGAACATTTCTTATGTGGAAGATAAATTAAGATAAAAGCATAAACTGGATCTAATGGTAAAGCAATTCGATTCTGCGTATGTTACAATAAAGTGTCAGTTCGAGCTGGCAGCCTCTTGAAGAAATTGCGTGGCACGGAGGACAGCTTGCTTCTGAACTTTGGATGCCGCAAGTAGTGCAAACCTGCTACCAGAACCACAACTCTAAACGGTGCTGCATAGAGCACAACTGCAGCACCAAAGCTGAACACCACGAACAAGGTGGTTGCTCTCGTGTCTTTCCAACTCAACAAAGACTGCAATCTCTCCCCCTGCGTAGCTATGTCCCCGGCCACAGTCTGAATCCTTCCTGCGACGCTTCTAAGCCTGTCATACCGCATCCTCACCACATCGTTCGACTTGGAGGTTGGGAATGTATCAAACTCTTCATCGAGTTCATCCGGGTGAACGGCCTCTGCCCAGGAGAGCTTAGTATCCATATGAGGCGGGTGTCTTGGGCGGAACCTATAGTTCCACAGACCAATTAGGAACATGTAGAGGAAGATGGTTGGAAGTATCAACTCTGGATAACAAACCAGAATGAGAAAAAGAATGTGAACTAGAATGGTTGTAATGCTGTTCTTCCAATGACAGATATCATTGAACCATTTTCCCATGGTGATCATACCGGAGAAGAGGGACATTATACGGATGAAGTTAGCTCTGCTTCTTCTCATGCTCCACATATGGGAATCAACATCCAACATGTATTCCACCACTTCTTTCCTCAGAGGGGGTTCTGCCCGGCCAAGCCTCGTAGCCACGATGGTCATGGCTTGGTATCTTAGATTTTCTATTTGGTTCACTGTGAAAGGATGCAAGTAATGCATTTTGGGCAACAAAGGTTTTCCATAAATGTAAAACATGTTAGCTAGTGAGAAGGTGGTGAATCTCACAGCTAACAGAAGCTCACCCATCTTCTTGACTCCATGTGGGTGAAGAACAAGTAGCGGGTAACAATGGGTGTAGATCCTATTAGCTTCCAGTGTGGAGAGCCGGATTCTTACCTTCCCAATTCTTGAATCGCGGGCTGCATTACTATTAGAACCTTTCTCACATCCGGCTACATGGCAATTGTCAAAAACTCCTAATGTGATCACAGTGCAAGGATCATACACTTCCCATGTGTATTGCTCGTTCCACTTGGGACTAAAGATATCAAGAATTGTTCTGGTTCGAACCCATTTCTGGCCGTACTTGGCAATACAGTAGGCATCTGTGCTTCCCTGGCCGTCCTTCATCTTCATTGGAAGAAGCCCATTTGCTCCTAAGATGCCAACTTCAAGTATACCAACAGGCGGCTTCCAGAGCTGTTTTGCTGTTGGCCCCTGATCACTAGCATACATAGTTGATTCATCTAGAACATGGTATCCGCCTTCAAGACAAACTCTAAGGTGAATCCGGCTTGAGAACTTCATCTCCTTTCTCCTATCACCTTCTAGAACTCCAAATCCAAACTTCTCAAGATTAAACCAGCGAGAATGAACTGGCCGGTGATCTAGCCGCCTCTCAAAGATGTTCAATGGCAAGTTTATCTTCCCCAGAACCTCATCCCTTGAAGGATGCACACGATCCTCCACAGTGATTGTCAGCTGCTCTTCAAATGGTTCAGCTGCTACGAACACTAAATCCTCGTTCCAGACAGGATTGCTTGTTCTCATTGGACATATCTTGGTCCTGAGCACTTGGCTTCCAACCTGAGCTTTCACCAGAACCTCTGGCAGGTGGTTTCTGTCATTTGGTATTACATCTTGTGCCTCAATGACATCGACTCTGAGATACCACAGTTTTGGTGAGACATAAACTTTTGATCTGATGTTGGAAATACCTTCTCCACAAACTGGGGCAGCATCAGAATGCCAAGCATCTGGGAAAGCTTCATCGGCTTGAGTGCCCATCCAGACAGCTAGCATGATCTCTCCCCTCACTTTCCTGTCTCTTCGCATGTCCTCGAGCCTATACCACTGAGGAGCCAGCGGACTGTCCGGTGGAACTCTGGTCGGAACCTCATTGAGGTCGAAAACCACCCTTCCAAGATAATCATCTCTTCCCACCATTTCCTTATCCTTAACAAAAACTTCTAGTAATGAGGATTGTATCCTTTCTTTTGAGAAAGCAAAGACTTGATTCCACTCTGGGTTTAATTTCTCGTCAAAGTACCTTGTTCTTCCGTTATAGTTTCCTAATTTAACTTCCACATAAGGATCACAGCTAGAGCTGATGCCGCTGGGAGGAAGATCTTTAGCCTTCACGACACGGACATACAGATAGAACATCTGCTCCACAAGATCATACGTGCCCGTGAACCTTTCTCTGCCATTCTTCCAGCCTCTTCCACCGTAGGCTTCCTCATTTGTCGGCCACTGCCCACCAAGCTCCGGGGAGGTGCCCTTCAGATTGTAGTCATTTTCATCACCAGGATGATGACCTTGAGGATTGTTTGGAATTGGCTGCATCGCGATTGGAGCACCTCGTGGCGTTTGTGGCCGCCTTCTAATTGAAATCCGTGGCTGATGCATAACTTTGTCCTTGTGTAGTTGTTGGGTTTTTTCTATGACAGATTCCTTGGTTTCCTCCTCTGGAGACTGACCGGCTGCAGCTGGAAAACTTGGCACTGCAAAAGAATTACTTTCTTCCCTTCAGCTATGGTAATGCTACTGTTTTGTTTTCCTCATGAACTTTATATTCTGTATTTGTGGCAATAACATGAGTAGAGGTGGATTCTGGTACTTGGAGTGGAAGGTGAATAAACTTACTAGCTTTGAAGGAAAAATGGGAAATTTAGTTTTGGTAATGGAATCTGATACAATGTAGATATTGAGGCCAATCTCACCCAAAACAGAAGAGAAAACTTGCTTTTTTTCTAGTGGGAAAATTTGGTAACTTCCTCACCTTCCTTGACTAAAATTTGAGCGAGAAATCCTCACTCTTCCAATGAAGTTCTGGCCCAAAACCAGAAACTTAAAAGAGGTTGGCAATGGCCAATGGTAAGGTTTATTTGCATCAAAGTGAAAGAGAAGTCTGTGATGCCAAGAGGGGTCAAGGTTTCTGGGGACAGTTTGTGTGGGGCTCAGCTGGATTTCGAAGTCTATTTCTACAAATGAATTGGCTGATCCTTCACAGTATTTAAGCACAAGATCATGAGCATGTACAACCTGCGCTACCAGCTTCATGTCCTCTTTGTTTATTTTTTTATTTTTCTGCCGTGAAACTGTTTAAGTGGCTGCCTACAAGTAACCTGTAACTCAGATTCGGAGGCAAGGAAGTTTTACTGACGCAGGCAAAAGGTTAAGGAAGAAACTGCTGATTTTGTTATCTGACTTTCTCAGACACTGGAAGTACAGAAAAACTGATGTTTTTGTTAAGGAAGGAATAATTTGACGGAGAAGCTTCCTGATCTTCAGTAATTTGACTTATAGTCTGGACATTCTTTCTGTTTGAATGTGGTGGATATTATCATCGTTTTATCTAAAATTATTCGTGTACGCGGGTAATTCAAAATCTTAGGTATATTGGTTCCAGGTATGTGTCGAGTACGGGTATACCTTGAATCCTTTATTATAAATATCAACGCAATTAATTTATAATTTATTAATTTAATTAATAAGATATAAATTAACTTTTAAGGAGTGTTCTTTGTATCAACTTATTAAAAATATTTTAATTTAATAAATTATTTGAAGTAATTTTTAATTTATAACCTACTCTTTTTTTTAATTTTTTTCAATTTTATTTTTATTTTTTATTAATTTATAATCCATGCTCTTTTTAAGATAAATCTAAATATTTTTTTATAAAATATAATTAATTAATTTTAACATAATTATATCTTAATTTTAAATTATAAATATATAAAAATATATATGTAAATAAATAAATAATATCATAAAGTATAATTATTTGTATTTTAAATAATTATTAAATAATAAAATAAAATTTATGTAAGTAAATAAATATATGTTTATAAAATATAATTAATTAAATATTAAATATTATATTTTAAAATTTTTTAATTATGTTAATATAATTTAATTTTTAAATAAATATAATTTATTTTAATTATATATCTATTTTTATTAATATATCCCTTAATGTCATTTTATAATTTTAGCTAATTCAATAATTAATTTTATGAAATACTTTTTAAACAATTAATTTATTAGTTATTAACTTATTATTTATCAATTAACGTAGGTCCTAAACCCTAACTTATCAGTTAGTTATATGAAATGGAGCCTAGATATATATATTTATTTAAAAATATAAAAATTAAAATTTGGGTACTTGAAGGGTATGTGAATACATGTTTATTTTGATGAATGAGAGTCAAAAATTATTTTTCTAATAATAATGATGAGATAAATTATGAAACTTAAAAATTTAAAGATATTCTTTTCTTTGCTTTTAAAATTTATATTTTAATAGTATCTTTATAAATTATAATAACTTTCATGACAGTTTGATAATGGTTCATATTATGTTTTATAATGTTACTATTATTTTTGTAATGCTAAATCTAATTACATATATAAATAATATATTTTTAAATTCTAATATTATATATTTTGCTGCATCCATGCCTTATTTTTTTTTGGAAAATACCATACCAACATGCCCATATCATACCGGATATATCCATACGTGTGCAACATAGGCCGTAACATGTGTAATTGCTTCCAACCACAAGAGTAAGAAAATAATTGTAATTTTTCTTAGAAAAATGAAAAATACAAATGCATATGAATTGCATATAATGCGAACAAGAAAATGAAGGACTTACTACTTTTCACTGGGTAAGAGCAAAGATAATTATTCTAACTGAATTCTACGTGGTATGTGCTTTCTAAGAATATCCATTTCTTCCATGAGTGGCAACGTCAACGTGAGGAAACAATGTGGGAGAGGGTTTAAGAAGGGGGAGGCAGTTTAAGGGGCCTGTGATCTTTCCCAAAGATACTTTCCCCTGCCTTATTCTCTTTTCCTTTTCACAATTTATATTATATTAAATTAGATTAGATTACTTCTAAAGATTTTTTACTTAGAATTTGTTTCGCATGCAATTTTTGTAGAATTGGTTTCATTTTATTTTAATAAAAATAATTTCAATATATTTACAAATAAAATTTATTACTTGATAATTTTGTTTAATCTAATGATTAAAAAGAATCATTTTACTTAGAATATATTGAAAAATATATGAAAAAATTAAAAAATAAATTTTAATGGTATCATGGTAAATATAATATTAGAGAAAAGGTAAGTATCTTATGTAGTATATCTTTTATGTTAAATGAAATGAATTTTAGTAAAATTCTTACTAAATTGGATGAATTTTATAATAACATAATGTAATTAAAATAAAAATTATAATAAAATAAAATTCTTTTTTGCTTAAAGTTAAAATACCATTTTGAAAAATGATTTAAAAAATAAATAAAAATTTACATTTAGTTATGTCAAATAAGAAGTTAAATTGCTAATAATTTACAACATTAACAACTCTATTTACAGGTTATTATATATTTATGGACAAATTACACTTACTTAATTCAATATTATTATACTCATGTATTTTCTATTTTTATAAATATATAGTTACCTCTTTAGGTAAGTGTATGTTTATGATGTTAAAATGAGTGTAATTTACCTACTATGTATGGAATATTGACAAGTAATTGCGTGATTTGTCTTTTTCTTTTTCTTTTTTGGTCTTTTCTTACAAAAGCGGAGGGAGAGTGGTCTATTTGATTGTCTCTTTAGACCACGTTAAATATTGTTTGATACACAATGTGGATATAATGGCCTTGTTTATGCCTTGATATAGTGCTATAAATCAATCAAGGATTTCTCTATACTTATAAAAATTTTAGTTGGTTATTTAATTGAATTTAAATTTGAATTACCATCTATATAGATACATATCAATTTTATGTTATTATTCACTTATTTACATGTTAATAAAAATTATTAAAATATTCATATTATTAATAAAAATTATTAATTTTTTCTTAGCATGACATTTTCTTATTTATTGATAATGTAAAATTTTTTACAATAACAATGAGTTAAATTTAAATCCTATATTTAATTAAGATCTAACTTCAAGATTATAGGTTAAGTTTAGGCTTAGTATGTAAGTTCATTATTGCAATACATCATTAAACATTATAAACAACATACAAATTATAAGAAAAAGTTATACAAAGTTACAAAGATGAAAAAATATATGAAATAAAAAAATGAGTGGTAAACATTCTATAATATTATGCTATTTATAAATATAGTTAAATTTAATAATTAATTAAATGCATAACGGGATTAATCAAAAGACTTTGTATAATTCAAGGTAGTGTTTGATTTACAAAATCTTATATTTTTAAGAAAGTTTATATTTCTAGAAATGTGATATTTCTATATTTAGTTCAATATAAATATTTTAAAAATATTTTATCATATTCTTACATATATTATATTCTCATATTTGGTTTTCATTCAATATTTTTTAAAATTTTAATTTTTTTTTCAAAAATACCATTCTCTTACAAAGTTACACTAATTTATTCTCATAAAATTCATTGGCATTTTTTGTTATCACTATTTCAAGAGTATGAACTGCTTCTTGAACTGATAACTGGCAAACTACATATTTTGCAAACAAATTATCCATAGTGCATGAGCAAATTTATTTTCACCTTTGAAGAACTATATTACTTTTTATAGTCTTGAACATAGTAAACAAAACAAAGCATATTATTTTGTCATCATTACGTCAAGTCAGGAAAGCTTCTTGTCAATTCATTATTTGTTTTCACTAATTCCTTATTCACAAAGTTTCCTTATATTGCCAATCCTAACAATCCAAAATACAAAATACTTTCTCATCTTTGAAAGATCAACAAGAATCCAAAATTAATGGATTTCATAATATGTTATAGTAATGAGATAATGTCATAGTAAAAAAGCTTCAGAAGTTAACATGTTATATATTGAAATCACTGTTAACACTAGCCTTATTTAAGATGTTAATTTTAATGATAACAAAACGTTTTGCTTTGTTTAAATGTGTTATAGAACACTTATCACATTAGACTTTTGAAAAGCATGAAGATTAATGAAAACCTTTAATTAGGTTCTTTTCATTTTAACTAAGTCTAATTGTAAAAAAGGAAATTAGGTTCAAATAAGTTTTAATTAGATATTAGAGAAATTGATTTTAAAATATTCAATTTGTATCAGTCTTATATTCAAAGAGTTAGAACTATAAATAAAAGGTAAAAATATTTTATATGGATTGTAAAATGATTTTAAAGTACTTAGAACTTATTGGAAAATAATTTGGATATTCTTGAAAATGGACTTTTGAAATCATCTTTAAATTTGCTTAAAATGGATCTTGAAGTTTAAAAGATGTGAATCATTTTACAAAATGCTTCAAATGTTTCAAGATGGCCTAAGAAGCACTTTATGAAGTGCTTCATATATCTTACCTTAATTTTGCAAAATGACTCCAGCAAGGTGATTCATGAAACACTTTAAACCTTGGAAATTTTGAATTTTCTAGCACATAGAGTACTTCACTTTGTGTTGATGCAATTATAATGGCTCTTTTAAAAGTTCAATGGACATTTAAGGGTTTCAACCTTTATTTAAGGGCTTTAACTCAATTTTAAGCATATATTCACTTTTTTTACTATGTCATTGACACAACTTTTTCATTTCCTTGCTCTTCAATAATCAAAATCTTTTGAATTCACTAGATTCAATTTTTCCCTTCTAACTTTTCATTATATAATCTACTTTTGAGAGTTTGTAAGCTAAATTTTTATTTGCAAACTCATATTTCTTATATTTTAGGATGAGATATCCCTAGAATTTCCAAAAGTATGATAGATAGAGTATTTTTTAAGTGAGAAAAACTTAAAGGGATTTTCTTATATTTAAAAAGAAATTATAGAAAGGATTTTTCAAGTGTTTAGATTAAACTTGAATGATTTCAATTTATTTACAAATAAATTTTATTGTAGAATTCATTTCATTTTATTTTAATAAAAATGATCTCAATCTATTTACAAATAAATTTTATTGTTTGATAACTTTGTTAAATCTAAAGATTAAATGAATTACTTTATTTAGAATGTATTAAAAATATATGAAAATAAATTAAAAATAGGTTTTAATGGTATCATAGTAAATATAATATTAAAGAGAGGGTAAGTATTTTATATAATATATTTTTTGAGTTAAACAAAATAAATTTTAGTAAAATTCTTACTAAATTAGATGAATTTTATAATGATATAAATATAATTAAAACAAAAATTATAAGTAAAATTAAATAAAATAAAATTCCTATTTACTTAAAGTCAAATACCATTTTTAAAAAAATTATTTGAAAATAAAATAAAATCTTATTTTTAGTTATGTTAAATAAGAAGTTAAGTTGCTAACAATGTACAACATTGATAACCATGCTAAGTCTACTAGTTATTATATATTTGTGGACAACTTACACTTACTTAATTCAATATAATTATACTTGCATCTTTTTTGTTTTTATAAATGTACAGGTACATCTAGGGATGCAAATGAGTTGAGCCAAACATATGTATGTTCAAGCTCAAACTCAGCATTATTAAATGAGCTCGTGCTTGAGTTAGAGTTCAAGCTCAATTTAAACATGAGCTTAATTGAGCTTATTCAAGCTTAAATGAATTTTAAATTTTTTATTCTAAATTTCTAATTGAGTTTAAATATTTGAACTCGAGTTGGAGCTTAAGTTAAATTCGATCTTAAATGAGTTTAAACAAACCTAAATGAGCTTAATAAATTTTTTATATTTATATTATATATAATATAAAAAATAAAAAAATATTTTATACTAAGCTTGTTTAAACTTGTGAACAACTCAAGTCAAACAATAAAAAGCTCAAGTTTAACTTATTTGGTAAATGAGCCTAGCTCATTTAAGCTTAACTTGTTGAAATTTAAGTTTGAGCTGAATCTTTTATAAATCAATCTTAAACTATTCATGAATAGCTTAAATTGTTTACATCTCTAGTTACCTCTTTGGCTAAGTGTATCTTTATAATGTTAAAATGGGTGTAATTGACCTAATATGTATGGAATATTGGCAAATAATTGTGTGGTTTTATCTTTTTTTCTCCTTTTTTTTCTTTTTATCTTTTTTTATGAAGGGGAAGAGGGTGGTCTATCTAATTATCTCTTTAGACCATGTTAAATATTATTTAATACACGATATGGATATAATAGCCTAGTTTATGCCTTAATATAGTGCTATAAATCAGTTGAGGATCTCTCTATATTTATAAAAATTTTATCTTATTATTTAATTAAATTTAAATTTGAATTATTGTCCATATATATTAATTTTATATTATTATTTACTTGTTTATCATACTAATAAAAATCATAAAATATTCATATTATTAAGAAAAAATATTAATTTTTTTCTAGATATCTTTTTATTTATTGATAATGTAAAAATTTTTATAATAACAATGAGTCAAATTTAAACCCTATATTTAATTAGGATCTAACAGTTATAGGTTAAGTTTAGGCTTAGTCCATAAGTTCATTGTTGCTCTACATTGTTAAACATTATAAACAACATACCAAATTATAAGAAAAAGTTATATAAGATTACAAAGATGGAAAAAAATTATACGAAATAAAAAAGGTGATTGGTAAGCATTCTATAATATTATGCTATTTAGGAATATAATTAAACTTAATGATTAATTAAATACATAAATAGAACTAATCAAAAGACTTTATATAATTCAAGGTATTGTTTAGTTCACAAAATCTTATATTTTCAAGAAAGCTTATATTCCTGGAAATGTCATGTTCCTATATTTAGTACGCTACAAATATTTCTAGAAATATTTTATCATATTTCTAAATATATTATATTTACATTGTTAGTTTTCACCTAATATTTTTGAAAATCTTAATTTTTTTTAAAAAAATACCTTTTTCTTACAAAGTTACATTAATTTATTCTCATGAAACTCATTGGTATTTTTTGTTATCACTCTTTTAAAAGCATGAACTACTCCTTAAACTAACAACTAGCAAAGTAAATATTTTGCAAACCAATCATTGATAGTGTAAAAGCAAATTTATTGTCACCTTTGAAATATTTCATTTCTTATTTATAGTCTTGAACATAGTAAACAAAACAAAGCATATTATTTTGCCATCATTGGGAAGATGCTATCATTATAACTCAAGTCAGGAAAAGCTCCTTGTCAATTCATTATTAGTTTTCTCCAATTCCTTATTTACAAAGTTTCCTTATATTAACAATCTTGATGATCCAAATTGCATAATGCTTTCTCATCTTTGAAAGATCAACAAGAATCCAAAATTAATAGATTTCATAATATGTATAGTAATGAAGTGGTGTCATAGTAAAAAGGCTTCAAAAATTAATATGCTATATATTGAAGTCACTATTAGCCTTAACCCAATTTAAGATTTCAATTTTAATGATAACAAAATGTTTTCATTTGTTTAGGTGTGTTACATGATCACTTGTAACATGAGACTTTTGAAAAGTATGAAGATTAATAAAGACCCTTAATTAGCTTCTTTTCATTTTAACTAAGTCTAACTATAAAATAGAAAATTAAGTTCAAACAATTTTTAATTACATGTTGAAGAAATTGATTTTAAAATATGCAATTTGTGTTAGTCTTAGATTCAAAGAGTTAGAACTATAAATAAAAGGCAAAAATATTTTATTTGGATTGTAAAATGATTTTAAAATACTTAAAACTTGTTTGAAAATAATTTGGATATTTTTGAAAATGATTTAAAAATATTTGAAATTAGCTTTTGAAATCATCTTAAAAATTACTTGAAATGGGTCTTGAATTCTAAAAGATGTAAAGCATTTTACGAAGTGCTTTAAACCTTTTAAGGTGGCCTAAGAAGCACTTCATAAAGTGCTTCGTGTGCCCTATCTTAATTTTGCGAAATGGCCCAAGCAAAGTGGTTCATGAAGTTCTTTAAACCTTGGAAAAATTGAATTTTCCAGCACACAAAGTTCTTCGCTTTGTGCTAACACAATTATAATGCCTCTTTTAAGAGTTCCATGTACATTTAAAGGTTCCAACCTTTATTTAAAGGCTTGAACTTAATTTTAAACATATATTTAAAGCTTCTATTGTTCCATTGGCACAACATTTTTATTTCCTTACTCTCAAATGATTAAAATTTCTTAAATTCACTAGATTTAAATTTCCTCTTTTAATTATTCATTATGTAGTATACTTTTGAAACTTTGTAAGCTAAATTTTTGTTTGTAAACTCTTATTTCTTATATTTTAGGATGAGGTATCCCTAAAATTTTCAAAAGTGTGGCATCTCCTGGTAAAGTATATTTCAAGTAAGAAGACTCAAAGGGATTTTCTTATATTCAAAAATGAATTGTTAAAAAGTTTCTTCAAGTACTTGGATTAAACTTAAAGATATAGTGGAATATGCAAA
Organism: Sindora glabra; assembly: GCA_020226215.1. Classification (NCBI taxonomy): domain Eukaryota; kingdom Viridiplantae; phylum Streptophyta; class Magnoliopsida; order Fabales; family Fabaceae; genus Sindora; species Sindora glabra. The sequence continues at coordinate 83,565,064 of CM035226.1, forward strand.
ATACAAGTCAACTAAGTTTGTTAGTAGATATAATCCTTGGAGTATTGGATCTTTAACATTGCACTACTATAAAAATCCTTACATTTGATCTTTTTAATCCTCGTTCTTTATATTTTTTGCATAATGTTACATATATTTTCTTGATACTGTGTTGATTGAATTACTTTACTTGTTCATATATTGATTGCTTTTAATTTTAAATACTTATCTTTTATTAAAAGTTAGTAAAATCCTTTAAAAAACTAATTTTAATTTTAAAAGGTATAGAATTTTAAAACTCAATTCACCCCCTCTTAAGTAGAATCCTTGGCTGCAATCATCTATTATAAATAAATATAATTTCAACAGTATTTTACAAAGAAAACATGAAATGCATGAAGTGCAAGCTGATAGTCAAGTGAAGCAATGCCAATAATTTATTAGAAAGTTGATTAAATTCTATATCACTTAAGAATACAGTGTAAACAAAGTTTTCATACAATTAAAGACAATATATTGGAACCATAAATAGTAAGAAAAAAAAGAGTTTAAATAGTCTGTTACAGAAAGTTGCATATAAATCAAAATATGCATATGCCCAACGAAATGAAGCATAGCTCATGCTCATTGCATTTATAGTCAAACTTTATATTTTTTTAAAATATCGCTAATATTGAAAATAGGTAAAAATTATAGTTTGTAAGAAAAATTACAACAAAACATTGTAAATGTACAACTTATTCATCTAACAGTAAATGATTAAGAGTTAAAATGTGAACATTAACATTTTGCTTCTCTTTCTTTTAAAACCTCATTTCTATTATGCGTTTATGTGTATTGTTTTAGTATAATGGGAAGGAAAAAAAACATAAGGATTGGGCAATAAGAGGTGAATGCTGAGCATCTTATGTCTTGCTAGAACAAGAAGTTACATGCAAAAATGCCACTTCCTTTAGCTTGCCTTCTCCTAAGATCTTAGATAGACTAGTAGTACACCTCAAAATTTTATTAGGTAAAGCCCAATTATTAAAAAACACAAATATCTAAGATATAAAGTTTTAATGTCTTTATCAAATATCTTCCATTACAATGGGGACATGCAAAATTGACCAAAAAATAAAAAAAATATTTAAATGCAAGCTATGGCATGAATATAATAGCAAATAACCAATACTTGAGAGACCAATACCCCCAATGAGTAAAATCCATTTACAAAGCATACATATCCACATAAACAAGCTTATAATATGTTTATTTGAATTATAATAGAAAAGGATGCAACATTTTGAACTTGGTTTATTAGAAAAGGATAACTTCATGTTCATTATGCAACTTGCAGAACTAGCTCATTCAAAAAAGGACAATATCAAGCTTATCATTTCTTTTAACATATATCAATAGATCAATGCTCTATAAAACCAATATGACATAGAACTTTTTCTAGAGAAGTAGCAAGATTAAGCAAGTAATGTGATAATAAGCTAAAAAGGATGAAAGTGAGATGGAATATACGATCTATTGTTTGAACACCACACTTTAACATGAAAATTCATTAGAATTTACATCAAGTTCATTAAATCATCAAACTTGTCATGACAATGAAGGCCTAAAGTATATGATATTCATTGCAATTTTGCTGCCATTTCCTTTAGTCATCATACATGCTTTGAATTTGTGTTTATAAGCCTTCATGGAAATTTAAAATTTGATTTTTACTAACATATACATAATCTTGTAAAATGAGTTAGGAAAAGATTGTGGCTTTGTGATGTGTGATGTAATTTTAGCCTATCTAACCCTATGACTACTAAATACCTTGTCACATATTGATTTGCTTGAAGCTTGAAATGGTGTTTTAAGTTGAAATTGTTATGATTTTGGTAACATATTTGATAATGTTAAACAAAAATAGTAGTTTTATGATCAACTTCTTGTGATACTCTAAGTTATTATGAAAATGAAAACAAAAGAAAATATTACAAAAATGCAAACGATGGAGAACGATAGAGGAGATAACAAATAGGTTATCTTGTTGGGTGATGACAAACATTGAGTTTTAATGGATAGCAGTGGCTCTCTAGTTGCTCTAGTTTAATATATGAAGGTAGAGATAGAGATAGATTGAGGTTAAACATGATCAAGAAGAAAAAAATAAAATTATGACTTTTAGAAAAATAAAAAGAACAAACCTATCTTTTTATTTGACAATAAGAATTTCCAAGTGATGAAAATTCAAGTTATTCCACTTCTCCCTTAAGAATATTTGGGGAAAATTTTTTCCTAAAAATATTTTAAAAAATATCACGTTATCGAGAATTTTTTTTTAACTTTTGAATCAAATATAAAAATATTAAAATTTTTAACATATTTTTAAAAATATTAAAAATATTCTACGAATTAAATATCACTTAAAACTTTTAATTCAAAAATTTCAAGCCAATGGTAGTAAAATTGAATCACTCTTAGCTTGAAGGGTTTTTCTGAATTTTCCCTAGTTATATTCTCTGAAAACGCAACCAAACGCTTGTGAACCAAACGCGAGTGTGGGAGGATTGAGTCACCCACAATCTTGGGCCATCAACTTGTTTCTCTCTCCGTATAAGAAGGTGCAAATTTCTGCTTCACTTTCTCTCTCATCGCCTGCTTCCTCGTCAGTCGCCATTGGTACTAGAACCTTCCAGTCCTTCTAATTAGGGTTTTTCCAGGGCTTAGCGCTCTGGATGCAGCCGCAATCCTGAGCCCTTCTCAAAAGCTCCCGCGTAACAACATTGCCACTCACATTCCAGAACGCTAATGGTTCGCTCCAATGGTGTCAGGCTTCTTCATTGGGCTGCTTGTCGGTCTCTGGGCGCCAGTAACACCGTACACATCCTTCTCTCTCGCCCCTTGATTTCAGACGTTTAATTATTGATTGGTTTTTAAAACTTAATTGGGAACCTTTTGGTTCGGCGGTGAATTGTAGATGCATGAGGTGGTGTTCCACAGGGCCTACAGGACATTGAATGCAGGGGTTGGTAAACCAACTAGAATTATTGGGGATTCTGCTTCAAATGGTATGTGTTAAGTTGGAAAATTTACGATCTTCATGCTTTTTGTATGGCTGCTGGAGAGATTGAGCAAGTTTACGGTTGATATTTTTCTACCCTGGTTCTTATAATCTCTGTTTTCTAATAATTTCTTTTTGAAGTCTTGCATGAGGTATATTTTTGTATTATTGTTTTTGCTTGCTTTTTTTTTTTTTTTTAACTACGGACGTGATGCAGTTGGAGATGCTTTTAATTTGAAGAAGTGGTTGCTATTGGGAGCGTCGAATGCACACTGGGGCACAGCTAGAGGCATTCATAGTACTGGTATAATCTTGTGTCAGCATCACTGCGTTTGTGTTATTAGTCTGCATGCCTGTTTTATGTTCTTCCAATAATGGGAAATGCTACGGGAGCTTCACTTCCTAAGGGGTCTAGTATTTTTACCATTAGATTCCATTTAATATATTGAGATTTATGTTTTTAATTTTGATTTACTTATTTTAAAATTAAAAAAAAAAAAAAGACAATCCAACAGTTAAATACTCAACTTTTTAAGAGAAGGAGCTCACACAGTATTATCCTAATCTTATTGGCCCTAATAAAGTTGGTGTAAAATTGCATTATTATGTAAAGCTTCCTTTTGTTTAATTCCTTTGGTCAGGGTGTTTTTTTCTATTTATTTTTCCATTTTTGACTTAGCTTATGTTTTTCTCCTTGACGCCCTCGGTCAAAGCAGAACTTCGAAGCTACTTATATTTAATTACTTCTCAAATTTCCTGCTTCCCTCCAGCTCTTTGTGCCTATTGGTTTATTGTCCCTTACACATCAATGTCGTTCTTTTTCTCTTTTTCTAACTCCTTTGGTTCTTTTTCAGCTTCTTTGGCGAGAGACTATTATGATGTTTTGGGTGTGAGTAAGAATGCAACTTCTTCTGAATTAAAGAAAGCTTACTATGGGGTAGGTTTTGGTTAAGTATATTCCATCGGCATGCTTTAAAATCTCAAAATTAACATTATAGGAACGTCCATCCCGTTTCCTAGTTATACTTTGATCTTTTTTTCTTCACCTATTTCATTCTTAATTCTATTTTGCATCTTACCACAAATGTGAATTTAATTCCAGGGAACTGTGTTTAAGTTAATACGTTTTGAAGTGCCATTTTTCAACTGGTGAAATTAGAAATATTGAATTAAATTAAATGGGCAAGAATAATGGTATTTTGTATATGAAATGAGCAAGGTTTCAATGCCAAGGAACTATTCTATTTTTAATGCATTTCTGCATTTGGTAAGATGAACACATCTGTTATGTATCCAACTTGTGCACTTTCTAAAAATTTATGTAGTAGGTGTCATATAATTCATAATTGTGCATGCATTTAGTTCCATGCTCCCTTCTTTCTCTGGTTATAGAGAATTTCCAGTATGACTGACCGGAACTTTTCCTAATATGACTGTTTCTAATGGGATATGGCTTAATAGTTGATGTTTTTGTTGACTGTTTCTCCCCCACGTTCTGCAGCTTGCAAAGAAGCTCCATCCAGATACAAATAAGGATGATCCTGAGGCGGAAAAGAAGTTCCAAGAAGTTTCAGTTGCATATGAGGTATACTATTGCTGTTGTTATTACTACCAAGAGGCTTACTCCAAATCATCACCATATGGCAAATTGATTAGCTGCTGGTTTTTTGCGTCTGCTTTTTCTTTGCTCAACTCTTCTGTAGGTTTTAAAGGATGAGGAAAAGCGTCAACAATATGATCAGGTCTCATTCCTCTCCTGATAATTTTAGAATCTTTGTCACGCAATTATCTGCTGTTGCCTTTTGTTGATATATTGGGATGAGCTACAGGGTAAATTTAAGTAGTTATGTTCACAGTAGATTTTAAGAAATAGGATAATAAAGACATTAATGCTTACCTCTTATTAGATTAGATTATCAAAAACAAAAAGGACCCAACAGGATTTAAGTATAAAAGTCCTCTTGGGGGATTCTCTATCAAGGAGAAAAATATATTTCGACATGTTTGAGAGAAAAGCTAACGGAAGAGGGAAGCATAAACATGAATTTGTCCCTCTGTTGGAAGATATTGGGAATATTCTTTTACCTCTGTTGTTTGTCCATTGAGTTACTGCAATTTTGTCCCTACGAGACAGATTATGCGAACAATTGCTTCCTTTGTGTAACATTATCATGTGACAGACTGAAATAACTTTTCCTTTGATATATGTGGTTACTATTACAATCCTTGTACCTGGGATTTCCAGACTCCCCACTTTCATGTGGCCTCTCTATTGAAACCTGAATACATGTTTTTTGCATTTTATGGGGGGAAGAAGACTTTGATGAGGGAGAAAGCTTAGAAATTGATACTTCACTAGAAGTTGTGTTAAAGCATGTCTTATACTTAGATTGGATTAAGAGTGTGTATGCATTTCTGTGTATCATACTTGCTTATGTTCTTATTCGATCCTCCTATGTGTGTGCGTGTGCGCACATGTGTGTGCATGCATGTTTCTTGTCTAATGTGTATGGTTGTGTGTGATTCGATTTGAGTGAGTTGTGCCATTTTCTTCCTTTTATTTTCATCTCTTAAATATTTTTAATTTGTATATGTAGCTTGGCCATGATGCCTATGTAAGCCAACAAAGCACTGGAGGCGGCGATCCTGGCTTTAATCCATTTGAGCAGATTTTCCGGGATCATGTAAGGACTTATTTGTTCCTTACATCTGTTGTACTATCTTGTCTATTGATAGTTTTTCGTTTCCTTGTTTGTAAGGTCAGTCTGTGTTTGGTCGAAGTTACAGGTATCATATCTGATAGCAATTGCATGCAATGGTTTTATATCCTTTTTAAGTGATATAAGCTATTCATCACAAACATCAATTACTGGACCTTGAAACCCAAAAACAAAACCAAATTATTAGTTCACAGTTTACATTAAACCAAATCAAGTAATTGTTTCTTGTAACAGCTTCTTAACCATAATTTGAACTTTGTGGAAAACATCATTTAACTTAAATTTGAATAATGTAGTACGTTTTACTTGACTGTTTGCTACATCTTCTTCAATTTATAATAGACGCTTAAGTATGTATCCTTTTCTGTCATCTAATTGCAAGCTGTGACATGACTTATAGATTCATCATTGCACTCTATGATGAAGTTTGAATGCTTCTTAGTTTTCTTGAGGTATAAATTACACATGTGAAGTCTAAAATGGTTTTCTCTTGCCATTGCTGTGGTGATACCCTCAATGTTGATCAGGATTTTGTCAAGAGCTTTTTCCATCAAAATGTTGGTGGGGAAGATGTCAAGGTTCAGTTCTTCTTCATATGTGAGCATTTTGAAGTATTAGAATTTGTTTGAAGATACTTGTATCTTATAATAATGTTGTTTTGTCAGGCCTTTGTTGAATTATCCTTCATGGAAGCTGTCCAAGGGTGCACTAAAACTGTGACATTTCAAACTGATGTGCTTTGTAATGCTTGTGGTAAGTCCATCAGTTAACAAAATTTTTTTCTTTCTCCAGTTCTGCCGCTGCTATATTTTTGTCAAGTGTTGCTAGAATATCCAGTTTCTTTAGTGAAGTAACTGTTTGAAAGTAAAGCACACTGCTTAAATTCACCCTTTTATTGAACTGCTGCAGGTGGAAGTGGTGTTCCGCCTGGAACTAGACCTGAAACTTGTAAGCGCTGTAAAGGATCGGGTGTGGTCAGTATTGTCTTGAAAGTGAAATATAATAAATTTAAAACTGTTCCATTTTTTTCATATTAATTGATTACTTTGATTTGTGTCCAGTCATTTGTACAAGCTGGCATATTCAGAATGGAGAGTACTTGCACTGCATGTAAAGGAACTGGAAAAATTGTATCGGTATTATGCAAACTCCCTCTTTTCTAGACACTGTCTTGGCGTTTAGAGATGAGTGATTTAGTTGTGAACCAAATGATTCTTTTGTTATTGATATCTCATTTTCTTTTATCCAGGCAATAATCCATCTTAGACATTATCTTTTATTGATCTCAAATGAGATGTCACAATTTGAGTACCTAAACTCTTGTTAGGAGGAGATTTTTCACTCTTTTTCTTGTCTATCCCCCAACCACTCATCACTGTACATATTTGTTGGCATAACTAACTAGTTCTGTCTCTTCATCATTATGTGATTCTTGTTAATATTTGTGAAACAGTCTTATTTATGTGAGTTTCAATATGTTTGATGCCTACACATGAATATGTAAAATATATCAACAATCAGTTTGTATTTTATGCTTAGAAGGTTGAGCATCAAGAGTGGAAAGACCCATAAAAATGTTTTTATTTAAAATTACTATAGTGGAGATATGGTCTTTTCATATCACATTGGCATCATCTTCTTGATGTTGCTGAACCTATCTTATTCCTTGGTGGTGGTGGTTTTTGCTTAAAAGGCTGAGCATGACATTTGAGATGCATTGACTACAATCAAAGTTTCTTTCAAGAATCCATGCAGAGGCTACCCCCATTCATTTTCTTAACCAAGGGAAGAACATGATACATGTGAATTTATGATGCTGGATCTGTTATATAGGTCTTATAGCCATGCAAATGATTGTAGTTCTACATGTGTGAAGAAAAGCTAATCTTGTTCTTTTTTGTTTCCAGAACTATTGCAAGACTTGCAGGGGTGCAAAGGTTGTCAAAGGAACAAAATCGGTCAAGTTGGATTTCAAGCCTGGTAAGCTCTTTAGGAAACTTTAGGTGCAGTGTTGGCATGTGGACTGTATCCAAGTGTCATACAAGAAAATTTTTCCCCCCATAAATGAGCAAGTCTCTGAGCTTTGGAGAAAATATTTTTCAACTAATCCGCCCTATCTGTAAATTCAATGATAATAAGAACATCAGTTGCCAAAAAGAACAAAACTACAAATTGAAGGGATGCTCAGAGCCTTAGATTTATCATATTGAAATTTAATTAGGAGGAGTAATGTCAGTCTTGACCCAAACTTGTTTGAATGGTGAAAGAACTATCACTATATGTTGTTACTTGTTAGTAATCATGTTCATTTTTTCTCTTACTTTTGGTTTAGTAAGGTTATTAAAAGGGCTTATACTTGACTGTTTCACTTCCCACATTTTCAGGGATAGACAGCAATGAGACCCTGAAGGTTCATAAAAGTGGAGGAGCAGATCCAGATGGAAATCAGCCTGGTGATCTTTTTGTTACCATCAAGGTATAACTTTTAAGTTTTAATCACTTAAATATGATGCGAGTTACTGATTAGTGTAGCAAATCTCTCAGAGGGCCTAGAGTAGACTTTATATGTACCAAGCTTGATGCATGACATATACTCTCCAGCTTGAGGGAGGAGTGTCAAGTAGTGTAATTATAGTAATTAATAGTAAGACATGGTCACTGTTAGTAGGATTGCAATCTGATTCTTAAGATAGTGTTGATGCTTATTCTGCCGATTTTTAGGGGTTGATAGCTGATTGCTTGCAATCTTATCATTGATTTCTTTCTGTTTAAATTTATCATATGGCTGAGTCAAATTGCTCGAGCCTTCAAACCATCTAAGTGAAGTCATCTCCTTTTTCCTTTATATCAAGTTCTATTGTATTATTATTATTATTATTATTATTATTGTGCAGGTCAGAGAAGACCCTGTTTTCCGTAGAGAAGGATCTGATATTCATGTCAATGCCATTTTGAGTATCACACAGGTAATTATCGCTAGTGGATTTTTTGAGTGTTAGTTGCGATGAAGTAAATTTGATCAAATACGTTGTGAGATTGTCCGGTTGGCTGTTTGTGATTCAATGCTCTTACTTAATGCATATAGTTCATGAATCTTTACCTCATTTTCTAGTAGCTTTAGTCTTTATTTCTGGTGCAGCACTTTGTTTGTGTGCACATGGGGATAGAAAAACAGGTCACTGCAGGGAAGTCATTTGGAAATTAGCTGTGTATTTGTTGTACTTTGGAAGTACTTGTTATGATGCCCTTAGCCCTATATGGAACTGAGACTTGTGGCATTGGGGTGCAGCTTGCTTAATTTAATCAAGAGCCATTTAGGAAATATCTCATCGAGCAGGTTTTAACAGTGGATTAGTTTATTAAATAATAGGGAGAATGAATTGATTGATAGATTTTTTTGTTTGTGAATATTTGGGGTACAAGTAGCTTAATTCATTTCCTTCTTCCAGAACTTGTTTTGGAGCCTACGGGCATATCTTTTCCCTTTGTGTTGTAAACAAAACTCCTCAAAATTTGTTTCTGTTCACCAAGAAGAAGAATTTGCAGGAAATGACTTAGTATTAGTAATAATGTTTCTAGATTTCAAAAATTTTTGGTGATTCTAAATTTCAGATCAGATTATAATCTAAAGAGAACTAGTAAAATCAAGTTTCTGCTACACAGGTAATAAATCTTAGTACTGTTCCCCCCCCCCCCCCCCTTTTAAAATGCTTTATCTTAGTAGTATGCATTAGTGCTCTTCTTCATTATCAAAGTTCTTCAAAAGCTACCACTGCTACCTGCACTAATCCTTTTTCCTTAGTAATAGCTTCTGGCTTTAAGGGTTTGTGTTTGTAATTGCTTGGTTGAGTTAGAGGCCCTAGACATATGAGATTTGCAGACTCTGACCGAGTCAGGCCACTGCTGTTGAGGCTCATATTGATAGATCTCTGGCATTTCTGGGTTGGATTTGGCAGTGGTCATGGTCGCTGCTGGCAATTTATGTTGTTATGTGATTTAGATGTTATCTTATTGGTTGTTAGTGACACTTGGTAATAGTTGTTAACAGTAGTCCAATCACTGGGAATATTTGGATTCCTTTTTCAGGCTATTTTAGGGGGAACAATTCAAGTGCCAACTCTTACAGGAGATGTTGTTCTCAAGGTTTGTCTTGTAATGCTTTCTTGGTAGCATATTGGCTACTGGTGAAGGGTGAATGACCAGTCCTGTTTTGCAGGTTCGGCCTGGCACCCAACCTGGTCAGAAGGTGGTTTTGAAAAAGAAAGGTAAACAAACTTGATATGATCCAGGGAAAATTCAACGGTCTTCAGTTGCCACATTTGGAACCGCATGGACCTACTTCTACAATTTACAGTTTGTTAATTTATGAGGATGCCTGTCCCTTCGGGGACATCCCCGATAAAATTATGAGGATGCCTTTCACCATTTTTATTTTGTTAACAGGGATCAAGACCAAAAATTCTTATACATTCGGGGATCAATATGTTCATTTTAATGTCAGCATCCCAACGTAAGTTTCATGATAGATGATGGTGATCGATGACATATTTGAACTGTTAACTACTCTCTCCCTGTTCCCTAAGATTAGAAAGCACATGGTACTTTACCTCAACATTGATGCGTAGAATTTAATATGTTTCCGTTTGGGATGTGTTGCAGAAACGTTACACAGAGACAACGTGAACTGATTGAAGAGTTTGCGAAGGAAGAGCAGGGCGAGGAAGATGGAAGCAGAGTTGCTTCCGCTTCTGGTTGATAAGATTTACAGAGCTGTGACGGCTACTTTATTACCAAATTATGTTCAAGAAGGAAATTGAAAGAAGGAAATTGAAAGAAGGTAATTATAATTAGGCGGTAACCCACCTGCTGTTGAAGTTTTGTAGGAGAATTAAGGACCCCCCCTCCCTTTTTTTTGCCATACCTTCATTTAGAGTGTAATATTTTTCGGCACGAGATGATCAAGATTCAAATTTTCAAGGTGAAAAGGCATGAACCAGCAGTATTCTGGCTACTATTGTACATATTGTCCCTCTTAACCATTTTAAGTAGAAATGTGCCAGTTTCAATCTGACATTCATTTTTCATGTAATCTGTCACTGGTGACCCTGAACTCGAATGTATTGAGTAATAATTGAATGATCATCTCTTGAGAAATCTGCTTCATTGTCACTAATTAGGGAAAGAATTGAGTTTTTAAATTTTTATTTTTTTATCGTTTTGTCAACTGCTGGATTATCCGGTTCTAGGGATTGAATTTTTTTTAGATATTTAGTGCAAGTTTTTTATTTTTTTGAAAAATATTTTTAGTAAGAAAAATAAAAAATATTGTATATCTTTACATATTGTAATTTAAAAAAAAATAATATTTAGAATTATGATAGTGGAAGAAATTAATTCTTTGTAAAAAAAAATTATCAAATCAAATTTGTTGTATTTAATGTTAAGTATGTTAACTATCTTTCACTTTTTATAGTTTATAATTATATTTCAATGGAAGATGTTTTCTTCCGCATGTTTATATGATAGAAAATTTCGAACTCTGCTGGTTCATTGAATGCATTAAATTACTAAACTTGAGCTTCAATCTTTATTTATTAAATGAACTAGTTAATAGTTTCTGTGTTTGCCTCTTACAATTTTATAAGAAATAATAAAATACAATCAAACAATAAATTTGAATAAATTACAGAAGAAATGGACAAATTTCGTGGATTTTTGACTTAATTATATTTGATACCCCTTTTCTCTATACTGTTGTTTCTTGTGATAGGAAAGTCATTACCTTATATTTTTATGTATGAATGTGCTTTTAAATACCCTTTCTTTTTATGTATAATTATGTTGCAATTTTTGTACATAATAATTTAAAAAAAAGAGAATTTTTTGAAAAATGGTATTAGAAAAGGAACTACAAGTAAAAAATTAATATCATTAATTTCATAGCTCTGGAACTTGGAAGTACATTAAAGGAGTGTTATGTGTAATTGAATGTGTTAAAGTGTAATTGAATTTAACCTCAGGGAAGTCAACATAATTTTCCCTAAAAAGTTAAGAGTGATCCAATATAATTTTAGTTGAATTATATTCATATTTAATGTAAAAAGTGCGAGTAAATATATAATAATAAATATACAAAATAAATATGATTTTATTCTTTTAAATGAATTCATAGATTAAACAAGTCCATTGTTAATTATTAATTTAACCTAATTTTATGTACTAATTCTTCTATTTGTTAAATGAAGTAAATCCAGTCAAAATTTTATGTGAGCAGGTCCAAATAGCTCACAAAATAGTTTGTATTATTATATATATCCTTAATTGGGACCTTTATTACAACAACTAACTTCTCTTTTTGTAAAAAAATGTTAGCAAACTGATCACTTCTACCAATATAGCCATGGATAAGAGGAATGAGAATGTTACGTTTTTTCATCCACTTAATGCAGAACCCATGGATAAGAGAGAACGGAGGCTAGAAAAATTCTGTGAAATAATATTCTATATTTCATAAATAGCAATTACAATACAGACTAAAGCTTAACGTAAACTGTAGTAGTACATATACCCACCATCTATCTTTATTTGAGAGGCATTCCACAAGTTACCCCTAAAGATCAAATTACTTATTAATAATAGTGCTCCAGCCCTAGGGCTATTCTTCAATTCATAATATCACCTGCACAAAGAATAAAAGATTAATTTTCACAGGTTTTCTTTTCTTTTAAACTTGGATAATATATAATTACGAAAAAGGCGGGTTGTATTTTGGAGTTAATATGAGACTATTCATGAGAAAAAGATTTTGATCTTTTCATGGTAGTACTAATCATATTAGTTCCATATTGAAGTGGAAAACTATTTACTCTGATTTCCAACAAAAAGTTCTGATCCAATGCACATAAAAATGCAACGATCATTCTTTAACATGGAGTTGACTTAATAAGGTTCATAAGATAAAGTATTGTAGTAATATCCCTGAAAATCCAGGACAGTTGACTTAATAAGGTTCATCAGATAAAGTATTGTAGTAATATCCCTGAAAATCCAAGAAAGTTCCAAAATGCTGTTTCGTGCAGAACCAGCTATAGTTAAATTCAGTGTGAAAAAGATGCATTTTGATTTCATTCTGTCAGTCATATGCTTACAGAAAACATGAAACAAACATTATATATATATATATAGAGAGAGAGAGAGAGAGAGAGAGAGAGCACATGGTTCAAAGTTGACGGTGCACTTGTCTGGGAGCTGCAAGGCCATATTACGGTCTACGCCAGATATTGGGGGACCATTGATAAGAACACACAAACAGGGCTGCCCTAGAGCTCTAATGGCATCGCAGCAAGCCTCAGTCGGTGGATAGGGGCTGAAAGGAGCAACCGCTGCCCTGCAAGGTATGAGCTCCACAAGTGCAGAGAAGAAGGTGCTGGTGCAAGGAACACGTTGGCCTTGTGCAACCAAAGCTGCCATGACCAACAAAATTGAAAACAATGACACAGCCCTGTAACCAGAAAGCTTCATGTTTAAAATCTACTGTCCTCAGTGCGAGCTTTCTACTGGGGATCAATGAGCAAGGGTTTTGCATTTATAGAAAGAGGTAAGTCATGTCATGCAGCACGCCTGTCCTAACCCTGGTGTCATGCTAGTCTTGCCTTTAACTGTGGCACCAGCCTTGTCTCCAACGAAGAAATCACCATCAATTGAATAGGTTTAGATCACCAACAGTTAAAAAATTCAAATTACATGATTCCTCTCATTTGTAGAGTGGCTTTGCCTTTTCATTAAATTGATCGTTTGTTTGAAGTGATCCGAACAAGCTAAAAGGAAGGACCAAGGAGAATGAATAGCAAACTACACAAATAAAGTAAACCGCCATTCTCTTCCCTTCCCCTTTCTCCCAAACAAACTAGAGGACAAGTATAGATACTATGTTTATTACTGCATTCCATCAATTTCCTAATATCTTGGTCTAGTTTACGAATTAAAAATAGGAAAGTAAAGAAAATAAATCTAAAAATTGAATAGTTGATTCATGGTCTAGTCTTTATAAATCAACCATAACATTAAATGAAGTAAAACAAAAAGCAAACCAATAAAATGTGTGAAAGTAAATATGATGAAAATGTAAGAATCTCGTGTCTATTGAAATAAATTGGATCTTTGTTAGAAGCTCCACAATCACAATTTCTCACTTTTGTTCAGCTTGCAAAGCTTAATACACCAATGACAACAATGTATTGAATTTTTATTACAATTGTCAAGCATCAAGACTCATTTTTTTCCTTTAAGATTGATTACAGCAAGCTCTTGTTCAACATACTCTCCTGCACAGAGAGGCGGGTATTTGCTTGCAAGTGGAGACTCTGCAAAATGTCCCAGGGGCTTCAGAACGGCATCTGATGCTATATGTGCAAATAACTACATATCACAGACACAGAACACAAGTTAATATCTGCTCAGAAAAATCAGATGTTTAAGCTTTTTATATTTTTTTTATTTTGGGTTAGATTCATAAATGCATTCCCATTTGTTATGATAACAGAGCACGTTGGTTCAGACTCACTGTGGAAGATACTCTCCATAGGCTACGTTTTTGCTCTTGTGCTAGTTTAATTGCATCAATTGTCCTGTTTGTGACTACTACTTCATGCATGCCAGCTATGCAGTCCCCCGCAGTTAACCACTCTATCTGCATAAAAATAAGGAAAGAATTTTTTTTACCAAAAAAAAAAAAGGCAGTGGGAACAAAAGAAGAGTCTAGTGCAGTAAAAAGTTCGGATTTTGCACAAATGTTGATAAAACTAATTCGGGGAGATGTGTAACTGGTAACGTCATACAACAGTAAAAAGGCCAAATAAGGGAGGACGAATGAAAGGCTAATCATCTTAATCATAGATGGGACACGTGAAGGAATGAGACCTTAGCTAATATATTGATATAATTTTCATTTTAGACCTGGATTCTTTCCGATGATGTATCAACTAAATTCAAATTACCTCCTTTCCTGTCTGAATTAGAAGGCATCCTATTGGAACCTTAACTTCAACTTTTTGTCCATTTCTTAACCAGATGTTTAATCCAGGAAATCTACTTCTACCATGAATTGTTAAAAAGTTCAGGTCATAGTGGTATCCTGCAAAAACAGTACCCTCCTGGCCATATCTTTGAAGGTCGCTCCCTGTTGGAGCCAACAAATGTGGGCCCTGGTTCATGACAAGAAAAGATAATTCAAACGACAATCACTAGTTATGCTCATGCATAAATCAGAGCCTATTGGTCAATAAATAAAATTGTTAATAAAATGGCAACAACATAACTCTGGTAGTTTTTGTTAACCCAGCCATAAGCAAGCTTATCATAGAAATAACATTTCCCATTTCCAAAGAAGTTTCTGTGGTATTAGCACCCAAAAAAAAGGAGAGAGAGAGAGAGAGGTTTTTATGCTCAAATAGGGGTGTCATGGAAAAAGCTGAAAACATAATCAAATACAAAACTAAATAGAGGAAAAATTATCAAACTACATAAGAAAGTATGTTATGCACAATAGTTAAAATATGGATACTTATAAAATACGACAACAACAACAATAATAAATGAAGGATCATCTTGCACTCTGCAAGGGCAATGCATGTTTGTAATTGACAATATTGTGGATGCTGTTCCAGCTGATTCAACAATTACTATTTCACGAAAGGATCTGTCTTGAAATGCTTCTCTGAGATCTTGTGTGTTTTACATTAATGCTTATCTCAATTTCTTCAATCAACTTAGTTTCAGTTCTACTCATCCAATGGATTCTTATGTGTACGTGACAATTGTTACCTATCAAAATACCTTATCACTCGGCAGCAATGAATTGGATACATCTAAGTTAATTTTGAATATAAATACACTCACCTGCTTCATGAGAGAAGTGAATGCATCCCTTGGTAGGCCAAACCCGATAGCTGCCATTTCAGCAACCACCTAATTAAGATATATGATAACGTCAAGATAATACACATAGGAAACAGAATGAAAAGGTGAAAGATCCAACAGGGACTCACTTCTATAGCTGATATCATTTTGTATCCCCAAGAATCCATGGTTTCTTTCCATTCAGGGAATCCCTCTGGTATCACTGGCTCTGCATTGAGCTCCTACACAAATACAAAGACAATAGTAGCACATATATGGAAACGAATATGCCTTTAAGCTAGAGAGAAAGAGAAAACTAAGACCTGAAAACGGGTGTTTGATGGTCGAGGACCAATTCTCCAAAAGTATCTCCACTTGAGATCAGGTCCCACGGGAGTATACGGCTGGTACTCCTTTGGCATTGCTTTTAATTTCTCTTGCATTTCTTCATCAACCAAGCTCCTTGGAACTTCCACTCCTTCTGGTGTTACTCCAACCTATAATCTCCATTAAAACATCAGTTTTTATAAACAAATTAAAATAAGTCTCTAAGACATATGGTCATAAAAAAATTTCTTGTATATGACAAGTAAAATTTTAGCTTTCTTTTTCATCCACAGATGAGATACTAAAACCAATTCATCCTCCGGATTAGTTCTTGACCACTGATATGGTATTTGTGACAATAGTCTCACTCAAACAGCAAATTAAGATTGGACAGAGACTTAAGGCGAAACACCCTCAACTCAAAACGGTTCAATTTGCCCACCAAACACAAGTCAAGGATAAATTCTGATTTCATGTAATAAATACTTAATTCTGCATTAATTACTTTGAAAAGCAATGAAACCTAAAACATTCTCAGATAATAATGCAGGCTTTCTAATTCCAGCAAAATTCAGGCCAAAGAAGAAAACCAATAACAAAGACAAATCTCTTCGCGAAATTTCAACGCTACAAAAATAATTAAATATAAGTTACCTCTCTGAGCTACCAAAACAGACATATTGATTGATCCATGGCTCCATCCATACCTGGTAATGCAAGTGCGGCCGCTCCTGGCGCCGCTTGAACTCCTCCGAACTCTGGAAGTACCTCTCCATCATATCAATGAAGCGATCATTATCTTCAACGGAGCATCTCGGATCCTTGACCAGCAGAGCTCCGGTTTCTTTCAAACTTCGACTGACCTCAGCGCATAGCTTACTGAGTTCAGGTCCGAGTTGATCGGAGCCGCCGAGTTCGGCGTAGATCGCCAGATACGGGGCAAGATCCACTACGGGCACGTCCATTGGCGGTGACGATGGCGGGAGAGTGGGGTTTTGGATCTTTTTAAAGCGGGTTTTGGACCCACTCTACACTTTAGCAATTATTATGTCTACATTCGCCGAGGAGTTGTTGGCGTGCGAGGCTTCCCGATGGATAATACTCGCGTACACGGTACAGGCACAAACTCATATGATTTAATTTTAAAATAACGTCTTAAATATCAGATTAATTTACTATTAATTGATAGAATGCAAAGCTTCCAAAACTTTATTTTTTTTTTATTGATGTTGACAGAGGCATTATATAATTAAAGACTCGTTTTTTGTGTCTAGTCCATCAATAATAATAATAACAAGGGTAAAATATAATAACCTCTCTTAGATATTACTTAAATATACTCCCCTTCCCTTAATTTTTAATTTTGGACTGCAAATATCTGGAAAATGAAAAATTATTACTCTTTCCTCCATTGACACTTGATTTATGTTAGCGTATCATAACAGAATGAAAAGTGTGTAATAAATATTTTAGATATCATTAACCTTGTATTAATAGTAAACATGTTAAATAATGTAATTTATTATTTAGTTAATGAAATTAAATTCTCATTTTACAATAAATGCATGATTTATTGTCTAATATTTTTTTAATTTTATTAAAGTGTGAAAAAATTACAAAAAACTCATCAATTAATGTGTGAAAAATGAATCAATGATTGAAAAGCAAAGATCAATCAACATTAGAAATCGACATTCAACTTGTGAATGATTGAAAATTAGTTTCTGACTATCATTTTTTCATTTTACTTTTGGTGACAACAAGATAATTCTAGTATCTAAAATGATTTGTTAAACTAACTTCTTAAAAAAATTTTGTCATGTCCATATTTTTTTCGTTATTATTAAGGTCTTGTTTGTTTTGTGGGAAAATGTTTTCCGAAAAATAAAAATCATTTGTACGTAGATGAATGAGTGATATACTTCTTTCCAAATTTAGACCTCAAATGTTTATAAAGTCACTTTCTCTTACCAAAAGAAGATATCATTACTTTGTTTGCTCTTTAATGGTGGAAATTGAAATCCCTTAGTACTTTGTTTGTTCAATTTCGTTTGAAGCCATGAAGGACCTGTGATAGCCATGACTTGCATAACATACGATAGGGAAAGCAAAGAAAAATGGTTGAAAAAATTCAAGGATGTATTTGCCTTGTCACCCAGTAGCCATTGCCAAGAGACTAAGAGCTAATGCCAAATCTCATACTACTTCAACTCATTCAAGCATAGTGCTCGACAAGCATTTTCAAATGAATTCCAACTCTAAAAATCTCCTCTTAACAAAGTCCAAATCTAGAAACTTCTGAGCAATCTAGAGATTTCTCATTTGTATGAAATGACATTGCATAAATTGCATCATTTGGCTGCTAAAAATGAAAGGAATAGAACTTGTATGATGGAAGCCAGCGTAGCTAAGACTATGGTTTCTTAAACCTTTAGAGAAATAGAGTGAATTAAGGGTTCCTTTAAGGAATTTTTGTTCAATTTTTTTATTTGTAATGAAGGGACAATTTTGTCCAAATATACATAAACTAACACTGTCTTTTGTCATTAATTTTAAGGGAAGTCCAGCCCAAATTTGAAAATAAAGGGAATAGTAGTGTATTTAGATTAAATCTCAAGGGTTTACCCTAATAATAATAATAATAATAATAATAATAATAATATGATAATTGATTGAAATAATTAATTCTATTTCTAATGAAGTTTAAACTTTTTATTACCTCAGAAAAAATGAAGCTTAAACATGTAACCCCCCAAAAGTAGAAGAAGTTTAGCAAGTCTTAAATCTTTGAAAATTTTTAAATTATCTACTTGAGTCAATACAATTTATTGTAACTAGTTAGTGCTATGTATGATGCACTAGACTTTTTTTGAGTAAATATGATATTAATATATTAATTATAAAAAATTGCACAATTGCATACCAAATGTTAACACTTTTATATTGAATTTTGATATATAAAAATTATGTATATATACATACATATGATTTTGAAGTCTAAAAATCATCATAATTATTATATTTTTCTTCAAACTATCACTTCTCAAATAAATCACATAGTAAGAGAAAAAATTACTGGAGATCTATGATCAAAACGCATCGGATACTTGGAATTGAAAAAAATCATCCTAACATATGCAATAGTAAAGGATTAACATGAGCTTTATTTAACAATCAGTTGATGATTGTAACTATTAACTGATTCAATTAACTATTAGTTGATGATTGATTGTATTAATTGATTTGACTAATTAATTGCATTAGCAGTTTGAATAAAAATATTTAGTAAAATTAATTATTTATGATTAGTTGTTTGTATATAAAATGATAACTAAGGGTATCAATATTTTTTATGAATTATTTGAATATTTTTTATTTTAATATTTTAAATTTTATATATTATTTAGTAGATTAAATTTTTTATAAATAATATATTATTATAATTTATTATAATTAATATTTCTTTAAAATAAATTATTATATTTTTATAAAAATTAATAATTGTATCCTAATTATTATAGGTTTGAATAAATTATAATTATATCCTAAAATTAACTAATCTAACTAATTGATTGTATTAGCGGTTTAAATAAAAATATTTAGTAAAATTAACTATTTATGATTAGCTGATTGTATATAAAATGACAAATAAGGAATATGAGTATATTTTATGAATTATTTTAATATTTTAAATTTTATATATTATTTAGTATATTAAATTTTTTATAAATAATATATTATTATAATTTATTATAAATTAAATATTTCTTTAAAATTAAATTAATATAATTTTTATAAAAATTTATATTATATCCCAATTATTATAGATTTTTTTTACAACATATGAAAAACATATAAATTAATTTATAATAGAATATAATTATTATAGGTGTCTTATTAATTCATATTAATATTAGAGTGATGCACCAAAATAGTGCGGAAATGAATTTAGCTGAGATGCTGCTCCCAAAGTAGGAAATGAATTTAGCGGAAACAAATTTAGCAAAGAATGAAAGAAATAAGATTCAAGAACCACTGAAATAATAGGGAGGGCAATTCAAGAAAAATATATTTATCACAAAGCAATTCAGCAAAAAATTGTTTAGAATAGTTACTTACCAAATAATTAAATCAGCTAATTCTATAAATTAACTAGCTAAATTCAATCAAATCAGTTAAAAGTTAATTGATCAGTTGTTTGCTAAACATCTCCATAGATAGATAGTTTTACAATTAATATGAAATTCTACTATGTACACATGAAAAGAAAAGGGAATAATATGAAGAGAAAAAATAATACCTTATGATATGAATCGCAAATTATTAAATACTTCCTTGAAAAACTGCATTCAATGATGAATTCACAATATTTCCATTATCATCTGTTATGAATATAAAATAAATCCAATAAACATTTTTAAAAATTATATCAATAAACATTACTAAAAAATATTTACTGAACCTTTTCATCAATCAAAACAAACTCCAAGTAGTTCACAAAGTTCTCATCTTCGAAATTGAACGTGCACCATAAACATATTATCCTAATTTTAATCTTTCAAACGTTATGACTCAATTTTAGACTCCCATGACTAGTATAAAAATATGAATTAGATGTCTTTACATACCTTTTCAACAAAATCATTTTATAAAATTTCCTGCTTTTTGAAAACATGCAAGATGCAGAATACACAAGTTTAGAAATTTCACAAAATTTTTTTATATGCTTGCGCATATGAATTTCCAAACTTTTGTTTAGAAAACATAGATCGCAAAACTTTAACAAAAGAGATTTAGAAAGCCTTTAATAGAAAATAGTTCAGTAATTTATTCACAACAGATGGAACGCCATTTAGATATACAAATATAGTAAAGATCCTTTTTCTTTAAAAAAGAAAATATTGGAAATAGATTTGTAAAATTGTCAGAATTAAAAATTAAGAACAAAATTTTCATTTTCCTTGAAAACTCCTCAAGAAAACATATATCCTTCTTGTTTCCTTCTAAGAGAATTAGATTTCAAATATGGCAATTTAAACCATAAATTAAATAAAATAGAATGGGATCGGGTTTGAAAAATGAAGATCCTATTCATTTTGTAAAACATACTTTATTTAAAATAAAGGATCAGGAATCAGATTTCTAGTTTTGAAATCAAATAATATATTTCCTCAAACATATCATGTAAATCAAGTAGGTAACATTTTTATACAAAATTACCTCAATCATTTGAAAATTAGTTCTTTTCCTTTTTTCTTTGAAAATCCTGGCTAGTAAGAACAATGCTCTGTTAATAAAAAAAAAAGAATACATTTTAGTGAAAAAGGTGAGCAAGTAATAACAAAGGACATGCATTTTATATTACATAAATATCATCATATATGTATACATACTTTATTTACACAAAAATCCTGTGCAATAAATCTGATCATCATTAGTCAAGTCACAAAATATTATACATAACATAAAAAGTTAAAAAAAAAAATCATACAAATAATGAGACTTAAAACCAATGATTTTAAATGACAACTATCAAACCAACTAATTGTTAACAATATCATTGAAGTCTGGAATATAGGGAGGTGGATCAATTGCTATTGTTAGTGATGGTGGTGTTAGTGCTACTAAAAATATGGGTCGTAAGGTACCTAATCAAACTCCAGCATATAGGTATCATATGATCAAAGTCTGGATTTTTATGTCCAGAAACATTCTCAAGGCATAGATGCTAGGTTACTCGACAAATAATAATGTGATAATTGGTTAAAATAATTTATTCTATTTCTAATGAAGTTTAGAATTGTTATTACAAAGGAAAAAAAAATAGAAGTTTGAACTTGTTAACCATTTTCAAATCAAGTGTTAAATCTTTGAAAATTTTCAAATTATCTACCTAAGTCAATATAATTTATTGTAACTAGTTAGCGGCCGTGCATTGGACAGAACTTTTTTTAAATAAATATGATATTAATATATTAATTATAAAAAATTGCATAAATTTTTATGCAATTTTTTATAAAAAGTTATAGTTTACATTGAATTTTGATTAAAAAAAAATTGTTTGTGCGCACCTTGTATGTGTGTGTATATATATATATGATTTCAAAGTTTCAAATATTATTATTATAGTTATTATATTTATCTTCCAACTATCACTCTTCAAATAAACCAAGCACTAAAAGAAAAAATATCAAAGATCTATAATCAAAATGCACTGGATTAAGATTTAGAAAATTATCCTATCATATACAATATTTAGAGTTTGACATGGGTAGTTTTGCAATCAATAAGAAACTCTGCCATGTGCACATGAAAGAAGGGGTAATATGGAAAAAGAAAAATACTACCTTGTAATGGGAATCACTAATTATTAAACACTTCTTTGTAAACTACATTTAGCACTGAATTTACAATATTCCTCTCTGTATATGTTATGAGAATAGCGTCAATTCAGTACACACTAGTAAAAATTATGTCAATGAATAGAATTAAAAAATATTTACTAACCCCTTTCATCAATCAAAACAAAGGCTAAGCAGTTATATAGTTCTCATCTTTGAAATTGAACATGTTTCATTGACAAATTAATCCAATTTTAATCTTCCAAAATTCTTTATATGGATTCAAATCCTGAAAAACAAAATCAGACCACAAAGATATTTTTGTTGAATAGTTAAAATGACTATTATTTTAGTTTTTGTCACTTTTTATTTGCATAATTACGTATGTGTAAATTATCATAATAATGAATATTGGAAAATTTTCTAATCCTATCATAGCATCAAAATTTTAGTACTACTTCCTATTATATTTTGACAAATCAACATTTACAATATTATAGATGTGTAGTTCCTAAAATTGAGAGAGCAATTTGCTGATTTGTCAGAATATAAAAGGAAATAGTACTGAAAATCTTAGCACTATGATAAGATTAAAAATTTTCCTAAAATTCTGATGTAAATTATTATAATTAAAAATATAAATTCGTATCAATTATAATATCTTTATATCATAGAAAATTTGATTTTTCAAATATGAAAACTTTAGAAGATAACATTAAATTTAATTTCTGGAAGATAGAAATTCAAAATTAGGTACTACTTTCTTAGTGACATTTTGAATTTGTGCCATGAGCCATAATTTCTATCTTAAATAGTGACATTATTAGTGCGTAGTCTTTATGAAAAAAAGAGCGTAGTTAGTCTTATCATACATAATGCAGATTTGAATTTACACGTTAACCTTGTCAAGTTTTTCTTTTTTGGTATTTGTGCCTGTTTAGTTTATGGATGAAATAATTTACCATTCAATAATTGTTTATCGATGAATTTAAGTATGTAAAATAAATTTATATTTGAAATTTATTAACATAGCATTAAAATTAATTTCTACAAGGTATAAACTCAAGATTAGTGTTTGCTACTTTCCTAATCACAATCTGGATTACGTTGCATTAAAATTATTTTAATTCCTATTTTTTATCATTAAAATTATGCATGAGTAATTGTTTCTCAAAAAATCAATCATTAGTTGAAATCATGTCAAATATAAATTTAATTTGTAGACTTTAATCGATCAATAATCTATTATGAAATTTACTTATGTGGCATTAAATTTATACCAATTTCTTAAAAAATTAATCATTAGTCAAAATTATGCCAAATATAAATTTAATTTACACACTTCAATTAATCAATAATCACTTATAAAACTTATTTACATAACATTAAAATTAAATTTCAGAAGATAAAAACTCAAAATCACATGCGATTTCTACCTCATTCACAAGTTAGATTGTGTAGCATTAATTTTTTTTTTTATCATCGTAAAGATTGATTAAAAAAAGTGTTATTCAATCTCAATCAATATCATAATTATGCCTAGATTATTGCTTAAATTTATTTAGTACAATTAAATTATTTTAATTATTTGGTCCAAATCAATTAAATTTTTATTAAAATTTAATGTAACTATTTTGAGTAGATTAGAGAAAAATTATGATTAATTATTTTAAATTAATTTCATCATGAAATATTTTTGTAGAAATATAGAATTAATTCATATTAGCAAGTTATTTTTATTATAATATATTACCTAAATTAAGTTGAATTTATGATGGCATTGTATTGGTAAACACAAAACTCCTACTTATAGAATAGGTTCGGCAATTGTGACCTAGCTATAGAATAGGTCTAGTAGTTTCGGTGAAGCATCGATAGAGTAGCAATAATAATTCTCCAGGGCAGACCATAGTCTAGAGTGTTGTGTTAAGAAGGGAAGTATTAACGATGACGTTAGATAGACATAAGAGGTGGCAATGTGCATTAGTATACTGAGTTTTGAACTAAGATAAACGTAAAATTAAGGGTTTTGTACAAATACAACACTTTGCATTGGATTTGTAATCCATGATGAGCTAAAGAGGATGAAGTCACAAGGGGAAGAGGCTAGACATTAATATTGTAACTTACACGTTTGGAGAATGCCAATAAGAAAAGTGATATAGTTAATGTATATATCAACTAATTTAATTCACTTGCACATGGTGTATGATTTGTTATAATTAATCAGCTATGGGTCAATCTTATTATTAACACACTTGGCGCACTTATTCTTGCCATTGAACCACCTACCAACCACCTTATGTTAGTAATTTGTGTACTATGTATAATTTATTAATAAAGATATAACTATTATTAATTAAGTCCTGTATGACGTAATTAATGAATAATTGGGTACTTAAACTTAATATTAATAAAATAAGTACAGATCCTATGATAAATAAGATTTACAATCCAAATTGACTTATGAATTTGAGGTCTCTACTTCATATCTCCTAAAAGGTTTTCAAAGCCTGTTACTGAGAGATAGAGAGAATGTTAAGGGAGCAATTTTCCTATACTCTTAATAATTACAAATAAAGCTTATTATATTATGTCAGGTATTTTGAGATTATAAATTAACATGAATTTATTTATTTGTATTTTCTCCTCTTTATCATACTATAATTGAAAGCTAAGATCATAGTATGAATTTTCCAAATATTTCTTGCAATTATTATTAGAGCCAGGTGCTAGCTTCTAATTGTGGTTATTTTATGAAAGAAATTTGAATAGGTAATTATTGGCTTTCTTATGGAAATTTATGCCAATGATAAATTAAAGTGATCATTGTTATATATGCATGAATGTTACCAAATATAAAACATGCCTTCATGATTATATTTTTGTTTTCTATTATTTGACAAATTTGTTCATATGTATAAGTGTTGTGCTTTTCTGTCATGATTAGTTTGTTAGTATGGTTCTATGTGTACCAAAGATATTTAAAATTATAGGGCATATAGGTGTTGCTATAGTAAGAGGAAAAGTTTATAAAAAACTTAAAACCCAGAAGAAATCTAAAACAAAACCTTGAAATCTTGGTAAAGACCACATAAGATAGTGTGAAATAAATTAAAAAAAAAATTCTAAACCTATTTTTGCCCTTGAATAGATCCCAAACATGCTCCATGAGTTGGAAAAAAAATTAAAAAAGAAATAAAGGTAGTTATAGCTAGGTGTTTTAAGGGGATTATAGTGGTGTGAGAAGTAGAAAATAGGGATATATTATCCTTTGAAAATTGATAACCTCTGTAAATGCAAACTTCATATTTTAAAATTTTGAAACTTCAAAATTTTGGGTAGTTTTGTGCTAGAAACTATTGGATTTGGTAGTGGAAGATTGAATAGAAGATTATGGATGTGATTTGCATTGAAAATCATGTGAAAATTAATTGAAAATAGCTAGATCAAGACTAGGCTAAAACCAAGTTGAAATCAGGTCGAAAACAAACCCACATGCAGTTTTCTATTAAAGACGAAGACTCTAGGCATGGGACACACCTCGCTTAATTTTATAGTTGGCATGTAGGAACTATCTGCCACCCTATTGGCTATGGCTAGAAATGGTACACATATGGACGTGCTCTACTTTTCGAGCATTCTTTGATAGACATTTTTTTAATTTTTTGAAATAAAAATAATTTCAATTATTTTTATCCATTTTATTTAAATATTTAAATAGGCTTATTTTAAGCCTAGAATTTTCTTGTGCATTTTTTGATATATTATTCATAATGTGAAATTTTTAAACATCATTTACATATTTTAATAATTTTTAGAGTGTTAGCATACTAAATGGAAATTACAAATTACTTGTATTATACTATAAAAATTTTATGTAATTGTATACCCACCTTCATATGGCTAATTGCATAAGTTTCTTATTGAATTTTGACAGGAAAATTTTAAAAGGGAGAGGCTTTATTAATGGTATTAAATACCCTTTGGCATTATATTGTTAATGCAATTTACTAGCTATAGTGCAAGTGTAGAATTAAATGTTATGTGTCTAAAATACTTAAATACTTTTTAATGTTGATTTTTAGAAGTATGACACATGATTTTCGTATTGTATTGTAAAGTTCAAAATATTTTTCGGTATTTAGTCTTATAACATGATACTGTGTAAGGTTGTATATCTAAACTTTATGAGAAAAACATTGGCATAATTATATTGTACATGCATTAATAATTGATATGTTTATTATCAATTGTTATGCAACAAAACTCCAAAAAAACACTAAATAGGATAATAAGAGAGGATTAAGCTAATGTTTGTTTTGAATCCAACTTGGTGGTTATGCTATTAGATACGTGGTGGTGTCAAATACCAATTCCATAATTCATGTTACCAATCCTTCCTAATCATTGAAAAATCTTTTTAAAAACTATATAATAATGAATTAATTATCAAAGTGAGAAATGGTGAGAAAGTGAGAGTAGAACTTATTAGGGATATGACTTTGCAATTGTCTGCTGAACATGAGTTGGTATTGAAAGATATAGTCCTTATTCCTTACATGAGAAGGAACTTGATATCTATTGTAATGTGGAATCTTCAAAGGTATTCTTGTAATTTTAAAGGCAAAAGTGTGAATCTATTACGAAGCTTCACCATAATAGGCATTGGTAAACTAATAGATGGATTGTACAAGATAATTCTAGATCCAAGTTCTCTTAACACTATTAACACAATTGTAAGGAAGAAAAGAAATAGAATTGAAGAAAACTTCTTCATGCTTTGGCATAGGCATCTAGGTCATATTTGCAAAGATCGAATTTAAAAGTTGATCAAATAAGGTGTTTTACACAATATTGACTTCTTTACCCTAAACACTGTATGGACTATATTAAAAGGAAACTCATTGCCAAGGTTAGAAAGGAAAAAAAGAGTTATAAGATAAGAAGTGCTGGAACTTATTCATACCGACATTTGTGAACCTTTTATATTTGTAGCAATGGGAGGTTAAAGATATTTTATCATTTTTATTCACAACTATTCACGATTTGGATAGATCGAGTTACTTACAGAAAATTCAGAGTCCTTAGATGCATTCAAGACATTCAAGGTAGTAGTTGAGCTTAAATATAATAAGAAAATTAAATATGCTAATTTAGATTAAGGATGAAATTACTATGATAGATATGATTAGATTGGGAGGAACCTAGGTTCTTTTGCTAAGTATCCGCAAGAGTGTGACATTGAAACTAGTTACATTATCTAGGTACACCAGAACAAAATGGAATAGCTAAAAGGAGATATAGAACACTTCTTGTTATAGTTAAATGTATGCTTTCCCATTCTATGCTTCTGGACTTTTTATAGGAAGAAGTATTAAACACTACAGTCTATATATTGAATTAGGTACTAAGTGAATTTGTACCCATAATTCCATATAAATTGTTGAATAGCAAGAAACCAACTTTAAGTTATTTTTGCATTTAGGGTTGTAGAGTGGAGGTGAAGCTATATATTTGTACTACCAAAAAACTTAATTCTAAAATAATATATGGGTTCTTTTTTTCGTTATTACATTAGCTCTAGAGGCAGTAGGTTTTATTGTCCAACTTATACCACCTAGGTTATTGAATTTGATAAAGCCTTTTATTTCAAGGATAAGTTGGATAGTGAAAGTCAGAGACCATCGATGACAAATTTTAGAGAAGAAAGAATAGTCATTCCTTTAATATCTTAGTTTATTGGTTCTTCATATTCTAATCCTTCATAACATATGTTATAACTTTTAGAGGAAGATATGGACTTTGATATAAAAGTTCTTTCAAGATCACTTAGAGAGTGCAAACCAATAATATTAAATTATTACATGGTGTATTTATAGGAACATGCATATTATTTAAATAAACATACTAATCCTATTACATTCTCTTAGGTAGTGTCTAATTTTGATTATCCTTAATGGATCATTATAATGAAAGGTGAACTAACTTTAATGGATGAAAACCAAGTATGAGATCTTGTTAAATTGCTTACAAATTACAAGTTGGTCAAATGTAAATGAATCTTTAAGACCAAGCATGACACTCCTAAGCAGATTGAGAGATATAGAGTCAGGCTTATAGAAAAAGGTTACACTCAAAGAAAAGGAGTAGATTATAAAGAAATTTTCTCAGTAGCATTGAAAAAAATTCTTTTAAAATTGTCATAACTTTTGTTACTCGCTTTAATCTAAAGCTACACTAAATGGATGTAAAAATAGCATTCTTAAACGGTGATTTGTCTAAAGCCATGTACATGAAACAGCTAGATGGATTTTAAGAAAAAGGTTTTAGTGTTTAAATTATGAAAGTCAATATATGGTCTAAAATAAGCTTCTTAATAATGGTATCTCAAGATTTATAAGATAATTACCTCTCTTGAATTTAGGGAGAATAATGTGGACTTGTGTATTTATATGATGTGTAATGTTAGTAAATTCATAATTCTGGTCTTATATGTGAATGACATTCTCTTAGCAAGCAATGACTTGAACTTGCTCAATAAGAATAAGCAATGGCTATCATATTATTTTAAAATGAAAGACTTGGAAAATGTCTTATTTGTTCTAGGCATTAAGATACTTCATGAAAGGTCCTAGGGTACTTGTCTCAGAAGTTATATATTAAGAAAATTTTGAAAAGATTTAATATGTCTATTGCTTTTAGGCTACTTCACTTATTCAAAGGGGTGAAGCATTTACAAAAGCCTAATCTCCTTAAACTAATGAAAAAAAAAAGATGAAAAAAGTTCTAGGTACATCAATCATAAGTAGCTTGATCTATGGTCAAGCATGTACACAATCTAATATTACATTTGCTACTAGTGTACTTGGAGATATCTAAATAATCCAGGTCAAAGACACTAAACTACTACATAAAGAGTTCTAAGGTACCTATAAAGTATAAAAGACTTCATGTTGACCTATAAAAGATCAAAAGATCTTGATATTGTAGGCTACTTAGACTTAGACTATGTCGATTGTCTAGATTATTTAAAGTTTACATATGGGTATATTTTCATGATGGTTAGAGGTGTTGTATAATATCAAAGCATCTAATAGTCAATTATTACTACCTTCACTATGGAAGCAGAGTATGTAACTTGTTATGAAGCTTCTCATCAAGCTATATGATTAAAAAATTATCTTTTTGAGTTCTATCTTGCGAAAAGTATTGTCAACCCTTTAACCATATTTTACAATAACTTTGTTGCTAAGAGTTTCTCTCTTAATGACAGAAGTTTCACTCATTCAAAGTATTTCAATATGAAATAACATTATGTGAGAGAGAACATGCACGAGTATGTTATTATTATTGAGCATATTTCTACAGATTGTATGCTTATGAATTGACTGACCAAGGGCTTAGTATTAGAAAATTTTATTAAACTTGTAAACTATATGGATCTACATAAAGCCTTTTCATATTTTAGGTTAATGGGAGTTGATATATATGACATTGTTATGATGTAATTATCTTGAGATTTATGAATAAAATTTTATGTTATTATATTTGTCAATATTTTACTTATAACATATTTATAGAGATATTTAGACCCTATCTCATTATTGTGCTCGTGTCATTGATATTTGTAGGGCATTTTGGGTGGATACCAGGATTTACTATACATAGATTTACATATAATTATATAAAGTTGTACAATTATGATTTTGCATGTATTGATATTGTTGATTAATAAGATATGGATATTTGATATATTTATGATGTTAATATCCCTTCAAATATAATATTTTATATTATTAGATATCTATAATCTTAATTGGATTAATGGATGTAAAAGTACTATTTTCATTTTAACATTAATCTTTTTTGTGGTCACTATTAATAAATAATGTATATCTAAGTGAGAGATTATTAATAATGTATGGATTATACATAATTTATCAATAAAAAATTATTACTATTATTAATTAGGCCCTATGTGATATAATTAATGAGCAATTAAGTATTTAAGCTTAATATTGATAAAATAAGTATGGATCCTATGATGGATAGAATTCATAACCTGGATTGATTTATAAATATAGGGTCCCTACTTCATATCTCTCAAGGTCAAAAGTTTTGTATTCCATTGGTCAAAGCCTATTACTGAGAGATAGAAAGATATTGAGGGAGGGATTCTCTTTCACTCCTAATAATTATAGAAAAGGCTTATTCTATGGATGTCAAGTATTTTAAAATTATAAATTAACAAAAATGAATTTATTCATATTTTCTCCATTCTATTATATTACAATTAAAAGTCAAGATCATGGTATGCATTTTTCAAATATTTCTTGTACCTTCTACATAAATCTCTGATTGATTGAAGGGAATTTTTTTATAACCAATATCATGTAAAGGAACTTGGCTATGCAGGTATGTATCTTAAAACTTCAATTTAATATTATGTTCAAAAAGATCAATGCTATAAATTTATTGGCCAAAATATTATTATTTCATTTTAGGCCCTTTATTAAATCATGGTGCTGCTTGTTTTTAACTTCATTAATGATAGTGTCTTACAAATAATGATGAGGATAGCTTTAAAGTGAAGAACATTTTGATATTCAATGCATTTATCCTCTCTTAAGTAACTAGAAATAAGTATGCATTGCATGAAACAAATTCATTTATTATAATTTATTTGACCAATTAATGCTCAAAAAATTAAATGAACTGAATATGTTTAAGATAAGTTATAGAGAGAGATACTTTTAGGTAAGGCTCCATTTAAACATGCAAACTGATACTAAAGTGGACTAGACACATTGATAACTTTATATTTCATATCTTATTCAACAATCTCGCATCACTATGCATTATGAGTTCAAGGAAAATTTTGTGCTTTGCTAAACAATGAATGATCAAATGAATAATTTATGGCTAAATAGGTTAAAGATGTGGCTTAATGTCTTCTTCCCATATGCCCCATGTTTTGAAAAACCCCAACTTTTTAATTTGCATCATAAGTAACACTAAAAAAAAAAAGACCTTCAATTCATATTAATGAAAAGATAAAAATAGAGATAAAGATACAAAACATAATCGTTTTATTACCTAATAGTTATAACTAATTTCTTCTATTCATTTTTAATTGATAATCAAAAGCTTTGAAATTTTTATTTTTTATTGATTATCGGTATAGGTATAAATAATTAAAAAATGGATTTTTACATCCAAAAACCTTTTTAAGATTTAGATGTTAAGTTAGTCCATGAATAATAACCTAACAATTGGTTAAAATAACTTATTCTATTTCTTTTCTTTTTTGTTAAAGGAAACAGATTAGACAATATTTATGTTACACATAGAAAATTTAGGAAATAAAATAAGAGAAGATTCTCCTTAAGCAAATGAAGAACATTCGTAAATGGACTACAAAATATGGAAAGATTTGATTGGTCTCTTTAGTTCTTTTTAGCTAAGCAATTAGTACACCAATTGGCTTCTCTATATGTGTGTTTGATATTTTTATAAGGAATCATTTCCATCAAGTTCTTGCACTTATTCATAAAAGCCTTAATATAAGCATTATCTTGATAGTTTTTTTTTTAAATTATATTGACTACAACAAGAACATCCATTTCAATATCTAGGTAGAAAATTTTTAAGTTTATGGCCAATTTTAATACGTCATTAAAACCCATATCTTAGCCATGAGACTAGAA
Organism: Sindora glabra; assembly: GCA_020226215.1. Classification (NCBI taxonomy): domain Eukaryota; kingdom Viridiplantae; phylum Streptophyta; class Magnoliopsida; order Fabales; family Fabaceae; genus Sindora; species Sindora glabra. The sequence goes on from CM035226.1 coordinate 83,597,084, forward strand.
ATATATTGTAGCCTTTTATCATTTTTGTTTCTAATCTACTAAAGTTTAGTTTTGTTACATCATTTTCAGGTTAAGTCTTGAGTCTTTAAAAATATTCAAATTATTTAGATAAGTAAATGGTGGCATCTGTAATGTCTTTGTAAAAATAAGGATTCTAAAACCCTAAGTAGTTGGTATAATAAAATTTGGACATGTCAAAAGTTAGTCAAGAGATTCTTTTTTAATGCAATTTAATTTTATCTCCATTTGAAATCATCTATTTGTAAAATGTGCCCAAATCTATCTAGTTATCATTTAAAAACACTTGCATAAAAAATATATAGAATCATACTAAATCTAAAATAAGTAGAAATTTGGCTATTATGATAATTAGATTAATTATAATACTTGTCAATATACTATTTACATATTGTTGAATGTGAATTAAAATTATAAATTTTAATAATTAAACCAATAATAAAAAGATTACTAAAGTTAGATGAATAATGATTAATATCTTATGCTTGTAAATTAAAACTCATAAGTTATTTGAAAACTTTCTTTTCAAAAATAAATTCAATATATATAATTGATTTTTTTTAAATCCCAGTGAACTAATTTTATTCTATTTATTTTTTATTAGTATGTGTTGGATATCATTTCTTCAATGTACTTGTAGAATAAAACATACTATTAGAAGAAAATGAATAAGGTTCCACCAATGCCTCTCCAATACTTAAATCAATAATGAGTAATAAAAAGAGAATAATCTTAGTAGTAAAAGTAGTATATATTTTATATAGGAGTTCCTTAGATAAGGTGATTGGAAAGTGGTTATTGGATAGTTATGCAAGTATTAAATAATTATCATATGACCCTTAAAATATAAATTTTTATCATTAGTCCCTGATGAGTTGGTGAATAGTGCTTGATTGCGTGTTTGTAAAAATCAACCATAATTTGGCCCCAAGACATTTAATTGTAAATTCTAACACCGTAAAATGGTAAAATCATTACTCAAATCTAATATTCTGAATACCAAATTTTGATAATTTGAGTTATCTGAACCCTAAATATGAAAGATCTAACAATCTAAATCTAAAAATAGACCCTCCTTAATAAGATAATTTAAAGTATAATGTTAACTTGATTTGAAAATTCAAATATCTAATTGATATACTAAACATCTAATAATTTGATCGATTGAGGATATAATTAGTTTCATTGGTTGAATAATTTGATTAATATTTTTGAATCATTTAAATTGATGATGTTGATTGATATCCCTGACCATATAATCTAATTGGTCTCTAACAAAGCATCATTTAATTCCGCCATCAATGGTTCAACCAATTCCTTCATTCACCATGAGTTGATACAATATATGTAGTCTTATATGCTGCAAAACCCCCCCTTAAAATTGCTTCTTCACCTTCTTGTTTTCACATAAGAAATAGTAATACTTCAACTAAAATTCCCGGGGTGCTTTTATATTCACCAACTCTTTCCATGCATCTACCTTATTGTAATGATGAGGTTATTAAGATCAAAATTACATAAAATAAAATCCTAAATTTAATCATGTGAGAAAAATAATATTAAATATGAAAAATTTATTATTGTTACCTAGTGAATCCATTATGATGCAAATATGAAATTAGGATTTGCTGTAAACCATGAACTATTCACGATTGGTCTTGATTATGAACTTCAAATAAAGATTTGCTGCTCCTATCAACCTTAGATGAGAACTTAAATAAGGCGAATTTCTAAAACCGATGAGGAGTGTACAGAATCAATCATAGGGTTTAAGAGTAACGACCCTTATTTATATTAATAACATTGATGAATCTAACTATCATAAAGAACCACCCCATTATCACATTGATTGGATTAGATTACTATTAGGTCTAAACTATTTGTCACTTTAATATTAGGCTAAACTCTTTTACATCTTATTTTATTATTGAATTAATAGGTCCACAAATAAAAAAAACTAACAATCTCCCACTTGGATCATGTAATTCAATAATAATGGCCACTTTAATAAGATGTAAAAGAAAAATATGGTATCTTTACACCTATTAATCTAAATTGAGATCATAAATATCCAGTAATATAAAACATAATATTCGATAGGGATATCAATAAAATATATATATACTATACACTTACACCTCATTGACCATATACAATATCCGATAGGGATACACATAATAAGTTTGTGCTTAATAAGATTTACATAACAAAATTATGATAATCATATGTAAATCTTTACACATTGGGTTGAAGCATCCACCCAAGATGCTAAAAGAGAATAATTATTCTCATCACAGTATTAAGATGGATCTAAGCATCTCTATAAATATGCCATAACAAAAATGTACACAACATATGGAAAAAAAACATGAATATTTTATTTATACACATCTCGAGAAAATAATTTTAATTATAATACTCGCACTAGCCCAAATCATTAAAAGACTTAGCTAATCCCATTGTCATGATATACTTTTACCATTAAGCTTTTGGTCAGTAGATCTGTAAACATATGATCTGTGAAAATATATTCAATATACATAATATACTCGCGTACCTTTTCTCGCACAAATTTACACTTTATATCAAAATGCTTTGTACGGATAAAACTTTTATTATTATAAGAGAAGTTTATAGCAACAACATTATCGCAATAAAAGGTCAAAGGTCTTGAGATGTTCTCAAAATCTTGAAACCAGCCATAAAATTCCTTAACCATATAGCAGTACAAGTGGCTTCATAATATGCGACATATCCTACTTCTATAATGGAGGTTGTTGTTAAGGACTGCTTAACACATTTCCACAACACAGCTTCTCCTATCATCATAAAGATGTATTTAGATGTAGATTTGTAATCATCCGACTAGTAAAATCTGAATCTGAGTAGCATGTAACTGTGAGATCTCCTTATCTCTTATAGGTTAGCATGTAATCTTTTGTACCCTGAAGGTACCTCATCACTCTCTTTGTAGCAGTCCAATGTTTCTGACTAAGATTACTTAGGTATCTCCCTAGTAAAGGTGAATATGGGCCGGGTCGGGCCATCAAATTAAATTATATAAAATTAAAGGCTCGAAGCCGGCCCGGTCCGATTAAGTTTTAAAAAATTTTGGCCCAGCCCGAATTTTAAATTAAAAAGCTCGAAACCCTGGCCCGAAAGCCCGAAAAATATAATTTTATTATTATTTAATAAAAAATAAAATTTTAAAATAATATATATATATTTAAAGAGATAATATGATATTTAAATATATAAAATATTTAATATGTTAAATTAATATTTTTTATATTAAAAATAATTAGATATAATTATATTTTCTAATATATAATTATATTATTAAAAATAAATTATTATAATCGGGTCGGGCCGGGCCTATCGGACTTTTTTACTTTGGCTCGAGCCCGGCTCAATTATTAATCGGGCCATAAAAAAATATCATTGGGCCTATCGGGAAAAAAAAAAGCTCAAATACTCTATTTTTCTGAGCCGAGCTTATCGGGTCGGGCGGGTTGCCTGGCCCATGTACACCTCCACTCCTTAGTACACCAATATCATAAGCTATGTCAAGATGTGTGCATACTTGAGCATACATCAGGCTACAAAAAATCGACATATATGGGACTTTCTTTGCTCTTTCCATCTCAACATCACTCTAAAGACACTGGGACTTAGAGAAAATTTCTCCTTTTAAAATGGGTGTAGAAACTTAAGAGCAAGTTGACATCTTGAACCTTCTTCAATACTTTCTCAATGTAAGTCTGCTGAGATAAGCCAAGCAAACCCTGGAATCTATCATGACGGATCTCTATTCCCAAAACATAAGAACATTTCCAAAATCCTTCATATCAAAATGTTTGAATAACATTTGTTTTGTCTCAGTCAGTAGGTTCATGTCATTATTTACAAGGACCACGTATAGTACCAAAATAACAAAGTTGCTTGCATTTTTCAACATATAGGTGCACTGATTAATTGCATTCTCCTTGAACCCAAAAGAAGTTACTACCTCATCAAACTTGAGGTACCATTGTCTAGAAGCTTGTTTTAAGTCATAAATGGACTTTCAAGTTGGCACATGAGTTGCTCCTTTCCCTTCTTTTGGAAACTATCTGGCTGGTTTATATAAATAATCTTTGTTAAATTACCATTCAAGAAGGCTATTTTTACTTCCATTTGATGTAACTCTAAATCAAAGTGAGCCACCAAAGCCATGATAATATGGAATGAGTCTTTAGTTGAAGCTGGTGAAAAAGTTTCTTTGTAGTCTATAGCTTTCCTTTGAGTATAACCTTTTACTATCAATCGGGCCTTGTACCTCTCAACTTCACCTCAAGTACCTCTCTTGGTTTTGAAGACCTACTTGTATCCAACTGACTTACAACCTACAGGAAGCTCCACTAAATCTCACACTTAATTCTTATGCTTTGAAGCTAACTTATCTTTTATAACATTCATCCAATCAAAATAGTTTGAACTGGACATAGCTTGAGAAAAGCTTGTAGGATTAGTATCATCATTAATATCATATTCATGCTCCTGCAAATATACAAGATAATCATTAGGAATTGCCAATTTGTGAACTCTATGAGATCTTTTTAATAAAATTTCTTCTTCATTTATTCCATCTAGCTTAACATCTTCTGCCATTGGCTATACTGGATTAACTAGTGGAGTGATGGCTCTTCTAATATTAGTACCAATGGAACAATTATTCTATCTTCAAAGAAATTTATGATGCGTGGTATTTAGCTCCTACTATCTAACTCATCCTCAAAGAAGATAGCTCGATTAGACTCAATTACTCTAGTCGAATAAGTTAGACAGTAAAATGCATTAGGTGTGATAGGCCCATTAATGTCAATATGGATCAATTCTAGAACATTCTCCTTCTTGTTTCTCTTACCCTTTTCAATTCTAGCTGGAAATCTTTCTTTAATACAATCTACATATATTCCAAAATCTAAAAAATCTAAATCACGAAGTATTTTTTTCCTTTTATGAGTCTTTGAATTCTATCTTGAAAGATGTGTCCTAATCATCTGTGCTATTACACTGAGGATCTTTCATTAATTCGACCCTTTTTCTTACCCATAACAAAGTTTATTAAATTTATGAAATTAGAATCTAAATAAACTTTATATAAACCATCATGTACATAACTAGCACTAATAATAGAAGATTTATAAAATAATTCAATTTTTTTATTTCCAAAATAATAAAAGTATCCAACAAAATCTAAAGTAACAACTGAAATTAAATTCCTTCTCATAGAAGGTACATAAACTACATTATTAAATAAGAAACTCATGTTTAGTCTTTAATTTTTACTTCACTAATCCTATGTGCTCCACTTCAACTCTATCCCAATTTCTAAGTCTCATAATAAGCTCTTTTTCATTTGGTTTCCTTATAAGCCTTTCTTTTTCTTCTCAATCCATTTCTTATATTTAAAACAGTCCACTTTCTTATGTCTATACTTCTTGCAAAACCTACAGTTACCCTTGAATTAGCTTTTATTGGGTTTGTAATGTTATTGTCCATTAGATTTATTTTTCTCACTCTTCTTCCTTCTATAGTTATGGTATCCCTTGCCATTTTTTTTATTAAACTTTCCACCATGATTTAAATGTGTGCCATGAGATGTATAATTAATGACTTGAGCTTTTCTTTTCTTCATGTCTTCCTCTACCTGTGTAATAATAGAAATCAACTCATTGATAATCCATTCTGATTTCTGAGTATTATAAGAGGTTTTTAAAATATCAAACTGAGGTGGAAGAGACTCCAGTATACACCAAGTTAAATAACTTTTCCCAAATCTACTTACATGATTTTCAACTTATTATAATAGTTAACTAATCTTAAAATGTGTTCTTTCACCTCACTAACACCATTATACACTGATTTCTTAAGTAATAAAAGATATCATCCCTTCTCAACCTTATCGAACTTCTTATACTTTTTTACTATAGAATCCAATAACTCTTTTGCATTTGTCATTTCGAGAATCTCTCTCTTATTATTTTATCCATTATGTACTTCATTACTATCAACCACACCCTGTTAGTGATCTATTGTAGACTTAACATTAATCTGAGGTTCTATTTTCCTTATCGCTAAGTCAAGGTTAGAGACTGCCAAATATAACTTTAATGATTTTGCCCAATTCTCATGATTGGTCTCATTAAGCATTTTAATTGCATTTAATTGCATAGATAAAGGAGTTGAGGAAATAAATTTTAAAATATTAATGCATGTTTAACCTTAATCATGCTAGAAATTTCTCCTAGTAAAATATGCAATCGAACTTAGTATTATATTATAAAGCCCAATATTGATGGGGTATCAAAAGACTTATAATATAATACAAGGTCTAAATATCATATTCTTAAAATTTTAACATCGATAGGATGATGAAAATTCTAGAAATATAATACTTACTCTTACACTTATGTTATCATCAACAAATCACATTAATAATATTATACTGACAGAGTATTAAAATATTATTAATATAATACTTTTCTTAGTCTAACTATCTTTTTATTATGAATGAATAAAATTTTATGTAATTGGATCCACGATAAGTGAGCTTACAATTATACAAAATTTTATGGTATAACATAAGCCTAAATAATTTTCTAATATTATTTTTCTATACGTATATACACATAATAGCAAATGGCAATGAACTAAAATTAGCATTGTATAATAACACATTCAAATGGACATTTCAAAATTGGGAATTGCAAAACTATATTTAAACAATATTTATTAATTGTTCACAAAAATATCAATTTGTGCATAACAATATCCCAAGAGGTAATCAAAAACCTAGTTAATGATTCAAAAATCTAATTGAAAAATAGGAGAGAGAAAAGACAAAACTCTAATAAGATAATTCAATATAACCATAACTCAAGTTTACCATAAAGGAATATTAGGTTTTGAAAACTAATTAATATATTCTAATTACATTGAATATATATATTTCACATCTTTCAAAAATAGGAAAAACAAAGAAACAAATCCGGATATGTTTTTCGCCTTTTGAAAAAATTAAAGAATTAAATGCATCACATGATTAATCAATTATTTGATTTTTCAAATCAATCTAGAATCATAACTGATGGGTTACATCACATAATTAATCAACTATTTGATTTTCAAATCACATAATTTTTTTAAAATAGTAACCAAGGGTTTATATATATATATATTCTAAACAAAGTATATATATATGAACATACAGAATATATAAATATGAAGTACATAAAATATATGTATATAAACCCCAAACAAAACATATGCAAAAAAATGACAAAATTAAGGAACATATATGAATCAGCAAATAAAGGAACCGAAGGCATCAATATATATAATCAAAATGTCAATGCCAAACAAAATCCAATGGAGAAAAAGGCATATCCAAATCTAATGGCAAAACGTTATATATATATATATATATATAAACGACAAATGAAATTCCGGAAGTTTATATAAAAGTCATTTAATAAAATGTTAAAGTAAAAACTATTTTATATGCGAACTAAAAGTCCACGTTTAACGTTGTTGTCCTCCAGCCTGCGACTTGGTCATTAGATGTTTAACCATTTTGTCAATGTGAACCGAAACTTATATGTTTAGTGACAAAAAACCTTCAAGACTAGTAAGCGTTAAAATCCTGATTTATATAAATTCCAAATGGAATGCCAAAAGTGTATATATATATATATATATATATATATATATATATATATATATATATATACATAGAATGGTAAACTAAATATATATACATAGAACGGTTAACCAATTTTTAAAATTAAAATTCCAATTAATTAAATTAGAGTTTTATAAAAATAAGGACTCAAAATAATTAACTTAAGAGCTATGAAATAATTTTAGGATTCATAGTAATTTTATTCAAAATAATTTATCACAAAATATATCATTATTTAAAAGATAAAATTTGATTCCTGAATTCATGTGATAATATATTCAATTCATATAATTCATAGGTTCTGATACCAATTGTTAAGATCAAAATTATGTAAAAAAAAATCTCAAATTGAATCATGTGAGAAGAATAATATTAAACATGAAAAAATTATTATTATCACCTGGTGAATCCATTGTGATGCGAATATGAAATTAGGATTTGCTGCAAATCATGAACTATTCACGATCGTTCTTGATCATGAACTCCAAATAAGGATTTATTACTCCTATCAACCTTAGATGAGAATTTGAATGGGAAGACTTTTTTGACACTAATGGAAAATGTATAAAATTAATCATAGATTTAAGAGTAGTGACCCTTATTTATATTAATAACATTAATGGGTCTACCCATCATAGAGAACCACCTATTATCACATTAATTGAGTTAGATTATCATTGGGCCTAAACTATTCAATCACTTTAATATTAGGCTGAACCCTTTTACATCTTATTTTATTGTTAAATTAATAGATCTACAAATAGAAAAAACTAACAGAGGTTTACTATTTTTAAGGATGGATAAACTTCTTTTAGCTATCTAAACATGCTTTTCGGTCATTTCTCTTATTACATTAGTTAAGTTGTTGATTCTTATTTAAAATCTTTCATACCTACTTTCAATCAAATTAATTATAGGCACTTTTGGCTTAAAATCCTTAGATGATGGAGTTCTTTATGATTGATTTGAAGGAGTATACTCTTAAGACTAGTTAGGTGGAGCACACTCAAAACTAAATACATTAGCATTTTAGGTAAAATTGAGGGCCTCAATTCCCTATTACATATAAGATTCAGAAATCAATTCAAAAGTTATCATTCAAGTCCAGTCCTTCTTTCTCCTATCTCCAAGCTTTGTCCTTATGAGTTTTAACATATGCACTCGTAGCCCTATCTTTACTAAAAAGCTCTAATAACTTATCATAATTGTGGATATGAGTCTATTTTCATTTCTAAGCCTTAGTCTTCTCCTGAAAATACACCTTCTATTAGATTAATATAGAATATCAACTACAGCATGCAATGTCCTTCTATAAGAACTATTAAATAAAATAATACCATTAATGATTTGCAAACACCTACTCCTAAGTTCATGGGCAAACATGTACAAAGGTATACACTCTTACATATATTTGTATGCTATATCAAATTATGTGATTTTTTGTATATAATTATAAGTAATAGATAACCATTAAAATTTTTATGCTATGGCATAAAAATTATATGGAAAATATGTGTATTGAATCATATATATGGAAAAGAGGAGTGCATAGTCATCTACATATGTAATCCAAGCTAATAATGAATCTCATTCTCAAATGCAATTACACAACTGTTAATGGGAATCATATATGTGCTAAAGATACTAAATTCATTATTGTACAGATCTCGTTCCATACTTGTTGTTTAGTTTCAAACATTTATGTTGTTAAATTCCATGCAACTCCATTCCACCTGTGGAATAAATCGTAGCACTCGTTAAAGTGATCCTTTAATATTGTCATCCTATTTTTTATATGTTGTTTCTAAAAGAATAGACTAATTGCTTGCTTAAGCTATGCAACTATAGTGATATATGCTATGGAAGTAAAAGTCCTATCTGGTTGATTCCCTTTATGGACTTCCTTTAGTAGTGCATCTAACAACAGAGCATCCATTTCAAAAGTCCATCATAAAAAGTCTTTGGATGACACATCTCTCCTATTGTTAGACTTCCTATCCTTTGGTATTTTTTATTTGCAAATTGTTATACAACCAAGTAAAGTAGCACAAACTGTACATAAATATATAACCCATGCATGATAGTAAACTTTAATTCACAAATAACTTACACACATATAACACATGTATAATAGTAAACTTCAATTCATAAACAACTTACACACATAAGTGTGAGAATCACTTTTAGGGCAATAGAGACATTCTATTAGTTCCAAGTCTTGTAAAACAACTATTAAAAGGCAATGTTCACAAATTATACAAATCTTACATGATAAATATAAAACACAGTTCAAAATCCCATTTATGGCATAAGGATCATATCTATCACATTATAAGGTATAGAAGTTACTTAAACAAGAAAAACTATATTTATGACAAGCTCTGTTCATAGTCATACCACCTATGGAATAAATTATAACACTCGTTAAAGTGATAGTTCAATATTGTCATCTTATTTTTTATATCTTGTTTCTAAAAGAATAGACTAATTGCTTACTTAAGCTATGCAACTATGGTGATATATGCTACAGAAGTAAAAGTTCTATCAGGTCAATTCCCTTTATGGACTTCCTTTAGTAGTGCATCTAACAATAGAGCATCCATTTCAAAAGTCCATCATAAAAAGTCATTGGATGATGCATCTCTCCTATTGTCAGACTTCTTGTCCTTTGGTATTTTTTATTTGCAAATTATTATACAACCAAGTAAAGTAATACAAACTGTACATAAATATATAACCCATGCATGATAGTAAACTTTAATTCACAAATAACTGACACACATATATAACACATGTATAATAGTAAACTTCAATTCATAAACAACTTACACATATAAGTGTGAGAATCACTTTTAAGGCAATAAAGACATTCTATTAGTTCTAAGTCTTGTAAAACAACCATTGAAAGGCAATGTTCATAAATTATACAAATCTTACATGATAAATATAAAATACAATTCACAATCCTATTTGTGGGACAAGGATCATCTCTATCACACTATAAGGTATAGAAGTTACTTAAACAAGAAAAACTATATTTATGACAAGCTTTGTTCATAGTCATACCACATATGGGTTGCTATCCTTTCCTTCAAGACAAATCTTTCTCCATAGTCTTCCTCAATATTTTATGCCTCACAGTTTTCGATGTCTTCTATGTTCTTATGTAACAACTCATGGTTTACTTCATCCATCAATCGTGGATTGGGATTAATGTTTATTAAAAAGTAATGCAATATAAAATATATAATGGTAATATCTATCATGGTCCTAAAAGACTAATATAGTTCTATACCACTAACTATTATTAGAAATCTCTTTTTAGGGATCCCAAATGCTCTTTCAATAACATTCCTTAGTGATATATGTTAATGGTTAAATATTTCTTTTGTATTTTGTGAACCATGTGTTATATGCTCGTTTAGGTGATAATATACATCTCTATATGGTATGAGTAACCACCTTTTAGAGGATTACTTGCATCTCCCAAGTAGAATTTACTTAAGATATATAAGAATTATACAAATATACGACACAATATCATTATCATTATTAAAAGAACCTTATAAGAATGATTGTTAACTTCTTTTTTAGTGAATGACATATGACAGTTTATCTTACCTCTAGGAATTTTCAATCTATCCCTTTTAATTTTCAATCCATATTTAAGAACTTTAGAGTTGGATGCAATTCCTTCCTATTAGATAAAATATAAGTGAATTTTATATCAAAAAATATACTACTAACACATTTTATGTTGAATAATCTTTTCTTCCTCGAAAATGAAAGGGTATCTTCTATTGGTACCTTTACTCATATATACGTTCCATGTAAAGTTCTAATACAATCTTGTATTTTTATTTTTTTAAAAATTAAATTATATATAATAATTTAACTTATACATGTGAATTAAATATTTAAACATATGTAATTTACTGTATTACATTAAAATAAAGATAAAACCTATTGTTATTGAGTATCTGTGAAGGAACCTTTGATCTTGAAGGTTACACAAGATACTCATCCCCAAGTAATATAATAACTCATAAAACATTGTGAAAATAATGACTAATTATCTCTCTAGATCGATGAAAGAAGAAAGAAATAGTTTTATTTATGTTATGTGCCACAATGTGTAAGAATTGAGCAATTTATTCCTTAACTATTAAATATTTGAAATCTCTCACTCTACCCATTGCTCTTAACTTTTCACATAGTTAAAGGAAAGTATGAGGACTTATATGCACTAGATTATGACATTTATCAACTTCTAATAAGTTTTGTAATAATTATTCACGCATTTAATCCCTTGTAGCAATGCCATTATTAATAGGTTTGTATACAATATTTGTTTGCAATTGCAATAGATGCATTCAACAAATAGTATAGCAAACCATATGCATAATACACATTTCACGTAATCTTTCCCATTCTTCTATCATATCAATATTAATTAACTTGTGTACTTCTAACCATTCTTTATATATGTCATCCCTATTATCTGCCATGATCATTTGTAAAATACTTTAAATGTTAAACTATTAAATAAATAAATGTAATGGTCATTATGTTAATCAAACACAAATCCAAAAATGTAAGTGGAGTTAATAGGTGGAATGAATATGAATGTACCTTTTATGAAGAGATGGAAGGAGCTTGGAATTGGTGCGAATTTGCTTGGATGGGATGTCTCTCTCTAAATAGTAGTTTGTACAATTGATTACCTATAACACTTTCTTTTGGAATTAGTGATCTGTATGAGGGAACACAACATAAGAAAGTTATGCATCTTGCACAAGGAATAAAACATAAAGTTCATAAAATGGCCTTTTCTATATAAAAGTTCATGATCACTTGTAAAATACTTTAGATGTTGAACTATTAAATAAATAAATGTAGTGGTCATCATGTTAATTAAACATAAATCCAAAAATGCAAGTGGAGTTAATAGGTGGAATGGATGTGAATATACCTTTTATGTGGAGAAGGAAAAAGTTTGGAATTAGTGTGAATTTGCTTGGACGGGACATCTCCTTCTAAATAGTGATTTGTATAATTGATTACCTGTAACATTTTCTTTTGGAATTAGTGATCTATGTGAAGGAATACAATATAAGAAAGTTATGCATCTTGCATAAGAAATAAAATATAAAGTTCATAAAATGGCCTTTTCTATCATGTTTCAGTAGAATATGAATAAAGTGCACTTAACTTTTTAAGTTATATAAAATTAATAATATTAATTATTATGTATACATCAAGTTTTTATATAATCAATAGTTATATCATATATTTTATATGTATTAAATATAAATGATATGTCTACATGAGGGGTGAATTGGATCCAATCTAATCATATAAATTCAAAATGCACTCATTTATATTGAAATGTAATAAATTGGTCATATTACTCAAATTAACTTCACACGTTACTGATGAAGATTGTGTATAAAGGTAAACAACCTTTGCTTAGATGGATCACAAAACTAGATTTAAGTAACTAATGACAATTAAGTTCTATTATATTGGAAAAGGATAGGAAAAAAATATTAACACAATTGGAATATAAAATAGGACATTTAGTCATGTTACAATGGATAGAATAAGAGAAAAAGAAAAAAAATATAATAGTATATAATTAAGTGATAGTGTAAAATTAAATTATACTAATTGTGAATCAAATTAAAATTCAAATCGTAATTAATCACAATTTAAACATATGAAAAGGAATTGTTTCTGTACATTTCTTTTGCCATTATTTGTCTCTATGTATTAATTATTGGCGAAAAGCATGAAATCAAGGAAACAGGAAATGGGCAAACATAACAAAATAAATTAATATATTAGACTTCCTTCGGGAAAAAAAATGTTAACACAACTACAAAATAAGTTAAGACACTTGGTCATGTTACACTGGATAGAATAGAAGAAAAAAGCAAAAAAAAACATAAACAAAAGGGAGAGGGTGATTTGGGTTAGTGAGCTCCAACTGGGTTGTGGGTAGAGCCCGACTTGGAAGTGCTTGACCCAATTGGGAGCTTCTAGGCTCGTCCTCATTTCTCTATACTCAAACTGTTGCATCACTATCAACGTTTTAACTGAACACTTACAAGAAGGCAGATTGACTACCACCATGCCTGAATTGTCAATGTACCTCATTCTGGTGGGGTTGTGAGTTACAAACGGTGGAAAACCATCAACAGCACCTCTCATGAATGAAACTTGCACACAGCAATGCCAGTACGCAGTCATGGAGGAGAGGTAGGAGTCTTACTTGTGTGCCTTCTAAGGACAGATGTTGGACTGGCTTGCGGATGACAGATTTGGCTTCTTGGTGGTGGAGTAAAAGGAATAGCTCTTAATTGGCTTAAAGGGTAACAACAGGAAAATGGGAAAAAAAACACTTCCTTCTCCTTGAATTTTTTCACATATTAAGGGAGAAAATTTTTTCTGTAGGCCTTATCTTTTTTAACTCAGTTTTCTTTCCCCCAAAATTTCTCCCATTAATCGAATAGAGGAAAATGGAAATTTCCCTCCCTTTTCTCTTGCTCCTTTTGTTTCTCCCTTTCTTTCTTTCATTCCAAACATAAGGTACGATCTATATGGTTGTCTATATTTCAAAATATTTTACCTTTCCTTATTTTTATACCTATATGATTAGAATTTTCAATACTTGTTTCTAACACTATCAAATATTTAAAACCTCGTGTCCATTCCTTTTTTTATTTTATTTAAATAATGCATATTTATCTATATCATATTATAATTTTTAATAAAAGTTAAAGATATACAATTATTTTATTTTATTTATCCAATTATAATTTATTTATAGCTTATTATATACATCATATTTATCTATATCTTATTATTTTTTAATAAAATAATTGTGACTTGAAAATTCTAATATAATGATACTAATATAATAAAAATAACATAAATTCTTTTGTTAACATTTATCTTTAAAACTTTTTATATTTAAATTAACTAATTATATATATAATTTTAGTTTTTCTTTTCATTATATATCAAATTTATATATAAATATACATTATTATATATTTATTTAGTTATATATCATATAATATGGGTATAAGGAAAGTTGGATAGTATAGTTTTTGTACCTATATTTGCACCTAATAGAATTCTTTAAAAATCTCTTTACTCAGAACTTTATTCAATTTCAGAGTTCCATACGTACTTGAATAGATAAAATTGAGAGTACCTATTAAGTATAAGTCAAACTGCCATTCCTATGTACAGGTAAAGTGGTTGCTAAAATTAAGATTCCAATATCCACAACCACATCTATCATAAGTTTCTAAGTTAATTTCATTGAATGTATTATTTTTTATCTTTCACTTATAAATTTTGGAAAATTGATATGCATATATTAGTAAAAAAAATTTAGACAATTATAATTTTGTCTACGAAATTGTAGAGCATTGGCAAAATGATTTTTTTAATTATGTAAAGTTATAATTTTCATTTCTGAATAATAGTTTGTATTATAATTTTATTTTTTATAAAATTTGTATAAGCATAACTTTACCCTAGGTAATATAACTAAAGGACAAAATTGTATATATGAATTGTTATTTAAAATATGAAATTATAACTTTATATAATTTAAAAATTATTTTACCTAGTAGTTTATAATTTTGAGGACTAAATAGTTAATTTTATTTTAATTAATATTAAAAAACTTCTTATCATTATTCTAATGTGTAATATAAATTTTTAGTTCAAAATTTTTATTTTCTAATTAAGATGTTATCATTTATTGTTGATTTTTTCTCTTTAGCTAAATTGTACCCTTTTTTGTAATTAAACCACAATTGTAAATATTTTACCATATAGCAAATAAATAAATAATATTATTATACTTTGGTACTTATATTTGCAATAATTTTGTGTACGTTCTAGTTATTTTATAACATTCATTGGCATAATTTAGATAAACTAATATTTGATATTCATATTTCATAATTAAATCATAAATTGCATGGGTATTATTCTTATTAATTAAATAATATTGATATTGATCGATAGCCATTACGTATTGTGGTAACACCCTTTCCACCATTTCTTTTCTCTGTTTAAGTACTTTTCATTAGGTGATTATAGATGTATCGATAGGTATGTTTTTTAAAGTGATATAGCTTAAATGGACATCTTATGAAAATTTAAGGGGATAGCCATTAGGTATTGTCCTAAATTAAATTATGCATTTTTAAATTTAAAATTAATTCAAGTTTGGTATTTGTCCTTGAAAAAATAGTTGAGAACCATCTATACCTAAATTAAAAAAAATAGACCAAGAGTATACAATTTAATGAACATTTTTTGAAAAATTTACCTTTTTTCTCATTTTACATTTGATTTCAGGACTTTACGTGTTATGCGTTTGGTAATTTGATCACTTCCTAATATTTTATATTACTTAATTTATTTGATTTAAATAAAAAAGAGAATCAAATTTTTTATCACACATTCCTAGCTTATTTGTTAGATTTTTCCACAATTATTCATCTGTATGTTCGATGAAGTGGATTGGAGATTGTTTTAGCTCAAGGAAAGGGAATAGAACAAAGCTAATATTAAATAGATTAGGAACTTATTTTAACTTTTGTAAAAACTAATTCTTTATAAATTTCATCATTGACTAAAAATTTATATTAATTTGGTCCTTATAAGATAAATACTCTCAAATTTTAGTCCTTTTATATAATAATTTAATATTTCATCTCATATATAAAAAAATTAAAATTTGATTATTTTTAATTTCATAGAGATTAAATTAATACAACTTTTAATTAGATTCAAAAATTGATAAAAGTTCAATCTTATGGAATCAAAATAGATTTTTAATCTATCATATTTATAGCATGGTTTAGAAATACATTTAAATAATTATTGTAATAAAATATTTGAATTTTTTACTTTATACCATAACTTTATGTGTAATTATAATTATTTGTTACAAAATGATGGAAATTAAAATTGCATTACATGGGTTCAATTTATACATACTTTCTTTAATCTTTCTTATATTTCTAAAAATATTTTAAAGGAATATAAAATTTTCATCTTTAATTCAAATATTAGAAAAATATTTCCAAAAATATTCACGTTCCTGAGAATGTGAATGTTTTTACTTAATATTCCTCTAAAATATTCTCATATAGAGTGGGATCATATAGTTCTATGATATAAAAATGTTTAATTGACATAAATAAACTATTTTGCCCACCTTATCGCTCACTACAATTAACCTTTGCCTATCACCACCTATTGCCAATGATTATCACTTACCATTATTATCACGATCTTAACCCAATCGTGAACGGTATAAAATATGCTATCTTATTCATTCCATTATCACTCTTCTAGCTAATTAATTAACATATGTAATAAAAGTGAGGAAAATGCATTAGACTTAAGGTTCCTTTACCTATAATCGATATACATAATAAGGCTCGAATCTAATACCATAATAAAATATTTGGTGCTATCAAAGCCATGCTGGGGAGCATGTCAGCAAGCTTGGCTTTAAGGAGGCAGTAGAGGAGGTTTAACCTATTTATCTATGAAATAAAATACAAAAGAGTGAGTTTGTGACTTAGTGAGTAGATAATCTAGCACTAACAAATAAAATAATTGATTAACCTTACCAATCGAACCATCATCCTATAAGATTCAACATAGTAAAATACTCATAAATATCAATTTGCACATCTAATAGCTAATAAAGGCTCATTCACAACCATGTTATCATATTCATTACCAAATTACCTTAAGAGACTTAGTCATAATCATATCATCATCATTATACCACATAAAGTGACCAATGGCTTTTATAATTCAAATCAAATTCACAATGCATAACAATTAACAATATGAAATATATAGTCACCTTATGACTCCTAGGTTAACCTTATATCTTTCATAAACTTTTTATTCTTATCCCTCTAGGATCAACTTTATACCTTTCACAAATATATTATTAGGAATTTTCTATTTGATGTTCGTATTGCCCCTAACACTTTTCTTAACTTATTATTGCTCAATGCTTTCATTTCTCATAACATGGCATAACCGATATTTGTCATATCAATTAATTAATATTATGCCTTAATGTATGGCCACACAACACATTACAATGTATAGGTAACAACATAAGCTTGTTCACATCATGTATCATATGATTTAATAGCTCGTAATATCATATTATCATGTTTCAAATGTTTTATGCTTCTTAGCATGATTACATAATTTAATTCATTCCATACACAATAATGAGTCATTTTGCATGGCACATCATGTAACACAACATCTCAATCCTTCTCCATGATCAATCTCATGTCTTTACCTCATGAATATTTTAAACTATTTTATTTTTACATTTGAGGACCATTTGACCTATATTGGACCACTACATGTTATGATAATACAATATAGAATATGTATAGTCCATTACTTGGTCATCCTAGATTGACTTTTGAATGATGTTTTATGAGTAAATTGAAAATTTCAAATCTATTGTTTATGAAACTTATTTTAAATGAAAATAAACTCAATTGACTTTTGATAGACTAATCATTCACGTAAAATGATAAATAATTGATAAAATTATGCCTTTTATAATTTAGTTCCAAAAATCTAGATTTTTCATAATCCTAGAATTTTGACCTTTGTTCACTTTTTTAGTAATATCTCAAAATATAAATAATATTTTGATAGGAAACTAATTCCATTATAAAGTAGATTCAATTACCTTTTTAAGAATATGTGATTTGTTAAAAACAGATGTAAAATGAAGAAGTCACGAGTCTAAGAAATACTTTAGGAAACACCTTGAGAGGTACTTCATAAAGTACCTTGCAACCTTCAAAATCTTTGCCCTAAAGCACTTTGCGTATGAACACTAAGCATTTTTTGAAATGTTTTTCACTATTTATTTGACATTTTAAATACTCCAATTTTTCTATTACTCATCAAATCATCATTTAATCATTAATGCACCTTACTAATAGATCATACAAGCATTCTTTAACATTAAACTCAATTAAATCATTGCAAATCATCATTTCAATATAATCAAACTAAACTCTAAACCTAGAAAGAAAAACATTAACTTTGTTGTGAATTGAGGAAGTTAAGTTAGGATATCTACTCATTTAGTTTTGAAGAGGATGCTAAGAGGTTGAAATTGATATTCTTTAAGCCTAATTGCATCAATTTCAAGAAATTCTTAGTTAAGGTTCCATTTCTCTTTGAAAGCTTAAAGTGGCTTCACTTTCTTATCAAATTTAAAAACATAAGGAAGGATTCTTGCATTGTGGATGTTCTTACCTCAATTGATTGAAGAAATTGAAGAAGATTTCACTTTGCTTTATCAAATTGGTTAAAAGGAGGAGGAATATTTGGGAGATGTAGAGAATGTAAGGGAGAGTTAAGAGTTTGGGAAAAAAATGATTTAAGGAAAGAGATGATGCCAATAAGATAAAATAGGGGCCATGAGCATTTTAAGAATTATATTTTAAATCTTCTCCATACTCACATTTTTATTCATAATGACTTACATTACTTTATTTCACCTTCCTCATCCATTTCTCACAAAATTCCCATTTCATGTGTTATTAAAATATCAAATTTTATTTTACCTTATATTTTAGTTATAACTACTCCTTAAAAATTTTCTTTACACATATAAATCTTGTTTCTAACAAAAATTTATTAGTTATTTGATATATTCCTTCCATAAAATAAATTTTTAGATTTTATATTTTAAAAAGTGTGTAACAACCACCCATCACCAATGAGGATTGTCAATTATTATTATTGATTACTCCCTATTATTAGTGATTAGTGTTCACTATCATTTACTGTTAATGACTAATGTCTATTATTATCTATCATTAATAACCACCATTAACTAATGCCCATTTTTAGTAATCATTGGCTACCACATCACCTACTGCTAGTGACCACCGTATATTACTATCCATTATTAATGACTATTGTTGGTCACCATTCATCGTTGGTAACTTTTGCAGCCACCAGCCATTATCGAGGATCTTTGTCCACTAACATTCATCCTCAGTGACCATCACCATCAATTATCGATAACTTTTACCAGCCACCATTCACTGTTGATAATCACCATCCCTACTACCTATTCTTGATAACTACCACCAACTATTACCTATTCCTAATAATTATCAACGTCACCACCCACTATTGATAATTGGCATCCACTACTACTTATTGCCAATAACCATTCAATTTTTAATAATGATATTTTTTGTAATCAAACAATAATTTTAAAAATATTCAAAATAATTAAAACATAATATTATAACATTCCTAAGAATGTTTCTAAATGAACTAACATGGTAATATCATATTTCCACGAGTTAAATTCTTAGAAATTACATTCTTGAAAATCTTAGGATTCGAGAGTGCTTAATTCTATGAATCAAATGCTACTTTACAAGCTTTGAAAATCCTTTTGTCATCTCTTTTTTA
The DNA here is from genome assembly GCA_020226215.1 of Sindora glabra. Lineage (NCBI taxonomy): Eukaryota > Viridiplantae > Streptophyta > Magnoliopsida > Fabales > Fabaceae > Sindora > Sindora glabra. The sequence continues at coordinate 83,617,356 of CM035226.1, forward strand.
AGCTTAGAAATAATGAAAATTGGGATTGGGATGATTCTTTTTTCATTTTTGATCTTGAAACTATAATGATGATGATGATAATGATAATAGTTCCAGGATTATGGATAAGCATTAATTATTAATTTTCAACTAATCAAAATGAAAACTGCAATGGAATCTTATTAGAATTATATTTATTATTTTATTCCTATTTTAATGACACAATTAAAAAAAAAGAGAGGAACATTAACACATTTTTTATTTATTTCTTTTTCAATTTCTTATTTTTTGATAACATAATAAATAAGAAAGAGGGACATTATCACATTTATTTATTTTTCTCTATTTTTGATCTTCTTTCATCTATAAAAAATGATAAATACTAACTGTAACCTTAAAAATTATATTTAAGAATCAATAAATACTCCTCATTTATTATTATTTTCAATTAGCAAGAGAATTTTATGAATAGTAGTAATCAATAATTTTAACTTTTAAATATATTATAGTTATTTTTAAATAATAAATACATTATTCTCTTCAAAATAAGGGGTATCTACTATACATAACCTTCAGTGTTATATAGTTAGCAAAACCTTAAAAAAAATTAGATGAAATATCAGCGCATTTTAATTATGGGATGTACAAATTTGATAGCTTACGTTATTAGATAGGAATTAGAGATTAATTGAAAACGGTTAAGTATATGTTTTAAAAATTATTTTAAACGGAAATATATTTAATCTTTTATCTTTTATAAGAACTAAAGCTCATAATTCCTTTAATGTTGTACCTGCGCATAGAAACTTATCTCGAATTATTTATACAAATCAGTTGTTATAAAATGTTTTGATTAAATTAGAAATTTAGTTGTTATAATTTATTTAAATTTATAATTTTATCTTTATTTTCTTAATTAGGATTTAAAATTTTTTTATTTGTTATTATCTATATATGCTCATTAATTTTGTAATTTTCCTCTCTGAATAATTGTGTTATTAAAGGTAAAAAATTAAAAAAGGGGAAAAGATAAATAAAGAATATTTTAATAATTTCAGAAAAGTGAGTGAGTAAGAAGATAGGGCTTTCTAAAAAGTTCTTTATTAAATAATAACTCATTAAATAATTTATTTTTTTTACCGAAAAATAGGCATGCTATTGCTACCCATTAAACCACCTCTTAATTATATATTAATAATTATTAGTGTTTTCTAATAATAATAATAATAATAATAATAATAATAATAGAGAGAGGAAAATTTAGCCGCCACTCAGTCACTTCCTAAACACTGACTGCTCCCCATTGCCTCTGTCCCCTCCTAAAAACCTCAGCCTCCTTTTATAACAATTTCACTCCTAAAGCCCTATTCCGACTTCCTTCTAACTTCATTTCTTCGCAAGTTCTTTGATAGAAAAATTTCATTCATTTCTTTGGCTGTTCTTTGATCGGAGAAATTCGCTGCAATTCCAGCCTCTTCTCTTACTAGTAATCTGATTCTTCTTTCTCATTCTTTTCCGTTATGGACGAAACTGGATTGCAAATGATCTGAAATTCACTAATTTGTGTGATTGAAAGTGAGACTTGACTCTCTTTCCTGTGGATTTTCTTGAAATGTAATCCTAAACCTTGTGTCTCGGGCGTGGAGGGTTAGCAGCTGGTTTGATCGTTGTGGTTTTGGCAAAGGCAAATGAACTTGAATTGTTTTTCTTTGATTTTCTGCTCTTTCTCTTGCATGTCATAGCTGAATTGATCATTTTGCTTATATTTGCAAGTGGTGTTTTAGTTGTTTGTCTGCTTGCTCGAATTTCTTGAATTGATCAGACTTCTGATTATCTGCTCTGCTTGAATTTCTTGAATTGATCAGACTTGCAAACTGCTTACTCTTATTTTTGCCGTTTGATGTACTGACGTTGTCATTTGGATCCAAAGGGAGAAATGGCAGGCAAATCGAACAAGGGTAGAGGCAGACAACTGGCGCAGAATGCTTCTGTTTCTTCCAATTCTTCTGTGCCAGCGGTCGTATCTCCTTCAAAAGATATTACAGATACCCCAGACTCTGCTAAAGCTGATGTGGCTTATGTTTCAGCTGGGGGTGAATCAACTAGTGTTAGTCCGGATGGAAAGGATCATGAAATGGAAAAGTCAGAGGCCCAACTAAATCAAGGTGAACCTGCCGAGAAGAGTATTCGTTCTTTATTTTTTATTTTCTTTGCGTTTTACATTAATATCTGCTAGCTGATTATGCCGTGGCATATTAATTGTAACGAATAGAGTTTTTCAGAATTATAAAATTTACTGGATATATTCGCAGACTTGCTTTAGGAGGATAAATGTGTATTTTGGTGTCTGCTTGAGGGTTACAAAATCACTTCCTGATGCCTAAGTACGCTTGACTTAATTTTTGGTGTTTTGGTGTCTGTTGTTTTTCTGTGCTCAGTACTGTCTTATTGTCAAATGCAGAAGCAGCTGTAACCTGCTTTGCTCTTACAAATTCTAAGGATTCATGACATAAATGTGCCCCTATGTCTGTATGACACCAAACCTCTTGTTTTCCATTGTTACGAATATCGGGGCTTTAGATTCATGGCCTTTTTTGTAATTTTGATAGCTAAAACGGTTTTTCCTAACAATACCCACCCAAAAATATTTTTCACTCATAGCAGAGTTTTAAATTATATTCTTGGACATTGAATGGACTTCTTCCAAATCAGTTCTAGCTGAAGTGATAAAATTTAATATATTGCAAAAATATCAGAACTTGGAAATCATTATTGTAAGTTAATTTTTAAGTGCAGAATGCATTCATCTATAGGTGTTTGCTTATCTTTCTATCTTGTGGAAAGAAGGGACATGAAATGAGCAACTGCTTGCTTGCACATGTGGATACATATATATCATAGTTATCAAAAGAGTGCTGTTGCATGCGCCATTGTCGATTGTGATGCGGAGCAAGCTTCAGCGCAATGCAACAAGCATTGTGTTGCCCAAATGATATGGTGCAATTCTGGCACACGCCATTTGTGCTATTTCTAGGTGTAGGGCAATTGCGCAATTTCATTTTGGTGCAAAATTAAATGGTAAATCAGATTTGACCCTCCAAGACAAAATTGCAAGTGCTATTTTTAGCCCCTTTCTTTGCGAACGATGATCTCCAGCATCTTCTGCTGGCTGGAGCTTCTTCGCCAGCGATTTGGTGCAGCTCCAATAACTGGGCATCTCTCTCTCTCTCTTTTTTATTTTTGTGGGGGGGGGGGGTTCGCTCATTGCCTCTTCATCTGTAAAATGGTTCTTTTTTTATTTTTTTTTTCTGCCTTTGACCTTCAATTCTTTACTTCAATTTGTTGCTGCTGTTCTGCTTTGTTTTTGTGTTGTTTTGCATTTATTTAGTTTTCTGACTCAGTGTTCCTGAAATTCTAAACAAAAGTTGTTCTGAATTTTGCTTTTGTTTTCATTTATATTATACGTGTCATGTGTTTTCTAATTTTTCTGTTTTGAATTTAGCTGCTATATGTGTGTGTGTGAGAGAGAGAGAGAGAGTGAGATATTTAGCATTTTAGCTGCTCTGAATTCTTTTTTTTTTTTTCTCCTTTTTGGCCATCTAATTCTTTTTTGAATTTTGCTATTGTTTCTGAATTTTGCTCTTGTTTTTTTACTCTAATTCTTGTGTGAAATCTGTTGTGGTTAAGGAACTTGATTTAAATGTTGTGTTGCTTCTTTTTTTATGAACTTGATTTTCATATAGACCTTATCACTTTATGATAATATGATTGCATGTTGTTTGGTTTAATTTCAATGTTATATTGCGTTTTATGTTTCAATTTAATGTTTTATTGTTATGCATTGAAAATGGAATTTCCATGCGCAATGCAGTGTGCAGTGTGCTGTAGCACCAAAGGCCCTCATCGCCATTGTGTACCATGCACCATAAATAATTATAATATTTATATATATTATTGCATGTCTTGTCAGGATCAGCTGCCTGCTTACCCTTGTATTTTGTAATTCAATACAAAACAGAACTGTTTTATTACCTGACAGTTATTACTGCTTTGTTCCATTCTTTTCTTTCTCTCCCTTCATTTTATCCTGAGTTTTTTTTTTTTTTTTTGGGGGGGGGGGTGGGTTTGTCTAGTACTGGAGAGATGAGCTTTTTGATGTATATGTGAATGGAGACACTTATTCTTTATTTCTTCTCCACTCCAGTCATTAGATGATTGTGATTATTTCCAAGCTATGTTTTATAATCTAGATAGCTTTCTACAAGCAGTGCCTTCATGTTTCATAATATATCTGATTTTGAAAAGTTCTGGAGTCCAACTGTGTTTATATTGGTCAAATACTCATTCTTGATAGTGCAGGTGATCTTCAACTTTACCCTGTCTCTGTTAAAACACATAGTGGGGAAAAGCTTGAGCTACAGGTGGGTTAACTGCATCATTAATTTATTGCTGCTTGTCGTTGCACATTTAGACATTATCCATTGTTGTCAACTAGGAATCCATGAAGTTTTTAAATTGATTTGTTTATTGGTTATTTGTTCTTCCAAATGTGGATTTTGAAATTCCTTTGATTTGACTATCTATCATGTGAAGTTTGCTCATGAGACACATTTTTTGTCATCAATTTTTAAAATGCTTATCTAAGTTATTTTCTTACAGTTGAGTCCTGGAGACTCTGTCTTAGATATAAAGCAATTCCTTCTTGATGCACCAGAGACATGTTTTATCACATGCTATGACTTAGTGCTGCACACAAAAGATGGTTCTACTCACCATCTAGAAGATTATAATGAAATTTCTGAGGTAGCTGACATTACTTCTGGTGGTTGTTCCTTGGAGATGGTTCCTGGTGTGTTAGCTAGACCTCTGCTCTATCTGTGATAAGATCTTTACACTGGTGGGTTTTAATGTGAAAAATTATCTCTGCAGCATTATATGATGATAGATCTATAAGGGCTCATGTTCACCGCACTAGAGAATTGCTTTCTCTTTCTACATTGCATGCTTCATTATCAACTTCACTTGCACTACAGAATGAAGCAGCACAAAATAAAAATGCAAATTCAGGAGGTTTGTGATTATTCTCTTTCCTTGTTGACTTTCGCTCTATTTTGTTTTTGTTTTGTACTCTTAGGACATAATCACCTAGTCTTCTGCCTCTCCTGTAATGGCAGATGCCTTGAAAACTGAGGTTCCAGAGCTTGATGGACTTAGCATTATGGATGATGTCTCTGGTTCACTCAGTAATTTATTACCCTCATTGAAGGATATTAAGTGTGTAGAGAGTATTGCGTTTTCATCCTTCAATCCTCCTCCTAGCTATAGAAGGTAACTTGAGAAATTTATTTTGTGGTTAGTGTTATTCCACAGAAATATGGTGCCTTTCTCAATGCAAAAATGCTATCTGGTCCACAGGCTTGTGGGAGATTTGATTTATTTGGACGTAATAACTCTTGAGGGTAACAAATATTGTATTACTGGAAGCACAAAAATGTTCTATGTCAATTCAAGCACAGCAAACACTCTGGACCTAAGGCCCGGTAAAGATAATTCTGAAGCAGCTACACTTGGTGCGCTCTTGCAGAAGATTAGCCTCAAGTTCAAAAAAGGTAATGAAGCATGAATGCTTGAAGTACTCATTTTTAAGACTTTAGATTTTGGCATTGGCTATCAAAACTTATTTCCATGCATTCAATTATGAAGCTTTCCGTGAAATTTTGGAGCAGAGGGTTTCTTCTCATCCCTTTGAAACTGTGCAGTCTGTGCTGCCTCCTAATTCATGGCTTGGATTATATCCAGTCCCTGGTGAGTCCAGCTTGTTGAAGTTTTTTGATTAATATTATTATTTTTAATCAAGTTTTCAAAATGAAGTAGTTTGTGCTGTTCTTTTAGTATTTGATAATATATTTTCTATACTGAGATTGCGAAGTCAAAATCTTGCATATGGCATGTCTAAAACTTGGCATACTTAGCTAGGTTGATTCTCATGTTATATCTCTCTCTCTCTCTTTTAATTGTCAGATTTTCTTCTACTCCACTGAACATGATGATTTTTGCAATGCTGATTGCTATTCCTTAGTTGATTGTTTGGTGTGAGGACTGTCACATCTTAGTTTTCATTAGAAGTGTTTTAACTGATGCATCCTCGACAGCTGACTTTACAGTGGCATGACATTATTATCAGCTTATAGAAACCAAAAGACTTAAGTTTACCACTATCTTTATTTTTTTGAAAGAAAGAAACTTTTATAGGAAGAAGAAAGAATACAATAGGAGAGGATAAGTAATCCTAAAAAATTATACAAAATTGCTGCTCAATAGCTCAGCCCTCTTGAAAAAAGAAAAAAAAATTAGCTTTCAACCAGAGAGACTACTATCCCCTTTTTTGTGTGCCCATATGTATTTGCACCCCAGGTTTCAGCGAAATGGGCTTAATTTGTTTGGACCTTAGGCCAGCTTGCAGTTTCTAACGTGATCTCTTTTGTTGCCAGACCACAAACGTGACTCAGCAAGGGCTGAGAATGCATTTACTCTTTTATATGGCAGTGAGCCGATTGGTATGCAAAGGGATTGGAATGAAGAGCTGCAATCTTGTCGAGAATTTCCTCATACAACTCCGCAGGAGAGGTATCTTATGTTTCCTAATCATTGATTTGATGGATTTGTTAGTTTCAAACGAATGACTTCTATCATGTGTGACTTCTGCTCCTTGGGTGACTTGCTCCTTGATGCAGAGTTTTGCGAGATAGGGCTCTTTATAAAATGACGTCAGACTTTGTGGATGCAGCAATTAATGGAGCAATTGGAGTGATCAATGGCTGCATACCTCCAATAAACCCAACTGACCCAGAATGCTTTCACATGTTAGTGGGACTTGAACTCTTAAAGCATAAGCAATTTGTTAATGATAATATGATGCTTATGATTGGATGGAGTAAATAGATTTTTGTGTCTTGCATTCTTTATTTATTTATTTTTTTCAGTATTTTAAATGCTGAAAGCATGCTTTGCTTTTGCTTTTAATTATGCTCCAATGTTGGGTGCATGCTTGATGTTTCTACAAGTTCTTTATCAATCTGCAAGTCCTTTATTAAGGTAGAATGGTAGAGATATAACTGAAGTTGTATATGATTGCAATGCCTCTCTGGTCATCGTGTATGCTGCATGCTTGAATTATAGATCTGCCTTGCGAAGAACATGTCTGTGACATGCCTGTCTGAATTATGATATGGCAGCATTTATATGAATATGCAATTTACGTCAGGTTTTGTCATTGTTGTGGATAACTAGTCTTTATTGTATTTGCTTTAGCAAGTCCCCCTCCTCCAAAGTTTTATCTTATATGCTGTATATTTTTAACCCGTAAGGGTAATTTATGTCTCTGTTTTGGCAAATAGGTATGTGCACAACAACATATTCTTTAGTTTTGCTGTTGATGCCGACCTTGAGCAGCTGTCAAAGAAACGTGCAGATGCTAATTCAAAATCATTAATCACAGGCACATTACAAAATTCTGCTGAAAAGATTTCTAATAATTTGCCTCATGGTGATGGTCAGATTTCTAATGGAGAAGATCATAGTTCGAGTTTGGAAGATCATATTAATGACACTGAACTTAATCATGATAACCCTTCTGAAACACAGCTTGCTGAAAGTGAGCAGGCCACATATGCTTCTGCCAATAATGATTTGAAAGGAACCAAGGCTTACCAGGAAGCTGATGTCCCTGGACTTTATACCCTTGCTATGGCTATAATTGACTATAGAGGTCACAGGGTGGTAGCTCAGGTGCGTAGTGAAGCTGACAATTGCCTATGGTAATTTTTTTTTTTTCCCCCAATAAGAAGGCCAACTAATTATATGCAAGATACATATGTCGGTTATGATTACTTGACAAATGCTATGTTGAATTTTGTCAGTTGAGATAAGGATGATATATTTTAATTAAAAATGCAAATAATAACAATTTTTCTGGCATTTATGTACCTGCATATCCTGTGAATCATCATTTAAAATTTGGAATTTTTGCATTTGATTTTAACTTGGACTTGCTACCAGAGTGTCTTACCAGGCATTCTTCAAGGTGATAAGTCAGACTCTCTCCTGTATGGCTCTGTTGATAATGGAAAGAAAATTTGCTGGAATGAAGATTTTCATTCTAAGGTAAGGCAGGATGCAAAAGTTTTCATGCTTGGCCTGAAATTAGACACAAGGAAACTGTTTTGCAACCAAAAAAGAAAAAAAGAGAAAAATGAAACTTCAGTCTGTAATTTTGTATATTTGCAGACTTTAACTTTACATTCTTGTTTGGAGTTGTCATTACCTGTGAAGTCTGCCAATAATTTTCCAATTTTAATCACTTTTCTTAAATTTTTCTTATTTTAGGTGTTAGAGGCTGCCAAACGTCTTCATTTGAAGGAACACAGGGTCTGTGATGGATCTGGAAATGATTTCAAATTAGCTGCTCCAGTTGAATGCAAGGGCATTGTTGGTGGTGATGACCGGTAGTTACCTTCTTGGTTTGGATTGTTATTTTTATATATTGCATGTGTTGATTGGCATTGCTTTCCTGCAACTTCATTAGTACTTCATAGGATGCACTATCTTTCCAACACCGGATATTTTAGTTTTTGCTTTACTTCATAAGAAATGATTTATATTCAATTAGTATTATGTAAAGTTTATCCAATGGTAATTTGTTTTTGCATTTTGAGATGGCTTGGCTGTTAAGGAATAAGCTTTTCTCCATGTTTGGGTTTTCAGGGGTTTGCCCAGTTCCGCTGGACAGTTTATTTTCTGCTTAGATATGGTGGTTTTAGGAGGAATAAGAAAAAAAGTGCACTTTGGGAAGTTTCAAGAGTTGCTGTCTTATAGTGTTTTTATGCTTGGAAATGGATGCTAGAATTTTTAAACAGCTATATGAGCTGATGGTGTTGGTGAGGGATAAAATTTCGTTTCTCACCTCATTTTGGCATAGAGCTCATTTATTTGTTTATTTATTTTTTTTGGGGGGGGGTAAGTTTGACAGATTTGCAAATGAATTGGGAGTCAATTTTAGATCTTTGATAGGATGATTTCCTTCATGTTTTATTGTATTTATTTAGTTTTCCTCCATCTGTTTGAGGATTTCTTATCCTCTTCTTTTTTTTTTTGGTATTTTTTCTCCTTTTTTTAATAATACATCTTTTTCAGTCAAAAAAAATTATTAATACAGAATGTTGTTGAATGCTAAGAAATAGGAGTTTTGGTTAAAAATATTTTATATTTTCCCTTCAAATTCTTGTTTATCATAGATTTATACTTCTGTTAAACTAATGTGGATTGGGCTGTGTACTAATGTGCTTCTATTTTCAAAACCTAATCAGGCATTATCTTCTGGATTTGTTGAGAGTAACTCCTCGTGATGCAAACTATACTGGACCTGGTTCTCGGTTTTGTATTTTGAGGCCAGAATTAATTACTGGCTTTTGCCAGGTACAATGATATTTCAACAATACTATGGAATTTGCTATCTACATTCAGTCTCTCATAGCTTATTATTTGCTTGAGTAGACCCAAGCAGCAGAGAGGTCAAAGTCTAAAGAGACTAATCCTCAAGGAGAAGAGAATGTGGCCACTAACCCTCAAAATGTTGCAGATGTTGACAAGCAGGTAGTTTTGTAGATAGTCAAACATGTCCTTGTAGTCTCGTGCATAGATCTTACCCTTTTCTGAAACAAGTCATTTTCTCGCTCCTTTCCCCTCTAAGGATGAACTGGACTTTGCACGCCATTATTGTGTCCTTGTATTATTACTTTATCTGTAACGTATTTTTTATCTCCAACTGCTATATAAAGAAAAGTAACACATTATCTAGTATGAAAATCTCTTTGTTCCTATTGATTTTCTATGCATGTCAGTACATAGTGGTCTTACAGTTTCACTTAATAATAGATTCTGTGGGACAAAGTAGAGAAGATACTGAGTATTTATCAACTATAAGAGCAGACTGTGGACAGTATTTCTAGCACTGAAGAGGTTTCTTACTGCATGAATACAATAGCGAACAAATTAATTCTTGGACTCTTTTGTCTTCCCTTTTCCAGTGCGGGTTCTTGATAAAATGGCTCAAAGTGTAGGGTTAAAACAAGCTATTGAAGGCATATTCTTGGGCTTTGTATGTTCTAATTATAGTCTAGGGTTAGAACACCCAAAATGTATTCCTTGGGTTTATTCTGTGTTCTCCCTCAGTATTTTGTCAAATGGTTTGATTGGCCATAAGTTCTACACTGGTAGGTTTATTTTTGCTGTTGCATGGGTTCCAATATGACACCTCTAAACCGACATGCTTCAAATGCTTTCAGCAGGACTTAGCAAAGAAAGAGAAGACTGAGGGTGTCAAAGAACCTGCTTCTACAACTGTACGAGGCTCTGATCATCAGGGGGAAATTCTTTTTAACCCTAACGTCTTCACTGAGTTCAAATTGGCTGGGAGTCAAGAGGTGTTTCTTCTGAATCTTATGTTGCCTTTATCTATATATGTTACAGGCTGCCCCATTTCTCTGTGGTCATGTGTGTCCTTGCAAATTAAATTTTGGCATACTTGCTCTATGTATGATTTGCTCATATCACCAGGAAATAGCTGCTGATGAAGAGAATGTCAGGAAAGTTTGTCTTCATCTTACTGATGTTGTGATTCCAAAGTTCATACAAGATCTTTGTACACTTGAAGTTTCACCAATGGATGGACAGACATTGACTGAAGCACTTCATGCTCATGGAATTAATGTTCGCTATATTGGAAAAGTATGGCCAAGTGCTCTTGTAATCATTCTTTTGTTTGTTGTTCTAGTAGAAACCAATGTTGGTTGAGGGTTGAACTACTTAGTGTTTTGATTAATGAATTTTTTTGTCTCTGTTTAATTGGTATATTGCTTCTTATTTTTGTAAAAGGTGGCAGAAGGGACTAAACATCTGCCTCATCTGTGGGATCTTTGTACTATTGAGATTGTTGTCAGATCTGCTAAGCACATCATTAAGGTGATGAATTTTATATGACCAACTCTAACATTTCATTTTCACCTCAATTTTTTGCATTATTTTTAGACTCTTGGATTCTGAATGGTTTTTGAACATTAGTTGATCTGCTTGCACTGGGAAAGGCTTTCACATCTTTTGCCTCCAATACATTATGGTTCTCAAATGCCCAATCATTTATCATTTGCAGGATATGCTGAGGGACGCAGATGATCATGATATTGCAGCTACAATATCTCATTTCTTGAATTGTCTTTTTGGAAGTTGTCAAGCTCTCGGTGGAAAATTTACTGCTAATAATACTCAGTCCAGATCTCCTAAAAAGGTGGATACTGTATGGTTGAATTGGGTCAAGATATCTCACTATTTTCCCCTTAATATGCCAGATCTTGTGTGCTGCAATCTCTAAAAGTCACCTATGCACTTTGCCTTGTTTCCTTTTTCTGAGGAAGGCATTTTGGGCCTGAAGTCTAAACCTTCTTGTTTTCCACTTGAATTCTTTAGGCTGTAATAGTCAAGCTGGTTATTTCCATGCAAGATGTACATTAAAATAAATCCTTTGTCCTTGCTTTTTTTCTTATGTCAAAAAATTTTCAGGAACATGGTGGGCATCAATCCTCAGGGAAGAATTCCAAGGGGCAAGCACGGTGGAAAGGCAGGGTATCATCAAGAAAGCATCAACCTTTGTACTTAAGCTCTGAAGCTCTTTGGTCCAACATTCAAGAATTTGCAATGGTCAAATACAAGGTATCAATTATCACCTAACCTGAGTGGATAACTTTTATGAGGACAATGAAATTGTGCTGAGTTTGAGGCAGTGAATGGTCCTTATCTGTTTAAAGCATATATTGTTTTCTTTAATGTGTTTGGTTAAATGAAAAACATGTAGTTATGGCAATTATAATAGTGTAGTTTGTTTGGTACTTGTTATATTTTGATGCATTCTATGTTTTGTAACCTACATATTGATGTCTTTTAGTACTCTGAAAGATAGAAGGGATTGTTGGGCCTCTAAGCACTTTCTCTCTGTCTTTATTTCTTTATCTGTAATCTTATAGGAGTAAATTTGAACTAGAGTTCATTTTGGCACAGTTTGAGTTACCAGAGGATGCAAGGTCTCGCATGAAGAAGATTTCTGTTTTACGTAATATCTGTCAAAAGGTAACTATGGTTTTTTATTGGTTGCTTTCCGTTTTAGCTTTGCCAGTGATGCAAATAATTTTTATTATTCTTGTCTGACCTTTCTGTGTTGTACACGTGTATGGGTGTGTACTTTTGTTGTTATAAATCTACTTAGAAATAGAAATACTGCCTCTTTATATTTGGTTGCTTTCTTGTGTTAGCATTTGCATGATAAAAGATGGTTTATCATCTTATACATAGGTTTTGTGGTACAAAATCCATCTTTTTTTATTTGTTGTTTTAGAGAAATTTCTTTCTCCTTTATCTATCACTTTAAAAAATAAAAAATTCATTGATTTTCTTTTTGTCAATTTCTGCCCCTTTTATTTTACTAAATGCTTAGCCATATCACAAACCAATTAATTATTAGTGAAGGATAAACTAGGAAGATGCAACTTTTTGTTCCTAAAATTGAGGCTACTTATCATCTTCCTTAATTCTTGTGTATTTACCCTGAACACCAAATTAAAAGTGATGGAGGGAGTAATGTATAATATCACTTGTTATTTTATCCTTCCTTTTTCTTTTTTGGTAATCATTATGATAATACTTGTGTACAGATTTAAGAAAAGGTCACCATTTATCCATAAATAGTTGTTGATAGTTCTTCATATTTCTTCACAAATGTTATTTTCAATATTAATACTGCTTATCTTTGGAATAGATTTCAGTGTATGCTTAAACAATATTTGATTAACAGGTGGGCATAACCATTGCAGCTCGTAAGTATGATCTTAGCTCTGCAACACCCTTTTTAACATCAGATGTTTTGGATCTCCATCCTGTGGTCAAGCATTCTGTTCCTCTGAGTTCAGAAGCCAAGGAACTTGTGGAAACTGGGAAACTGCAATTGGCTGAGGTATCCATGATGTTTCTTTGTTCAGAAGCCTAAGAATATTGTTTGTAAAATAGTGAAACACAGAATTTGGTAGATGTAGATATGTTTGGATGTTAGATTCAGTGGTATTTGCGTGTGGAAACAATGCAATGTTATTTTTGGCAATAGTTTTGTGAGGCATTACCATGACCATAATTTTGGATGCAGTTGCTCAATTAATTCTGGTGAATTAGTGCAACTGTGCCGCTTAAGATAGTTCCTCTTGACTGTTTGAAGTTTATTGAAAGAAATTTTGATTTCATGCCTTGGCTGTCTAAGAAATTATGCAGCAACCTCAGTGAAAACTTAAATATGAAATTGTGTGAAGTAGCATAATTCATTTTTATGCAGGGCATGCTAAATGAAGCCTGCACTTTGTTTTCAGAGGCATTCTCAATTTTACAGCAGGCATGAAATTCTATCCTCTTGAGTGCCTCTTAGAAGAGTTTCTTGTACTAAAAATAATTCCATTGATTACTGGACTGCAGGTTACTGGTCCAATGCATCGTGAAGTTGCTAATTGCTGTCGGTATGTTGACATTTAGTCATTCTTGCCTGACTATAGTTGATTTAAGAATTTGTGCCATTTTATTTCGACTCATGGTTTTTTCATAGGTGGCTCACAGACTATGAAGAGATTGGACAGCTCTTTTGCTGTGATGTTTTTGGTGTAGTCTTTGTTTTTTTTTTTTTCCTTTGGTTTTTGTTTTATAATTTTTGCCCCCTCCCCTTGAGGATCTTAGTATTCCCTTTCTTTTGTGCTTCTGTCAATGCATTCATTTATAAAAAAAGATGTGAAACTAGATGTTATGTCATTCTACTATATTCTCAGTTACAGTGCCCAAATTTGAAGCTTCATATGCAATTTTTCTTTTTTACCATCTTTGTTACATAGTCTAACTTAATGAACTTTAGTTGATGTATATGCTGCAGGGCACATTTTATGTCTGAATTCATTTAAATTTTGCTGGCTTAATGAAAAATTTCAGGTACCTTGCCATGGTTTTGTATCATGCTGGAGATATGGCTGGAGCTGTAATGCACCAACACAAGGAACTAATTATAAATGAACGCTGCCTTGGTCTAGATCACCCTGACACTGCTCACAGGTGTATTCCCTCTTCTATTGTTCTTGGTTCATTTCCATGATTATTGGGGGTTTTATACTTTTCTTTTCTTCTTTTTTTTCTTTTGGGTTGGTATATTAGTTTGTTTAATCATGTCAGTAACAGTCGGATCCTAGAATGGGCTAACTGTTATGGCTTTGCTTGATCCATAATATTGTCATTGCAGCTATGGCAATATGGCTTTATTCTACCATGGACTTCAACAAACAGATATTGCTATTCGCCACATGTCCCGTGCTTTGCTGCTTCTGAGTTTGTCGTCCGGTCCTCATCATCCCGACGTTGCAGCTACTTTTATTAATGTTGCAATGATGTATCAAGATATTGGAAATATGAGCACAGCTCTTCGTTATCTGCAAGAAGCTTTGAAGAAGAATCAAAGGCTTCTCGGAGAGGAACATATTCAAACTGCTGTCTGCTATCATGCTCTTGCAATTGCATTTAATTGTTTAAGTAATTACAAGCTCTCAATCACGGTATGTATTCATGGTAAAGACAAGTTTCTAATACTTCTGGCAGTTGGTTGAATGGTTCTTGCGTTTGGTATGACAGCATGAGAAGAAGACGTATGATATATTTGTCAAACAACTTGGGGAAGATGATCCTAGGGCACAAGACTCGCTAAAGTGGTTGAAAACCTTTGAGCTGCGTGAGGTACTGATATCTTTATGGTTCCTCTAAAGATTGTGTTTGGTTTGTGGAATCAAAGATTCACAAATGGAGTTTCTTGGTAGGCCTCTGTTTATGCATTATTGGGGTTTTCCTCGATTCCCTATTCATGTGTATTAGTTTGACAGGCAAATGCACAAAAGCAGAAGGGCCAAGCTCTGAATGCAGCTTCTGCTCAGAAGGCTATTGATCTTTTGAAGGTTATTCTTTTGTTCCTTGATTTGTTATGCAATATTGTCAGATGATGATTTATCATTTAATGAGAACATCCGTTGTATGACTAGCTTTGTAGTGGGATCTTTTGTCAGGTCAAAAGGGAAGATTTTCAATAGGTTTAGTCGAATCTTTTGTCATAGCTTTGTAGTCATGCTACTCTCGTTTGTCTCGTTTTGATCCTATCATTAATTAATGGTCTGACCTGGTGACTTCTACAAAAGAAAATTTTTTTTAATTCTTTTTTTTTTTTGGTATAATCTTAAGCACAACCTTATTTGATACAGGCCCTTCAAGCTGCTGCAATTGCTGGAGGCTCTGGAAGTTCAGGTTCAGGTGCAGCTGCAAACAAATCCCTCAACTCTGCAATGATTGGGGAGACTCTCCCCAGAGGAAGGGGGGTGGATGAAAGGGCTGCACGCGCAGCTGCTGAAGTAAGGAAGAAGGCTGCAGCGAGGGGCCTGTTGGTGCGTCCACATGGTGTGTCAGTGCAACCATTGCCATCCCTTAACCAGCTTTTCAATATTATAAATTCAGGTCTGGTTCCTGATGCTGTGGAGAATGTGGATGCAGACGGAACAAAGAAAGAAGCCAATGGCCAACCTACCCATGATCCAGCCGATGCAAAAAATGATCAATCAACACCCATGCAAGAACAGGCTCCAGCCGGATTGGGCAAAGGATTGGCATCATTGGATGCAAAGAAACAAAAACCAAAAGCAAAGGCTGGGGCTTGAAATTTTTGAACATGTAAGTTCTGGCCGAGTGCTTCAGTGGGTTTACTGAGATGGTTGGAAAACCTCATACCCTACTCAGCTTTAGAAGAGTAGTGACTGGTGGATGCAAGCAAATTTGTTCCTTCACTTCCCTTTTCCAAGGGGTTCATAGATATAAGGCACCCAAAGTGAGTGCAAGCAATTCCGATACAATAATTTTCCTTTTTCCAACTACTAATAATCTTCAGCTGAACTATATGCTTGGGAATTATAGGGTTTTAACTATTTTGTTTCGCAAGAATCTGATGTGGACAACCACATGAATTCAGGCAAGTGAATGTTGCAATTTATTTGCTCAGCTTTTGTATGACCCTTTTGTGATCAATAAAGTGGTTGGTAAATTCTTGGTGCCAATTACTTGGTGCCAATTACTTGGTGCTGCTGTTGGGGGTTAGTAGTTCTGCTTTGAAAGGCCTGTTGGCGTTTGTAGAGAGACTACAACGCGGGAAAGATTGATGAGCTAGTTAAGTAGTTTTCTGAGTTAGCGGCAAAGATTTGTTTTAGGGTCTGTTTGGGCCTCTGAAAGAAGAGAAATTACTGCTCTAACGCATGTTTTTCCTCTTAATAATAGCATTGAAATGTGATTTTTCGCGTTTGGGGATCTCATAAAATTCAAAAATGGTTATTTTGTATTGAATGGGGGAAGAATAAGATATAGTTGGAAAATGTTAAATTGCTCTTGAATAGATTGTATCCCTTGCTTTGTATGGTTTTAAATGATGGTTGTAAAAATGATTGTAAATAATATTTGTGGCTGGAACTACTGATGAACTTGAAAAATGTGATTGCTATTGTTTGCTGTAAGTCAAGCCTTAGAATAAGATATAATAATGGTAAAGGTAGGAAGAAAAGGAAATATTAATTTCTTTCTTTTTTGGTAGCAATTAATTTCTTTCTATTATTAGAGTTGTAATTTTCCTGTTGTTTTCTAGTAATTTTCCATCTTGACAAACCATGCAGATGGAATTAGAAAAAGAATTAGAATAGAATTCATTCTATAATTATATTTGATGTTTGATATGGTTAGAAATTGAATATATATTTTATTCTATTTATATGTTCGGGGCATCAAATTAGTGTACAAATGTAATGGAAAAAGGGCGGTTGACGAGAATAATATCTTTATTGCAAAAATAATAAATATTAAATTAAATTAATGTACTCAAAATAGATGATATAACTAATAATAGAAAAGTTCATATTTTAGAATTTATTATTAAAATTATAATTACAAAAAATTTAGCATAAAAATTTTGATTAACTAAAATTTTACATTAAATAATTCTTTATGAAGAATATAAAATATTTTATTTTAGAATTTAAAATTTATTATTAAAAATATAATTATTAAATTATAAAAAATATAAAAAATGTATCTAATTTTATTATTTATTAATGAATGATAGTATTGGAATTAAAAAATCGTGAGGGTTGAGACGTATAAAGATCATTTTGTCGACAATAAAATGGCTCATTTTATTATTATTTTTTTATAGAATGGAGATTATACTATTAGAAAATGATTATTCTATTATAAAGATCATCTCCTTTTCTATTCTCATTTTATTTCATTCTATTCAAATGCAAGTATAGTTGGTGCTTGTACATATAACAAAAATAGCTATATCGTATTGCACTTTTGAAATCATCAATAGTATTTATTTCTCTCGTACTTAATTAAGCGTCAATCTGATTTGTAATGACTAAATGTTAACAGAAGAGAAGGATATACGGTTTTTCGTCCTTGATATTGTTTGATTGTCTGAAGGGTATATTTATCAACTCTTAAAATTGGTTCACATGGTATAAATTAATTATATTATATAAATTAAATTAAATTTTAAATGTGGATAAGTCTACTCTGTTCTCTAATGTACTCACTCCTCACAAGGAGCTGGGTTTAAAATTTTGGACTCCGTCTATTTCTTAGTGGGAGCAAATAGTGGGAAAAGGTTAGAGCATCATTACCTTTTCAGATAAAATAATAAAATAAAATCATATAAAAACAAAATTTTACTTATAAAAAATAATTAGGCTTTGAGAAGATGCCAAAAATTATGGTCTATACAGTTTGCATGGCCCTAAACCCCTCAGTAAGCAATAAGGACATTATTGGTGACTTAGGCTCCATTCATTTCATTGGAATTCATTGAAAAGTATTTTTTATAAAATATAATTATAAAATATTAAAATAAAAAAAATATTTTACTTGTTTAATATCAAATATGAAGAATTTAAAGAAAGTAATTTTTTCTGCTCTAAAAAAGAATTTACTATCTTTCATCTTCAAGTCTTTATGTATCATTTTTTAAATTATCAATATAAATAATATATCACTCCATCATTAATATATATACTAATGATATTTTCTTACAAAAGATAAAACAAACATAGCCTTAATCTTAAAAAGTAGTCTTGCAATTTAGAGAAATAAAAATTGCATTATGCACCAAATCATGTAACTGATCTTTAGTTCACAGAATCAAATATTTTTTAGAATCTTAATATTTTTGAGAATGTGATTCTTAGGAACTTAACTTTTGAGAATTTGACATGTTATGTTTAGTTTAATAAAAAATATTTCTAAAAATATCATAATTTTATATTTTGATTATTTTAAATATTTTTAAAAATATTTAATTTCAAGAAATATCCTCATTAAAAATTAAGTAGTTATTGATGATAGATAATGGTTTACGATAATTATTGATGGTAGGTAATAATGATGGATAATAGTAACTGATGGTTGATAGAGGTTAATGCAATCATTGATGATAGGTAATGAGTAACAATAGTCATTAAGAATGAATGGTGATCGATAATGGTCATTAAAAATGGGTGGTAGCTGCCAGTTGTCATTAAGGATGAGTGATGGTTGACAGTGATCACCCATTGTTAGATGGTCACTAACAATCAGTTATGGCGAACAATGACTATTGATGATGAATGAGATTGGTAGTGAATAATGGTGGATGGAAATCATTAATAGTGAGTGATAGTCGATAATGGTTGTCGATAATGAGTGACAATGATCATCAATAATAGATAATAATAGACAGTAGTCATTGATGAATAATGGTTACTAAAAATAGATGATAACTAATTATGGATATTGATAATGAATGATGACGGATGTTAATTATTGATAATAGATAATGTTACATGATGTTAGTTGTAATGAGTAGTGAGGTGGATAAAATAATTTTTTTATATTAATTAAATATTTTTATATTATGAAAATTTAATATACCTACTTTCTATTATGGGAATATTTTTTAAAAAAATTTGAGTTAAACAATATTTTTAGAATAAGAGGGCTTTAATGCATCACACATCACTCAACATTTAGTAGCATGCTAATATATTGCACTAGATCCTTCAATGTCTCACATAGGAGAAATTCTTACGTATATAATATGTGTTACATGAGACATTTAAAAAGATTTTCTAAATATTAAATTATTTATAAATTCTAATTCAATATAAAAATTGTTACATTTATATTTTCATGAATCTCAAATCTCAATATGTTGCAAATCTTTTAACTTACTTTAAATTAGTGTAGGATACATGAAAATATCGGAGTTTACTCATTTTAATGTACCAATTATTGCTATAATAATGATAATAAATCAAAACCCATAGCTAGTTTAAAATTTAAAAAATTATTTTAAATTACTTATTTAAGAATTTCTCCTCAAAGAGGTGTCAACAAATATGTTATTCAAAGTTCTTTAACTTCGTATACAATAAATCTTAATTCAAATCCAAATGCGGATGTAGAAATACCAATGTGAAATCCAATTTCTTAGTGAGGAGATCTTGGAGTAAAAGTGAAAAAAATAAGATGTGAAAATAGCATAATTACTTCTTGAAAAATTTAAAAATCAAATAGAAAAACACTATCAGTACCCTCACTGACAATGCATTTCTAAGAATCACCCATGATCTGATGCCAACAGTAGAATTCATTCATTTCTAAAATATAAAAAGGTCTTTCCCGTCATGCATAACTGAAATCTGTGGCAAAGAAGCTGCTTTAAAAGGTAATAAACATGGCAATGGAGTCACTTCCAGTTACAATAATCACATGAGTTTTCAAACTGCAGCCAAGTCGATCAATGCCAGTCAACCTAACAGAAAAACTGAGACTTCACAGCCAAAAACTGTCAAATAATCAACCTCCTGACCTGAAATTTGAAGTGAACAAACTTTTAGAGGCAGGATCAATATATAAAGAATAACATAAATAGATGGGATCAATTTAACTTGAGGCTGTGCTGTGTAAACGTGTAAAAGAGTGCGCATGGAATATTCGCACGTAAGTAGCACTTGTCATATATAAAATTATAAAATTAAACCTTACCAGAAAACACTATACACATTGCTCTAGGTTAAAAGAAGTTCTAATAATAGCAACAATCGAATTTTTTTTGGGGTAGTGAAGATTTTTGGCCTTCTGGCTTTGGGACATCAATTTGTGTCCCTTCAAGACTAATTGAACCCATATCAGTTTCTGGTGCATCGATTGGAAAGAGGGCCTTCTTGCTGACTGTTTGATATATTTGGGAGAGGAGAGCAACAAAAGCTGACTCCACATTGGTGGAGTCAAGTGCTGAAGTTTCCATGAAGAAGAGGTCCTCCATTTGAGCAAGTTCTTTCCCCTCCTCGATGGAAACCGCTCGAAGAGAACTCAGGTCACACTTGTTGCCAACCAGTATGACAATCATGTTCTTATCTGCATGCATCCGTAGCTCTTCCAGCCACCTCTGCACGTGCTCAAATGACTTGCGATTGGATATGTCATATGCCAGTAATGCGCCAATGGCACCCCTGTAGTATGCACTGGTAATTGCCTGGTACCTGTGGAGAATGAGAACATTGGCAAATAAGAATATTAGCATGCACTGAAAGGTTACTTTATGGAACAAAATCAGAAATGTTAACATCCATTTAAACTTTACTGTAACCGGACAACATGAATGCAGTAATCTAGTGAGTATCCCACATACAGAAACGCAGCAACATATTATGTAAAAAGCTTGTAGGATGATTAGGAACTTACAATTTGTGACCCAACCATGAAGGTACTGAACCATTCCTAGTCAAGGTCAGAATTTTAACAACCTTCATAATTTTCATTTCAGTTGAGACAAGATCTTGAAGAGTATGCAACAAAAGTATCATCATTATGGTCCAGAACCAATAGACTTCTTGTTCATCATCTAATACTACTACTACTACTATCATTGCCATAGACAAACACTGACATAGTCAACTTGTTACATAAACAGTAATTTCTTAAGTAATGATGACAGAGTTGGCATACTACATACATTAATCCAACCTTGTACACAAAACATCAGGGATTGTATAACAAATCAAGAATTTCACATTTATTATCTTCAACATAACAATTATATGACTTCACCATGCTCTTCTTGAACAACATAATTACTAGACGATTTTCTATCAACAAGAAACGACAAGAAAAAAGCATCCAACGCATACATATGCACACAAAATCATAAGAATCTATGATTAGCAATGCTTGGACAGTAATGTAACTAAGGTTAATTGCCAATATTTGTCCTAAAAGTGATATATATATATATATATATATATATATATATATATATGAAGGGTCAAGAAAATGGTTTAGTATAACGCACTAATAATTCAAATAAAGCCAGTCACCACCAAGGTATTACTCTCTTTTATCCATGCACAAAGGAGCTACCTGGTACTCTGATTTGCCCATTTCAAAGTATTAGATTAGGATGTTTAGAAGGGATGATGTCTAAACATCCATTTGAATATTGTGGCCCCTAAACTCAACAGGAACCTCCAAGTTGATACTTGAAGCATGGGGCAAATGTGTGCAATCATTTTTTTAGATAATAGAACAAAAGCCACATTTTACTTACATATTTAAAAAAACTAGAATAAATTAATAAAAACAATTCCTTAAATAATGCGAAGACCAAAAACATCCTGGTTGTAAATCAATAAATGTATTTTTTTAATTTGATTTGAACAGTGACAGAGGAAAGCATGTAAAAACTTAAAAACACATCTCAGCTTAGTCAGCTATAATATACATGTCCCTCCGGTCAAGTCAAACCCAGTTTGTATTAATGTACTATAATACAGTCCGCAAAAAACTATGAGAATGTTCTTCTTAAAACAATGACTGCCTCGGACATGGCTGAGGAACAATGTTGAATATGAGCCCCACTTGCATTAGCCTATAGACAATATTCATGGGGGATTGGTCTAAGGTAGCAAAACATGGATATTACGAAAAAAGATTATTGACTTGAAACCATTCATTAAAACAATTCTCCAACTCCATCTCTAACAGACAAAATGACATTTTTAAACTAATAGAGACATGATGATGAACTGGTCAAAATTCTTATAATACAAAAATAAATAACAAAAAGCGCTGGAAAAGGAGAAGGAAAAAAAAATAGAGGACCAAAATTGGACCTTTCTTGACCAGCAGTATCCCAAATCTGAGCCTTGACAACTTTGTGATCCATGGTGACCGTCTTGGTCTGAAATTCAACCCCGATCGTCGCTTTCGAATTCAAATTGAACTCATTCCTGACAAACCGACACAGAAGCTGACTTTTTCCCACGCCAGAGTCTCCGATCATGACAACCTTAAACATATAATCAATTCCATGATCCAATTCACTCTGCCAGTGAGCCATATCTTTCCGATTTCACAAACCCCTTCTTAGATTTCAGCCCAATGAAGCAAAACCAATTCAGATTGTCTCTATTTTTCAGGGAAAAAGTGATATTTTCTGGCTTCTCTGCGCAGAATCTGCAGCGGGTTTCGTTGAAGGAAAAGAGGTTTGATGGGAGAGGCATTGGGAGTTAAAGGAAGGCTGTTATGGTAAGGTAATGAAGGGAAAAGGTGAAAGCTGAAAAGATACGTCAATCAGTATCAGAGGATGTTTTGACTTCGCGCGTCCCACTTGTGCGTTTCGGGATGGTGAAGTGAAGCTGACGAAGTTGCCAGAGAGAATGACTTGTCTGCGAAAACAACTGAAAAACGTGTTTTAGATGTAGGGGGATGACAATTTCATACACGACACAAGTAAACAATCAAGAATTAAAAAACGTTTCTTATGGTAATAAAAGTAAAAAAATTAGGTACCAAAAATAATAGAAAAAAATTATATTCCCATTTTTTGTAATTATGTCCAATTACATTCATAATTTTTAATTTTTAAAAATATATATTTATTAATATTTATTATGATTCTCCAAAGATTTTAAAATTTGAGATAATATGTCAAATTTATAACCTATTAAATTAAAATTATTCAATCACAATTATTAATTTTTTAACTTATGTAATCAAATAATTTTAATTTAACAGTCTTTATAATTATCACATTACCTTAAATTTTAAAATGCTTTTAAGTACCATAAAATTCACTATATTTATTTTATAATCACTCACTTCTTTCTTCTCTTTATTTTCTTCTATAACAGAAAAAAGATAAAGAATATAAATATTTTTAATTAAAAATAATTTAAATATAATTAGTTATAATTTAAGTTCATCAACTATTGATTGAGTGAAGAGCACGTTGACTAAAATTAAATAGATAACAAGGTGTTAGTTCTACGTAAAAGTAATTAGTCTAAACCTCGTGATATCCTTAAAAAAAATGATATTATTGTATCGTGGGATGTATTTTCTAACAAAAACATGAATTTAGGCGGATAAAATTCACACAGCAATTTGATAATGGGTAGCAGCATATGTGGATTTTCATTTATCACTTATGCAGTGCATTGTTCACACATTTTATATGCTTACTCCTCTTGTTCAATGTGTTTCACCCGTTTCAGCTATTTTATATTTTTTTCAAAGAACTTAAAATATAATTTGCATGATTGCGATTTGCGAAATATGCATATTTTCTTTAAATAAATAAAAAAGGTTCGAGGCCAATTAGTTTTAAGAAAAGGGAATATTCACGTATATTTTAATGGTAAATAATAACTTAATAAAAATTAGGTTCAACAGTTAAACATAAAATTCATAATAAAGTTTTCAAAAAAAGAAACTCAAAATTCATTATAAATAATACCAACAAAGTGTTGGTCTAATGGATAGCACATTTACCTCGGGTGGATTTTAGCCGTAAATAAATAAAGATTTGAATCTTAAAAATAATTTTTATTAGAAGAGGAAAAATCTATTAATACTTTATTACATGAAATAAATTGTGTGCATATATATATATATATATATATATATATATATATATATATATATATATATATATATATATAATATGAGTTTAAATTTGATGTACTATCAATATAAATTATTTTATATTATTAATAAATATGAAAATGGCATGTTATTATAAAAAATAATAATTAAGAATTTTTACTAACATCAAGAAAGTTGTAATAATTTTTAATAATATAATAATATAGAAGTAAACAATACTGTAAAGATTCATATTGATAATAAATTAAATTTAAATTCTATATATATTAGGTAAAATGTAAAAGAAATTTGACATTAAATAGTAAAATAATTCATGTATAGATTAAGGAATTTAACTCCTTTTAAAGCATAAGATACACTTTAGAAAGTAATGTAGATAGATACATCCATTTAAAAAACATAAAAGTAAAAATTTTGATAAATGATAGTTATTAAAATATAATTTTTTAAATTATAATTATTTCATCTTTTAATTTCTTACTATTAAGTACGATGATCCATGTTACTCTTTAAAATATATTTTATATTTTAAATAAGTCGGATCCATAAATAAAGGTATTTCTTTACGTATCAGTTAAATTATTTGAACGAGGTTAAATGGGTTTACGTCCATAAATTGATATTTTTACTACTTAGTTCATTAACTTCTCTGATCATTTTTTAAATGTATTCATTCTTGATTCATTTCTTTTAGCTAACTTTTTCATTTAAACCTAGCCAAATACTATATTATATTTGTGAATTCTTTTGAAGTTGAAAGAAGGGTAAAATTAAATGATTAAGAAATTCTATGTTATATTTGTATAATGGGGATTTTCAAATTCAGTCAACTACTTTATAGCTTTTTTAATTAAAATAGTAATAGGTGAACTTCGAAAATTAGAATCTTAAAATAAATTTGACAATCACAATCATGCATGTTACCATAAACAAAAATTAAAGAAGAATAAAATCAAAACACACGAAAATTTATGTAATCTAACTTTTAATTTACTCTATGGGTGAATATAAAAAATAAATCCACTAATCTAAAAGAATTATAGAAGAATACAAATAATATTAGAACTCTCAAATTTACATTTTAAATATACCTAAAAGTACTTTATATTTAGAGCTATTAAATGAACGAGCTGACTATTAAACAGGTTGGATTGAGTTCATTTACATTTTGTACAGTCTTGTAGGGTTCACAAACTTTTTCTAATTGTAATTTTTAAAAATTTATCAATTTTTAAATAACAAAAAATTTAAAATCATTCAAAAAATACTATATATTCATCTATAAATAAATCGTAATACATTTTAAATTTATCTATAATCTTAAAGAATTATATATATACAAAATATAAGTCATAACATATTTAAAAAATAAAATATTATTTATAAATTATTTATAACATAATTTTACATAACTAAAAATAAAAAATAATAGTACATTTTATGCAAAATTAAAAATTTTGACTTACATAAAATATAAAAAATGCAAAAAAAAAGTACGCTGGTTCGGTCTGTCCAAGAGTAAGGCTAGTTCTAACTTGCATTCCAAAATGAAAGTTTGAATCTTTCAAAATCCACAAGTTAATGGGCTGGTTTGAAAACTTTATTTTATTTCAATGGCTCTACTAACAATATATACATTCTTTACTCTCAGTAATCTTATTAAAAGAGTGGTAGTTGACTCTAGAATCTCAAATCATCACCCCATAGAGGTAATAAATACAAACTCTATCACCTCTCCTTTTTCTCACACAAATAAATATGACATAATACAATACAAGTATTTATAATCTAATTTTTTTACTAAAGAATAAATATAATTAGATCATGGTATAAATAAAAGGATTTATACTAAAAAACTTGTTTTATCTCTATAAAATTAAATTTTTATTAGTTTCATCCTTGACTAAAAGTTTGCATCAATTTGGTCCTTACAAAATTAAATTTTACTCCTTTCATATATGAGATGAAACTCTGAATTACTATATTGATACAAACTTTTAATTAGTGATGAAATTGATAAAAAATTAATATTACAAGAATCAAAAAAGATTTTTAGTCAAAGATTTATCACACTTGATTAGAGTTTTTATCTAATCAAAATTCAAACTTAAATAAGATAAAGATGAAATTAAGAGATTTTCCTATTTAACAAAAAATAGAATTTATGTCAAAATCTCAACAATTATTTCTACGTTGTATTCACCTAGAGACTTCTTTTTCATTTTTTTCATTATAATGCATTTTGTGATTAATTTGTATGCACATCAATTAATTCACTTTTGAAATTTTTTAGTTAGGTATTGATTAATTATTTTTTTTAATTTTTAAATAAAATTTAACAAATAGAACAAATTACATATTTTGTAAGATCAAAACATGTAAATAATTTTATTATATTAATATTTACAAATTATCTAATCCAGCTTGGTTGCTGACCAAGTGATCTATTATTTTCAGATTCTTTGCAATTTTAGATGATTGTTCTAAAGGGTTACGCTTCCACATGATCATTTTTCTTTTGTTTTATTCCTTGCTTCTTCGGCGATTTATTCATATCAAATTCTTTCCGCACTTTACCTTAAAAACACACTTATACCTTAATTAATCAACTCATGAATGTCCAGTCAAACGAGGCATTATGTTCACCTTTTTCGGTTCATTGCATTATGAACACTCCAAATCCCTTTTTTCCCGAGAGACTCTAAATTCTTTACATTATAGTTTTTTTTTTAATATTTATTTGTTATAATTACTATCCAAATGTGTGATTCCAACTCGTTAGCACTGACATCATTTGTATTTTATTTTAGAGGTGTCAAAATAGATGGATATTTATGAATTTATCTTTTTTTTTTGTATATAACCATCCGGTATCCGAATACCATATTGAGTACTGACTAATCCGGATTCGAGTCGGGTAGGATCATATTGGGCGACAATTTATAAATTTATCTAAATTCATTTACTTTTAGAAATGCTTGTTATGATACTTTTAAGATTTTAAAATTTAAGGTGATGTGATGAGTTCTAAAATTGTTTGATTGAAATTATTTTTAACAAATATAATCAAATAATTTCAATTTAATAATTTTTAAAATTTTTACGTTATCTCAAATTTTGAACTCCATGAGACACAGTAGAATTCACCACTTTTAGGTTAATCCAAATCAATTTGTATACCTTTGGGTAACTTATACAAATTTGAGGGTAATATATAGAATTTCCTCTAACTATTCACGATGTGCACATAACCTCCTAAATTATTAAAATGTGTATATAGTCTTGGTAAACTCTATAAATTATACATTTAACCCATTTTATTCATTAAACTTAATCAAATAGGTTATTTTCTTATTTCATTCCTAATTAATGCTACAAGATTCAAATCGACCATGTTTGAATTTTGGAACTCTAGTCTAGCACATTTTCATTTCTAAAATTTACCATTTGTAGCTATCTAAGCTTCAACCCTATAAGCTAAAGATGTTTATCAATACATTATATCCAATTTTCTAGATGACGAATACCTATTTTGTTGGTATTATTTAATATCATATAATTAGCATATAGGTTGTTTTCTTTAGTTTAATAAACAAAGTTACTATAAGGGGTTAAGTATACATTTTATAAAATTTAGGTAGGTCATATACACATTTTTTATAGTTGATAGGGTTATGCACACATTGTGAATAGTTGAGGGAGTTCTATATAATTTTTCCAAAATTTAATTAAGGTTTCATTTGGCACATTATAGTATAAGGACTATTGAATAGTATAATATATTATTGTATAGGATTAGATAATATACTAAATTACGTTTGATTTGTTATTGTATAAGATGAGCATTCGTACAAAATTATTTTATTTTTTGTTTGTTGTCATATTGTATAAGAATGTGTAAGCATCATATTGTATAAGAATATATAAGCTTAAATAATAATTAATTTAATTAAAATAATCTTACATATAAACAAATAACAAAATTGTCTTAAATGAATTTGAAGTACATAATTAGACATAAATGTTCTTCAACAGTAATATCTTTTAAAAAATATAATAATATATATAAATTAAAGATTTACACTAATATAATATGTTTCACTAACACACATATAGGTATGTCATGTGTGTATATACTAATATGGTTCTTTGGATGTATGTACAACAAATTAGTAAAAATTATAATAAATTAATTTAAAAATATAAAATTCAATATGATATTGAAAAAATATTAAAAAAATACACCATATACAAGTATCATAGATATATTCTAATATTGTCAAATAAAAATGTAAAAAATATAAAAGTAAAATATAAGTGCCAATATATTTTTTAATTTTTATTTTATAAAAAAGATATGTGAAAAAGACCTAAGAGTGAAAAAACTTAAAAAGAATATTTTAATTTTAATAGTATAAAATTTATCTTAATATTATCCTATTAGTCATTATTCTTGCTCCTATGGAGTGGATAACCTTGTACATAATTAGAATTATAAGAATAGACTTTTAGATAAGTTATATAATCTATTTTAAATATCAAAATATAGTGTAGGCCTTGATTGTATCGTGTGCCAAAGGAGGTTTAAGTTATAAATGAATGATTTATTGTCAATTTATTCATTAATGACCCAATCCTAATTCATGTAATTGATTGATTTGCTATCTTACGGGTCCATTAAATAGCAGTGATGAAGTTATATGTATTTTATTGTGGGTGTATACATACTAACTTTCTTAAAAATATCTCAAAACTATTAACCTTGAAAGGGTTAATAATTATCTTTTAATGATTATAATTTTATTGTGTAGCTTAATTATGCTATTGGATTGCCAAGCCAAATTAAAGGAATGAAGATTCATATAGACCTAGGATTAATTCATTATATTAGATAGTAGTTGATTGAATTCTTAAGGTTCAAGAACTTGGTTTTGAACTTAACTTGGTTTAGAAACATGTTTGGGGTATTTTTACAAAATTGTTTTTGCATTTGTTTTGATGAATGTTTGATAAAAAAACATGAAAATGGGTTTAAAATTGCAAAATTTTAGCCTATGTATTTGATATGCCAAGTTTCCACTTGAAAATAGGAAAAATTAGGCTAACAGTCAACTATTAGAGGCTTAGCAATTGATTGCTAGCCTATGTACCCTGATCCTAATGGAAATTAGGCTAGCAGTCAAGTGTTAGCCTCAAGCTCCCTTGAATGCTTATAGGTAGGTGCAACAATCAATTATTAGGGTTCTAACAGTTGACTGTTGTGATTCAAATTTGAATTTTTACAATCTTCAACGGCTATTTTTTGTAAAACATACTTCAAATCATCTCTTAATAGTAATATTTTGTTTTTCACTTATATTTAAATGAATTTTGTGATTGAAATACATGAGATTCACTCATTTTATTGTGAAGATACCTTGGAAAACGTATTCTCTTGAACTCTCTTGATTTCCTTTCTTCTCTATAAAGGTCTTCATTGCATAATTTAACCTTTGAGAGTTGTGAACTTAAATTTTCTTGTATTTCCATCATTTTTCTTATATTATTAGAGTGAGGAATCCTTAAGAAACCTAAGAGTAAGACATCTCTTGGTTAAAGAAAACTTTGAGTGAGCTTGTATTCAAGAATAACCTTGTAAGAGATTTCTTCAAGTGTCTGATTCAAATTAAGAGAGATTGCAAATTAGAAAAATTCAATCTCAATTGGCTTAATAGTAGATATGATCCTTGGAGTATTAAATCTTTAAGGCCGAATCACTCTAAATTTTTACGTTTGATCTTAATCATTATAAATTTTGCACTTTACTTTAAGTCTTCTTTAGATTATTATGACATTTGTGATGCTGTGGTTGAACATTGAACTTGTGCAACTCAATATTAATTAGAGTTATTGGTAAATTATTTTCAACTTTATTGAAGATAGAATGTTTCTTAAAAAATTGAATTGATTTTAGAAGCGTATGTAAAATTTTAAAATTCAATTCACCCCTCATCTTGGATAGAATCCTTGGCTGCACAAACCTCTAAATTTTACCTCTTTTCGATATCAAAATACATTTATCTCATTAGCCTTTGGGTCCTATCTCTACCTAGTCTAACAAAATAAAAATACTATAATTTACCTAAAACAAGTAGTTTAAGTAAGAATTTTCAATTACGTTTGCATTGAAATAAGTAAGATCAAACCCCGAATCTTGATACTACATAAAAGATGAATTGCCCTATCGACAGACTACACAGCCATTTGTAACGATATTATAAGGAAGGGACTAAGATTGATCTTTATGTCCTTTCTTTGCTATCTAGGAGGGGTTTGAAGCTACCACGGTCCTGCTGCATGATTGTAAAAGAGTAGGTAGGATGGAAGTCAGCCTTTTTCAAGTAATTTCTTTTTTTAAATGAACTCTAAAATTAAGTTTAATTTTTGTAAAATTTGAAACAATAAAAAGCATATATAATATACGCATGCAGTGGCAGAATTAGGACTTGATCGTCAGCGAGGATAAATGAATTTTAATATTTTAATGGAAGTAAAATTTGTGAACTAGTAGAGATATTTTGAATGATATACATGATTTTACATAAAATTTTAAAATGCTAATGAAGGCATATGCCTCCACTAGAATATGTATAGTTCCACTACTATATGCATGTTTTTTATTTTTGGATGAAAAATTATATAAATGAATAAAATGTTAATAATTGAAAGTATTATTAGGTTACCAATAATTGATTAGTATAGCAGGTTGAATCTCAAAATGTTGTAGGTCCAATAAGGGAAAAAGGATGAATTTTAACATTTAAAGATAGAAATAAATTAAATAAAATTAGATGAAACTATATGTAGATAAAGTATAATTTACTATATATATGTATTAAAAGACTTTATATATCTTAAAAATTCTTCACAGTTGAGACTCCATCACTCGTCATTGCTTATAATTTTGCTCTTATTCTAATGTTGTCTTGCTTGTGTTTGCAATTTTGGCATTTCTTCTGTGTTATAATGAAATGGTTTAAATTGAATTATCATGTGATTTATAATTTAAGTTGTAGGTAATGATATTTTAAGATTAAAACAGTATTAGATGGAGTCGTTGTCTTACTTAAAAGCATGGCTGGACTTACTCTGGACCTCAGCCATAATAATATATAAAAATTTTCTACTTCATCATACTTTTGAATTATTCTCTCTTGGCTGTATATGCTAATCTTCTATTATTATTTTCTATTGGAAAAAATAAAATAAAATTAAAAGTAGATTCTTTCTTTCCACTTATTATGTCTTCATAGTTGTTTCTGTTGAATATATCGGGAATTTTATCTGTAGAATTAATTAAACAACATTATCTCATAAGAAATACATACCTCATTAGAGTGGTATATTGGCTATTTTTATTAGTAAGGTTGTTGGGATGTTTGCATGAAAATTCATGGTTGGTTGATTGCCACTCTCATTTATTTCTTACTTCTTAAATGTTTTATTTACAAAAGTAATAAAAGATTACAATTATTTCTGGAAATTCACGTGAGCTTAACTCAGGTGGTTGGAATGGTGGATATTTCTAAAAATGATTTTACATTCAAATTATGGTAATGGTATCTTAATGTACCAGAACAAGAGATTGAGTCCTTCTAAAGCGTAAAATACACTTTAGAGAGTAAAGTGTCTAATCTCACCATTAATTTTTTTATTTATTATTATTTATAAAATCATGAGACGAAATCAATGGTGGGATTGTGCACTTTATCCTCTAAAGTGCATTTTACACTTTAAAAGAGTCCAATTCCAAAACAAATAGTCCCTTAGTAACATATTATTGATGTTATAACTCAAGTTTATGGAATCAAATTGTAAGATTTCAAAAATGTTGAACTTGCAATAAATGGCATCACAAGAATTTTAATGCAGGGGCTTGCTATTTTTTTGCATATCCCATTGTTAAGGACTTGAATGGTCAAGGAACAATTATGAAGATGTGTTGAGTTAAATATAATAGTAATATTATATACAATAAAAATAGAATTTAAAATTAAACTTTGAATGCAAATTAAGAATCGTTAATAAATATAAGAGGGTAGAATAAATATATAAAATTTAATTCAATTAATAAAAAAAATTCAAATTTCAATTTGGAATCTTATTTTCATTACCTATATGATGTTTTTATGAATATAATATTAGAGTGTGCTTGATTCAAGTGAAAAATAAGAAGAATTGAGTGTTAAAATTGAAATTAATGCTTATCTTTTTGTAACATGCTGTTCTGCACATATTATAATCCAACAAGCACTATCTAAGCTGCTGCTTACAATAGTAATTCAGTAATCTCCTTCTTGTAGAAATTCGCTCCCAGCATCATTTGACAACTAGAATTTAGATCTACTGTGCAGCACTAACAAATTTCTAATAACTTAATGTAAAGTTTTAGAAGAGGATTAAACATAATAATATATTATAAATCTATGATCCATAAATCAAACCAGAATTATACCCCCCCAAAAAAAAAGAAAGAAGAAAACAAGAAAAGTTCCACCCAGAACTAGATGTTACACTGGCATATATCAGCATTATTTTTTATAATCACAATTGCCACCAATGTCATCCTTCGCTTGTTTATTTACATAGAAACAAAATCAGGCACAGGGTCTTGAAAATTGCTTCTGACTACTTGAACAAGTGCACTTTGCCTTTGTATCTATCAGCATCTGCATGAGAAGCAAGAAATTTGGTGATACATCGTAGACCCTGTTGAAATTTAATCTAGCTTTTTCAGATGATCTATCGAAAGAATATAACTTCTTTACTAACCTTGACTTGTTTCTGCAGGTCTTTAATATAATCCACTGCCAAATCCAACATGTCTGATGTGCTTGTTTGCTGTAAAAGATGGAAGAAGCATCAAGTTATTGAACTGCACATTCATTGCATGAAAGTTTCAAATGATAACATCATGTGCTGTGCTTGTGAAAATTTTAAAATACCTTGTCTGATTTTGGAAAGAGATCTTGCAGTTTCTTGATTCTTTCGCTGATCCGTGATCTTTTTACCTGAAATTTCCAGACCAAAGCAATGTAAATTAAATAGTTTCTACATCCTTTTTAATCTCACAGCCTGTTTGGCTGTTCCGTCTGAAAGAAAAAGCTATTTTTAGTAACAAAAAAAATCACTTCCTTTGAAAATTTATAGCTGGCATTTGGCCAACCGATAAAATTGCTTAAAATTGGCAGTAGAAGCAATACTTTTTTCTTTTCGAGCGAAGCAAGGAATTAACCCTTTTCTTGGAGATTAGAATATAACACCAATTGTCACATGTTTGTATTTTTATAATTGTAAAGTGTAGATGTGGGGTACACCCATAACGGGGGATCCACATCTTTTATCTATTAAATAGAAAAGAAAATTATTTTATTTTATTTTATTTTAAGATTATATTTATATTTGGAGGTAGTTATTCTGATAACTACCTCTCCCATTTTTGAAAATGAGAGAAAACTACCAGAGCAGTTATGAAGCCATGATTAGAATAGTAAAATTGCTGAGATCAGTTTTAGACATTCAATCAGAAAGTTTTTGTTGGCTCCCCTTCTGCATTTTTTGTTCTCTCTCTCTAAGTTCTTGTACGAACTAACATTTGGGTGGTAAAGTCATTATGAAAAAGCAAGCAGGAGTTCAGTGTAATTCTTGTATACTATGTGAATCAGAGTGCATACAGTGGAAGTCAGCATCACTTACGATCATCAAGTAAGTATTCCGCATTTTAATTCATCGTATGAATTTCCTTCATTAGTATCAGAGCTAGGTTAGGCTGATGTTGTCCTTCTCTGTAAGATGTGAGTGAAATATATGATGTAATGTATGTTCTGTATGAATTTTTCCTCTCTGTACAATGTACTGAAAAATTCACATGCTTTGATGATTATTGAAAATGAAATGCCTATTTGTCTTTATGTGAAAAAATTAAAACTCTATGTATGGCATAATTAGCAAGAAAGCATGAATTTTTTGTTTTTGTTGTATCTGTTATTTCCTAAGTGGTAGAAAATAATCAGAACATCTGAGATTGCATAAAATTCAAATAAAATGCAACCACCTTTACAGAACATCAAAAATTCCTAAACCTCCATATGACATACAGATTTTGAAAATTATATGAACCTAGGATTCTTATGTTTTTAGGCCATCAAATTATCCTAGAATGATAGAGGATGAAATTCTGAGTCTGTAGGTTTTTGAATCATTCAAATCGGACCTCTGGATCAAAAGTTATGGCTATTTAAAGTTTCTGGGTCAACTGATTCTGCGAATTGGGTCGGGTCGACCCAGTCTGACCTGCTGGAGGTTGAAGACAACGTAAACCATACGTCATTTTCGACAATCGGTAAACGATATGTTGTTTTGACCAAGCAGGTCAACCCGATTGCACAAAATGACATGGCATTTTGAAAAACAAGTAAACGACACATCGTTTTGAAAAATAAGTAAACGACATGTCGTTTCAAAAAATAAGTAAAGGATACGTCGTTTCATATTTAAAATTTTTTTTCTCTCCTCTCCTCACTCTCGGGAATGGTGCGTGGGGTCCACCGCCACATTATTTTGTCACGTGTCACACACCAACGTGTAAAGAATAAAAGACTGAATATTCTGCTATTTTTCCAGTGGTTGGAACCTCCGTGCACGGTGGCGCGTGGATTGCACGCATCGGCTGTGGGTATGGTTTTGGCCAATTTTTCAATTTTTGACTGATTTTCTACGCGTGAGAGCATGTGTGATGGTATTTTTGGCTTCTGTTTGTTTCTAAAATTTTTAAAAAATGAGATCTATACAATGGTAATTTTTCTAAATTTTTTTTGGAATTTTTTATGATACTGTGTGTGTTGGAAAGATGGTAAAATTGACATTTTTTTGACTAAATTTTTTTTTCAGTCATGGAACAATGGTTCTTAGAAGAATACAACCCGTATAGGTTTATGGAGAACTTTGGAGAGGAATCGAGAGAATCTAATTGGGTGGACACACCAAAAGACCTTAGCGCTATGCATTACCAACTGTACGAAAGAAACACCGATACCTTGCACCCTATAAATGCTTATTTGGAAGAAGTAAGAAACTTGAAAACAGACCTCAAACGAAGAGGAAAAATGTTCCTAAATTACCTTTAGGTTTGTTACATGTTGACTGAGATTCCGAACGACAATTTTTGGAAACCATCAAGAAGACCATTTGGCTATGCAAGGACAACAAGATCGGAGTCACAAGACACATGGATCTTGAAAAGTGTATGGAGGAATTGAAAACGCAAGAACTCCGACAATTTAAAAACAATTGGAGTAGGTCGATCCTTCTTTCACAATTCCTTAATATGAAAAGTGCACGACGAGTTGCTCACAGCACTCTAGAAAAAGGATTGCATTTGAAAGGTTCACTCAAAGGCATGAACTCACACTATTTTGGACCAGTGCACTCTAGAACTCCACCTAAACTTTTTAACATTTTTGAAGAAATGAAGAACCTAAGTTCTAAATAAGAAGCTTGTCTAGAAACTTCAAATATTGAATTTGTATTTTTTTGTTGTTACAAGTTTTTATTGTTTCTATTGTTTGAATTAGCTTCCTGAACTTATTTTGTTTTGTTTGAACTAAGTTATCAATCAATACATGTTTATCATCTTCATTTCAAATGTGTCTATCTTATGAAATTCTATGTTTGAGTGGGAGCTCTTAGGTTACGTTGTCCTGAGAGCGATATAACATTTGCATGAGTATGATCTTGATAGGAAATAATGATAGTATTTAGACAAACATGCGATAGGGGTATGACAAATGTAAACTCCCGACCATGAACTAAGTAGTATCATCATTGTCCTATACGAGAACCATGCAAACAAAAGACATTGTATACTCATAGGAAATGTTCATGAATTGTGATTCAACAGAATGGCTAGCAAGAGTATAATTGTTGAGTTGAACAAGGGTGATAAGTTAAACGGGGATAACTGGAATATTTGGCATCAAAAAATTTCTTACATATTAGAAGAGCAAGACGCTTTAAAAACCCTAAACCATGTCATGATTGAGCCTGAACACGGGAACTTTGCTCAGCATAGGAGAGATGCTGAAGCTTATACTGTTTGGAAAAGGAAGAACAATATTGCCCGCATCACACTCTTGAGTGTAATGACGGACGACCTCATGTGTGAATACGAGAAATACCCAACTGCTCAGGGAATGTGGATAACCCTAAAAGAAAATTTAGTGGTATTTCAGCCACCAAACTAAGAAGACTCACAATTAAGTTTGACACTTACAAACTTTGGCCTAATACGCTGATGAAACAACATTTGAGAGAAATGTCAAACATAACCCATGAGTTGAAAATAACGGAGCATGCACTTTTTGATGAGCAGCAAGTGCAAGCAGTGATTAGATCATTCCCTGCCAGTTGGGAACACATGAAGGTAAACTTGACTCACAATAAGAGCATTGTTACATTTGATGATGTGGCGCGACATCTGAAACTTGAGGATAAACGTTTGGAGGTTTATCGATCCTCCGGACAAGCTTATCTAGCAGAGGGATTAGGACTTTCACATTCTAAGCCTAAATACAAGAAAGGCAAGAAGTTCCAGAAAAGAAAAACTGGGCTTCATTCCAAGGGCAAGAAAACTTTCAAAAAGAAGAAGGGAAGAAATGGCTCAAAGAACTTTGATCTGAAGAAGATTAAGTGTTATGCATGCCAGAGAATGGGTTATTTTGCTAGAGATTGCACTCGGCAAAATGAGTAGAACAAGGTATTACTGGATACTAAAATTTTACATCTTTCATATGTTTCCAATACAGTTTTTCTAATAGAATCTCATCCTTTGTGGATTTTGGATTCAAGCGCCACAGATTATATGAGTAAGGATAAAGCATCTTATGTGGATTACTGTCGATTATCGAGTTAGAGTAGGTGGCTATACGTTGGAAACAATGCAAAGATTGAGGTCAAAGGAATCGGGACATGCAAATTGGATTTGTGTTGAGGAAAGACCTTAATTTTACATGATGTATTGTATGCACCTGATATTTGACGAAATTTAATTTCTGTTAGTTCCTTACTTCAATACAATTTTTTGATCAATTTTCATGACAATATTGCAGATATTTTTAAAGATAATATATATTATGGTTCTAGTTTCATTTCCAATGGATTTGTCATTTTAGATACAGTTGATAATTCTGGATACGATTGCTTTACTGCTTCTACTTCCAATCTAAATGATGATATGGATATTTAGCATGCTAGGCTAGGACATATTAATCAAAATAGAATGATTAAACTAGCAAAAGAAGGCTTGCTAGGACTAATTTCAAAATTAGAAATGTCCTTGTGTGAATATTATTTAACTAGTAAAGCAACTAGAAAATTGTATTGAAAAGGGATTAGGGCAAAAAATGTTGGGAATTCGGATTATCACATGCAGCAGAATTTTAAAATTTTGATCCGAATTCTACCTAGGATCTATGCAAAAAGCATAAGTCAATGATTAGGGTTTTACCTATTGGGCACTCGTGTTTCTACTGATCAAAACTTAAGAGCGGATGAATCAAACGCTGGCTGGAAGGTACAACGTCTCTACGGTATCCACACGGAGTGAACAACGACCTCTCACCCTCCACGCGTCTGCTAGGATGCATTTTTCTCTCTAAGAATTAGGATTGGATGTTTTCTGAGTGATTTAGGGTTTATATGGAAGCTTAAAACATGATTATTAAGTGCTGCCCTCAAGTCCCCTTTTATAGAACTTAGGCAAGCCATAATCCTAGTCCTGCTAGGATAATGCTTCCAAAATCCTAATCACACTTAACAACTCATCTTATCCTTATCCTAGAGATAATGGGAAGAGATAAGACTTATCTATTAATTATCTAATATTAGATAATAATATTATCTCATAATATAAATATCTTAATTATTAGATAATTGCATATAGTTATCAAATATCAGAATAATATTATCTCATAATATATTTATCTAATATCTGATAAGATAATTATTTGATATTTCTTTAATATCAAATAATATCACATAATATATATATATATATATATATATATATATATATATATAACTTGAATTATTATTCTTAATAATATATATATATGCACGAAAATAAGTCTAATTAATTGGATATTAATATAATTAAAGTCCAATTAATCATTGTCTTATTCCTACTCCTTTTGTGTGACCCTGTAGGTTCTTACTACGTTGACAATGACTTATTATTGAGCCATAGACAGCGAGCGGTATCTAGCAATACATCACTGCCACTCAAGTAGTAAGAATGTCTGTGATTCGACATCCACCTAATACATGATCAACGTTTTGCATCATAACCCTTTTGTAATAATATCCAAATTGAATTGGAGGCATGGAATGTGTCATCCTCGTTAATGTTTAATTTATATTTCTTGATACTGAGTAGACTTAAAATAAATAATTAATATCACATATTAATTCAACTGAGTATGGCCATGCATTTCTAAGTCTCACTCAATCAAGGGGCCCAAGGATATTTCTCTTTTATACAAGAGTAACAAAATCCTATTTACATCACTCACTTCCCTCTACATGATTTATGACACACCCAATCAATGCCCTACTTGTCATCCTGATTAAAGGTGACATAGGATAATATTAAAGTGAGTAATTCCTCATGTAGGGAACCGTAGTGACTTCAGGTCAAAGGTTTATGTGTAGTTGTGATCATATGAGAATAACTTATGACACGTTTATCCATGCAATATTCTCATAATGGGTCAGTCCAGTACATTGTTCACTTAGCAATGTACTCATGTATTGACTTGATATCACATATCCATGATTCGTAATCATCAGTCACTATACATGCTAGTCTCGATGTATTATTACTATCCTTTTCGTAATAATACTTGACTAGGGGCATTTTAGGAATAGCAAAGCTATTCCAAGGATAATTATTATATTAAATTATAAATTACGCATAATAATAAAAACAAATATAATAATTAAATTGCCTAAAATAAAATATAATACATTGTGTATAACTCTAATCATCTTATATGATTGGTTCTAGGACACACACCAACAGAAACTCCATTACAACTAATTCATTCCAACATATGTGGTCCTTTGAGTGTGAAGGCGAGGCATGGAGCTTGGTATTTCATCACTT
Organism: Sindora glabra; assembly: GCA_020226215.1. Classification (NCBI taxonomy): domain Eukaryota; kingdom Viridiplantae; phylum Streptophyta; class Magnoliopsida; order Fabales; family Fabaceae; genus Sindora; species Sindora glabra. The sequence goes on from CM035226.1 coordinate 83,656,660, forward strand.
TTATTGATGATTACTCATGATTTGGTCATATCTATTTGATTTCACACAAATCAGAAGCATTAGAATGCTTTAAATGCTATTTGAGTGAAGTTAAAAATCAAATGGATAAGAAAATCAAAGTGCTCAAATTAACTATGGACGTGAATACTTATTAGAACAATTCAAAGAGCTTTGTGAAGAAAATAGAATAATAAGACAAATAACAATCCTTGGCACTCCACAATAAAATGGAGTAGTTGAAAGAAGAAATAGAACTCTTCTAAACATGGTTAGGTCAATGATGGCGCAAGCAAATCTACCATTTTCATATTGGGGAGATGCTCTATTAACAGCCACTTACATATTTAACTGTGTGCCCTCAAAGTTTGTTACATCCACACCCTATGAACTCTAGACAAAATGCCAATCTGATTTGAGCGTACTCAGACCATGGGGGTCTGCTATGTATGTCTATGATACTTCCCACAGATATGGAAAATTAGGTCCAAGAGGGAAGAAATGTATTTTTATAAGATATTCAGATCTTTCTAAGAGTTACATTTTCATCTGTGAAAATGAAGATCAAACAGTAACGAAACTTGAATCAAGAGACACCACATTCCTAGAAAGTGAATTTCCTAGTAGAGGTGAAATTGATCGTACTGTGCCATTTTATGAAAAGCAAGATCAAATAGATAATAGTGAGTCTTATCCATTTTATCCGAGTAGAAGCACTCAAAGAGTACCTGCTATTTTGAGTGGGAGCTTTGAGAGAGTAAAAGAAAATCCTACTTTTGGAGATGACATAACACAGGGAACCCTATTACGGAAAAGTAAAAGAGGAAGTGTACCTAAAAAATATTTTTTAATTGAAGGATTGGCGTTATGGTTACTCCTCAAGATGAAGAATAGCCTAAAATAATACAAGAGGCTCTGAGTTGCCCTACTAAGCAACAATGGAAGAAGGCAATGGAGAAAGAATTAGACTTAATGACAACTAACCAAGTTTGAAAACTAGTTAACCTACCATCTGGCCGAAAGCCAATTGGAAACAAATGAGTTCTAAAAATTAAAAGGAAAGCAAATGGATCAATTGAAAGATATAAAGCTCAGTTAGTTGCAAAGGGGTATACACAACAAGAAGGAATAGACTATGAGGATACATTTTCACCTGTTGTGTGTTTCAATTCCATAAGATTGCTCTTAGCAATAGTAGCAAATTTAGATTTAGAATTACATCAAATGGATGTAAAAATCACTTTTCTCAATGGAGAATTGGATGAAGAAATCTACATGGAACAACTAGTAGGTTTCATACAAAAAGGAGAAGAAAAGAAAGTTTGTAAACTTCAAAGGTCCATTTACGAATTCAAACAGTCATCCAGACAATGGTATTTGAGATTTCACTGAGCGATAACCTCATTTGACTTTCAAATAATTGAGGAAGACCATTGTGTTTACATCAAGCAATATGAAGGCAATCTAGTGATATTATCCCTTTACGTGGATGACATACTATTGGCTGGGAATAATCTAAAATCGATTATAGCCATTAAAGAATGGCTATCCTCGAATTTTGAGATGAAAGACATGGGTGAAGCAGATTATATCCTTAGAGTCAAGATCATCAGGGATCGCTCCAAGAGATTGATTTTTCTTTCTCAAGAAACTTATTTATGAAAAATTCTTAAGAAATTTGACATGAAAGACTGCAAACCTATGGATACACCTGTAAATAAGAGTGAACCATTGAGTTAAAACATGTGCCTTCAGAATGAGTCTGAAAAGGAAGTAATGGAAAGAATTCCTTATTTTAATGTGGTTGGTAGTCTTATGTATGCAATGATATGTACAAAACCGGATATTTGTCATGCGGTCGGACTCGTAAGTAGATACCAGTCAAACCCCAAACAAAAGCATTGGAAAGCTGTCAAGTGAATACTGAGATATTTAAAAGGCACGGTTGATTATGCATTGTACTACCAAGGAAAAGATTTATGCTTAGTCGGATATTCTGATGTGGATTGGGCAAGAGATCTGGATGAGCAAAAGTCCACATCAGGATACTCATTCTTGCTAAACAATGACACCATATCATGTTGTAGCAAGAAGCAGACATGCATTGCATTATCGACAATGGGAGCTAAGTTCGTAGCCTGTTCTGTAATGGTACAAGAGGTTATATGGCTGAAAAGATTTCTAGAACATTTGGGAATTTATGGAGAAAACTTATATCCCATCTTGATATATTGTGATAGTCAGGCACCATTGCTTATACAAAGGATCTGAAGTACCACATCAAGACTAAGCACATTGATATAAAATATCATTCTTGCTAAACAATGGCACCATATCATGGTGTAGCAAGAAGCAAACATGCATTGCATTATCGACAATGGGAGCTAAGTTCGTAGCATGTTCTGTAGTGGTACAAGAGGTTATATGGCTGAAAAGATTTCTAGAATATTTGGGAATTTGTGGAGAAAACTTATATCTCATCCTGATATATTGTGATAGTCAAGCAGCCATTGCTTATACAAAGGATCTGAAGTACCACATCAAGACTAAGCACATTGATATAAAATATCATTTTATCAAAAATGCCATAGCATAAAAGAAGATCACCGTTCAACACATTTCTACGCAAAAGATGATAGCAGATCCATTTACTAGCCAATACCTAGAGATGTGTATATTGAACATGTAAAGTCTCTTGGTATGCATAGAATGTAATCAAATATTTCTGAATTTGAACTGAACAAAGTATATTTCATTCAATTACAAATGTCTTGTATGTATGTCGTACAGGTTGATAAGGTTGATTCTCTCACACGAATAACCGCCTCTGATGCTCATGAGGAGTGGGCAGAGATGAGACATGTGTTTACCAATATAATAGTGAGAAATGTTATTTTTTTTTATAGAGAAGTAAACAAAGTAAAATATATCGTCTCGACAAAGAGATAAAAAAAAAGTAAGGTTGAGATAAAATCCGAGAAACGAAATATGGATTGACTTGTGGATTATCCCACTTTCCATAATACCTATAACCAGACAACAAATTCTTCAAAGTTTGATGTCAAAAATGAGTCGAGTGAAGTGGAAGAATTCAGGTTAGGTACTATATGTGCCTAAACTAAAGTCTGTACGGTGTCATTAATAAAAAACGACATACGCCTTCATGCTAAAAGGAAAACACCGTAGCATGTGATTCATACCGCATGTGTTAAAGAATCGCAAACAGGAAATAAGTGAAAGATTCCTGGTTCATTGCTATGTGAGTCCCATAAAAGAAAATTCTTTTCATGGATATCCTTCGATTTTGACGATATCATGGAGAGATGATACAGTGCTCGCTACCTTAGTATGCATCTTATGATCATGATATAAACGGTCTAAGAGATAAAATACTAAGAAAGCAGCTGTTTTCAAATTAAAATGATATGCGAGCAAAAGAAAGATTTTCCAACATATACACAATTATGCCAGTATCTAAGACATATTCATTATAAAGTTAATTTATGTAACTTCATAAGTGTGGATACTATGCATATGTGAATAGTAATCTGAGCTTACATTAAAGCTCGTGAGGGATCAGATTTACAAGTGGAAAGTGTATATGGGATAATCTAAGGCATCCGAGGCATAATATAAACAAATGGAAGATAGGGTTGTTTTGTGCTGATCCTATCAGGATTTTTAGTACAAGAACACCCGATAAGACGTTATGCTCACACGGTCACGATGATGCACCAAGTATGAAAATCCAAAAGAGAGATGAAGGTTATACGATGTGGCTCATCCCATTATGTGCGAGTGAGAGATGTAAAGTGTAAATGTGGAATACACCTATAATGGGGGGACCCACATCTTATATATATTAAATAAAAAAGAAAATTATTTTATTTTCGGTGATCAATATAACCTACAACGGGAAATACAGACAAGAACATCCAACTTGGCTAGGGAGAATGGCAAATATTGTTCTTCTATACCTGAGTTTCAAAAGCATGTGAGGTAGAAAACATGATTTCATCAATGTCGGAGCCAGATGTTTGCAGATCCCTCCCACGAGTCATTGACAAAGTTGGACATGTAACAAAAAATAGAATTTATGTTAAAATTCCAACAATTATTTCTACCTCATATTTACCTCACAGACTTGTTTTTAATTACAATGCATTTCTCGATTAATTTGTATGCATATCAATTAATTCACTTTTTAAATTTTTTAGTTAGGTCTTGATTAATTAACTTTTTTAATTTTTAAATAAAATTGTAAAAATAGAACAAATTACATATTTCGTAAGATCAAAACATGAAAATAATTTTTTATATCAATATTTACAAATTATCTAATGTAGCTTAGTTACGGCCAAGTGATCTATAATTTCCAGGTTCTTTGCAATTTTAGATGAATATCCTAAAGGGTCACGCTTCCGTCTACGCCGGATCATTTTTCTTTTGCTTTATTCCTTGCTTCTTTGGCAATTTATCCATACCAACTTCTTCCTGCACTTTACCTTAAACCACGATTATAACTTAGTTAATCAACTCGTGAAATCAAGTCAGAAGACGCTTTATGTTCACTCTAATTTCTTTATATTATAGGTTCTTTTTTAATATTTATTTGATATAATTACTATCCAAATGTGTGATTCCAACCTCCTTTACATTCTACAATTACTTATATTTCATTTTAGAGGCGTTAAAATAGATGAATATTCATAAATTTATCTAAATTCATTTATTTTTAAGGGTGTTTGCTATAATACTTATAAAATTTCAAAATTTGAGGCCGCGTAATAAATTTTGAAATAGTTAAATTGAAATTTTAATTATAAGTATTCAGTTTTTAACATATATGATCAAACAATTTCAATATAATAATTTTTGAAATTGCCATATAATTTTGAGTTTTAAAACTCTTGAAAGATTATAGAATTCAACACTTTTAAGTCAATTCAAATAGATCCATATACTTTTGGGCCAACTTGTTACTCACAAAAACTTGAGGGTAAAATGCATAGAATTTCCTCCAACTATTTACAATGTACATATTACCCCCTACATTATGAAAATGTGTAGATAGCCCACGTTAACTTTATAAGTTGTATATTTAACCCATTTTATCCGTCAAAGTTAATTAAATAAGTTATTTTCTTATTGCATACCTACTTAATATAACAAAATTCAAATCGTTCGTGTTTGCTTTGGAATTCTCATCAAATACATTTTTATTTTCAAAATTTACTATTTGTGGATATTTAAGTTTCAATTCTATAAGTTCAGAATGTCCATCAAAACATTCTATCCCATTTTTTAAATGATGAATATCTATTTTGTTAGTATTTTTAATATCAAATAATTAGCATATAGATTGTTTTAGGGGTTAATAAACAAAAAGTTAATATAAAGGATTAAGTGCACAGTTCATAAAGTTTTGGTATGTCATATGTACATTTCTATAGTTGAGAGGGTTATATGCATATTGTGGATAGTTGAGGGGTTCTATATAATTTATTCAAAATTTAATTAAGGTCTTGTTTGGCACTATTATATAGAGGGATTATTGAATAGCATGATATATTATTGTGTAGGATAAAGTAATATATTGTATTACGTTTAGTCTGTTATTGTATAAGATGAATATTCATACAAAATTATTTTATCTTTTATTTATTGTCATATTGTATAAAAATATATATATGCATAAATAATAAGTAATTTAATTAAAATACTCTTATATGTAAACAGTCAATAAATTTGTCCTAAATAAATTTAAAGTACATAATTAGATTAAAGTATTCTTCAACAAAAATATCATTTAAAAATTATTATAATATATATAAATTAAAAATTTATACAATGATAATAAAATAAGAAATTGTTTGATTCATACACAGGATATAAATTCTTACAAGAAGTTAAACTTCTTATGTAAATTTCGTTACGAACTTTCTAAAAGTATTCAAAGTTATTTAGTTGGTACTAAGAAATTAGTACTTTCTAAAAATTAATTTTATATATTTTATTTGGTTTAAATTTAGATTCTTTAGGAAGTATTATCAAAATAATTAATATTTATACCTTTCAAAATGGTAATACAAAAAATAAGAAATATCAATAAACTTTAATTATATCCAATTATTTTTTTTAAACCACATTTTTAATATCCTTTTCCATCATAATTTTTCTAAATTGGTAATTTCTTATTTTTAATTTTCAATAGAAAATAAAATAGGTTGTATGAAAAAATTAAAATGTCTTATGATATATATTTTAAATTATCTTAATATGATTAAAATGAAATATAATTAAATGAGGAAAAATTTTAGTTAAATAATTAGATCTATCAAGTTCATACAAAATAGATAAGAAATATACAAATTTTTATGTAGTAATTGAATATTAAAATAATAAATAAATATAATAAATATAAAATAATAAATAAATTTCCATTTATAATTAAATTTATATTATAATTATGTTTATGATATAATATTTATTATTTATTTTATATAATTTTATGTAATATTCATTCTATTTATTATACATTATATAATTAATAATTATATTCAAATATTTATATTTATATTTTATAATTAATAAAATATATTTATCATTAATAAATTATATTTATTATAATTTTTAAATAATGAGTATGAAATGTTAAAGTGATCATTAGTTAAATTAAATTAAGGTAATTTTATATTTTTATGTATAAATGATATGGGACGCTCTTTTTACGTGGGTAAACAATTTTGCATGGGTTGTGAGACTTTACTCATCTTGGCATTAATTAAATGGCTCAAGGATTTTCTATTTCATAGAAAGTTACGCTTCATATACTATTTTTGCAAACCAAACAATCTCTTAGATAACATGTGTCACTTACACATAGGTGTGTTATATATGTATATCCTGAAGTATTTGGATGTATGTATAACAAATTAGAAAAAATTACATTAAATCAATATAAGAATATAAAATTCAGTATAACCTTGAAAAAAATATTAACAAAATAATATACATTATCTAGAAATATCATAAATATATTATAATATTTCCAAATAAAAGTTTAAAAATATAAAATTAAAATATAAGTATCAATATATTTTTTTAGTTTTCATTTTATAAGAAATGTAAAAGAGACGTAAGAGTAAAAAACTTAAAAAGAATTTTTTAATTTTAATAATATAAAATTTATTTAAATATTATCTTATTGAACCTTATTCTCGCTCCTATGAAATGAATAGTTTTATATGAAATTAGACTTATAACAGAAAATTTTTGAATAAATTATACAATACACTTATAAGTCTCCTATACTATTAAATTTTATGTGATGTACCAAATGAGGCCTAAGTTATAAATGAATGACTTATTACCAATTTATTCATCTGTGACCTGATTCTAATTCATACAACTGATTCATTTACTATCTTATGAGTTCATTGCATACCAGTAGTGATGAAACTACATATATCTTTATTGTGGATGTATGCACACTAACTTTCTTAGAAGTATCTCCAAACCTTTAGATTTTATTTCTTTTAAAATATTGAAATACAATTGTCTCGTATATATTTTATTGTGGATGTGTGTACTAACTTTCTTAAAATTATCTCCAAATCTTTAAATTTTGCTTTCATTAAAATATTAAATGACGTTGATCTCGTTAACCTTTGGATTCTAACTCTACATAGTCTGGCAAAATAAGAATACTACAATTCAGCTAAAACAAGTACTTTGATTAAGACTTTTCAATTATGTTTGGATTGAAATAAGCAAGATCAAACCCCGAATCTTGATACTACGTAAGAGATGAATTGCCCTATCGACAGACTACACAGCCATTTGCACCGATGTTATAATGAAGGGACCAAGATTGATCTTTATGTCCTATCTTTGCTAACTAGGAGGGATCTGAAGCTGCCACGGTCCTGCTGCGTGATTGTAAAAAAGTAGTTAGGATGGAAGTCAGGCTTTTTCAGGTAATTTTCTTTTAATAAAATGAACTCTAAAATTAAGTTTAATTTTTGTCAAATTTGGTACAATAAGGATCATATATATTATATGCATGTAGCAGCAGAGTTAGGACTTAATGGTTAGTGAAGATAGATTTATTTCAATATTTTAGTAGGGATAAAATTTGCAAACTAATAGAAATATTTTAAATGATATGCATAATTTTACATAGAATTTAAAAAAAAAAGTTAGTGAGGGCACATGCTTCCACTGGAATACGTATAACTCTGCCACTATATGCATGTTTTCTATTTTTGGATGAAAAATTATATAAGTGGATAAAATGTTAATTGAAAATATTAGTAGGTTATCAATAATTGATTGATACAGCAGGTTGAATCTCAAAACGTTATTGGTCCAGTAAGTGAAAAAGGATGAATTTTAACACAAAAATAAATTAAATAAAATTAGGTGAAATTATATGTGGAGATAGAGTATAATTTATTTTGTACATATATATATATATATTTATATATATATATTAAAAGACTTTATATATCTTGAAAATTCTTGACAGTTGAGACTTCAGCACTCGTCATTGCTTACAATTTTGCTCCTATTCTAATGTTGTCTTGCTTGTGTTTGCAATTGTGGCATTTCTCCTGTGTTATAATGAAATGGCTTAAATTGAATTATCCTGTGATTTGTAATTTAATTTATAAGTAACGGTATTTTAAGATTAAAATAGTGTTAGATGGAATCCATGTCTCACTCAAAAGAACGGCTGGACTTACTGTGGACCTCAGCCATGATAATATATAAAAAATTTCTACTTCATCATACTTTTGAATTATTCTCTCTTGGCTGTATATGCTAATCTTCTATTATTATTTTTTATTGGAAAAAATAAAATAAAATTAACAGTAGATTCTTTCTTTCCACTTATTATGCCTTCATAGTTGTTTCTGTTGAATATATGGGGAATCTTATCTGTAGAATTAATTAAACAATATTATCTCATAAGAAATACATACCTCATTAGACTGGTATATTGGCCATTTTTACTAGTAAGTTTGTTGGGATGCTTGTATGAAAATTCATGGTTGGTTGGTTGCTATTCTCTTTTATTACTTACTTCTTAAATGAATTATCTAAAAAAGTAACCGGAGATTACAATCTTTTTTGGAAATTCAAGTGAACTCAACTCAGGTGGTTGAAATGATGGAGATTTTTAGAAATGATTCTACATCCCAATTAAGGTAATGACACCTTAGGGTATCAAAACAAGTGTTTCCTTACTAACATAACATTGATGTTATAACCCAAGTTTATGGAATCAAATTGTAAGATTTCAAAAATTGTTGAATTTGCGATAGCAAGCATGGCATCACAGGAATTTTGATGTAGAGATTCGCTATTTTTTTGCATACCCCATTTTTAAGGACTTGAATGGCCAGGAAACAATTATGAAGATGTGTTATGTTGAATATAACAGCAATATTATATACAACAAAAATAAAATTCAAATCCAAAGTATAAAAGATGGCAGAACAAATTTATAAAATTCAAGAGATTCAAATTTCAATTTTGAAACCTATTTTCACTACCTATACGGCATTTTTGTGAATATAATATTAGGGTGTGCTCTGTTCAAGTGAAAAATAAGAAGAATTGAGTGCTGAAATTGAAAACTCATCCTCATCTTTTTGAAACATGCTGTTCTGCATATATTATAATCCAACAAGCACTATCTAAGCTGCTGCTTGCAATATTCAGTAATCTCCTTCATGTAGAGATTCGCTTCCAGCATCATTTGACAATTAGAACTTAGATCTACTGTGCAGCACTGACAAATTTCTGATAACTTGACGTAAAATTTTAGACAAGGACTAAACATAATAATATACTATAAATAGATGATCCACGAATCAAGCCAAAATTATACCAAAATAAAAATAAAAAAGGAAAGAGGAAAAAAGATCTACCTAGAACTAGATGTGACACTGGCATATATCAGCATTATTTTTTATAATCACAATTGCCACCAATCTTTTGCGCACTAATTGAAGGGAAAATCGAGGGATTGAAAAAAAAAAAAAGAGGGAGGGGGGGGGGTAGGAATTTCATCCTTCACTTTGTTATTTACATAGAAACAAAATCAGGCACAGGGTCTTGAAAATTGCTTCTGACTACTTGAACAAATACACTTTGCCTTTGTATCTGTCAGCATCTGCATGAGAAGCAAGAAATTTGGTGAGACATCGTGGACCATGTTGAAATTTAATCTGGCTTTTTCAGATGATCTATCGAAAGAATATAACTTCTTTACTAACCTTGACTTGTTTCTGCAGGTCTTTAATATAATCCACTGCCAAATCCAACATGTCTGCTGTGCTTGTTTGCTGCAAAAGATGGAAGAAGCATCAAGTTATTGAACTGCACATTCATTGCATGAAAGTTTCAAATGATAACATCATGTGCTGTGCTTGTGAAAATTTTAAATTACCTTGTCTGATTTTGGAAAGAGATCTTGCAGTTTCTTGATTCTTTCACTGATCCGTGATCTTCTTACCTGAAATTTCCATACCACAACAATGTAAGTTAAACAGTTTCTACATCCTTTTTAATCTCACAGCCTGTTTGGCTGTTCTGTCTGAAAGAACAAGCTGTTTTTTAGTGTTAAAAAAGAAAAATCAGTTGTTTTCAAAATTTATAGCCGGCATTCGGCCAACCGGCAAAATTGCTTAAAATTGGCAGCAGAAGCAATATTTTTGCTTTTCCAGTGGAGCAAGGAATTGACCCTTTTCTTGGAAATCAGAATATAACACGAGTTGTCACATGTCTGTATTTTCTCAATGGTTGTGATTTAGTTTTGAATGGGTGTAGTAGTTCCCTAATTTTATGGAATCTAATTGTGATGGAGTAAAGATGAGAATTTTACCCTCTCGGCAATGCTTCTTGGATGAGTGGCAAAGCCTCGTTTGGCCCGAATCTTACAAGGAACAGATTCTTGAATGTGCAAAAATTTGTCCATGGCAGACATCTTGGTAGAAGAACTAGGCAAGCTCAAATGGCGAGCCAAACTGAGATTTTGATATCCAAAATCAGCATTCTGATCATAACATCATTTCTTTCAGTAATCAATATAGCCTACAACAGGAAATACAAACAAAAATATCCAACTTGACTTGGGAGAGTGGCAAACTTATTTCTTCTGTACCTGAGTTTCAAAAGCATCTGAGGTAGAAAACATGATTTCATCCATGTCAGAGGCAGATGTTTGGAATGCAGATCCCTCCCACGGGTCATTGGCAAAATTGGACACGTAACACTTACTGAAGCCATTATCATTTCCCAGGTTTCTAGTTTCAACACAGTTTCCTTCCACGCTTGAGTTTTCATTTTCAGCGATCTGTGGCATCCGCTCCGCGCAGGCGGATGGCCTAGATGAGAAGTTCATGTTACCATTCAATCCACTAGTTGTCGGAGCGCATGTGGATTGTCCATTTGTGGCTCTTAGGCTTCCCAGCTCTCTCAGTGAAGCAAAACCTGCAATTCACACAAGTTTTAAGTAATTAAAATTTTTTTTCTCTTTTTAAAAGTCAACTCCGTATGAAAGCTGTATCCATCTCATATTCTGATAAGGAAAGAACAAAATCTTTATTCAATCATAAATATCCCAGAATAAGGGGACCTGATTTGCTTGAAAGCTTAGTAACATGCAACTTGGAAGTTCAAGTTGCTTTTAATTATCAGTCTACCATTTCTTGATTATAACTCATTGGAGCTACTAAGCCCAGCATCTTCATTTACTTGATTTTACTTCATCAGTGATTTTGAAATAAAAATTGTTTGAATTTTAGGACATCTGGATATATTATAATTTTTTTCTTCTAACTTTTCCAATTATTATACGAATCTGAGACCTCCAGCATACTAACCAAGTCGCTCACTGCTAACTCAAGACTAATGACTTTCTTAATAATATTCCTCAAACAATTTAAAAAAAATAAAAAAATAAAAAAGCTTACCATTTTCAGCTGATAAATTGGAGAAAAATCCAGCTGGAGAACTCTTCTGCCTGACAAGATTGGAACAATTTCTGGAAACCATCTTGGATTGAGAAGAATTCTCAGAAACCATAGAATTCACATCAACATATGAGCCATCAAAACCATTTCCAGCACCCAAATTCCCATTTTGCAGACTTTGAGGTTGCTGGTTTTGGTAAATTGTCTGAGACCCATAAGAGTAACCATTCTGTTCTAATCCAGATTCCCTAGTTTCTTGCTTCACAAGCTTTCCGCCGCCGTATTCGTCCATAGAATCCAGATTGCTCGATTCGTTGTTCGAGGATATTAATTTTGCCAACATGGCTTCCATTTCTGAGCTTGAGGATGGAAGATGCTGGTCGGTATGATCCATAATTTTGGAAGCTTCTTCATTGGTACATCCATGGCTGCTGCCCACAAGGCTTGTCAATAATGAGCTCGGAGCCGACCGGTACCTCAATAGCCCAGAATTAGGCTGGTGACAATATTGCTGAGGATGTCCAATGTTTGAATCCATTTCTGGGTTTCTTGGTAACTCCTCTGAATAATTGAGAGCCGGACCGTATATAACACTCATATTTCCTCCTAGCAATTTTCTGAAAAATGAAAAATCAACCCATATTAAGAAAAAAGGAAGAATTTTTAGCTGAATTATATGAATTCTCAAGGTACAAAATTAGAACAGAGAGCTTTAAAAGAAGGGAAAATTACAAAAGAAAAAAAATTACAAAATAAAAAGAAAGAAATTGAAAGGAAATAAAGGGAATATATACTTTCTAATTCTTAAGACTTGCTGCAATGAAATCAAGTTCTCAGGTCCTTTCAGAATTGCGGGTCTGAAGCTGAAACTCCAAAATACACACACCCAAGGTAGAGAAAGAGAAGCCTGGATACGAAAGCTGAGATTGTTATTTTTTCCCACATTTTGACCTATTTATGGACACATGTTCAAAAATCATCCCTAGGTTTCCTCATTATTACAGAAATACCTCGATGAATCATATGGTCCATCATGACTTTTTTCCCATCCTTCTTCCCCTGTTGACCAAAGAATCCTTTGATTGGGTGGGAGTTGCGATGGCCGAGTCTAGCTTTTGGGACCTCACCATTCTTTCCTTTTTTTTTTTACACTGGGGTAAAATTGTGGGATCTCACTTGGTTTCTCCACGTTGGGGATTTGGATTAATTATTTTAGGATCCGTTTGGTTGCCCCCCCGGGGGGGGGGGGGGGGGGGGGTTATTTTTTAACTTTCTCTTGTTTGAATATTAAAAAATTTTGATTAATAAAAAAAATAAATTTTGATCAATCAGAAGATTGTATTATTTTTAAGAAAAATAACTTTTTTTTTAAAAAAAATAAATTTATTTTTTTTGTTATTCAATATATCTATACCTGAGTCTAAACTTTTTACTTTTGCACTTTATTACGCAATTGCGATCATAAATAAATTTTATTTTTATTTATTAAGTATTTTATGATGGATACTCTATTTTTATTTTTATAAAATTTATTTTTATTTATTAAAATTTAAGTGCACATTTTTATGTAACATTTACTAAAATATTCTTCCTTTTTTTCTTATGATGGATACTCTATTATATAATATTTCGTAATAATTTATTAAACTAATTATATAAATCTATGTATAAGATTTTATAATGTATTTAATATATATTTTATTATTAAAAATCAGTCATTATTGGACTAGTGAGTACCAAAAATAATAAAAATTTTATTAAAATTTCTTTTAAAAGATAAGTAAAATTATAATAATTTTGAAGTAAATAATTTTGATTTAATTTAAACGGAATTAATTTTTCTTTATGTACTAAACACCAGAAAATATTTTTTTCTCTATACATTAAATAATAGAAAATCAATTCATTTTTTACAAATATATTTTCTTAGAAAAATATTTTGTAAAAATTTTATTTTTCCCAAAACTAACCGGACCCCTAGTTAGTTTTTGGAATTCATAATTGACAGTAGAAAATGTTATCTAAGTACTATTCACAAATATTAGATTGGAAAGCAAGTACTAATTAAGTTAAAAATTAAACATAGAAAGTGATTAACTTTTGAAATGGATTTAGTGAAGCACAGGACAAAATTAATTTTTTAAAAAAAATTTGAGCAAGGACAATTACTATGAAAATATTTTCGTATCACGAAATGTTCAAAATAATTATGATTATTTTATAAATGGCAAATTTATCATTACAATTTCATTAAAATATTAATAGTTTTTTAAATCTTCTACCCATTTGTTAACTATAAAATAATGTTATTTTACACTGAATTTATTATGTCTAAAATAAAGTAATGAGATAATATTACTGTACTTAACAAAAATAAAAATTTTGTTTCCTCATAAATTTAGTCCTAAATATTAACAAAATTGCATATCCATTGCGTCACACATGTAGAACAATGACTCGTGATATGTGGAAATTTAACACGTAATGGTAGGGTGGTCCTCTTTGCTTGTAGGTAGGACCAAGGACCTTAAGGTTCATGCATAATCTCCTAAATGATTCTTTGTTTATTTTAATCAACCTTTTTGTCTAGAATCAGTGCTTGTTAATTGAAATTGTACTTTTTAGATAAGTTTTTATTAACCTTGTAAGTTTACGTTTTTTCCTTGTTTGTAGATGTTTGTTAGAGAAGATATTAGGTTATGGATTAATTGGGGAACTTATTTACGTAAATATATTGAAGTTAGGAAGTAGATTTGTAAAGTATGTTCACTAAATAATATATGAGATTAATTAGAAACTCAAAAGAAAAGGTATGGTTTGAATGGGAAACATTTTCAATTCAACATCGGTATTTAAAAGTATGTATTGTATTGCCTTTTACAATTTTAGCTAATTTTCTCTTTAATTGTGATTAAGTAATTATATTTTGGAAAACGAAAAGCTTCGCCTCAAATTTCTTTACTGATAATATATTAAGACAAGGTGAATCTAAAATGTATTAATAATAATATTTTGAGAGAAATTTAAGTAAATTTTTTTAGGTATTTATTGTAATATTTTTTATTTAAATTATGATAAGTATAATAATTACTCTACTAATTATTTATAATTTCAATTTAATAATTATAATAATTAATAATATTTTACATATTATAATTATAATAAAATAATCAATACACATATCAAAATTTGAATTAAGAATCATACTGCCAACACATAAAAATTTTTACCTGAATTTTGTCTTAGTATGTTTTAATATCATATTAGAAATTAAAAACTTCTTGTACACAATGATACAAAAAGGAGCATGTTGTTATGATCATATGAACATAATGATATTACTTAATTTCCTTAAATATAATGTTATCTTTACTCTATTTTTATAGACTCTCGGGTTTACAATTCTATGAATCCTACTGTATATTAGAGGGGTACAAATGCAAATTCTATAAAAGGAGAGTGTAAATAATATTTTTCTTTCCTTAGTAAAACAATTTTATGTAAGAAAAGATAAATAATTAACTTTTTTAGTAGTAGTAATATTTAATAATATTTTTGTATTTGACTTTTTTAATCACGCAAATGATTAAATCGTTCAACGTACATTGATAAAATTTTATAATTGAAATCAAAATATGAAATAAGGTAAAACCCTCAAACAATGTTATATATGAAATAAATTAAATGCAAAGTTGTATTTGATTTTTTTTTTAATCCTTGATTTTGAACTTAAATGTTATATATGTATATTAAGTAACAAGTGATTTTTTATAACTAAAAGCATGCATGAACCATATGGGCATACTACAGGGTGAGGTGAATTAAGTGGCCAAGCCCTCGCTTAAATCCACATGAACTTGCCTATTTTACTTGAATTTTTTGTAAGCAAAAATGGTTGAGCTGGTACCCAAGTATAAATTGTCTTTTTTTATCTTAATAAAAGTGATTATAGTATTATACACACAAAAATTAAAGATTAAATCCTAAAATATAGTGGATGGTACAAAATCTTTAAGGAAACATTAAATTAGAATGAATTAAAGAATTAAATTTTTTTATAAATTTTAATTAACCAATTAGTTTTTCATTTTGTATAATAAGTTAGTTAAATAAAATTAAAAAAATTATATTAAATCATTAGACATTAAAGTGGATTAGATTAAAATTTTCTAAATAATTTTAAAAAATAAAAATAGATTCATGGGTATCTACAAGTTTGTCCACAAAAACTTGCAATGACACAAGTAACTAGCATAAGTCTTATTTTTATATATTATTTATTATAATTTATATATATTATTTATTATATTATATTTCATATATATTATTAATATATTTAAATTATTTTGATATATTTAAAATACTTATAATCTCTAGTAAATTACTAATTTAAATCTAATAAAGGGCTTTGAAAAAGAAAAAAATAAACTAAAAAATAAATTCTTTTTTAAAATTTTAAAAAAGAATTTTTTCCAAAATATAGATGATAGAAAAGGCAATAATCCAATTTTGATAATGAAATATTTGCAACTTGACATTTCAAAATTTTTTTTTAAGTATTTAGATATTATTTAATGGATGAAAACGAGCCCTCTCTTCAGCACCCCATGGGAATGGCCTACAAGATTTATAACCACTCATTACTATAGAATGCTTATCTAGTCAATATTTTGATATAACTCTACCTAAACTTTTTTGATTTACAAAGAATATAGAGACTAGTTAATGTAATGAGCCTCGAATGAGGTGTAACAAATGGAATTTACAAAAGTTACCCACAATAAGCCTCTGATCACGGGTAGCTTGCAAAACCTACAAGCTCTTAACTCATTTTACATATTTAATAAACTATGCACAAAACTTATATTTAATTTTGTATAAAATTAAAATTCGATAGAGTTTACATATTATGATTAAAATTTAAGAAAAAAAGTCATGTTTTAGTTTATATTTGTTTATTGATTTGACTCATTAATATATTACACATAAATATAATAAAATTAATAATTATTATGAAACCTTTAAAAGAAAAGGTAAAAATATAAGTAAAATAAAAAATTTTAAAGCTTAATGGATTTATATATTTTTAATATTTTTAATTAATTAATTTATTTTTAATATTATTAGAGAATAAAATGATACGAAGATGAAGATTGAAATTTAAAATATTGTCTATTAATATTAATTAATAGCTATCACATGTATCTTTCAAAATAATTATATTTTGAAATTTGATAATAATTATATACTATTTATTAGTGGAAAGTTGTAAAAATACAATTCTAATAAGTAGGCAAGTTAGTTAAATTAAGTTAGCAAGTAGAAAATATTATAATTGTTAAAGTGATTGATTTAGTAGAATTAGATTATGATTTTGTAGTAGAGGTTATGCGTTCAATTTGACTTAGATGAAGATGATGTAAAATTTTCTTATAGTATTGTAAAGTTAAGATAAACAGAAAAATGTTGTACTTTGTGACATTATATGGCAAGTCACAAGATAATGTATCTCAAAATGACACATGGCAGGGATCAAATATGTTTTAATAATATAAATTGATTGAGTAATAAGTAATTTATTATTTTTGCTTAAAAAGAAAAGAAAGGATAAACCAAGTCAATTTTTAAAATATTTGTAGAGATGGAGCTTTTAAGGAGGCATGGGGGTCAAGGCGGATTTTTTATGGGACATAAGGAAGCCATGACGCTTTAAAAGTTTTAAAATTAGTTCCATATAATTATGTAAAAATTTTTAAATAAGTCATTTAGTCTTTAAATCTTTTTTTAATCTCCCAAAATTGCAAGTTATTAAGGGAATCAAGGCCTCTTGAAAAATTTTTAACTTTATCAATTTCATTGTTAAAATTATAAAATGTAAATAAAATTATTTTTAAATTATATAAAATTACAATTTCAACTCTAAATAATAATTTGTACTTTCAATTTCACCTTTTAATTATATTATTTAGAGACAAAATTATTTATATAGATAAATAAAATTATACATATAAATTATTATTTAAAGATGATATTATAATTTTATATAATTTAAAAAATATTTTATAATTTTATCAATATTTTATGATTTTAAAGATTAAATTAATAATTGATAATTTCATCTAAATCATTCGATCGTGAAGAAAATGTTTTGTGAGGTAGAGCTCCGCTTTGAATATTTGCACGAAGGTCATAAGTAAACTTGATTTATGTTGTATTTATTTGGAAGGAAAATTTTATGATACATTACTTAATGTATCAATATATTATTAAATTTAATTGTTAATATATTATTATATAATATATAAATTTTGATATTTAAAAAAATAACTTTAATATATAATTTAAATCTAATATTACATTAATACATTTCTGATTAGATAATATATCATAATTTTTCCTTATTTGGAAATAACTACATCCTAGGCCTCCCTCATTCTCCGTGTCTATATGTGCGTGTGTTGTATTAAAAAAGAAATAACAATGACAAATTACTTTATATATAATATCAAATTTATTAATAAAATGTTAATTTAATAAAAAAGTATATTAAGTTTAAGTAAATTTTATTTATAAATAAATAAAAAATTATTAATTTTTAAATTTATGAAATAATTACCCTATTTAATTATCATTTTAAAATATTAAATTCAAATTCAAAATATAATAAGAATAAATTTTAAAACAACATCAAATACTACTCCCTAAAGCAAATTGCTTCCCCCCCCTCCCCAATGAATTTCATTTTTAAAGACAAAACCCATTAAAAAAATTAAAAAAAAAAAAAAAAAAGTAACCATGGAAAACTGCTCCCCCCGCACCCCATGAATTTCATTTCTTGCGCAGTATCGTGCTTTTGCTTTCACAGTAAGTCGGTATAAAAGAGGTTCGAAATTATTTAAGCAAGAAAGGCCATTACTTCCAAGGTGTGGGAGCGATTGATGTTAAGTGCTCGAAATTCGGTTAAGAGAATGAGGACCAAAGCGCGCGGTTCACCGAAAGAGGAATAAAAGGACAAATTTCTATTTTTGAGACTTTGTCAATTATAGGAGATATTAGTCTTCCAGCTGTGAAACCCTCCAATTAAGCAACCCCCAAATACGACTAATCGTCGAATGAATTGTACTTCTTCTTTTTTTAAGAAAAAGTACGAGAATGTAAAGACACTGTAACACTCGTTTTATTTTTCATTTTTACAAGTCACTTAAATATGTTTTGGATTTAAATTTAGTATCCGAGGATGAAAGGTTTCAAAAAAATAATATCAAACGTTGTCTTCATAATTAAAAGTGCAATTATTTTCATTCTTATTTAATAAAAAATTATTAATATGTTAATTTTATGAAATTAACATATATTAAAAATTATATAAAAGTGAAAAAAATATTTAAATATTTCTAAACTAGCCCATCCGAACATGAAGAGACCATTATTCATTTAATTACATAGTTAATAATCGAATAATGCTGCTCTCATTTTAAAAATCTTATATAAATAAAAAATGATAACTGAAATTAAGTTTTAATTTTTTTATATCTATTAAATTGGACTTTATAATTTCATTATACTATTCTATATTAATTGAAATCTTTTGATTTATATTTGAAATTCGATTTTGGATTTTATCTTCCATATATATAATATTATTGTTCTTACTCTGCTGCATTCAAATATTTCTTTTAATAGTTAAGAATTGTTAGCATTCACATTAGTTTAACAACCTTTGAATAAAAAAATTATGTTACTAATTTGATAATAATAAAAAATAAAAGAATTATAATTAGTTTTACTATCAATAATTACTTCAATTAATGAATATATTTATTGTAGAGATAAAGAAGAATGAGTAAAGTTAACTTAAATATTTTAAATTTATATCTTTCTATTATAATTACTTCAATATTTTTTATTATTTTATTATCATCAAATTAGTATTATAATTTTTTTGTACAAATAAAGGAGTGAAATTTGCTAAATATGATAAACTTAGAGGTACAAGAGAGTGTGAAGGATAGCAATTAGAGGTACAAATAACTTAGGTCGGGTAAGACTTTACTTTAAATATGTTAAACCTACATTTTAAATCATTAGCCTATTAAAAAGACATGACTTAGTATATTAATTTATTTAAAATTTTATTTGTATAAATAGATTTTCAAATTTATCAATAGGTTGAAGTTGTCTCGAAGTCTAAAATTATTTAATGAACTAATTACGTTTACATACACAAATGTATATATTTAAATATTTATATTATATATGAATATATTTTATATTATATTATTTATAAATATATCAATAACTAAATAGATTAATATAATAAATTTACAAGTATGAGCTTGTCCTATTTATTTAAATAAACTTATTTAATAATTTTGATTCGATTTATTTAAATTAAAAATAAATGTTAAATTAAGTTAGATTGTAGGCTAATCATTTGCGGTGCTTATATACCTAGTAGTAGGAGTGCAAGCAAACTGAGTCAAGTTAAATATTTATATGCTTAATTTCGAACTTGTTAAAAACAAATGAACCAAAACTTGAGTTGAGTATTAATAAATTTGAATAATTCAAATTCAAACCTAGATTAACTTAATCATGAGCTTGAATAAGTTTATATAAACTTATTCAAATAATATATTATTAAACCTCAATTTCCTGTCAAACATGAAATATTTAAATTTTAATTCAAATTTATACCATCTTACCTAAATAATTTATTATTTCGTGTAAATTTAAATTTTATTTTTACAATAAATTAGATATAATTTTTCTTATTTTACTTATTAATATAAATTTTTCCATAACCATTAAATCTATTAAAAATATCAACATAATTGTCACATAATAACATTAATTACATTTAGTAAAAAATAATTACATATTAAAAAGTTAATTACTCCAATAAAAATAGTATACTTCTTTATACGATCTTAACAATTATTATTGCAATTAAATTTTTTATATATTATATCATTTATATATAGTATAAAAATAAAAAAATATTTTTTTATTAAATTTATTTAAATTCGCGAAGAATTTGAATCAAACAATGTAATGCTTAAATTTGGATCATACTTAATCAAATTGAACTTGTTTAAATTCGACTCATTTCATATCGAATTCGAATTAATTATTTTACAAATCAATTTCATACTACTTATAAATAATATAACTCATTTACATTCTTGTTTGCGGCAATCTCCCATGGCAGATAGCCCAAAGGAATAAAAGCGCAAGCAGTACTAGAGTCTAGGGTCGACTGTCCATTCAACTAAACTAAGCATTACATGTTTTCAACGTGTTGCAAATAACTGTCATGCGTTGTTTTGAATGTGAAGTCGTCATCTCTCACTCTAGTCGGCAAGGTCTCGGTCAAAATAAACCAGTCTAAAAGCGGATTTAACACGAATGTTAATTTGGTCCGATTCGACTCATTCGCTGAGCATTTTCACGGATAAAGGAAGGCTATGATATTAAATAGGTGCGAAGGGCTTAGAAAACTTAAAAAAAAAAAAAATTACTCATATAATTTATTTGAATGAAGGAAAATCGAAGAAAAAGAGAGAAAATAAAAAGTTATGTATTATTTTTTTTATTTAGGAATTTTGTTTAACAAGAGGAAGAAAATGAGAGTTTACGATGAATCTTTCAAAGCCTTCCATGTTTCAATGTTTTGTATTTTTTCAAATTACAGGGATTTAAACAATTATTTACTTAATTTATTGTTTTAATTTTATTTTATTCTTATTATTAATATTTTTAGTATTTTATTATTATTTTTATTCAAATAATTTATATTTTTTAAAGATATCTAACATTTAAAATATATATATTATAATTATAAATTTTTTTAATAAAAAATTATTTTTTATTTTTAATAATAATTAAATCTTAATTGTGATTCATATTTATTTACACCCAAATATATTGTCTAATATATTGTCTTTAGGGTGAATGTCATTAGTTGACTCATTTATCAAATGAAGGTCATATTAAATCAATTTATATAATTTTTTCATAAATTTTTAATAATAATTATAATATTATTACATGTTAACTTATCATATCATTTTTCATAGATAACTTTTTAAAGAAATAAAAATATTTTATAAAAAAAATTTGAATAGTCAAATTTGTCAAAAAATTTTAATTATGAAAAATTATTAATAAATTAAAATTTTAAAATAAATAAAATTGTAAAATTACTTAATTATATATTTTGATATAACCTTCGATTATCTTTCTCTATATAATTTTAGGCATTTAAATAAAAAGGAAGAAAAGTAATGATTTAACCCTTTTTTTCACTTCCTTCATTGTGTTCTTTTTCCTTTCCCTAACTTCGTTAAGTGTAGAATAGAAGATTGTCCATAAAAATCGGTAAAATATTTTTATATTGAAAATAACAAAATTATTTGGTACAAAATCCTCTTAACCATTTGGGCGACGACGACTTACGAGGATGACAAACAAAGTGTTTGCTGCCGCAGAAAGCTATGCATCCGCAGTGGCTTGCATCAATGTATGGATAAGAAAGAAGACAGCTCATAACAAGGCAACTGGGCCAAGGGTCAATTTCCACTCAAAGTCAATGCATGCATCTGCACCCTCCAACATATTAAATACTATTTCATTTCATTTTTTGTTGCTGCCCCAATTTAATTTAGAAAGTCCTGTAATAAAAAATATCAAAAGAGAGGCTTCTGAAAATATATATATATAATTTAGTAATTAATGGGGTTTAATTGGCGAAGAGCTTAATTAATTTGTTAGGGTTGTACGGAAGAGGAATGTCAACCTCTTAATTTTTTTTTTGGTATAATATTTACTCCCAAATATTTTGACCGTGAGAAAAATATAATAAATAGTACTGAAAATCTCAATGTATAGGTAGGACTGAATTTTTTTTTCATATATGTGTTATCCATGTTTCAATATTATCATTATAAAAAACAAGTGTTGCAAACACAATGCCAGACGTAAGAAAATTACCAATTAAACAATTAGTTTTACTAAATTCGTGCATACTTTAAAGATGAAAATGTTTAATTTTTTAATAAATTTCATTTTTTTTTATCAATTTTATAGATGTATGCTGTATAATAGAATCAACAATTGATTAATTTAATGAAAATAAATTAAATTTGAAGACATTGAAATTCAATATTATTTTGAGTATAATCTTTAAAAATATCTTTACTAAAAGAAATTTACGGTATATTTTAACTATATTTATACCAGCAATGCATAAAATACAGACAATGGCTCACTTGCAGTTGGCCTAGAATCATATTAGACGTATGCAGGCTTAGGATCTGTTGAAATTGATAAAAAAGATTTTTAAAATTCATATTGATTAATTAATGATGATTTAGAAGTCTTTAACTGTACAAAATTAATACTAATTAAAAAGTAAAAAAAAAAACTTGTAAAATTTGGTTGATTGGTCAAGGAATTTTAAACTTTTACTTCCTATTTTTTTTAATAATTTTTATTGCCCAAACTTTGAATGTGAATTTTTAAATGATAATTTTATATTATATTTGAAGGAAAGTTTATATTTTATGTTAAATGGTTATAAAACATATCCCTGTACTATCATTTTTTTTTTTTTAAATTTGACTCATCAACAACCAATTTTTATTGATTGAAGTTGAAATGATTAGTTAAAATCGATTAAAATTTATAAATCGATTAATTCTGATTAAAAATTTATAATAACAATTAAAATTGATCGATTGAAAATATCATTTTCAACGCTCTTAATCGCGCTCGATGATCATCGTACGTTCTCATGCCATGCTCCTGGTGACGTTTCGATTTCCTTTTGTGATAAATACGCGGTCCTGCATTTGACAAGTTTTCAAATACCAAAAATATCAATTTTGTCAAACTCGAATAGCAATTATGATTGGTTGTATGGCTGACACGTCACCACATTGGGATGAATTAAAGGTTAGAAAAATATCAGACACACATTTCGGATATTTGTTTGGAAGGGTTTCAATTAAGTTGGTACCAAACTCTGGGGTCCTTTCAAAGGAGTTGACCAATATTTGCATATAGCCAATTGCTACAGTCCGTGTTGAATGTAATCATCTTTGAAAGTCTATATTAAAATTCAAACATATCCCAACTTAGAGCTTTAGAAGAAATCCTACGAATTTTGAATTCAATATTAATATTACAAAAACTAATCATTTCAGCAACAAATATAACATATTTTTTTAGCCAAAAAAATATTTCTTTAAAATGGTGTAATTATAATTATATAGTTATCTGTATTTAATATGAAAACAAAATAACCCATTTTCAAGAATCAGAATATCTGTCAGTTGACCTAATTATAAGTCATTTTGGCCATAATCATCTAATCTAAGATTTACACATGAGGAAGCCAGAATTGCGCCCATGTAAAATTGAGAGTAATATTAACTTCCGTATGGATTACAAATTTACAAGTCCTTGTATAATTTTAATGTATTTATGGAAAATTTCTTTAAATTTTTACTTAAAATTATAATTTTTTACAAAATTTATAAGGAGCATAATTTTTATCAAATATTATAAAAATATATATACTAATATGAATCTCTTCAAAATCAAATAACCATAAAATGAATATCATGGAAGGTACAAATTAGTATGGTTGGTTGGGTTGGGTTGGTGGCAAATTTTGTCATTTTTTATCATGTATGTCTTATCTTTAAATTTTACTGTTAATTATGTCAAGGAATTAGATAATTTATAAGCATTATTATACACTTTCAAAATAAATCGGAATATAACATATTCTAATTTTGTAGCAAGTATTAATATTTTAGGGATTATATGGTAATTGTCAAATTAACTATCTAATTATCTATAATTACTCTAATTTTTTTTTTAATATCAGATATACTCCCACTCCTATACTTTCTATTCAGATTATTCTCTATATTGAATACTATATTGATTTGATCAAGTTTTCACGCTGTGACTTTCTTTATTTTATTTTATAGATACTTCAAAAGAGAGAAAATTATCCCATAATAACTTAATTATTCGGTTCTTAATTTTTTTTTAAACAAAAAAAAAAATCTAGTGAGACGCCGAAGTTGAATCTCATTGAAGTGTAGTCATCGCACAGGAGATAACTAAACTGATTTTCAACTTTGAAGCTTTCAACCATTTCTTTTGATATTAAAGATAGTGGGGTCAACTGTGGGATGGATATAATGTGTGGAAAGTCAATAAGCAAAGCATTCAAGATTTGTTGATTCGTCGGAATGCAAAGATTAATTGTAGAATTAGATAATTATCCAAAATAGCGGCAGAAAACCGTGGCCGCCGAAAACACCGGCAAAAACCATATCAGGTTTTATTACATAGTACTTCTGGTTTCGTAGGCTGTTTTCTAAGAGCTAGGAAGTGCCTCACATTTATTATTTTTTTCCTTTGGTTGTTTTTATATTATTATTTTGGTGGGGATGTTATCAATCTTCTCAACTTCATTATTTTATTGTAATAGTAAAAGATTGAGTGTGTTTTGCATTTTAAGAATATATGTTTAAAACTTATGAAAATACGCATCTGTGATTTTTTTTCTTAAATTACTTTTTATAATTTTACTCAACATATAATTAATTTTTTACAGCTAAAAAGTTTTGAATTAAATTTTTATATTTATATTTTATTTTAATTAGATATTTCTATCAATTTTTTGTTTTGTTTTGTTTTATTTTATTAACAATTAGCACATGCAAGCAATACTATTTTAATATAATTTAATGGTTCTTGATGCAGGGTTTCAATAGCTAGCTAGTCTATTTGTATTTAAAAGACAAAAATTTAGAAGTAATTAAAATATATTATGAAAGAATTCATTTTTACAGGGAAAAAGATGGATCAATTTCATCTATTACTCCATGAATTGCTAATAGATATTATTTAAGTGAGTTAACTACTAAACTATTAAAAATTTGCCATTTAGCAATAAAAAAATTTGTCATTAATTTTCCCGCATCCGTTGCTAAATAAATAGCATTAGATTTAAAATCATTGATAACAAATTTTTATATTTGTTGCTAAATTTATATCCACAACAACTTACAATTGATGCTACTTAGAAAATTAACAAGAAGTTATCCATTAATAATTGTTCTTGGTTAGCAACGAAATATTTCATTGCTAAATCTATTACTAATCTAGAAATTTATAAAAAATCAGAGCATCATTATTCAAAAATTCATTGGTAATTTGAAATATATTATTTATATGTTGTCTATTTTTATAGCAAGCCAAGCAACAAATAACATACATTAATATACATAAACTGAAACAAATATCCATTTAGCGATCAAATTTCGCAAATCAAATTTCACAAAACCAAACTAAACTAAATATCAATAATTTATTTATATATTATAAGAAAATAATAAAATCAATAAAATCCAATATACAAAAATAATCATATTCAATGTATATACATATAAGAAACAACCTTAAATCTTACAAGGCTAACTCCCATCATCCCACCATAGGTCATTTCTATGATATTTGCTTTCCTGATTAACTAGCGACTCATCCTCTAGTAAAGCATCATGTGGTATCTTTAGCCTCAAGAATAACTAGCTGAAGTAGCACTCATGGAGGTTAATCTTGCTTTGTTGGGAAGTATGTTGTTATTGTTGGGCTTTTATCACCTACTTGTTTTGCATGATTTCTTATTATGTCTTTGCAAGCTCCACATTCTGCCACTTGATGGTGTTTTATAACTCCTATAGCTTGACCAATGAGAACAAACTAGCCATGCCAATTGAAAGTCTAGTAATTTTGCACACCTTTAATCTCATACCATAAATATGACCTTTTTTGTTTCGACTATCAATCGCCTTCTTTCATAATAAGGTCTCATTAACTTGTCAAGAGTTACCTTTACCACTTTCAATTGATACTTGAGAAAAATGCTTTTCCATCCTAGAATGTATAAAACTAGATAAATCAGGATAAGAGTTGATTATATAGTTAACTAAAGGGATCTAAAATTGAAATATAGCCCTCGTAGTTGACTATATTCATCTAGCGAGCAACTCTGAAGGC
The DNA here is from genome assembly GCA_020226215.1 of Sindora glabra. Lineage (NCBI taxonomy): Eukaryota > Viridiplantae > Streptophyta > Magnoliopsida > Fabales > Fabaceae > Sindora > Sindora glabra. Next base: position 83,683,722 of record CM035226.1, read on the forward strand.
CAAAGTTGACTATAGACATCCAAAAAGCAACACTCCTAGGATAGTTGACTACATAGTTGATTATAAGCTCTCCAAAAGCAACTTTTAAGATTATAATTAACTATATAGTTGACTATAAGCTTGTAAATCTATAGAATTTTTGCACTTCCATTGTTTATATGGTCACATTTCATCAATTTAATCATTTACACAATCACTAACCTAAATTTCATCATAAAACTAACATTTGTACTCATTTTTAATCCATAAACATTAAGAAACACATATCATAACAGAGTTTACCACATTTAATTATTAAACTCCTAATATTCAACATTTTAATCTTAATAACATAAAATCATACTAAACAAGTTGATTTGAATGAATTGTCATCTTACTTGTGTATGAAAGAGGTGAAAGGAGATTTAAAGAGTGATTGTCTTGCCTTATTCAATACAAATTTAACAAATAAAGGTGAATTACTCAAAATCCTTAATTTTGCTTCATCTAAAACCAAAATCCATAAAATCATTAACCAAAGGCTATAAATTTAGACAAGCTACCTTTGTTTAACTTGAAGCTTAGATGAGGACTTGAATCTCTTGGCTAAGTCTTGTTGAATTGGCTTAAAGATAAGGAGGTATGAAAGTTTATTTTGTTAAGAACTTTTTAGAGTTAAAGTGTTTTTAAGTTCAAAAAGGCACTTTAAGGATTTAAAGGCAGTTGAAGGGCAAAATTGAAAATATTACCCTAAATTTTCTCCATGCACATTTACTCAATTCTAATTGCACATTAGCTATTAATTATTTTATTTCCTCTTATCCTTATTATTCTATCTTATAATTTTGCTACCAAGTTATTATTTTATAAAAAATCCTTATTCTAAATATGATAAGAATAATTAAATAATTATTTTTCACACATTAAAATATTTTAATTATTTTTAATTTTTTAAGAGATATAATAGTCCTTCCCTTTCAAAGAATTCATTATTGAATTCTTAAGAAACTTAATGTACTAACGATACTAAAAATGTATATTATAAAAACATTAAACCCTATAGCTTACCAAAAAGATACGAGTAATTCTATTACATTTCTTGCTTAAATTTCCATGTTGCCTCTTCCATACCATGCTTCTCTTATTTGATCTTTACCAAAGGTAGTTCTTTAGACCTTAATTTTTGAATTTGGTAGTCGAAGATATCTATTAGTCACTTTTCATAAGAGACTTTTGGATCTAATGGCAATGGTTAATGTTGGATTACATGGGATATTTAGACATATGAAATATTGGATATATAGCTTGCAAACTATTTAATAGTTCTAACCAATAAGCCATTACTTTCATAAACTAAAGGATTGGGACAGGCTTAATGAAATAGGGTGTTAACTTCCTTTCTTGCCAAATCGTATAATTTTCTTCATAGGAGAAACCTTCAAGAACACTGTATCTCCCTCTTAGAACTCTAATTTTTTCCTCCTCTTATCTACTTAAAACTTTTAACAATCTTGTGGTATTTTCATTTGGTCTTTGATCATCTACAGTTTTCTTAAAGCATTAGTCATTAAATCTAGATCAAAGAGTTTTATCTCCCGTAATTCAAACCCTTTCATAGGGGATCTACCTTTGATTGAATAAGGCTTCATACAGAGCCAGTTTAATGCTAGATTAATAATTATTATTATTATTATATACATTCATTTAATGGTAAATGTTTCTCCCAACAGCCTTCAAAATCCAAAGCACAAGCTCAAAGCATGTCTTCTAGAATCTAAATTATACATTCAAATTGCCTATCTATTTATAGGTGAAAAACTAGGCTAAAACATAGCTAAATTCTTAAAGCTTGTTAGAATAATGGCTAGAAGTGAGCTATGAATTAAGTACCTCAATTTGAAATAATGGTGAAGGAATTTCAAGTAATGGCACTATTTTTCCTATATAAACTTAACCATATTAAGTTGTAGAGAAAGTGACTTTAACTGGTAAAAAATGAGCTTTGACCAATAAGAAATGAACTATCTTAGTCAACTGATCAATTATTACCTAGATTAAATCAAATCTTTTTTCAATTTGAGGTAAACCTATGAGGAGATCCATGGTTACACTTTCCCACATCCATTCTAAAATTGGAAGAAGTTAATGCAACCTGATAGGCCTTTGATGTTTGGCCTTTACTTATTGACAAGTAAGGCATTTAAGCACATAATTAAGTAAATCCTTTTTCATTCATCTCCATAAGAAACTTTCTTGCAAATCATGATACATTTTTTCCACACTAAGATGCATGGTATACAAAGAATAATAAGATTACTGTAGTAATTCATTCCTTTCATGAGAAGGAACCCAAAGTCATCTTTGATAGCTAATTTCCCTTTTCTTATCCATAGTTAAATCATTGTTTTGATTAGACATTGCTTCCTTTTTCAAAGTTGGGTATTAAGGGTCATTTTTTTAGGATTCTTGTTTTCTTTTGATTAGTATCGATCAAATAACTACTTGTACAACTAACACCACTTATTTTATAGCTTGAATATTTGCTACCACACTTGAAGATTTCTTACTTAATGCATCTGCCACTATGTTTGCATTGCTATGGTGATAAAGGATAGTGTAATTAGAATCTCTAATAAGTTCCATACACTTCCGCTTCCTCAAATTCAAATCTATTACATTAAAGATGTATTTCAAGCTTTTGCGATCAATATAGATTTCACAAGTTTCTTCATATAAATAATACCTTCGTATCTTTAAACTAAACATTATAACAACTATTTCAAGATTATGGGTTGGATAATTAAACTCATGCTTTTTTAACTATCGAGATGCATAAGCAATAGCATTCTTATTTTGTATCGACATGCATCTAAGCCCAACATAAGATGCATCAAAATAAACTATGAATCTTTTAGCACCAAATAGAAATACTAGGACTAAGGCAAATGTTACATGTTCTCAACTATTGGAAATTGTTTTCACAAGTGTCATCTAGATAAATTTGACTCCTTTTTGAATTAGCTTAGTTACAAATGTTGCTATTTTGGAGAAATCCTTCATAAATCACTACTACAAATTTGCTTTCTAATCTCATCACATTTACATTGGTTAAATAGAAAATCAATATAATGAGATGATGGCATTTTTACTAAATAATTAAAACTTACCATGTCAATCACATTGATGACCTAACATTATAAAATATTATTTTTTGATGGAAGACGAAGGGTCTGACATAAACAAACTTAAAACTATGGTTTTATATTAAATTAATGTTGAATATAAATTACCTCATTGGTTCTTAATCAACCGTCATCTAAATGAATATAATGAGAAATATTAGGCATTGGTTGTACACTAATCCATCAATTAAAAAAATATCAATAGCCAATTAATATTTCTATTTATAATGGATTGGAAATAATGAAGTTTTAAATATCGATTTTAATTAGTAATTGACACCTAAAGGTTATTAAAAGCTAATTAATGTTCATATTTACAATCTTATTAGAAACAATAAAGCTTATTTATATTTCAACAATCAACTCATTTAAAATACATTATGATATCTATGAGATGAACACTTATAATGTTAGTTGTTAAAATAATTAATGTTTAAAAGGTATACTAGTGCACAAAACATGAAAAATTCAACTTTAATAGGTTAATCATATGTTAATAACCGATATATAATGTACTATATTGCCTATAAATTATACTTGAATCTCTATTTGAAATATTTGTATATTACTTTAGCATCTATTATCTAATTCTAAAGTTTAGTTCTGATTTAAGAATATCCTTTCTTTCCATTTCAAAAAGCCTAATTAGAGGAAGCTATAAATCTTTTTAAAGGATATACCTCTTATTGGACATTTTAGGTTTCATAATGTGTATCATTTAATAAGATTTATAGCTTTCTACAAATAAGCTTCTTAAGATGGATAAGAAAGTTATTTTTGAATTAATTCCAAACTTTAGCATTAGTGATTGAGGTCAATATACCGTTATGATGTTGAACATTTGTATTTGTTATTGTTGAGATGAAACCTCTTTTTGCTATGGTTTCTTCATAATGGTGATGAAAAATAGGTTATATTTACATTATCAAGATGTATAGTAAATTGGCCCTAAGACTTAAGCATAAAAATTTTCAATAAAAGAGAATTAGCAGTGAAAAAGTAAGTTAAAGATAATTAGCCCTAAAAGAATATTATATATTGTATTACTTAGTGCATTTACTTACCACGTTGTATACTAAATTGATATGATTTAATATATATAAAGAAGTTTATGATTATTTATTATATTTTATTGATGCAACAGAGTAAAAAAATTCATAGAAATGAATAAAATTGCAATTTTATAGGTATATATATATTTCTTATACATTTCTTATCTTATGTAAATAGTATTTCTACATTTAGATAACTCATTATTATTGAATGCATAATATATTAAACACGTTACTCTTGGTTAAACATGTTATTCTTTCTCTTTAAAATATTTTAAAATAAATGTTCAATATAAGTTTCATGGCATATTATATTGTTTTTTTTGTGTATTAATGTGTGATGAATAGAATATTTTACTAAGAATAGAATGTTTTGTTATAATTTGAAAAAATAAATAAACCATGACAATTTCTTTCAAAAAATTATGCATTAAACTATATTTCACTTATTTAAAAAATTATTTTGTAGTAAAAACTATAAAAGTATGTTGGGTGTTTAAAACGAATTGATGTGGAAAGATTTATATAAGATGGCAATTGTTTGTTAATTAATGTGTTATATGACTATTAAAATTTTTACATCAAACGTCAAATATTAAACTTTGATTTTAATATATAGCCAACATAGAACATTCAATGATATAGTTTCATTTTAAAGTAATTTACTAAAATTAGGGTAGGAATTGAAATAAATAGTAATCTTTGGCTTAACATAAAAGAGTAAAGTGCAAAGTTCTTTAATCTTTTCCTGAAAGTCATTTTATGCTAAGAAGATAGTCCTACTAAATTGTAAAAAAAGTCATGTTCAATTTATCGTACATCCCTTAGCTCTCTAAAGTTAAGGTGCATTTGTGATGTTAATTGTTCTTCTAATCACAAGGAAGAACCATATAATGTTGTTATTGTATAGCTTTATTTTTGTTTGAATTTTATGTCTTTTATCTCTATTTCTGTATGTTTGGATGGACTGAATGTTAATATTTATTTAACAACTTCATTAAAACTTATTTTATTCATATATTTATACATGTATTCTTTTATATGTATGTAGATTTCTTTTGTATTTATTGCATTTTTGCTTTAGATTGGGTAGTCATAGACTATAGATAGATGTTTATTACTTGTCTGATCCTTGAATATGCTAAAAGTGTTAATGAGTTAGTTACATTTGTTATAGGTAAAGAAAAATAGGAGAAAAAAGGTACTAAACATATATTTTGTCCTTATGAGGAATGTATTTGTGTTTGCATGCTCAATCCAATAAGGATAAGCACACACCTATTTTTCAATGGCATTAACTTGGGTTATAAGTAAGGGAGGATATGAGTCGAGTTATAAATTAACTTAATTTAACTTGAGTGAATTTAGCTTAGCTCAAAACTTAACTCATATTCAAAAAAATCAAATTTTTTTTCTTAAATTAAGTTCATGAACTATTTGAATTAACTTGATAGTTCATTAATACCATATAAGTAATAGATATGGTATGAGGAAGGTAAGTTTTCTAGTTTGTTTTGCATCTACGAAGACAAGAGAGCCCATGATGACGATGACATAAATATAAGACCAAATGATTGGTTAGAGAACATGGTTCATGATGTTGAAGATAATTTCATTAAGTGTGCACATATGTCTTTCATAAGTTTTTGAGTGATGTAAAGAAGTTTTTACATCCAAGTTGCACCAAATTTATATAGTTATCTATTATGCTTAAATTGTTTAACTTGAAAGAAAGGAATGATTAGAGTGATATGAACTTCATGTCATTGCTATAGTTATTAAAAGAAATGCTTCCTAAAGGTAATAAGCTGTCAGATCATACTTACAAGGCCAAGAAAATCATGTGTCTAATAGGTATGATGTACATTGCATATTGTAGTAAAGAAAGAACAAAGATTTAAAAAAGTGTCTAAAATGTGAAGCACCGTGTTACAAATTGAAAAAGAATTATGACATCAATAGTAAAATGGCTTTGGCTAAGATATTACAATATCTTCCAATAATACCAAGGTTTAAACAAATGATTTTGCTAATGCAAAGAATGCCAAGAACTTAACAAACATGCATACTATATACTATCTAATGGTAAGCTTTGGCATTTAATTGATTCTTCTCAATGACAAATAATTGATATATTTTTCATTACATTTAGTAATGTGTCAAGAAAAATTTGACTTGTACTTTATACTAATGAAATAAACCTTTATGGTAATATGAGTAGCAAACATAACATATGGTTTATTATGTTGGTAATCTATAATTTACCTCTTTGCTTACGCATGAAGTGCAAGTATATTATGTTGTCCTTGTTAATTTTGAGTCCAAAACAACTTGAAAATGATAAAGATGTCTTCTTAGCATTGCTTATTAAAACCTTAAAATGATGAAGAAAAAGGTATTTCAATTTTTGATACATCTCATAAAGATTCATTTATTTTACATTTCAATTTTTTTTTTGCATAATCAATAACTTCTTAACTATTGATAACTTTTCTAACTTCAACATCAAATAGCATAAAGCATGCCCTATTTATAAAAATAGTATCTATTCTTCTCAATCAAAGCATAACAAGAAGGCGATATATCTTGATCATTGGGGATTTCTACATTGTGGCCATTGATATCACAGTATAAAGAAGGCTTTCAATGGGTCACCGAAATAAGCAATAACTTTAACTTACTTAATTGGTAATCAAGTATGGATGAATGAGTGTAACTGCATTTTTAAAGGTAATACTTATTTTATTACTTGCATTCAAATATTGTCTTTAATTTATTAATTATAAGTGATTCTATATTTCAAGTTTATGAATGAGTTAAAAATATCAATATTGTTCTTAGAAAACCTTACAAGCCAGTGGGTAAGCATATTCTATGGAAGAAAAGATCCATATTTTTATTTATCTTATACTAGAAAAAGTTATTTGTGAGACACAACATCAATATCATCCACGTGGAGAAAAATATTTATAATAATTTTATTGGATTACTATTAAACATACTAGGGAAAATTAAAAATGGAGTCAAAGTTAGCTCATATTTCATTGAAATGTCCATTTACAGAAAACTAATACCAGAAAGGAGTTAATGTATGAATCTTTTGCTAGCTTGCCACCCTCTATTTATAAAGGAAAAAATAAGTTTTTATAAGTGTTTACTTAGTGTTAAAGTGTTATAGGGATATTTTTTAAATATCAAAAGTTTAGTTTTAATGAAAGACATGAAGCTAGTTAGTTTGAAGTCTTATGATTGTTGTGCTTTAATGCAACAACTACTATTAGTAGTTATTTGATCAATCTTCCCTAAACATATTAGACATACTATCACTAGACTTTGTTTTTCCCTCCAATGCAATAAATAGCAAGGTCATTGACATTGAGAAGTTAAACAACTTATAAAGGCAAGTTATGTTTATACTATGTTAGCTGGAGATGTATTTCCTACTTTTATTCTTTAATATCAAAGCGCATCTAATTATCAATTTAGTAAAAAAAGATAAAACTATGTAAGCTGTTGGGAATTCGGATTATCACATGCAGCGAAATTTTAAATTTTGATCCGAATTCTACCTAGGATCCATGCAAAAAGCATGAGTCAATGATTAGGGTTTTACCTATTGGGCACTCGTGTTTCTACTGATCAAAACTTGAGAGCGGATGAATCAAACGCCGGCCGGAAGGTACAGCGTCTCTACGGTATCCACACGGAGTGAACAACGACCTCTCACCCTCCACGCGTCTGCTAGGATGCGTTTTTCTCTCTAAGAATTAGGATTGGATGTTTCTGAGTGATTTAGGGTTTATATGGAAGCTTAAAACGTATTTTAAGTGCTGCCCTCAAGTCTCTTTTTATAGAACTTAGGCAAGTCATAATCCTAGTCCTACTAGGATAATGCTTCCAAAATCCTAATCACACTTAACAACTCATCTTATCCTTATTCTAGAGATAATGGGAAGAGATAAGACTTATCTATTAATTATCTAATATTAGATAATGATATTATCTCATAATATAAATATCTTAATATTAGATAATTGCATATAGTTATCAAATATCAAAATAATATTATCTCATAATATTTTTATCTAATATCTGATAAGATAATTACTTGATATTACTTTAATATCAAATAATATCACATAATATATATATATATATATATATATAAACGTGAATTTATTATTCTTAATAATATATATGCACGAAAATAAGTCCAATTAATTGGATATTAATATAATTAAAGTCCAATTAATTATTGTCTTATTCCTACTCCTTTTGTGTGACCCTGTAGGTTCTTACTACGTTGACAATGACTTATTATTGAGCCATAGACAGCGAGCGGTATCTAGCAATACATCACTGCCACTCAAGTAGTAAGAATGTCTGTGATTCGACATCCACCTAATACATGATCAACGTTTTACATCATAACCCTTTTGTAATAATATCCAAATTGAACTGGAGGCATGGAATGTGTCATCCTCGTCAATGTTCAATTTATATTTCTTGATACTGAGTAGACTTAAAATAAATAATTAATATCACATATTAATTCAACTGAGCATGGCCATGCATTTCTAAGTCTCACTCAATCAAGGGGCCCAAGGATATTTCTCTTTTATACAAGAGTAACAAAATCCCATTTACATCACTCACTTCCCTCTGCATGATTTATGACACACCCAATCAATGCCCTACTTGTCACCTGATTAAAGGTGACATAGGACAATATTAAAGTGAGTAATTCCTCATGTAGGGAACCGTAGTGACTTCAGGTCAAAGGTTTATGCGTAGTTGTGATCATATGAGAATAACTTATGACACGTTTATCCATGCAATATTCTCATAGTGGGTCAGTCCAGTACATTGTTCACTAGCAATGTACTCATGTATTGACTTGATATCACATATCCATGATTCGTAATCATCAGTCACTATACATGCTAGTCTCGATGTATTATTACTATCCTTTTTTCATAATAATACTTGACTAGGGGCATTTTAGGAATAGCAAAGCTATTCCAAGGATAATTATTATATTAAGTTATAAATTGCGCATAATAATAATAAAAACAAAATATAATAATTAAATTGCCTAAAATAAAATATAATACATTGTGTATAACTCTAATCATCTTATATGATTGGTTCTAGGACACACACCAACATAAGCTAGTTTACTTAAGATAGATATATCTCTTTTAGGGATATGTAATAATTTTAAAAAGGTATGTGAGGAATAAACATCAATTGGAAGGATGTATTGTTAAAAGCTATATTGTTAGGGAGGTGGTTAATTCTATAGTAATTACTTCTCAAATATAGATACTATCAGATTTCAAAGGTCTCGTCATTAGGGTAAAATTATAGGTAAAGGCATGTTAGATACTTGGATAGTCGGCATAAGCCTTAAAATATATATGTAAACCCACCTTTACATGTTACATAATATTAATAAAGTTCAGCCTTACATAGAAAACATATAATCCTTTTAAGGGGATAACATCACATAAAGAATGATCATTGAATCTTGGTTAAACATAATTAATCATTCCTTAATTGGTTCGAGAGCCAAGTTTGTTATCAAATGGCATAAGGACCATTGGATATTGTTTTTGAAATCATCATATGGTTAGCATAAGAATTATGCATAAAGGTCATCTTTTATTGTATATATGATATCAATAAGTATTTTTTCCATACAAAAGGGTGGGATGACAGAAGTACTATACAAAATAGTGGTTTGCTTTAGAGACTCAAGTTATACAAGTGAGTAGTTATAAAGATAGGATCCTTATTTATGCTAATATGTCATATTATAGGGTTATTAAAGATATTTGGAAACTTAATTATGTTATGTTCAAGAAACCTATGTTTCGATGTAAATGGATTAAGAATAAAAATGGTATTCAGGTTGATAAGTTAAGATCTAAGTAGTGGATCCTTAATAAGGAAAGCCACAAAGAGGAATTATTCAAAATGACATCTTAAGCAAGATAAGTGTTTTATGTCACAAAATCATTTGACTATAAGTGAAGTGTAACTCTATCAAGAAAGAAAGAAATTATTGGTGATAAGGACGAATAAAGCTTAAAGGATGGTACTAAGGAGGTTCTTTCTTTTTCCATTGGAATAACTCCAAATGGATGACAAAGTGATATGGAGGAGTTCTACATACATAATAATCACATTGATGGGGTATGGTTTGAGGATCCTCCTAGACTTATTAGAAAAGATTAAAGATAATTATGTTCATATTTCTCATGCACATATTATATATATAATAGATAATATTTTTGAATTATTAAATAGCTTTCAATATGTGTTTAGGGAGCATTTTTATATATTAAATAGAATTTTTATAATAATACTACTTGAATAATAATATGGTGGAAAGATTTTGAAATTAGGTTCAGACATAGCTCTTGGTGTAACAAATATAGATGAATATAGAATTATTAAAATAATGATAAATAATATTAATCATTATAAATGACTGTTGTCTTAAGTATAAGAAATAACATTGGCTCTTTAAAATAACTAACATTATATGTCATTTTTATATTATGTTTAAATGTTAGTTCCTAAAATATTTATATTTCACATTAGTTAAGTTTACTAATTACGTTAATTATACACTAGTGTTATTACTTATATTCCACATAAGTTCAAAACTAATATTGAATATGCCAACTTTGCAATGATGCTTATATAGACGTCGAGTAGGAATTTATGTTAAAGCCTAAAAACAATCAATGTTTAAGGGGGTATTCTATAGTTATGAATCATCAATAATAGCTAGTCATGCTATCAAAACTCTAAATTTCTATCACTGTTATAGGCCTTGGCTAACTTTCAATTGTTTCAATCTTTTAAGGATCTACTTGTATTTTATTTTAGGATATTATGTGTCTTAAGAATTTTACATTGGTTAACTATAATTCACATTTAGAAAATTTGACATATAATTGATTTTCATTTAGAATTTACAAAATAATTCTTAGATGCTATACATGATCTTCTTCACTCCTGGAGTATATCAGGATGTCATTTATAAATATAATCATAAACTTGTCTAATAGCAGCTTGAAAATTCTATTTATGAAATTCATAAAAGTAGTAAAGGCATTTGTTAGCTCAAAAAACATGACCAGAAATTTATAATGACCATAATTGATTCTGAAGGTTGTTTTAAGTATATCTTCCTTTTGAGTCTTCAATTAATGGTATTTAGATCACAAGTCAATCTTTGAGAGACATTTGACTCTTTACAATTGATCAAACAAATCATCAATTCAAGTAAAAGGTACTTATTCTTAATGGTCACTTTATTCAACTGTCAATAACTTATGCATAAATATGAAGTTCTATCTTTTTTATTAAGAAATAGTATTGGAGCTCCCTATGATGATAAACTAAGGCAAATAAAACCCTTGTCAATTAACTCTTATAGTTGCTACTTGAGCTTTTTCAATTTAGTTAGGGTCATTTTTTTAAAGAAGTATTGAAATTGGTTTTGTGTTAAAAACTAGTTTAATATAGAATTCAATTTCTTGATTAGATGATAACTTATGATAAATTTTTGTAGAAATACATTCAAAAATTCCCCCACAGCTAGAATAGTGTTAATGTTTAAAGAAGATTGATTCAAGTCGCAAAATATTACTATATATGTAGTGCACCCATTCTTATTGAGTCCTTGAGCTTTAATATTAGAAATTATTCTAGCAAATTCAAAATGCATCTCTTTTTGAAATATAATAGGTGAGGCTTCTTTTACAATAAAGATTAATGTTTTGTTAAGACAATCCATCAGAGCATGAAATATAATCCATTGTTTCTAATAAAATTAAGTTAGTAGACATCAATTGTTCATTGATAATTCTAAAACAAGTATTTATATCCAAAATAGATATCATAGTTTTATCTATATGAGTGGCTATAAGGGTTTTGTAATTTAGTACCAAGTCTAGTGAGTAAAGAAGCAAACTTAATAGAAATAAAAGAATGGGTGGCTTTAAGGTTGAATAAGATGCATGCTTATGAATTATTAACCTTATGAATACTTGCAACCATAACATTTAATGCTTATGAGCCTGGTCAAGGTGAACATTATGGCTAAACTCCTGCTTACGTTCTTTCCCTAGTTGCCTTTATTGCCATTTGAACCTATATTTATTTGAGATTCCACTAAAGCTATGGTCGACGCCAGCTATGATTGAATCCATTAGAGCAATTTGTTGAGGAGCAAGATAATTTAAACTATAAGTTGGAAGATTTCTAGGGCATTCACTTCTTTTATAGCCTAACTAACCACATTGATAACATACAATATTATTCTAATTGTAAAACCTCGGGTGCCTATTTCCACATTAAATACACTGAGATGGTTCTTTTCGATAACTAACTATACATTGGGATTATCCTCTTCTAAAACTTATAGAGGTATTAAAGTGATACTGCTGATTTCCTTAACTTTTTTCTCTTGGAGGTTCGTTAAAAGTACTTCTTGAATAAATTAGGCTAGAAGAAGATTTACCTTTTTTTTACTTAATGAAGCATTAGAAGGAGATATTTCCTCTACATTAACTAAGAAACTAGGTCCCACTGAGTTATTTTTCTTTCTACTTCTAAATTATGTCTTTCTTTCTCTTCTTTCTTTGATTATATATTTAGCTTAGAGCATCTGATCAATTGCCTTTTAATAAATTGTAGTTTTAGTGACATAAGTGACATTAAAATAGTGGTCTTGCAATCTATGTACAATCACTCTACTTTGGCCTTTTTGGCTGAAATTAAATAACCTACATATCAAGATAGGTATGTGAACTATGCATCATATTTAATGATAAAAATAAATCCCTATTTCAAGTATTCAAATTCCTTTATTCTTGCTTCCCTTACACTAGGTGGTAAAAAATGGTTAATAAAGAGTTTTTAGAAAGTTGCTTAGGTTAAGGGTGGCAAGTTCACATCTCTATTCTCTATGGTACTAGAGAATTAGTAATGTACTACATTTTCCAATTGATATCCAACCAATTCTGTTATCATCAACTTAAAATATGAAAGCATCTTTCCATGCCTTTTAATTTAAGCAAGGAATTGATATAGATTAGCTACTAGATCTAAACTAGTAAAATTAAGAGGCTTTAATTTATTGAGTTCATGGATTATTTATAGCTTATTATCCATATTTACTTTAGGTGGGTTCATTCCCTCTATTGTTTTCTCTTGTGAATAGAAGCTTTATCATCTTAACTTGTATGTTAGACCTACTTTCTATTTTATCAGAGGACCTGAGATATTTTAATGAATATCTAAAATTTAAAAGCTATAACCCACTAAAGGATATCTTGATTATTACCTTTTCACATTGACTATTTTAAACCTAAGAATTCTTGGATGATTCTTTATCACTAGGACTGTTAGCTTGATGATTGCTTGAGTCTACCATTTTTCTTATTTCATAAAAATTTCCAACCATTTTGATATAACACAAATCAATAATAATAGTCTATAAGAAAGAAGCTCCATAACCATATATTTTAGCATATATAAGGCTAATCAAAATAGTATTGATAATATATGATCTTGGGCAGACAGGTATTATTGATATAATTTTGCCTAACACTTATTTAGGCAACTAGTTGTAACCTAATCAAACTATTCCTAAGGCCTTGTTTTCTTATTAAAATCCTTAAATCATGCTCTAATTCCAAATTTATCACAATATTTCTAGGTTGTGATTGATGTGGAACTTGTTACATGGCTTTCACCAGCTTAAATAGCTCTTAAAATTTGTTATCATCACATAATTACTAATAATGCAATACATATTTCATAAACATTACAAAAATATGTATAATCAAGTATTTCCACTATTTTACACTTAACTAGGCTCTACAAGGCCTAAGAAAAGTATTCTTATTCATAATAGTGTAACTATTATAGTTACTTTGTACAAATTCATGCGATAAAGAATTTACTCTTATAGGGTTAGTGGATGAGGAGTTTTTGTAGTGGTATCTAAAAAAATAATTAAGGAAATAAGCTTGTCTAAGATTTAATAAATAAATAATTTATTTATCATAACATAAATATAAGAGGATAATACATTACCCGTTTCTATCTAAGTCATTCCACTTTCTCAATAATATACTCATTTTTCTTTAAATAGTATTAGAAATAAATACATAAATAAATAAATATGAAGGCATTTAAATCTTCTTATGCTTCCTAGCTAGCTTATCCTTTCACAAATTTATCTTTATTCCTTTAAGGTCTACCTTATTCCTGCACAAATAATTTTTCAGATCCAATACTAATCACAATTTGATCTGCATATCATATTACACTAAAATTAGATTAATGTTGGTTTGCTAAAAATAATGTAGTATAATGAAACAAATCAAGTTGCACCCATATGATCCCTTAAATTATCTTTTCTAAATTGACTTACTAACAATACACAATTGTCTAATTTATTGTGTACTAAAAATATAAGAAATAAATGCAAACAAAATGTAGAATATAATAGTATGCAGTAATAAAATGTAGAATTATGTAGAAAACAGAATTGGAAGGGGGTTTTGTGATTTGAAATTGAATTAAACGTATTAAACAAAGTAAAACACAAAATAAATAATAAGAAAGAAAACCAATGTAATAAAATAACTAATGGGCTTTAGTTAGGATTAATTATGGATCTATTAAGATTTGACTTTTAATTAATCTTTCAACTTTGAATTACTTAGAACCCCTGTAATAATTTATGAATTCTATGCTAAATAACCATTTAGGATTTGATCAATTAAGATTAGCCAAATTAAGCAATTACTATAATTCCTAAGCTAGATCGAAATTGATTTAATGATAAAACTTTGTTGAATTGAGAAATTAAATTAGAAACTTATAAATTAATCCCTCCTTTAAATTAATATCTTAACCCTTTACCCCGATGTGTAAAACCATGATCTACAAACCACAATTTGATATTAAAATAGCAAAAGATAAAAAATTACAAGGATGAATACTAATTATACTAAATTAATATCCAATACATATAATTTCAAGAAATCAGTATAAATAATTGGGGAAAGAGGAAAAATAATTAAAAAAAGTTAACATTACAAATCATAATCTTATAATCCAATAGAAAAGAGATTCAAAATCCTTGAATTAACTCTGAATTACAAGGATGAATACTAATTATACTAAATTAATATCTAACACATATAATTTCAAGAAACCAATATAAATAATTAGGAAAAGAGAAAAATTAATTAAAAAAAGTTAACATTACAAATCATAATTTCATAATTCAGTAAAAGAGAGGTTTAAAATCCTTGAATTAACTTTGAATTTAGCCATCCATGGCTAGAGAACACAAGAGTTAAAAGAAGAAAAGAAAACTCTCTGCTGAATGTGTAAAAGTCTTTTGTGTCTAATGAGTTCTCTCATTTTATTTGATCTAATTAACCTAAAACCTTATTAGACTTGAATTGTATGTCTCTTAGGATTACAAAAATGGGGCCTTCATTATATTTAGAAGTCCAAACTTATTTTTTATAAGGCAATTAACTCTAATAGTTACAACAATGAATTCCTATAGGTCTAATTTCTAAACAGTATAAGCCCATTAAAACAATGTAATTTGATTAAACCATAAACATAAAATTATAGAGTTGGGTCTTACGGATATTTGAGCACTTGTTTCACATTGATTAGACCTCGTAGGTCTAGATATAACCTAAAAATTGAAGTTAGCTTAGATAGGACAAAGATAGGGCTTTAATTTCTTGACTAAATAAAGGCTTGAAGGAGTCTAAACTGAGCTTTAACCAAAAGAAAAAAGTTATAGATCTTTCTTTAAGTCTTCATATGATATAAATATCATCCTAATCTAACATTCAAAGCCCAAGATATAGCTGAAAAGTAGAAACAATATCAAAATTTAGTATTACCTGAATAAATTCACAATATTGTAAAACTAATCTTAAATTATAAAACAAGGCAAATTATATAAAATTAAGTATGTATAACTCATTAAGAGATATAAAATAAGAAAAAATAATATAGTATGAAATAATATTTTAAATATTTTTCTCATTGCAATTCTCATAATTCAATTGCCTTATATTTTATTTTGTATCATAATTCTATCCTATTCAAGAATTCCATCATTAAAATCAATTCCAATAACATGACAAGCTTAAATTGTAAATATAACAACCATATTTGAATATAATATCTTAAAATTTTATAAAATATGTAAAACTAAATAAATAGGGTGATGCTTAACTATATAGTTAATTATAGGGATTCAAAGGTGAAATCTAGCTTTTATAGTTAACTATGCTTATTCAAAGAGTAACTCTAAAAGTCATAATTGACTATAGGCATTCGGAGAGCAACATTACTAGGATAGTCAATTACAAGCCCTCCAAAAACAACTTTCAGAATTATAGTTAATTATGTAATTAACTAAAATTTTTGCCCTTTCGCTATTCATATAGTTAAATTTTAACAATTTAATTATTCACACAATCACTAACCCAAATTTCATTACAAAACTTCATACTCATTCTTAATCCATAAATAACAAGAAACATATCTCATAACACAAGTCTATCATATTTAATTATCAAATTCCTAATATTTAACATTTTAACCTTAATAACACAAAATCATACTAAACAAATTAATTTGAGTGAATTGCCTACATACTTATATATAAAGGAGATAAAAGGAGATTAGAAAAGTGATTGGTTTGCCTTATTCAATATAAATTTAAAAATTTGAGTTGAATTATAAAAATCCTTTTTTTACTTCATTTAAAATCAAAATCCATAAAATCATTAACCAAAGCCCATAAATTAGAATGAGTTCCTTTTGTTTAACTTGAAGCTTAAATGAAAACTTGAATCTTTTGGCTAAATCTTGTTAAATTAGCTTAAGTTTCTAAGAATTTTTAAGACTTAGAATTATAAGTTTGAAAGGGCATTTTAATGGTTTAAAGGTAGTTGAGGGGCAAAGCTAAAAAAGTTACCCTAACTTTTTTTTAAACACACTTACTCAATTCTAATTGCACACTAGTTGTTAATTAATTAATTTCTTCTTTTCCTTATTATTTTATCTCATAATTTTACAATTAAACTTGTTATTTTTTAATAAGTTCCCATTCTAAACACAATTAGAACAATCAAACATGTATTTTTTATACATTAAATTATTCTAATTATTTCCAATTTTCTAAAAGATATAATAGCAGGCTTTCTCTAATAGTAGATGTCTTTTTTTAAATTGACTTTTTGCCTTTTCTTCAAGTTAGTATTTTCAGCTTACTTATTCTCGAGTTCATAAAAAATATGGTTAAGTATCAATTTAGGCTACTTTGGTAGGTCCTTCCTTGTCCTATCCATCATGCCTTTGTAATTTATTGTGATCCTATGAATGAAAATTTTCTTTATCAAGTACTTAAGCTTGGACTTCCACTTGTATGTGGGCTAAAAACACTGAAGAATTGAAGTTAAATGTGTGCAAATTGGCAAATTAAAATATAAATACAAAATTGACAATCACCGAACCTACCAATCACTAAACTTATAGTTTTTAAATTATTAGGAAACATTGTTGCAAGTAAAGGTTAGCTCCATAAAATGAACCTGAATCACCTTTGTTTTATCTCGAATGGGACTATAGGTAGAATAAGTAATTAACCTACAACCAAATACATAAATGATATATATATATATATATATATATATATATATATATATATAATGATTATAAAAAAATATAAAAATGATATGTTGAAATAATACTTATGAGTAATCTTTTAAATGTACCCAAACTTTACCATCATCTAAGTCTTTACCCTAGGGTAAAGCCAGTAACCACTATATATGAGTTGTTAAGATAGAAGCATTCCACTAGGTGGTTACTCTAGCTCCAAAGTAGGAGGCTACGAGATATAAGACTCTTGTCTAAGTGATTGGTGGGGTGCTATTCACAAACCAATATGTGGTCCTAAAGTATGAAGAGTGGATGGTGTCGCAGGTGGTGTTATGCTTCAAGTCACAAAAGATAAGAGTGTCATCTTACCATCATAATTAATGATTAAACAACCAACCTTAGTATGAGTACCCCTACGTCCATGAAATAAAGATAAAATAACTTAGAATAAATGAAAAACTAAAGTTAAAATAATAATAGAAATTAAGTTAAATTGAAAGTTACTCATAATTGCCACCATAAAAACTAGTAATTTCACATTTAAATCATCAAAATATCCTAAAAACTAACAATTTCAAAAAATTAATCATTTCACTAATCAAATTTTTACAAATGTATTCATCAAAACAAACCCTAAACTAACAATGAAAATATTTAAGTCATCAAAATACCATAATCTAATTAAATTAATCCTCAAAACCCTCTTAGCAATCCCTAAACTAACTATTTCACAAATTAATCATTTCACTAATTGAATTTCTACAAAATTAATCAAATCAATTCATCAAAACAACCCCTAACAATGGAAACATTCAAACCATTAAAACTTCTTGAGCTAATCAAATTAATCATCAAAACCCCTTAACAATCCTAAAACTAATAATTTCACATATTAATCATTTTACTAATCAAATCTTCACAAAATTAATAAAATTAATTCATCAAAATAACCCCTAAACTTAAAATAGAAACATTCAAATCATCAAAAACACCATAATCTTAACAAATTAATCATCAAAACCTTCTAACAATCCTAAAAACTAACAATTTCACAAAATTAATTAAATTAATTCATCATTACAATCTCTAAACTAACAATGGAAAATTTCAAATCATTAAAATATTCTAATCTAATCAAATTAATCATCAAAACCTATTAACAATCTCAAAACTAATAATTTCACAAATTAATCATTTCAATGATCAAATTTTCACAAATTTAATTAAATTAACTCATCAAAACAACCTCTGAACTGATAATGCAAACATTCAAATCGTCAAAATACCCTAATCTAATCAATTTAATCATTAAAACCCTTTAACAATCTAAAAACTTACAATTTCACAAATTAATAATTTCATTTATCAAATTTTCACAAAATTAATCAAATTAGTTCATTATCACAACCCCTAAAATAACAATGGAAACATTCAAATCACTAAACACCCTAAATTAATAATGGAAACATTTTAAACATCAAAACATTCTAGTTTAATCAAATTAATCATCAAAACCCTATAACAATCTCTAAATCCATAAACAACAATTTTTTTGTAAAAAATGACCATAAAATGAAAGAGAAGTTGCTAGTAAGGCTTTAGGATGATGTGATGGCAATGGTGACGACAAAGAGGAGAGGGATAGAAGAGAGAAAGGAAAAAAGAGAAGCTAAGGGTTATTATCGTGACTTGGACATATTTTTTGGGTTAGCAAAACAATGTATTTCACTTGTCAATGGATGTTAAAAAATTTATCACTAATTTTATCATTAAATTTTGAAAATGTTTTACCATTACGCCCAAAAAAATTTCAAATTTTAGACATAAAATCTATCACTAATATCCATCACTAGATGCTTATGAAAGATTAGTGATAAAAGTAGTAATGGATTGTGAAACATTTATTACTAATTCCACCACTGAAATCATAATTCATTATCAATTATTTTTAAGGTTACAAGCCCATTTAGCAATAGGTTTTCTATTTTGTTTTCCATCGCTAAATAGGGAATTTCCTATAACGTAATAAATTTACCAATAATATGACATGAAGTATTATATTAATAAAAAATAAGTATAAAATTTTAATTTAAATTTTTTAAATTATAAAAATGAAAGAAACAACATTAACGAAGTAATTTACCATTTTTCCATTCAAAAGATAACGTTCTAACCCATGGAAGAAGATTTTCAACTTTCCTAAACAAGTGAAATGATGCTATATAATATTAATGGCATATATATTGAATGCTAAGGTTTTTCTTATAATAGGCTTTAATCGATCCCAAATATTAGGCGTAATAACAAATTTTAACTTACATTTTTGCTTTATTTATTGATCATAGGCACCTAGTGTTACCCTTTTGCATGCATCAATTTAAGCATTTAATTAAGTGCATCCTTTACTGTAGAGTCTCCATTAAAATGAAGAAAATAAGGTTTGGTGCTTATGTGGAAAGCAACTTTTGTTTTATTGGATTATTATTCATTACAAGTTTTATCTCCCTTTTCCTATGAAATACTAAAATATTAAGTAAATCTTTTGTTGTGAGATTCCAAATATTGCATGTTATGTAGACACCTTATAAGACCAAACAATACTAATAAAAGAAATAAGCTACTAATTTTTTATTTCTTTTAATTCTATTGTCCCAAACAAATAGCATAAGCACTTAATCGAGTCTTTATTAGGTAAAAAACTAAGTGTAATTTAAGTGGGTTTGAGTGATGCAACATGCACATATATTAATTTTGTTATACAATGAGAGAATAGATGCACATACCTTGTATAGTCCAACTTTTTTTTATGGTAGGAAGAATAGTTATGCTAATGTCTTTATGCTAATATTACTACATAAATAATTTGTTTTTCACAATTCTTCTTAGACATCCAACATAAAATCATATGATGTAAATTGATCATACTTACACTAATATAAGTAAGGACAATTGAATTTTGATTTTCAAAGAATTGTTAACGGATTGAAGTATACATCAGTAATAATTGTTTTAGTCATCTTACTTCATGAGTGCTATATTTATTGATTTATTTCCATATCTAAATTTTTAGTGAATTCACTTGCCTAATAAAATTGTTTATATCTTGTTTTATTTGGTCAGAATTTTGAAGTATGAAGAATCTAATTTAGTTTAAGTTAGACAATTTGATGTTATCTCGATTTTTTGGTATATTTAATAGTTTAGACCCTACTTTTGGATGTGTATTTTATCACAAGAAAGCTAAAATGAAAACTACAGTTGTTTTGGAAAAGTCCAAACCCAATTTGGATGTTTAGTGGTTAAAAAATAAGTGAGAAATTGGAATAAAATTTTAATCCTACTAGTGTTTGAATTGAACTAGTCATGACATTCTCTTGATAACTAGAGTTACATAACTTCAATCGATGCAAATTCAAGTTCATCAAAAAGCTTAGATCCATATCCACAACTTTCATAATGGGATCAAGTTTATAAGACATCATTGTGAAGGAGAAAAAGGCTAAGAAGTTAAGTTACAAAATGTATAAGAGTTGAACTAGGTTAAGTGTATCTCAACTGTTGGATCATAATCTAAGCTCGAGACCTTCATTTTATGCAAGGTTTGATCTTCTTGGAACATTGGGGAGTAAAGTCACAACTTTTTAGAGAAATCAAACTTTAATTCTAAATATTCAAAACCAACATCCAAGTCAAATAAAAAAAAAGTCTAGAAGATAGTTGAAGAATTCTAATTAACTTAGGATTCATCTTGAAATTAGGAATGACATTCTCCATTTTTAGTATAAACATGACATTCCTCAAACATAAAATGATCATGAAACTCATAATCCTTTTTCTTACTTTTGTTTGCAAGCCAAGAGCAGCTAAGTTTTTTTATCCAATTCAAGAGATCTCTACTTCAATTTAACATCATTGTAAGACACAAATTTTTAAATATATTCTTGATTTAATTATCTTATTTCTCTATTCTTTTTATTCTTCATGATTGCATGGATAATTGTATAAGAGGTCTATTAATTAATTATATGTTATGATTGGTAATTAAACAATTTTTATAATCCATAATTGCTATAATTGATTATTGCATATAACAATTAGGTATTAATGATTATAATCTCAATTTTTACCTAGGAGAAATAGAAAATGAATTAAATGATTGAAGGTAAATTAAATTGATATTTCGTCTTGGCCTCTTCTTAATTAGTACTTCCTAATTAGTATGTAATTTTTAGTTAATTAATCAACATATGAGAGAAATAAAGATTATCCAAGTTCTAGGTAATTCTTAAGTTAAGTAATCAAAAAGAGAATTGTTAATTAGATATCTATGATCAATCAACAAATTGAAGGTATGAATCTTTTTTGAAATGTAGCTTTCATTATTGTAGTTTTCTTCATGTTTAAATTCTGTTTTTCACTATTCTAAATTGCGATTCTAAATTTTATTTTCTCTCCTATGATCATTACATCTTCAATTGATCAACAAATTCTATGATTCGATTTAAACTTGTAAACTTGTTAGTGTTACAAGTTTGCAAGAACAACTTATTTTAATGAATTCCATTTACATTTTTACTTTTACGTTATATCTTATATTTTCATTTTTACACTCTCCCCCAAATATCATGAATCTTCTGTAGGAGGGTGCACCTTTTCACTTCCAAGTTCCACCATGCTATGTCAATCTTTTTAGCTTCATTATAAGCAAGCTAGTAGAAGGTTTAGTTCCAAGAGTTCGTGAATAGTGGGGTCAAGGCAATTGAATTTCAACCACGTATTGGAAAAAAGAGTGTCCTTGGCCAGCATGCTGAAGTGGGAGCTCAGTCTCTTAAAGATAGGATGTTGAGGTGTTTTCTTTGTGTAGAATCCACTCTGTTAGTGGAGGAAATCCAATTCGCATAATGGAAAATAGATTTGAAATATCTGGGCATTACTTTTCAATGCAGTTTGTTTTATGATTAGGATTAGAAAGGGACAGCGCATGCAAACATCTGCAACTTTCAATTACATCAATTGATGTATATAATTAAATTAAACAGAATCTATCTTGAGAGTTTCCTACTACGGCTCACCAGTTAATTTTTTTGGTGTCCTATTCTTTTTTAATGGACCATAAACCATATCTAATTGAATGAGATTTCTTTTAAAAAATTGTGAATTTCTTATCTATTTTATATAAATTTAATTTTCTTTAAGATAAAAAATGATATTAGAAAGATTATAAAGTTATTAAATTCAAATTGTTAATAATAGATTACCGAGAGAAATAGGTAAAAGGAATCTCCATCTAAGATTTAACAATTGGTCCATTTCCTTGAATCATTGATAAATCCCTCAACCAAATTCTTATTGAAAAATCATTTTCAATAACTTGTTGATCCCTAATAATTATAATATATAAGAAATTATAATATATAATAATATATAATATATAATAAAATATATATAATAATTAGAATATATATAATTTTATAATTTTAATTTATAATATATATAATTTTATAAAATGGATATTTATTATTATGCCCAAATAATCTGAGTTTAACTGTTCTTATCTATTTTAAAATAGATATATCAGTTAAACTTGTTCTATTTATTTTAAATAGAATAAATATTATGCTAATTTAATTTGCATCGTATGCTTTGGACCAAATGTATGCACGTATAATTTGTTAGACTTGTGCGTGTATACAATAATGCAGGATTGAATCCAAGATACAAATGAAAACAAAATCTTTTATTAAAAATCGGATGTCACTCAAATGAATTTTTTTGTACAATTGTAATAATTATTTAAAATATAAATTTTATAAATAACATTTTGCCATTAGAAGTAATATTAGGAGTGATACAAATCTTGAAGCATGGATGCAAAAGAAGATATCTAGCATCCAAGTTAGGCAACATAATATTGTTTATATCGGAGATCTATCCCTAAATTGATGCCTTGATAGTATAGTGCAACTATGACTAGCTATTCAATGGACGTTGCCAAAGTGTCTCTTAACTGATTTTTTACACATGTATAGCTGTCTCCCAATACACTCAAAACTGAATAGAGCTCAGAGAAGAAAAGCTTCGGGCCTCCTCCAAAAGAGTACCATAAAATCCATATTACGTCGACAAAGAATTTTTGTTTTGGGTGTTTAGTAAAATTACTCAGAATTTTGTCCAAAATATAAAAAAACTTAGTACTACTATAATACGATATTACTCTCTTTTATAGTTTGGTAAATTAGTTTTTTCAAATAATGACCAAGTTGAACGCTAAAATTTGAAAAGTAGTTTTTTATTTGACAAAAGATGAGGAGAGTATAATTGAGAATTTCAGTTCCGACTTGAAAGGTTTTCCTCAATATGAATTGTGATTAGACAATAACAAATAATTTATTTTCTTTACTCCCAAACATGATATTCATTTTGGCAAAACTTGTTCCCTTGGGAACATATAAAGAAGGGAATTGAAGGGGACCTTGATTTTGGAATGTATTTTCTGAGGAAACCAAAGGCTGGAATTAGAAAAGACAAATGGTTTTGGGAAACCAGTGTAAAAAACCAGAATGCCAACTGTGCCTATATTTGTTTCGAAGTCAACAGATTTGGCATGCGTATTTGTTTGTACATGGATATTTGTGTTTGTTTGCTCTCGTTACTATCTTGGGGGAAAAAAAAAAGAAAGAAAGAAAGAAAGGGAAAAGGAGGCCATTTATGTAGATAAATTCATGTGAAATAGCATTCTCAAACTGCATTTGGGCATCAAAGGATTAGAATCTAATATGGAACTGAACGACGACACTTCATATTTGAAAATTTTTCGCAAGAACATGCTGCTATTTTATTTTATTGAGTCCTACTGTTTCCTTCCTCACTCCTAACTCCCAAGCAAAAAATCCCTTTTTTTTTCGGGTAAACACAAGTTGCCCCTCAATCTGTGTACAAACGCGCTTTTAAGAAAATCTAAGTGAAACTATTTGATATTATATTTAACACAACAAAAGCTGCTTCCTTCCTTCCTTCCTTCCTTCAATTACATGCACAACCTCATGAAAAAAGTTCGGATTTTTATGATTGTGTAAACTTAAAATAATAATTGGTTCGTATTGACAATAAATATCTTCCACAAAAATATAATTGTAAAATATTTAAATAACAAAAAAAATTCGATTTATTCATCTTAAATGTTAAGGAGTAAAAGGGAAAAAGGAAGTTCCGTTACTACCTTGTCATATATATATATATATATATATATATATATATATATATATATATATATATATATATATATATAATCAATGTATACAAGTGACTTTTCATTCCTCGTACACCAGCCAGTGAAGTAAACGAAATTTACCTATAAAAAATATCTTCGAACTAGATAGATGAAGCAAGAGTAAAATTACACCCAAGATTAGAATGAGTTTCTGATAGGCAAGCTCATTTACCTACTCAATGGTACAGCAGAAGCCAGTGTCAAGGAATGAAATTACCATCCATTAGCAACTTAAAAATCTCAAAAAAAGCAGCACACATTATTATATAACATTGAAAAATCTTGGCTAACAATATGATGTTAATCAACACTGACAACCACCCCCCCAAAAAAAAAAAAAATTCAGTTTAAAAACCGGTAAGAAGCATCTCCATAAAATTCTATATAACCAAATAACACCATCTTGTCTCCCTAACAAATTTGGCGAGTAGGCTTGTTCCAAGAGGTACTTCAGTAGTAAGCCTTGCGAGGATTGTTCTGTAGAGACAAATAACCAGATAAATAAATAAGATCATCGATTATGGAGCCTCCCAGACATAACCACTCAAAGTGCATAAGAACAAAGACAAATCAGGATAGATACCAGAGGGTTGGGCCTGTAACGATAGCCAAGCATCATCCGCTTTTTGTACTGTTCATATATATCATCATCAGCGGTCACCTCCCCAGGATTGTGAGCACCAACCCCCAAATTATCATTCTTAACTTCACCCGCCATGATTGGATCTGAAATACCCTTTCTGGAGCCGCCCAGACCCTCACCTGAACTTCAGATGATTGTTAGCGCAAAAAAACATATGGGGCAAGGCGATCAAAGTCATCAAACATTTTCTCAAACCAAACCCAAATAAATCATGGTACTCAGACAAAAGATAGGCTTGAGTTGAGCACCCAACTTTTTTCCCCACAGATTCTACAAGATTATCATGTTGCGATCAAGTATATCATTAAAAAGAAAAAAAAAAGAAAAAGGAATCCCAATAGGTGATGATGGGGGCTAGAGTAAAAAATTCTTCAGCAATTCAGCGTGAAATACATCTACACTGGAGAAGATGAAAAAACAAAGAAAAGCACCTTCTTTCCAACCCATCCTAGACAACAGCTTGTGGCCCACATTATCAGCCTGAATTTTGGCCCTAGCTGCAGCTTCCTTGGCAGCTTTCTGTGCTGCAGCA
Organism: Sindora glabra; assembly: GCA_020226215.1. Taxonomy (NCBI): domain Eukaryota; kingdom Viridiplantae; phylum Streptophyta; class Magnoliopsida; order Fabales; family Fabaceae; genus Sindora; species Sindora glabra. The sequence goes on from CM035226.1 coordinate 83,710,114, forward strand.
TCATTACAGTTAGCCAAGAACTTCTCAAGTTCTTCTGGGGGAATGTAATCACCCATGTGATGACCCTTTTTCCCAGGACCTGTAGCCCCAAAAAGAAGCAACATATAAAATTATTCCATAAAAAATGGAAAGCAAGCATCGGGAAATAATTCTACTACAAGACCAAGTACTTGATATCTAGTAGCAATGAGAAAAAGAAATGAACCTTGAAGAGAGGCAGGAGGGGGCATCTCATCTTTTGACAGCTTAGGTTGTCTCCTCTTCTCTTCTTGTGCGGCTTTGTTCATGTAGAACTCCATTAATGCTAATGAATCAGCATTTGATGATGCACTGGGCTCACCTATAACAGATAAAAACATTGCATAGAAAGAAAATTGCACACCAAGTTCAGGGGAAGATTTGGAAAACTGAAGGGTCAGACAATAAGTGGTCTGGATCTGTGTTTTCTCTGAAGCAAATGACACATCAATAATTTTTGATTCATTATTACCCACTACACCTGTGGCCCTTATCAGATTGACAATTACACTCAATATGAGAAATATATGCAGCTATAAGAGGTATATATTGTAAATACAGCAAGATCATTATGGCATTTATATTACACTTACCAGTATTGCTTACCAAAGCTCCTTGAGAAGCTCTTAAATCATTAGCACTCTCATACAAAGCAGATGCAGGGATTTGGAAGGTTGAATGCTGCTGAGATGATCTCTGAGGACCATTTGTTGATCTAGAAGATGAAGTGCTTGTACCACCTGCATACAAATGTGTCCAATGGTGTACTAACCCAATATAAAAATAAACTATCCGGCAATAAAAAGAGGATGTGCTATGAATCATATGAAAGCGCCATATCATAACAATACCATTAAAGCCACAACCATCACAGATGCCCCTAGCTAAGATATGCATATCAAGATAAAAATAAGAACACAAGAACAATCATCTACGTGAAATTGCACCAAGAGATTGGCACCAAGGCACAGACCTAGTATGAATGTCTCAGAATTTCAGCAATGTAATTTGTAAACCCAATAATTCTACTTGACAGGATTAAACTATACATGAAAAAGGTAATTCCATGGGATAAGGTTTGGGGCAATTTTTTTATTGAATTAAAGCAGAAGACTATAAGCCATCCAGGCAACCAAGCCAAGATCTAGACAATAACTTCAATGGATAGAAACAAATTTCCAGTCCGAGTTTTGACTATAAATTAGACCTAAGCCTCCATCAAATTTCCCATTTACTTCCTTGACAGTTTAGTTACTCAAATTACATCCTCTTTAATCTTATCAATTAGTCAATTCTATACAGGGTCGTTGCACTTTACAACTAAACATGTATAAAAAAAAAAGTCTTATTAAGTGTACATATACATATGACATATGACATAACACAATAGATATTAACCAAATTTTATAATTTAGGCTAGACACTTAAATGAGGTTCATTTTTATACAATTGTACATAGATACTAACCACTGCAAGAGGTCTGTGATTCTTTGGACTGCGCAAGAGCCTTTTCCTCTTGAGCAAGCTGGTACTCATAATATTTGTAATCAGAGCATTTCACATCAAACAAGAATCTACAAGTCAAAACAAACAACATTCAGATTTTTATTAAATGTATTGAAAAATAGGCCAAATGTTGATGACTTGTACTCATTTCATCAAGCAAAAACCTCAAATGTACACTGAATATTCATGAAGTATAGACTGATACCAAATAGCATCATAAAAGTCCATATCATTGTTTTACTTTTTCCCTCTACAAATCAATGGTCCTTCAAACACGCTTCACTCTCCAAAGTATACCTAGAATTTAGAGAATCTGAATCCCCATCACATGCATAGGTTAATATTTCCAATATGAAATTCAATTAATATTTTGGCCTAAAGATAACAAGGATATTTATCCTGACATCAACATGTAAGCAGGTTCAGGGGCAACAAGAATTTGATACTGGTAGGCTAATAACAATGATTAAGAATCTTTAAGAAACTAGTAAAAATTTGGGAACATTTTCCTGTAAGGATTTAAAATCATTTTGCAAATAGAGTTCCAAATTTTTGAAATCTGAGGGCAACATATCAATTTTGAATGGAAAAAATATGGATTCAAAGAAAATAGTATTTATAAAACTTTCTAAACTTACAAATACAGGTTTTAAAATTCTCAGAATTGGATTGGTTATATGCAAGAATGTATAGAGTTCAACAAAACTTACTTAAAGGGCGTATCCCCAGGATTCTTTTGACGTGTAACATCCTCAAATTGCCTTCCATTTTTAGCCACAAAACTTGCTAGCTTGTCAGCAACTTTCTTCACTGTAGGATCAGTTGGGGAAGGAGGTGCTGCATATCACTTATAAAATTGATTAATACCGTGAGCATGAACAAGGAAATGCAAATTACTGTTGTAGCAGGAGTGCCACATGTTCCAAATCTTTCATTGAACATCTCTTTCCATCGTTCCTGATAGGCAATTAAGGTATAGGCTGCATTCATGAGACAAAAGTATTCAAGACATTTTATCCTCTTTGCTGCATGTGGCTTCAAAGAGCAAAGAGGGAATATACCCAATTGACCAAATGAAGAACCATGCTTAACGTGGAGCACAACTCTACTTTCACAAGAAAAATACAGGGGAAAAACTAACATGCTTGTAACTATGCCCAAGCTGACTAGGTCTTCCTCTGGCTAAATATCCCAAAGGCAAGACACCTACTACACAAAAATATCCCTTTCCACCCTACCTCTGCTAGCGTGGATAATAAGAAGGATATGTATACATAACAAAATTTTCCCTCCTCCCTTCCATAAGTAAAAAATTGCATGGTTTTTGAGATAAAATTTACCCAAAAAAAAAAAAAAAGAAAAGAAAATCTCATAAACAAATAGTTATTCACAACTAAGTTCCTTAAGAATGCATAGAAAACATAAACAGATTCTCATTCAAAACCAAGAAAATATCAGGCATAGCATTTAAGATGGAAATCAGAAACAGATAAAAAAGGACAGATTCTACAAGAACAATCTGAAAGCTACCCAGAGGACAGAAGGCAAATTAAGAACCCAAAACATAGTCAACAGATAAAATCTCAATGAGTTAAAACCAAATCTCAGGCATGCAAAAGCAAAATCTGCATAACAGCAAATAATCTAGCACAACAAAATATATGCAAAATATGGAACAATTATTTTATGTTCATTAGTAAATCAAGCAAAAAAATGTGATCAACCAAACTCTCATATCAACAGAAGCCAACTAGATGTGAATAGTTTACATAAGCAGTAATTACCAACATCAAGTTGTATTGATGACAGCTCAGTGCTATCCTCTTGAACCAATTTCTGCCGTTTTGATGGTACATCACTTGAAATGTCACCAGTATCGGCTTCTTCTTCATCCTCATCAGCACTTAACTTGATGGGTGGTGGTGCTATTTTCGACTTGTTTTTTAAACTAAATGCAAGTTTGCCACTGGAACTAGACTGGGAAGATTTCCTCGTATCATTAGCCTTATTAATGGATAGGTTAGGCGTTAAGGACCCTGACACAATTTTGATTGGCTTAGACTCCTCTAATTTGGCAGTTTTCTCCTTCTCCTGCTCTTGTTGTAGTTGCTTAAACCTCTCCATGAATGAACCATCATTCGCAAAGAGGCTAGAAGGCACACCTTTGTCCATCAGAAAATGGCCAATAGTAATATGTGCAGCAATTTACTGTTTGAACAGCTAGCTTCAAGGCTGTCTAGATATGCAGTTGAATTCTAGGTCAAATTTGGTAATATTTTGTAATAAAGAAAATATATAGAAAATGAACACCAAACCAGATACCATCAAACCATAAACACCTTCGATTCAAAACATAAAAGGTAACTAAACACCCAATGACAAGTTGACAACACTAATTTTCACTCAGAAAATGAAACAGAGTAGTATAAAATATCCTTAATCATGAATATTGTAATATAAACAGTGGAACAACAAAAGTCATGAAATGACTAAGATTCTTTTAAATTGATTCGACTAGATAATGAAAATGACAGTGACAGAATTAACCATGATAGACATTTCATGCTTCTAATTCGCAAATGCCTGCATGGAACATCTAAAGAAAGCCCATCACCTAACGCATTCCAGGATTCCTCATATCAGGAGTTTCATACATGCCAAAGAACAAAATCCAGCTTACTATCCAAATTAGTAGTGGCCTTTGTGTTAGTAAATAGGTTCCACATCTATTATATTCTACTATATGTACCCTGTATTATAATATATATAGTGACTGCCTGACTCAGTTGAGAATAGGGCAATACAAATTTCTCTCTTATTTAACATGGTATCTAGAGCCTTCCAATAATCCTTCACCTATCTCAATCAACAACCCAACTCTTTCTCTCTCTCTCTTCTTCCTCCTTTTCATTTTTTTTTTCTTTTATGTGTGACTAAGGTCACGGTGGGATCAGCGGCACTCTAAGCCGCTTATTGGTGGAAGCCCAGGCCTCCGGATTGCTGTTTGGTGGCGGCGTACGGCGTCGTACGGAATTCGAGACCAGAACAGCACTGTTCAAGGCCGTAGAAGCAGAACCGGAGCCGGTACGGAAGGTCTGGGTACACCGGACAACAGATCGGGCCGAGACGGACCCGGCTAGGCGGCGCGTGGCATCACACGCGCGTGTGTACGGAGGCGCGTGAAGCCCACGCGCAGAGGCAAGTGGCGGCGCGTGGCGGCGCGTGCGACATCTTCGGGCGGAGATCTTCCGTCTGGTGCTGTTTCGGAGGACTCTGAAGGGTTCTATAAGGTTGGTTGTGCAGTTTCGTGTCCTCAGGTGGCATTTTCTATTTTCTGGATAATTTTCTCCTGGTTTTTTTGCTGTGCTGGCTGGATATGGATACTAGTTCTGATTTCATGAACGATTCTGAGGGTCCCAATGGTTCTGGAAACTCAAGGAGAGAATTTAGATCTAATTTTTCAGAATTATTACCAGTTGGTGGAAAAATAACAGAGCGGAAGTTAGATATTGAAGGGCGACAGTATGTTACCTGGAAAAGAGCAATTGAATACTATTTTGATGAAGTTCGTATGACACATCACTTGACTCAAGAGCCACCCATAGAAGATCCTGATCAACAATGGATCATAGAAGATCGTCGGTTGTTCAGGTTGGTTTGTAATACTTTAGCTACTGAAGTTGAAGATAACACGGCTCATTGTCGTACTGTTAAGGAGTTATGGGAGTCTATTGAAGGCCTATATTCGAAAAAGGATGATCTGAATCAGGTATATGATTTGACTGTGTCCTTGTTTCAATCAGATGAGAGAGGTAAGACCAATGCTCAAATTTATACTGAGTTCAATCGTATTTATGAACAATGGAATTCTCTGCTGCCTATTAGTAGTGATGTTAATGCAATGCGTTCTCAGCGAGAACAACTAGCTGCTTTGTGTTATTTGATGCGTTTACCTCCTGAGTTTAGCACCGCACGACAGCAGGTCTTATCTAGTTCTGAGCCCCTCACCCGGAAAACAGCTTATTATCGAATTCAGAGAGCATCCAAAGATATTTCTTCCTCCTCTCCATCTTCAAATATGAATGAGTCAGCAGCATTAGTTGGCTCAGGTGCTCGTGGAGGCCGTGGTAATTCTAGAGGTGGTAGGGGAAGAGGAAGAGGGCGAGGACATGAAGGAGGAAGAGGAGGTGATTGGCAGAATAACTCTAGTGAAGGAAGGAGAGGAGGTGATTCAGTTGTGATTTGCTATCATTGTCAAGAACAAGGACACATCAAGAAATTTTGTCCGAAGTTGGTAGGAAGGAATACCCAGCAGTCCAGGTTTGCTCATATGGCACAAGAGTCAGAAATCAATGGTAAATTATTATCTGATAGCGAATATGCTGAGTACTTGCAATTAAAGGCCTCTGTACAGCCGCCACCCACCCAACCTACTGCCACCATAGTTCACACAGGTAATTCTACTGCATGTCTATCCCATTCCAATTCTAGATGGGTCATTGACTCTGGGGCTACTGATCATATGACGGGTCAAACAGGTATACTATCTTCCTTTACTAATTCTCATCCTTCACATGTTACCTTAGCTAATGGGTCTACTGCTTCTGTTGTTGGAAGTGGCATGATCAATCTCACCTCTGATATCTCTTTATCCAATGTTTTGTGCCTCCCAAATTTTCCATTTAATTTACTTTCAGTTAGCCAAATTACCCGTGCTTATAATTGTGGTGTTTTCTTCTTTCCTGGTTATTGTGTATTTCAGGATCTGTTGACGAAGAAGATTTTTGGTAGGGGATATGAATCTGGGGGATTATACGTGCTGGATGACAAAGTTTCTCAACCAATTGCTGCTGCTGCTACCCCCACTCTACATCAATTACATTGTCGCCTTGGCCATCCCTCGTTGCTCTCTTTACGAAAATTATGTCCTAGCTTAGCATCTGTGTCTCATTTAGATTGTGAGTCTTGTCAATTTGCTAAACAGCATCGCCAATCTTATGTTTCTAGAGTTAATAAGCGGGTTTCATCCCCCTTTGAGTTAGTACATTCAGATATTTGGGGGCCTTGCCCAGTTATTTCAAAGTCTGGTTTTCGTTATTTTGTGACTTTTGTGGATGATTATTCGCGAATGACTTGGCTCTATTTAATAAAGAATCGTTCAGAGTTATTTAATGTTTTTTGTACTTTTCATGCTGAGGTTACAAATCAATTCCAGACAACTATTCGTAATTTTCGCAGTGATAATGCTAAAGAGTATTTCTCTTCACAGTTTTCAGCTTATTTGTCTCAGCATGGTATAATTCATCAGTCTTCCTGTGCTGTCACTCCACAACAAAATGGAGTAGTTGAACGAAAAAATCGACATTTATTGGAAGTTTCTCGGGCACTTTTATTTGAAATGAAAGTTCCTAAAATTTTTTGGGCAGATGCTGTTTCTACAGCCTGTTTTCTCATCAATCGCATGCCTTCTTCTATTCTTGATGGTCAGGTACCTTTTTCTATTCTGTTTCCTTCTAAGCCTTTTTTTCCTATTTCCCCCCGTATTTTTGGGTGCACCTGTTTTGTTCATGATCACCGTCCCCAGGTATCGAAATTGGATCCTCGGTCTTTGAAGTGTGTTTTTCTTGGCTATTCTCGTACTCAAAAAGGGTATCGATGTTTTTCTTCTAAGTTAAATCGTTATATTATTTCTTCTGATGTTTCATTTTTTGAGTCTACCCCATTCTTTGGGTCGTCTCCCTCTTCCTCCTCCTTGCCAGGACCAGATCATGTTGATGAATACTTCCTTGTCCCTCCTCCTTCACTAGACTCACAAGTTCCTCCACCACAAAATTTGGTTCGACCTCCAATTCAGTTTGTTTATTCTCGTAGAGTGCAGGTACCACCAGCAGCTCCTCCACCGATTATGCAACAGCCATCTGATCCAGCCTCACTTTCCCACGGTCCGTCAGCTTCATCTCCTCTACCGGCTTCTTCCTCAGCAGATCCGCCCCTTGTGTCTTCTGATTTGGATCTTCCGATTGCTCACCGAAAAGGTACCCGTACTTGCACTCAGAAAGGTAACCCTCACCACCCTTATTCCATCTCCACCTATGTCTCTTATTCTTCTTTACCTGCTTCTTCTCGAGCCTTCATTGCTTCTTTAGATTCTATTACTGTTCCTAAGTCCTATTTTGAAGCTCTTTCTCATAATGGGTGGCGTGCTGCTATGGAGGAAGAAATGTCAGCTCTTGAAGCTAATCAGACATGGGATCTTGTGCCTTTACCTGATGGTAAACAAGCCATTGGTTGCAAATGGGTCTTTACCGTCAAAGTGAATCCAGATGGTTCTATTGCTCGTTTAAAAGCACGTCTAGTTGCTAAAGGTTATGCTCAGACCTATGGTATTGATTATTCAGAAACTTTTTCCCCTGTGGCCAAGATTACCTCTGTTCGTTTACTCATCTCTCTTGCTGCTACTCATGATTGGTCGCTTCATCAATTGGATGTTAAAAATGCCTTTTTACATGGCGATTTGAATGAGGAAGTGTACATGGAGCAACCACCTGGATTTATTGCTCAGGGGGAGTGTGGAAAGGTATTACGTTTAAAAAAATCATTATATGGGTTGAAACAATCTCCTCGAGCTTGGTTTGGGAGATTCAGTGAAGTAGTGACAGAATTCGGAATGAAGAAATGTGATCATGACCACTCTGTGTTTTATAGACAGTCTAGTTCAGGATGTATTCTTTTGGCTGTATATGTTGATGATATTGTGATTACAGGAAGTGATAAGTTGGGGATCTCACAATTGAAAGCCTTTCTTCAAGCTAACTTCCAGACTAAGGACTTGGGAGTGCTTCGTTATTTTTTAGGCATTGAAATTGCTCGAGGGAGAAAAGGGATTTTCTTATCCCAAAGAAAATATGTGCTTGATCTCTTGAATGAAACAGGAATGATTGGAGCTAAACCATGTGAGAACCCTATGATTCCAAATATTAAGCTTAATCCACAAGATGGGGAATTACTTGAAAATCCTGAACAGTACAGGAGATTGGTGGGAAAATTAAACTATCTTACTATAACTAGGCCTGATATTGCCTTTCCAGTAAGTGTAGTTAGTCAGTTTATGAACTCCCCAAGGACTTCTCACTGGGATGCTCTTACACACATTTTGAAGTACTTGAAGAAAGCACCTGGTCGAGGAGTCTTATATAAAAATCATGGTCATTGCAGAGTGGAGGCTTTTTCTGATGCAGACTGGGCCGGATGTCCTATAGATCGGAGATCAACTTCTGGGTATTGTGTATTTGTTGGAGGAAATCTTGTATCATGGAAAAGTAAGAAGCAAGCAGTTGTATCTCGCTCCAGTGCAGAATCTGAATACCGTGCTATGGCTCATGCTACATCTGAACTTGTATGGATTAATTATCTTCTTCAGCAACTTGGCATCAAGACTCATGGGATTATGCAATTATGGTGTGACAATCGAGCTGCTACTCACATTGCTTCAAATCCAGTTTTTCATGAACGAACTAAACATGTAGAAGTTGACTGTCATTTTATTCGACAGAAGTTACAAGAAGGAATTATTAGTCTTAGACATATTAGAACAGGGGAACAATTAGCTGATTTATTTACTAAAGCTCTTCCGGGAAAACGGGTTGATGAAATTTGTAACAAGCTGGGCATGATTGACATCTATAGCCCAGCTTGAGGGGGAGTGTTAGTAAATAGGTTCCACATATGTACCCTGTATTATAATATATATAGTGACTGCCTGACTCAGTTGAGAATAGGGCAATACAAATTTCTCTCTTATTTAACACTTTGGATAAGACCATTTTTAACATAGCAACAATGCAATTCCAGCTCACTGACGACCACTTTTACTTGGATTATTGAGCATTAACCCAATAAAGCAGAGGGCAAGCACTTCCGTGAAAATTCTAGAGTACAACCACTATTAGAGAAGCAAACCAGTACCATGTGTCACACAACTACCTGACCATTTACAACTACCCAGTATTGATCCTATTCTGATATTCTAGCTACTTGAGACAATGTAAATCCAAGTATATGATTTTCCCAGAAACATGCATATACCATTACCAAACTCAGGACCAGTAATATAATTTCCCAGAAAAGATTCTCGCCCACCCAAACCAAAGAAAAATTCCTTAGCCAGTATTTCCATTCCATTCCGGGTATCATGCATATAGCTCTATACAAAATCAGTAAACTTATTAAAACTAACTTCACTAACCCAGGAATCTCATGGCAGTAGTTGCCGATGTCATAACCCATCCACCGATGCAATTATGCAGAGAATCGACGCAACCAGATTAGCAATTACAAGTAACAAAATACAATGAACTAAAATTCCCAACACCTCTTCATGATACAATCGAATAAATCTAAGAGGTTCCCAAAATACAAACCCTAGAGGCGTCCAGTTCCACCTCCCCTTAATCCCAATAAACAGAATCCATAACTGTGAACAAAACGTAAGAATAAAATCGTAGAACAAAGTTGATGCCAGAAATATAACAGACAAACCTAATAGGCCCCTCTATGAAATTTGATTGGATTGGGAAAAGCTGATCTTGCGAATCAGACAGAGAGTTCACCCTAATCGGCAACCTCAGACTCAAAGTAAAGAGATTTCTTAGGGCTACCGTGTCAGCAATATCGCCGTGTGAGGAGGAACGACCCTAGAGAGGAGAGAGCCAAACAAACCAACGACCAGGAATCGGTGAAGCTATGTCTGTGTATAGAACAGGCTTTTCTCCACGGGAATATTGATTAAATGGGGAATTCTAAAGTGCCCAGGATTTCTAAACCCCGGGTGGTATGGCACAATCTCATCCATTGAATGAAATTACTAAAGACTTAGGTAATCTCATTCAATGGATGAGATTGTGACACATACCCAAAGTTTAAAAATCCCCCAGGGCACTGTAGTCTTCCCCTAAATAGACTAACATAATTTATACACCGACGTATATTACATTCGCATATTCTAGTATTTAACTTAATTACATTTAATTTTTTTTTATTTTTACAAAGTGAATTTTTTCATGTATTAAATTTTTTTGTTATGTATTAAATATTTAATACTTTTATTGAATTTTACATTTTTTGAACAAAAAGTATTAAATTTAATAACTCATAACTCATCAATAAAATTAATTTATATATGCATGGCCTTTTTACAAGGATAATAATATCCATAATCTCAGAGTGATGATTAGAGTTTTTTTTTTATAAATATATATTTATCTTTCTTATTTTTAAAAATAAAAGAGATAAATATGAATATTAAGATATGAATATATTTTTTAAAATAAAAAATATAAATACAATTAAATTAATTTTTAGAGGAGATAAGTGTAATTTGCATAATTTTAATAATACAAATTGGTCATGTAATCTATACTTAATTATTTTAGCCTAGTTTAATTTATTCGCAAAGTCACAAGGAGAGGTAATTAAAGTGATGTTCTAAATTTTTGTTGGTCCCTTTCGATTTTAGCTTTCACCACCTGTTTTGTTTTGTGTAATAAATAAATTAATTTATAATTTATTAATTTAATTAATAAATTATACATTAATATTTAAAAATATTTCACATATTAATTTATAAAAAATAAAATTTGATTTAATAAAATGCTTTAAGTAACTTATAGTTTATAATTCATCACTTCTTCAATTTTTATTAAACCTATCATTATTTTTTATTAATTTAATTTTAACATAATTATATTCTTATTTTAAATTATAAATATATAAAATATATATGTAAATATAATTAATGATATTTTAGAAATGGATAAAAAATATTACACACTTGTGTACTATATGTTTTTTATATTCTCATTTTGGTATAAAATAACAATTAAATTTTTTAATTAATTTATATGATTTTTAATATATAACCTTGAAATTAAAAAAATAAAGTTATAAACGTGTGCATTGTGTAAAGCTAATATACTGATATTATACTTGATTTTGAATTTTCTTATATAATTAACTACCTTCTTGTCACGTTTTTTGCACGTATTTAGAGACTTTACTTTTTATTTAAAAAATAAAGATGAGTTTGGTAACAATTTGATAATTAAGTTGGTGAAAAAGGGTATAATGTGCTTGATAGTATTTAGATAATTTTAAATATTAACTTTTATCAATTGATATCATTAAATATCAATCAATATGGAACTCATGCTTACTTAAATAATTTTATATATAATTTTTTTAAGTAAATAGATGGAACATAAGCTCAAAAAAGATTGAATTATTTTTTAATTATAAATTAAAGTGATTAAAATCTTACGTAATAGTCTTTTTTTAAGCTTGTAATATATAAATTAAGATTTTATGAAATGAAAATTGAGATGGGATAATACATGAAAGACGGGAGGGTTGCATGAGAAAGAAAAAGAAGCAATTATAAATAGTGGATGAAAAAACTATATTTGAAAATTGAAAATACAGGAGAGAAAGAGAAAGAAATGAGTTAATGAGTATTTTTAAAATTTATATTAAAATTTTGAAATATGATAATTGAATTAAAATTATGATATCATCCTTAAATTTCTTAAAATTTAGAACATATAAATATGTGCTATTTAGGAAATAAAAGAATGGAGTCCATTCCTCTCCGGTCTTCTTTCTAATAGTATAGATAAATTATATTAAAAATTTGAATTCTTAAAATTTTAAATATTTTAAATATTAAATCATTTATTATGTTTGAATTGAAGAATTCAAATTATTAATTTATTAGGTGCGTAAAAGCTTTTATTTATATGATTTTAATTAAAATCATGATTTTTTACAATTTATAATAAAAAAGGATATGAGTAATTTTGAAAAATTAATAACATTTTTAGAAATATAAAATATAAATTAAATATAGAAATATAACATAAATAAGAATTTGAGAAAATATTATCAATAATATTTATATTAAACTAAATGTAAGAACGTCATATTTTGAGGAATCTAATTATCAAAAATCATATTTTTAAGAATGTGCATATTTTCAAAAATATAAAATTTTATAAATCAAATACCTTACAAACTTATAAAGGACAATATTGAAATTTCCTTATTTTGGAGTGGCTTTACAACTCTTTGCCACAAATCTAATATGAAAAGCACACATGGTATAGTGGCACTCAATTTTCTTTGTGAGATTTTTATTCTTTCAAGTTTTTAGTATGAATCTAGAATCTTGTGTTGTATTAAGTAGTTTGTCATTCTTATTACCATAAAAAATGAAAAATGCATGTGTTGAAACAATACTGTTGTAGCTAATCTTCCTAGTTAATATTAAAGGATATTACTATTTTTATATTAGGTTATTCTTAGAATAAGTGTACTTTACTTACTTTTATAAAGAAAGTGACCATTCCTTGCATTTGTTCACTCCTTTTAATAGATTATTCTTTAAAAAAATTCATTCAAAAAATCATTCCTTAATTATTATAATATTTTAAGTAAGTTAAAAGTTTTAAAATTTAAATTAATTCATTGTTAATGTAAGATATCCCATACTATCAGTGAATAAAAAAATATATCATTAAGACTCCATTTGTAAATTATAAGATTATTTTTTAAGGAAAATCTCACTTCTTTAGTATATAAATGAAAGATTATCATGCGTGATTATATGTTGTGATTAACAAGAATATTCCTAAAGTCATGATAGTTGAGGAAAATATTTTTTTTTAAAAGAAGAATTTATCTTTGACCAAATTTGTTATATTCAATATTAAATATATTAACTATTTTTTACTATCGTTATAATTCATAATTATATTTTTATGAAAAATATTTTCTATCAAAATAAATAAAACTTAAAAAGTTAATAATAATGAAATTTTTTTAATAATAGTGAAGAAGTTTTAATAATTTTTTAACAATATAATAACAAAATGATAGTATAAAAATAAATTATATTAACAATGGATCAAATTTAAATCCAAAGTTAAATATATAAGGAATATATTGATTGAACTAATTATATATTCAATTTTTAATAAAATCATTTGAAAAATAAAATTAAATATATTTATATTTTATTAATACTTTCTTCATATTTCATATCAATTTTTGAGTGTTATATTACAAATTAAATAAATATGTATCAATTATAATTTTGTTAATGATCTATAAAACATATGCTTTTCTCTTTCTTTTATCTATGCTATCGAGTAGTAGAGATATAACAAAATATATTTTCCTTTCATTATAAAAATATTATAAATAAATCAAATGTTTTATTTAATCAAATTAATTTGCTATATATTCTATTTTTAACTCTTATTACTTTACAATTCACACACAACTTCTTTTCTTTTTATTTGTTATTTTGCATGTGTTTCCTTTTTTATTATAAAAAATAGTATATATATAACACAATTTTATTTTTTGTTATAAAAAATTTTCAATAAGTTAGAGATTAATTTAATTGAGTTAATTAATTATTATTTTTTAATTCTTTTTACTTTACAGGTGACACGTTATCTTCTCTATTAAATTCTTATTTCTTTGAATGCATTTTCTTTTGTTTTCATGTCTATTTTTTTACCTTTTATAGTTTATATATTAATATCACAAAATAATATAAATATGACGTGATATCTTTAAGTTCCGAAACTTATTAGGCAAAAAAAAGTGTGAAAGTTTTTATTTGCTTAGTTTTTATATATTTTTTATTATATTTATTTTTATGTTGAAGATTTTCATTTGTTTGTGGATTTAAATTGTGAAAACTGATACTTGGTAACAAAAATTAATGGATTTTGTATACTTTTATTTAGCCAAAAATAATATACATGCTGAAAATTTGTAACTCATAAATTCAAATGTATGATTATAAAATGAATATAATAAATTAGATTTTAATATTTTCATAATATTAAACTCATTTAAAATTTATTTATATAAATAAAACTTTAATTTAGATGAAAATTATTTTACACAAGCATTCAATCTAACAAACACGTCCAGATACACAAACACACACACAGAGCGGACAATTACCCAAATAAAAATAGCAGGAGAAAAAAAATACAAAATATTCTTTTCAATTTTAGAATATTTTTATTTTCTCCCACAACTTAAAAAATTTACAATCAAAGCTTTGGACTATACAAAGCATTAAAATTAATGTTTACTATTAATTTAATTAACTATTTTATAAAATTATGTAAGTTTTGCACAATTTTTTTAAACAAGAATTACATTATTATTATTATTATTATAAATTGATTTAGTATATCATTTTTCATACATAATTTTATATTCATTTTCATGCTTTTAATTAAAGTTTTATATTTTAATTTTTATTAATTATATGATGTAAAAATGATCCGTAAAAAATGACATGATAAACTATCCTCAAATGGTATTTGATACTTGGGTCCAAAAAGTTCATAAAAAACTAATGTGATAATATAAGTTGGTTAATTAAATTGAAGATGTACGTTAATTCTAAAATTTTATAAAAATTAAGGCTTCAATTGTTTGTTTTTAAACTTGTGAATGTAAAATTCAATCACCACAAAATTGAATGTAGTATTTTATAATTTTCTTTCAAATATCAAAATAAAAATACTGTCCAAAATTGGATTAAAAAATTAAATATGTAGAAAAAACTTATAAGTCGTAGGCTGATTCGTTTATCCCTGAAATTTTGCTGACGTGAGCCTTTATATTGGAAGCTCATTTAAATGTGGGCTGATTTTGGTATGTTCAATAAAATCTATAGCTCACATAAGTCAATTTGCAAGCAGACCCACATTATTTTTTTCTAAAAGAAAATTCTAAATTTTTAATTCATGCAAAATTAACTTTTTGATTATACAAAGTTATGTTATGAATTATTTTTAGATGATAATTTTAATTTTGTGAGTATTTTATAATTTATATATATGTGTATTTTTTTTAAAGATTATATATATCTTTTAAATGTATTATGATATATTAATGAATGGATTTGTGATGTTTTAAAATGATTTAAAAATTTTTATTACTTAAAATTTAAAAATATTTAAACTTAAAAAAAAGAAAAAAAATTGTAAGCTATTGTAGATCAAATTAAAATCATTATATTAGTGGTTCACGAATTACGCAAATTAGATTAGGCTGACCTGTGAAAGAGGTGGCTCATAGATAGACCAATCTCTACTCGAAACAGTCTACACTAAAGTTTTATTTCATGTAAATAATTGATAAACTAATTGATAGTTAATAAGTTATTTAATAACTAATAAATTAATTGATAACTGATAATTAATAACTTATAACTGATAGTTGATAAATTAGTTAAAATATATTGTAAAATTAGTTATTAAATTAGATAAAATTACAAAATGATATAAAAGAACATATTAATAAAAATAGATATATAATTAAAATAATTTATATTTATTTAAAAATTAAATTATATTAATGTAATTGAAAATTTTAAAATAAAAGTATAATATTTAATATTTAATTATATTTTATAAACTTATATATTTATTTATATAATTTTTATTTTATTATTTATTATAAAATTATAATTATTTAAAATATGATGAATTATATTTTATGATATTATTTATTTACATGTATATTTTTATATATTTATAATTTAAAATTATGATATAATTATGTTAAAATTTAATTAATTATATTTTATGAAAATTATTTAGATTTATATTACAAAAGGTATGAATTATAAATTAATAAAAAGAATAATGATAGATTTGGAAAGAATTTTAAAAAATAGTAACATATAAGTTATAAATTATTTTAGGTAACTTATTAAATTAGAATTTATAAATTATTCTAGGTAGCTTATAAGTAATGCGGAAAATATCTCTAAAAATTAATTTATAACTTATAATTTAAGATTTAGAATTTAGTGCATTTATATAAGTTATAAGTTAGTTTATTTATTACATGAAATGAAGCTAAAAAAATAATTGGGTATATGTGCACTGCTTTGTAACTTTGTAAGTTGGTATTGAATGAAACGTAGAAATGAATAATTGAGGGGGTTGACCTCAAAGCAGCGAACTTGGGCTCGCATACGCTGTTACAGGGACTTCCTTGGGGATTAATTGAATAGAATAAAAAGGGGGCTGATTCTGCATAGTAGAAGGAAAAGTGGGCTTGGTGCTAATGGACACTACTGGCCTCAAATCCTTAAACGTAGCAACTCCTCTCCAATGTCGTCCTAAAGCTTGTTTCTTTCGACCCTCCAGTTTAGTTCAGCTCAGAAACGCTATCCGTCTCTCTCTTTCTTCGCCCCGTCTATCTCTTCTGTGCTCCCGCAGTAATCCTCATTCCTGATTCTCTCTCCTTTAGCATTCTCTGTAGTATGAAAATTGCTTAAAATTTTATCTGGGTATGTGACATTATGTAGTATTAATCAGTGTAAGGTTGTTTTTTGACAGATGGGTCAGCTGAGACGAGCAGGGAAGGTTGTTTGCCACAAGGTGTTGGCCAGGGAGTAGACGAAGTTGTGCGTTCTAAGCTTCTTCAGGTTGTTCTAGTGTCTCCTCAGGTAAGATCTAGATAAGGATGGATTTTTTTCCCTCTTAGCCACGTAGTTTGTAGCTATGTTGAAAATGCACATCGTGTGTTTAAGTGAATGTGTGTTTGTCAATAGCTTTTGTTGGTTACTAGAATTAAGGTGCTGTAATGTCATATGGATTTACTGAGGATATATTAAACTGACATCTTATTTGCTTTGGGTGCATTAAAAATGACTGAAGAGCTTTGGATGACAATATACGATTGATATATTCACCAACATGAATTCTTGGATGGTGGAGTTATGCTGGAATTTAATAGTTTATCAAGTAGGAACTGAAGCTGAGATGATGAAGGGCCAAGTCCTAACATCCCTAGTTCGTATAGTTGTTGATTGGATTGGGATCTTTTCACCTTTTGAAAGAGTTTAAATTAAACTCACCTTGGAGTAAGAATCATGATTAACATCAATATGATGATTCACTGAGATAATAAGTCGGTCTATGCTGTTAACCTTAGCCCCATTAAGAAGTTTTGATAATAACAAAACATTTTGATACTATTGAATTTGGTATTTTTTCAATTAGAATCTTAGTGCAAAAAGTGAAGATCAGAGGATGAAGATCTTGTTAAGAGTAGTTAGGATTCTAGTTAAGTTCATAGAGATATATTGTGAAAGAGGAATTAATCATTAAGGGATTCAAGTTTTTTTTTTAATAAAAATAAAACATCAAATCTTGTGTCTAAAATCTTTAGAAATTCAAGATTGGTTTGTGTTTTTAAGAAATTTATTGTTTTTCAGTTTAGCTCTTGCAAGAAAACAAATTTCTAAGCATGCAGAAAGCCTTTAATGCAAAATGAATCGATTCACTAATCGATTCATGATTTCAAAATTTTGAATTTTAGTTTCTAAGAATCGATTGATGGACCTATTCTTCATTCTATTTCTTTTTACTCAAATTTTGTTTTAGAAAAGGCTGAATTGATTCACCAATCGATTCTATATATCTAGAGCCGAAATAGCGTTGAGTGAATCGATTAATCAATCGATTCATCATATAAGTTTTTCAAGTATGAATTGATTCACCAATCAGACTTTTTCAAAAATTCGAAGGCAGCCTGAATCAATTCACTAGCTGCCAATTGCTCCGTAATGGCTATATTTTCAGAGTAACGGCCTTTTCGCCCTTCCAACCTCTATATAGAGGTTTCATTTCAATTAAAAAATAAGAGAGTGCTTATATTGTTACATAGACATAAGAAACATCTTTTTTCTTCTTTAGAACCTGAAAATCCCTGAGCTCATTTGATTGAAAAATTCTTCTCATAGTGCTTCATTGTGTAATCCATCTTCTAGAGTTTGTGAGTTACATTCTTATATTAAACTCTTTCAATTGTTGTACACTAGGGTGATGTATCCCTAAGGACTTCAAGAGTGGTGAATCTCTCGGGAGATTAAGGCTTTGAGAGAGGATTTTCAATGGGATTTGTGAAAGAAAAACAGAGAATATACTGAGGTTTCTTCAAGTGCCCTCAAACTTGAAGAGATAGTGATTTAGAGTTTAAATCCAAGTTAGATAGGGCTTGGTAGTAGATGTATATCTTGGAGTGTTGGATCTTCAAGTGTTGGATCTTCAAGGTTGGAACTACTATAAATAACAGTGTTTGATTTTTCTCTTCCCTATCTCTTATTTATTTGTTATTGCTCTGTTTTTCTTAATATTTTCTGCTGGTGTGTTAAACTTGCATACATTCTATCTTTAACTTCTCTTTTCATTCTTTCAAGAGTCATCATTGTTACCATTGCTGAAAAATTTGTTAAAACCCAATTCTCTTGGGTAAAATATTGACTAATAGGTAGAATATTGCATGATTTTACCAATTCTAACTTTACTGTGGATAGCTTATTTCTGGAATCATTCAATTGTATTACTTACTGGTAAGGCTTGTTTTGACAAAATATATCAGCTTGTCCATTTTGTCTGTGACTCTGTTGATATCTGCAGAAATATTCTATTTATATGGTTGTATTTACGTAGTCATCTTTCAGATAAAATGATAAGCAAGCTCAAAGAATGTTGCTAAATTGAATCACTGATTCTATATTTTCATTCAATGTTCTTTGCATTGTCTATGCCCAAATACATTACTTTTTCCTTAACTCTAGACTGTTTACTCAAGCAACCAAGATTTCAACATTGAGTCATTTCTTGAACCTTCCCTTAATTTGAACTAACTATTAATGCATAATAATTTGACCCCAATAAACATTATTTTGCTCTGTCCAGAATCTCCTAATTGTACAGAGCACTGCATTTGGTCAAACATAGTTGGCTTCAACAATCATAATGTTTCTACATTTTATTTTGGGTTGCAGACAACCTCAATTAGAAAAGTTTGCTCTGAGTTTTCTGTTGTCCTTGGCAGATTCCAGGAAACACTGGCTGCATTGCAAGAACATGTGCGGCTTCAGCTGTTGGACTGCACTTGGTTGGGGTATGGACTGTTTTTCCAAATCCATACACTTTCACATTTGATAATAATATTCTATTCTGTATCATGCTTTATCATAAGCTTTTGGTTCTTACAGTGGTCGTATTTTTCAATCTTTTCAGCCACTGGGATTTCAGGTGGATGATACAAAACTAAAGCGTGCTGGATTAGATTACTGGCCGTATCTGAAGGCATAATGTTTATAAATTTCTTCCACTGCATATAAATCTTTTTTGTTATGCTGGAAAGGTTGTTTCAATACGTAGGGTTCTGTGTTGTTTTCTATGGATGCTTATTTTAAGTCAAGCTCTGCCTTACACATTACTCCATCTTCCTCACCCCCCCCCCCCCCAAAAAAAAAAAAAAGAAAAAAAAAGGGAAAAAGAAATCGTAGTTTCCACTGAAGGAATATTAACATAATTTTATCATTGTTTTGTGATACTGAAATATACCCCTATTTGTTCCTTCAGCTTTATGTTTTCCATTACTACCTCAAATCGCAGATATGTAGTTGTTAAAGTTCATGATTCATGGGCAGATTTTCGTGAGTATTTCGGGCAGAAGGTAATCATTATTACCAAGGATAAATTCCAAAAACTTGTATCAAAACCTTCTGTTGACTCTGCGTGTCACCATTATGTGGTGCAGGAGGGTGAAAAGCGGTTGCTGGCATTTACAAAGAGGGGAACCAAAGTTCATTCTGTGAGTTCTCTATTATTTTGATCACTTAAGCTCAAGTTTTTATTTAAATTTAAATTTTTCTGTGCTTACTTCCTACTGCATCAAGAAGACTAAAGAAATGAATCATATACCCCTCTCTACAATGAAACAAATTATGGCACTACATAATGTACCCACTTCTAGTCTACAGCTTATAAGAAAGAGTGGGAATAAATTGCTGCAACTTGCAATTTGTTTTTTGCAATTTTAAATATACGATAATAGAAAAATGCAAATTGGCCAACAATGTTGGGTGAACAGTGGCAGAGCCAAGACTTAAGGGTCAGTGGAAGCAAATATGTTTTAATGTTTCAAGGGAGGTAAAATTTAAAGATTAGTAAGGGTATTTTAAATGATACGCATAATTTCATATGAAATTTCAAGAAAATCAGTGAGGGCACACACTCATGTTGAATTATATGTAGCTCTGCCATTGAGGGTAAATTTCTAATAGGGGAAATGTCAACTCTGTAGTGAAGAAGGATCAGATTATTGTCTTATGAGAATATTTAAGCATCAAGTGGTTTGGAACAAATATACAGAATAAAAACAATCCAAGTGCTAGTCTAGCCTGTTATACAGAATGCAAACATTCCAAGTACTACCGCAGCCTGCTACTTATTATGTATGAACAGAATTATGTGGTTTGCTTTTAAAAGCAACGAGATGTGTCGAATTGGGCAAGGGCCAGCAGTTATGGTTCGGCTTTATTCTTATCGTGCAGGAATTTTCATATAGAAAAGGTGATTATCTATTGTTTGGTTCTGAAACTAGTGGCCTACCACCTGAAGCCCTGCTAGACTGCAAAACTGAGCCATTTGGGGGAGGGACTCTCCGGATTCCTATGGTTGAAACTTATGTCAGGTGTCTAAATCTTTCTGTAAGTGTT
Organism: Sindora glabra; assembly: GCA_020226215.1. Lineage (NCBI taxonomy): Eukaryota > Viridiplantae > Streptophyta > Magnoliopsida > Fabales > Fabaceae > Sindora > Sindora glabra. The sequence continues at coordinate 83,731,253 of CM035226.1, forward strand.
GGCATAGCATTGTATGAAGCTTCCAGACAACTAAACTATGAGCAGCTTCAAATGCCTTCTGTAAGTTGTGTTGATACTCAGCAACCTTTTATCACTGAGGACATATTTGCTTGACTTAATTTTGGTAGAAAAAAACATTTTGGAATTAATTGTACTGGAAAATGGAAATTACCGTAGAACATGCTACATCCTGACCATAGGGTATGCATGTTCCTGATTGGCCTTGTTCTCCTGAGAAAAGAAACTTCGGATTAAACTATAATTCGTGAAGTGTCAAATTAAATTTGAAATGGCTGTGTTGTTGTAAGGGCTGAAGGGGCCAAGGAATTCTGGCCTAGTGAATTGGTTTTTTGCTTTTATTCCTTGTAAGTAATTCAGCGTCGTGTTTGTTAGATGGATGGTGAGTTCTACGTTAACTTGATTCAATAACTCAGAAACTTTAATAAACTTAACTAGTAACAAGTGGTTGAATTTACCAAAAATTACTACCTTAGGTAGTAACTATACTAAATTTCTAAAAGACAAGTGAGCTTCAGGCTATGATGCTGGGATTCAGACACAAGCGTCAGATTCGGGTATGGATTCAAGAGTGTGACATGGGAGATTCTTAATTTGAAAATAAAATAAGTGTTTTGAGTTTAGGACATAGACATGGGGATATGAAATTTTTTTTTTACAAACATTTATAAGATTTATTTTATAATAGTTAAATTGAGATTTTTCTTGGATCTAAAAGTAATTTGAGATTCAAATCTATATTCTTGCCCAATACATATTATAAAACTTCAATTTGTGGACTCTTTTTACCTTTTTATAAAATATCAATTTTTGAGCCTATTTTACCTTTTAGTCTAATTGTGTAAAAGCTAGGAAAATTGTAAAACGAGCCAGTTCGTAATGGGTTGATTTGTATTACCTACATTAAAAAATGAGTTTAATTTTAAGGATTTAAACTTATCAACTTATGATAGGTACGAGACAATCCACAGGATTTAACTAAAAGCTTGTAGATTTTATGAATATGGGTTGATCTGTATTATTCTTATTAAAAAATGAAATTAATTTAAAAAACTTGTATTCATAAAAAGAAGTCACAGGTTGCGGGTCAAGAGTTATAAGCTGTTTGACCCCTTAGTTTCCTTAGGTAATGATAACTTGGTGGTATATTGCCTCGTCTTGCAATTATAAAACTTTGTTTCATTCTTAATTATAAGGTAAGTTATTGCTCCATTCTATGATTTGCAAGATAATTTGAAATTTTTTTAAATATATATATAATTAATATTTAATATTCAACATAATATAATAATATTAATTTAAAATCACATATAATTTATTTAATTAATTTTAAATTAAAAAAAATAATTAAGATAAATATTAATTAAAAATAATTTAAATAAGTATTTTTTAACTATAGAATTATTATAATGAATTTATAATAATTTATATTTTCAAGTATAATATAAAAATAAAAAAATAATTTATTATTTCAAGGTACGGTAGGATAAGGCAAAACAATATTATCTTGTTTTGTGTAATTGTTCCGAAGGAAAATTTTGCCTCATGTTTTACTCCGTGGCACAAAAATTGATATTAAATTCACGTTCTTTAAAACAAAATTTACAGTCTGTTTTTTTGTCATTCCTAGTAAGGGCCCAGTGTTTTTCTAGTCCATATCTCTATTTTCAAACTAAGGATTTAGTGCTGTTGTGCGTTTTAGTTGTCCCCTTCCTCTTCAACCCTCCTTTCTCTCTTCGTCTTCTAACGTCTATAGAGCCGTCCGTTCTTCTGTGAAATTTCAGCCACCATTGACGTGCTTTATTGATCTCCTATCGTTAGTCTTCCGTGTCCAAAAATTTCTTGTCGAGTCTGACCTGTCTTTTCGTGTTCGCACCAGCATTGTTTGGACCTGTACTCCGAAGTTGATGATCTCTTCACATAGGTAAATGTATAAGTTAGACTTCTTATTTGTTAGATTAAAATTTTATTTTGATTTATATTAATTTCATCTCTTACTAAAAATTTATATCAATTTAATTTCTGTAATATTAACTTCATATTAAATTTTAATCCCTTCCTATAATAATTCAATAATTCTATTCCATGTATGAAGGGATTAAATTTTAATGTGAAGTTAATTTGATAAGAACTAAATTAATATAAATTTTTAGTGAGGAATCAAATTTGATACAGATTTAATTTTATAAAAACTAAAATAGAATTTTAATTTTAAAATTATAATAAGAATTATTTATGAATTTAATTACCAAAAATAAATTAATCATGAATTTCTCATTAAAAATTTAAACTTTGAGGAGCAATTAATACTTGACAGATATCAGGAGCCCTTTTTGATTAGAAGAAAACTTACAAGTAAGGTTTTTTCTGGTGTTTGTTGTTAAGTTTTTTGGTTACAATTTGGCTAAAATACCAAAATAATGTTTTTTACAAAACTTATTACCGATTTACTGTTTTTTCGAAACATATTACCGAAATACGCACGGTGGCGGGAGGCGCCATTTGGTGTGGGGCCTCATGGGCGGAGGCGCCATCTAGGATGGCGCCTTTGGCGCTCTGAGGGCGCCATTCAAGGTGGCGCCCTCGCTCAAATTTTTTCATTTTTTTCCTTTTGAAATGAATTAATGTTGATATCATTTGAAAATAAAAATTATAAAAATAAATAATATATGATTGTAACTGAAAATAAATTTTTGAAAATAAATTACTTATTTTATAATTATATTTGATGTCATATAAAAATATGTTAACTCCACTTTGATATCTAATACATAAATTTATTATAGGAATTAAATAAGAAAGTAGTTAATGATAATAATATAATGAATAAAAATAATAAATATTTAGTAAATAATTAAATATTATTTAAAAAATATAGGATCAATAAAGAATAATCACATAATTTACATTAATGTCTCTCAAAATTTTATGTAATGACAGTTAATTTTTATCAATTTTTGAAATTATAAACTTCTAACGCTTGGAATTATATTATTACAAGTCATCATTTAATATGTTATTATACATAAGTAAATTTATTGAGTATACTAAAATATTCTTTATATACAAAGTTGAAGATAGCTAAAAATGAAAAGAAATATAATGTAATAAATATATTTTTATTATTTTATATTTATTCCAATAATATGCTTGTCCATTTGTATTTATTTGAATAAAATTTTGTTTATTTTGTGACAGAATGAATGCAAATTGGCGAGGTTGAAGATAGCTAAAAATTTAAAAAAATATGATTATTTCGTTTCAATAATCTTTTCATTTTGCAATGAAATCGGAATTATAACATGAATTAGATATTTTTTATTTCATCAGAATGATAAAATATTTTGGCAATGAGAGTGAGAAGTACCGATTAATTATTTTTTAAGAAATTATTATTCGTTTGATCGTTCGCTCGAAACATTTTATTGAAATAAGTACAGAAGATACGAACAGCGATGGAGAGACGCCAAATGACGTGTAGAGGTACGCTAGACGAAATGGCATCGTTCGCGCTGAAGGGAAGGAACGACAGGCGATATGGCACTTTTGGCCCATGGCACCCTCGCTCCTCGTTTCTAAATTAATTAGGCGGTAACTGTGTTGACTGTGCACCCTAGAGACATGAATTTTTGTGAAAGTATGATAATTAATATTATTTATTTACTTTTACACGATAAATAAAAAAAGAATAGATAGGTTAAAATAGGCTAATACGTTTATTTCATAAATTATTTTGCGCTTCACCGTAGTTTCGAAACTATTTACTAAATTACGCAGGGCGCCGTTGAAGGCGCCTTTCAATATGGCGCATTCGCTACAGCGAATTTCACTGCGTGGGCTGGGAGGCGCTATTTCACCTGGCGCCTACCCAACAAACTTTTTTTTATAACTTATGGGGCTGGGAGGCGCCAAGTGACATGGCGCCTTCACAGCCCCATTTTATAAATTATTTAAGTTTTATAAATTTATATATTTATTTATATAATTTTAATTTTATCACAATTAGAACGAAATTATAATTTTTAAAATTTAATTAATTATATTTGATGATATTATTTATCTATATTAGTCGTAAAAATTAAGATATAATTATAATAAAATAAAAATTATATAAATAAATATATAATTTTATTAAACTTAATTAATTTATAAAATGGGACTGTGGAGGCGCCATTTCACTTGGCGCCTCCGAGCCCCATAAGTTGTAAACCTAAGTTTGCTGGGTAGGCGCCAGGTGAAATAGCGCCTCCCCAGCGAAATTTGCTACAGTGAAGGCGCCATGTTAGAAGGCGCCTTCAGCTGGCGCCTTGCGTATTTTGGTAAATAATTTCAAAATTACGGTAAAACAGAAAATAGTTTATGAAGTAAACGTATTTTGGTATTTTAACCAAGTAGATATTTATAACAGTTGTGAAAGTACGATAATTAATAATATTAGTTATTATATGTGGAAGATGTCCTTATCATCATTTTTTAAATAAAATTAAATATTGCAATGATCTTTGTGATTTATTGTTATTTGTAATTATTCCTGCGCAAGCAATTAAAAAAGTGGTAGTAATTAGAAGCATCCTAAATGTTGACGTTTGGCAATAAAGTAGTAAAGTCATCGTAAATGTTGATGTCTGGCAATAAAATAGTAAAGTCATCCTAATTGTTGATGTCTGGTAATAAAGTAGTAAGATAAATGTAGACAAATATACAAATATATAAACGAGATAGAAAAGAAAGCTAATGTCTACGCAAGTGATGTCCAGTTCCACATCCAAGATCGGTAATGTGGCGGCCGTATCTACTAACTCTCTGCGCAGGCTCGGGAGTCACATCCCCGGTGTTTGTGTCTGCTCTGCCTCCAGCTCCTGCTCTGCCTCTACCCCTGGCTCCCGCTCTGCCTCCACCTCTACCTCTATCTACAAGCTCTGAGTGGTCTGTCATCATGCCACCATGCGCTAATCCCTGATCTTGAGTATGCCAATCAAACACAGGACGATATGGCTGCGCTGGACCAGCATCATCAGAAGGAAAGGCATAGAATGCAGATGAAATTCCTGGTGCATGTGGAAATGCCTGGAATGAGGATGGAACACCAGGAGGGAGCTGGTACATCTGGGGTGACGACGGCCTAAATAGTACGGCCGGGAACGTGGTGGAGGATGAAGGATCATCAGGTGTAGTAGGGTGCAAATGAGATGGAGCAGTAAGATCAGGCATCATCGTCATGGTCTCCTGGGCAGTCGAAGGTGGAATCTGCTGCACTGTCGAAGTGGACGGAACATCAGCCTGCGACGTATGCCGTGGAGCAGTGCGACGCCGTCGGCGAGAGCGAGGCTGATCATGGTCACCCTCCGGAGGGTCTGGGATGTGATGGGCCTGGGGAGCTGGCTCCGCATGTGAGTCAATAATAACATGATCAACCTGCTGAATCGCATGAAGGATGGACTCCGTCGCTGACCTAAGCGCATCGAAGCTGAACATGGCCTGCCCCTCAGGGGTAGTGAAGTCCTGTAGTGAAGAAACCTCATCTACCTGTGCAAATTTTTGACATTAAAATTAGTTATAATACTAATGCATTTAAAGAAAATTAGATACAAAAAACTAGCACGCAAAATTACCACAAGGTCAAGCGCTCCCCCGACAGGTGTAATACACCGTCTGGTAACCCGTCTGTACCATGTCATGTAATCGGAACGTGGTCCCAGAACTAGGCGTGTAGTCGGCTCGGCGGTAACGCACAAGTCTCGCCGGATATCCCAGAGTGCAATATACGGCTGATGGCGGATGTGCCACTCCTCATCATGCCGACCGGACAAGTGAAGGCAGTGGACCTCCGCCACTTGCTTCGGTGGCTCTGGAATGGCCTGGCGTAGTCCAAACTGCCGCAAAACCCTATCAGGCTGGTGCCACTCGACAATCTGGAAGTGAATAAGCGGCACCACTGCTGTCCAGGTGTCGCTCCCGTCAAAGCAGTACTGAGGCAGTGATGCGATGACCTCCTCAGTGTACGAGATCTAGACGATCTGAAGTTACAATTTTATCATGTGATTTAAATACGATTGTGGATTGGACAAAGCCTTGAAATTAATGATTGTAAAAACCCCTTACGTACCTGATCAAGTCGAAGACGGTCCAGCACGTATCTGTAATGGGGTAGGCTGTGTGCCGGACTATCCTGGAACGTCTTCTGATAGTGCCACCTGCCAGGTTCAATAACAAAGTTAGGCAACTGCGTAGCAAACTTATTTATAAGTGAAAGTTGAAATATTTTCTAACCTGCGCGCTAAGGGGCCAATCCCTGCATCCCCCTCTGGTATGTCTGAAATAGCTATCGCGGGAGCGATAGTGGGAAATCTATCCCAAGCCCAGAGCTGCAGTAGTAGGCAACAACCTCCTATCTCTCTGTAATCCGGTGCGGTGGCCTTGCAGAGCTCTCTGTACAGGTATGCCAGGCAAGCTGACCCCCAACTGTACGTCCCAGCCTCGTGTAGGTGTGCGATCAAGGGTAAGTGCATGAGGTGGACGTATGTGCTGGAATGGTCCGGAAATAACGTCCCACCAATGAGTCGTAAAATGTAAGCTCGGGCGAATCTCTGCACTGTCACCTCATCCGCATCATCTGGAAGATGAGTGAAATGCCTCTCCAACCAACTCATCCTCAGTCGCCCCCCTCGGATGACATTCTCATCCACCGGTAACTGGAGTCCCAAGTACTCCTCTATCAGGCCTCCCCACCCCCACACAGTGGGCCCTGTCACTACTCGACCGTCAATGGGTAGGCCGAGCTGAAAGGCAACATCCTGCAGGGTAATAGTCGTCTCTCCCTGCGGCATGTGAAAGGTGTGCGTCTCCGGCCTCCACCTCTCCACAAGAGCACTGATCAACTGATGGTCGATCGACACAAACTCACACATCGCCAAGCCGTAAAAGCCTGCCTCTCGCAAAAAGGGGACAATCAACTCCGGCGGCGGCTGGTGATGGTAGTGATGAGCTCGGCAAATCCTAAGCACACGGTCAGGCTGCAAAAGAAAAAACAACACCAACTATAACGTCTGACAATTCAGAAACAGTAAATACTCAGGTTAATTAAGGTGTAGCTATTTCCATACATGGCCTGCCCAAACCGACTGGGATATGTGTGAGGCCTGAGCGGTCAGCAGAGAAGGATCGCGTGGTCCAGGATCAACGCGTCGGGATGTGGATGCCATCTGCCACGACAAGCATTGCATAGGAATGAAATGTAAACACACACAAACTTAAAGGTGTTGTGCAATTTAAACACAGCCTTAAGGTATTAAAAAATAATATCATAAAATGTCTTAAATTTAAGGTGCAATATATATAAATAATATCATACACGGTCAGGTAATAAAAAATTTCACATTACTAGTAATGGGGTAACCCTTATATACATAATGATGTGCAAATTTACAACCGTAAAAAATAAAATGTAGTGTGCAACCGCTACACTTATGACATTGGTCAACATACTTTAAAGCATACATGCGAAAGTATGAATTGCTTAAAATCACGGTGTAGAAGGGCCTTCGTCCCCATGAAGCAGTGGGCAACGCCTACGATTATGTCCTTCCATCTTACAATGACTACATTTTTGCTTTACACCGCTCTCCTGAGGCCAATCCATCTCATTTCTGATTCTGGTCGACTTTGGACGTCCCCTTGCACGTAATCTTCCATAATTTAGAACTAGGACAGGGAATGGTGGTAGGTTATTCCACTGCGACCAATCCCCAATAGGCCACCACTCAGATTTGTAACAATTGAGCAGCGTGTCAAGCCTGTATACAGCATCGACATATGGTTCCCACGATATGTTGATTGAGGCACAAGCAGCAATAATATGAGCGCAGGGATACCTATATGCTTGGAATTGTCCACATTCACATTGCCCTTTGTCTAATAACACCTGGACGACCTTTCCACATGACCCACTAGCCATATCAGGGCCCTCCACCACCTCAAACCTAGTCCCTTCTCTATTGTAAGCACGAACGTGGTAAGAAGAAGCACGTGACTGGATAGTCGCAAGCTCCTGTTTGAATCTGCTTGCGTATCTGTATCCTTGTTGTAGGTCAGCGTGTGCTTCTTTTGCCCTTTCCACAAAGTACTTGACGCATCTATAGTATGTTTGTTGGACAAGGCCTGTGATTGGCAGCTTTCTTAGTCCTTTGAAGAGGCCATTGATGCACTCTACAATGTTAGTCGTCATATGACCATATCTTCTGCCTTCGTCATAAGCAAGCATCCACCGCTCGTTCGGAATACCGGTCAACTTCTTATGGATCTCCTCATTGACTTTGCTAAGATTGTCCAATCTCTCCATGACCTTTCCCCAACTGGGCTCGTACGCTGAATAGAAGGAGTCAAATAGGTTAACTAAAATGAACTACCGGGTGCACAAATTTATAAATGAAACGCTCAATAAAGAAATGCCTGCATTAACACATACCAATCTTAAGGACAACTTTCCTCACATTGTCATCTCTGCACTTCTTGCGAACGTTGCTGGCAATGTGTCTGATACAATACCGGTGATAGCATAAGGAGGCTGCCATCCCAGGCCTTCGGTGGCTACAGCATCCTTTATAGCCCGGTGTCGATCTGATATCAAGCATATTCCTTGCTTGTTCGTGACATTGACCCGCAGTAATGCCAAAAACTAACTCCAATTCTCATAGTTCTCCCTGTCAACAATGGCAAAGGCAAGAGGAACGGGGCATTTGTTACCGTCCTGAGTCGCAGCAATCAGTAGCACGCCCCTGAACTTGCCATATAGATGCGTGCCATCAACTTGTATGAATTGCTTGCAGTAAGGAAACGCGGCAATGCATGGCTTGAATGCCCAGAAAACTCGGTTGAAAACATGTTTCTGTGGATCGACACGATTATCAGCTGTGACAAATTCGTGGGACTCCAACTTGAACAGCGCCTGATCACAGTAGCCTAAAATGTCCAACCATTTGGGGAGCACTTCATACGATTTGTCCCAATCACCGTGCACCTTCACAATTGCTTTTTGTTTCGCCTTCCATGCTTTTCTGTACGAAATCTTGTATCCGTACATCCCTTCCACCCTCTCTTGTATAAGCGAGATTGGAACGTCTTGCTTCATTTTAATCATCCCCAGGATCAGGGAACTGATATACTCGGAATCCAGAGACTTGTGGTCCTGTGTCAAATTAGCATTAACACATGTGTGGGGCCCTGAAAATCTAGTTATGGTCCAAGTGTTACAATTCTTCAGTTTCACCGCTCTGAGGTGGAAATTGCATTGGTCCCCAAATTTATCACACTTCAATGATAATCTTCTAGTATCCGACTCCTCCACGTAATAATTGTGGTGCCTTCTGATGTGGTAATGCTTGGTTGCAGCGATTAAAGCCTCCTTGCAATCGAACTCTTGCCTAACCTGCAAGTCCTCCATGTCGTAATCGTAGGTTGGCTTCATTATTTTCGGAAATTCATTTGGCTTCCGTATCGCATCCCAATTAATGTCAGAGAAGACAGCAGCCTGGGGGACACCATATGATGTTTGTGCAGCATTACCACCCCTCACACACCGCGTTGGTACACTATCTGCATGTGTTGCCGCACGTTCTTCGTCATCTGTGTCGTGATCGTCACTGCTACTGCAGGACACCTCATCGTCTTCAAAACCAGACTCTAGGTGGGCATCCATTAATATGGGATAGATAGATTCTTCTTGTACGATCGGCAAGACACGTGATGATCCTACCAAGGTTTGGGGTGCATTTATCGGGGTAACACCTGCAACAGATGAGTCCAGTGCAGGAGTATGACTATCAGAAATGTGGAACTCAAATCCACCTGTGTAAGGACGGCCTTCCCCCACCATCGAACAACCAGTGTTAACATAAACCGCTGGATCCACGGGTGGTGCAATTCTTGTAACTCTTTCATCAAAACCAAGGTTGGCAGCGCGCAATTCGGATGTGATCACGTCCACGTACAATTCCATGGCTGTCATCGTCGGATGTTGTTCGTAGCTTGCTATCGCGCAAGCCAAGTCTTCATCGTCATCCAATTCGTATGCCATGTACTGAGCCTCTGTTTGATGCTGTGGAAACCTGTAAACAATCTTCCCCACAGCTTGACCTTCATGAAGCTTCAGTCGGGCATGAATTCTAGCCCGCAAAACATCCATACTGCTGCATCCTCTTACTTTCAATGCCTTTGGAGGAGGTCCATCGTACATTATCCCCTCTGATCCCTCAACAATTGTACCGTTTGAATATATAAACGCAATTAAACTTTTCTTCATCTTCTGATATTTAGCTGCATAATACTCGCTGCACCTCCACATGGAGAAGTAGTCTCATATACAAATTTTGTTATCATAAATGAGTATACTAGTATTTAATACTATAATTAAAAATGAACGCGATGTATAACTATGTTGCAAGGTATTCTATTAATTCTACGAAATAACAGTTTTATTTTCTTCGACCAATCTAAGGTTATTTCTTTTCCAAAACTAATATAAAATCTGACTATATAATTTTACCTACTTAAATATCACATCAAATATAAGAACTGCGAAATACATTATCTACAATATCTACTATTTAAATACAAAAAAGTTCAAATTTGTAATAACAATATCCTACTTTTTCAAGGCTCTTGATTACATTCACATTTCTCAAGATCTTTTTTAGTACCTCTCTTATGATACATTAAGATCTCACATGATCCAGTTCTCTAAATATGACTTTCACTTAGGTCGTAAGACTTATATTAGGACATCCTTCTTTATCTGGTTGGTTATTATTTTAATAGCACACCCTATCACATTACATATAAAGTCCTACGACATTTTCATAAATCATAACTTCACATCTTAAATCATAATTTCGTAACATAGATCATAACAATTAATATAAAATAAATAATTCTATATTATTAATATCATTATATTTTAAATAAATTTCTCTACCGATATAAAAAATATTTTCACTACGACTATATAAAAATTATAGTATAAGCATAAAATTCCTGAAACTACTAACCGGTGAATATTCGGAGAAGCAAACAGAAAAAATGTTCTGCATGAAAGATAAATTTGTTAGATAATTTAATAATTTCAATCTCTAAGTAAAAATTATTAGATGTTATTGTATCAATTATAAAATTATGCAACAATCACGCTAAATTAAATTTATTCTGTAGGATAATATATTAAAGAAATAAAAATAACAATATATATAAAATTTTATTGATGTATATTCAATTTAAAATATATTGTTCGAATTTTTATATCAAGAAAATATTAATCAATTTTAAAAAATATTTATTTTTTATTCCTAACTTATCTCATTAAAACTAAAATATATAGTAGGTTATTTCAATCAACGTTTTCCATAACATGAATTTCTAAAAAAAAAACATATTTGATCATTAAAAATAACTTGCCGCATAAAAAATATTATATTATATTAAATTAATATTATTCAATATATTCTATTTCAACTTTTAATACAATGATTGAAGAAACAAAAAAAAAATCATCTGCAAGGTACGTGAAATGAAAAATAAATTATGCGTGAACTATAAACCCTCCGAGAACTTTCAGTTGATGTATTTTAAATTTAAAATATACTATTTAAAAAATATCATTAACAAAAACTTAAAATATTGTCATAAATTATAAAATATAATTAATTATTGTAAAAAAAATATTGTCAATAACATGTTAGTTTTCTAACAAATATAATATGTTCAAGTTTCAATTTTTTCTAAATCCTAGATCATCACTTCACATTATAAGCCATAATAATCAAAATAAATTAAAAATTATAATATAAATGTCAAAATTCTACAAACACTAACCAATAAAAATCACAAACTATCACAGATCACATATATTTATAAAATTCTTTCCTAAAGCCTAGATCATCATTTCCCATCATAAATTATAATAATCAACATGAAATATAAATTATAATATACATACAGAAATTACAAAAATACTATCCAATGAAAAACATAAACTATCACATATCATATAAATTTGTATAAATTTTTTCAAAATCCTAGATCACCACTTCACATCATATATCATAATAATTAACATAAAATAAATATTATAATATAAATACAAAAATTATCAAAATTTAAGCAAATAAAATTTATAAATCATGACAAAAATTATCACAGATCATATATATTTATATAATTTTTTTCTAAATCGTAGATCATTATTTCCCATCGTAAATTATAATAATCAACGTGAAATATACATTATAATATACATACAAAAATTATATAAAAATACTAATCAGTAAAAAATATAAACTATCACATATCATATAAATTTGTATAAATATTTTCTAAATCCAAGATCACCATTTCATATTATAAATCATAATATTAACATAAAATAAATATTATAATATAAATACAAAAAATATTAAAACTTAAATAAATAAAATTTATAAATTATAACAGAAATTTCTCTCTAACTCTTTAATTATCACTTCAGATCATAAATCATAATAATTCATTTAAAAAAATATAACATAATAATAAAAATTATAAATATACTAACCAAACAAGAGTTGACTGGGATCAGATTTGCTCCAAAGCAAAAAATACTTCCGAATGCAATGTACAAAAATAAGAACGGATGATAAACGAACTGTGGCTACAACTTTTACGAACAAAAAAGAGAAGTAAAACTGCGAAATGGATTCTGAGTGAGAGAGGGTTTGAGAGAGGCAGAACTGCGAAATGGATTTTGAGTGAGAGAGGAGACGGTTGCGTGAGGGTTTGGAAGGAAGGAGGACAGAGGGAGGGTATAAATAGGGGGGGAGGCGCCTGATGAAATGGCGCCTCCCGTTTGAAATTTGAATTTCAAAATTAAAGGCGCCCAGGGGCGCCATTCCATCTGGCGCCCTCCATACGGAGGGCGCCATTCAAACTGGCGCCTCCCGCATGGAGGGCGCCACCTCAAACGGCGCCTCTAAGGGGGAGGGCGCCACTTTGAGTGGCGCCTCCAGCCTCCACGGGCGCCAAATTGAATGACGCCCTGCGTATTTTGGTAATATGTTTCCAACCTGCCGTAAAACGGTAAATTGTTTTAAAAATTTGCGTAATTGGGTATTTTAGCCTTACAATTTTATATGTGTATTATTTTTTTAATCAATTAAGTAATTAATTAATAATTATATTTATTGAGTTATAATTATTTAAAAATAATATAATTATAAAATTATAATAAAATTTTTTATAATAAATAATTATAAAACTTATAATTTTTTTTATTGAATTACTAATCCCTTCGCTGTAGATATTATCAAGTGTCTTGGACCGAAAGGGCTGGTGATAGTGACATATCTGCTCTAAATATTGTCGAGCTAATAAAAATAAACCATTCACCTTTCTCTAAACAAAATAAGCTCTTTGGGACAACTAATGATACTGGTTGTACAATTCATTCGTAGAGATGATTATATTATATCATTTACGTAATAGTATATTAGGGTACAATCAAATTTAATTTTTGTAACGTGTTAAATTTGACTTTAAAAATAAATTAATTATACAGTTTGATTTAATGATACACTAATACATTGCTATATTAGTAATGTATCATATTATCTTCCTTCATTTATTCACAATTTTCTCACAATTTGCATATATTATAATGCAATTTATTTAAGATCACCCTTTTCTATTTAAGACTGGACCCATTTTTTATCGAGTTGTGCCGTGTGCGTAGAGTTGAGGGAGTGAACATTTAATATCGGCACTTTTCTTGACCGAATACCTTGCATAATTATCATTATTGGGTCACTGCTGTCCAATCTTAGCGACACTAATTAAGGTAACGTCTGGTTAGGGATATTTATGAATGGGAAAGGGAAAGGGAAAGGGAATTGCAAATTTTCATTTTCTTTATTTTTATTTGATTTAGAAAAAAATTATTTTCTTTAATGAGATTATCTCATTAAAGGGAATATAAAGGAATGGTGATTCCCTCTAACTTCTTAGGGAATCTCATTCCCTTTTCTTATTTTATCTTAATAATATTATTAAATATTGAATATATAATAAATATTATAATATTATTTAATTATATTAATAATATTATAATATTATAATATTAGTTATTTTTAATATTATAATACCTTTAATATTAATAACTAATAATATTAATAAAATAATAATAAATAATAATAATTTATTAATAATAATAATAATTATTAGCATAAATAATAAATATAATTATAATAAATAATAAATAAATTATTATTATATATTAATAATATTATTAATATTTATTTAATAAATAAATAATTTTATTAAATATTAAATATTATAATATTATTTAATTATACTAATAATATTAAAAAAGTTTTAAGTTATTAAAAATTAATATTATTAATAAATAATAATTATGATGAATAATAAATAATTAAATAATTATTATTATATATTAATAAATAAATAATTTTTATTAAATATTAAATAAATAATAATAATTATAATATTATTTAATTATATTAATAATATTATAATATTTTTAAATTATTAAAAATTAATGTTATTAAAATAATAAGTAAATAAATAATTATTATTATATATTAATAATAATATTATATTTATTTAATAAATAAATAATATTATTAAATACTAAATAAATAATAAATATTATAATATTATTTAATTATATTAATAATTTTATAATATTTTTTATGATTATTATTTTTAATATTATAATATTTTTAAATTATTAATAATTAAATAAATAATAATTATTAACATTATTATAATAATATTAATTATTATTAAGATATTAATAATAGTTAAAATAATAAGAGTAATAATAAAAATAATATTAATAAGATATTAATAATTACTATTAAATAATTATAAAAATTATAATATTAGTAAATAAAATAAAAATAATAAGATAATAAATATAATAATTATTTTAATAATAATTATAAATAAATTATTTTTTAGTATAATAATTATTAATAAAATGAATTAAAAATACTTGATTTCATTTTCTGTTTAAATCAAACAGATTGGATAATAAGGAGTTATTTCTTTTCTTTTCTCCTAATTCTCTTTCCCCAGTTTAAACCAAATGGCTCATAAATAAACATTTTGCTTTTGAGCTTGCTTACATTTATCTCACAAAATTTAAAGTTTTGTGTAGAAAATATACGCAAGGATTCTTAAACTCTATTTTTTATCAAAATAAAAAATTATACTATTAATTTAATGATAATAAAATATGAAAAATATGAAAATTAATTTATCATCATTAATAATTATTTTAATTAATAAATATATTTAAAATTTGATATAAAAAATAATGTCTGAAGTTGATTTAAATATTTTAAACTAATATTTTTATTAAAGTTATTTAATTATTATTTATTATTTCATTATTGAATTGATAATATAATTTTTCACTCTGTTTGTTTTTATCAAAAATATTTTTTTGTATAAATATAATTAAAAATATTAATATGATGAAAAATGGCTTAAATAATCAATATTAAATGTAAGAAATTTAATGAAAGATACTTTATTTTTTCAAAGAAGAAATTATTTTCCTTTATTATTATATCTGTAAATATCATTTTTTTAATCACAAATCATAAAAATACATAATAGAATGTAGAAAGCTTTGGTAATTCACCTTTCAATATATTCTAATTCCAAACTTGCCACTAATATGAATAAAATGAAAAAAATTTTAAACAAACTAATTCTAATGTAATAAATTAGTAATAAAATGTCGGGTACACACTTATATTGAAATACACAGTGCTCCACCACTATCTCAAAAAAAATAAAGTAAGAATTAGAAATAATTCAAGTAATCCATTGAATTTTTATAATCAAATTAAAAAATAAAAAAGAATGAAAACCACAGTATAAATTTTATAATCAAAGAAATAAGGTGAAACCACAACTCCTTCAACTTTGTTAAGGTCTAAATATAATTTTGAATCCATGAACCAAAATAATTGGATGATGTTTTGTTTGCACTCAAAATTAAAAATTTATTCAAAACATAAATAAGAGAATAATTTAGGGTAAACACATAGTTTTTGAAAAGGGAAAATTCTTAACATGCACACAACTTTCAAAAAATTTGAATAGAAAAATCAAATGAGGCACCTTGAAGAAATCCTATTTCATTCGTAAACCTCCTGCATCTCTCACAAAGTAATGGCTTCATCTTTCATTTCTTATAATCCAATGCTCATTCTTCTGTCCAGTCAACAAGTCTCTTGTATCATATCTCCAAGGCAAACATGTGGAAGTACCCCATTATCAGGTCGCTCTATTCAACCTTATTGCCATTTCATCCGTTGGTGATACCAACTCCATTTTCTATCTTTCCATGGATTTGCTTTACTTCATTGATTGGTTTCAATTGTGTTTTAAGAATTTTATTTATTTCTATTTTTAATTTCATTGGATGTTCTCGAAGGGACGTTTATTTTTAATTTAATTTATAAGTTAAAATTTGTAAATAAAATGTGTGTTGGATATTAAGAACTAATAGAAAAATGCCACTATCGATATTATAATTATACCTCAATATTGTCATTAGTTTTTTACAAACAGCATATGACGGGACAAAAATTATTATAATTAAATAATTAGTGGAACAAAGTAAATTACTTTTAATAAAAGGAACCAATATAAAGCAATTTATAGATTAAATCATTTTATTAATTATTAAAAACTAAAGATTGCTCGAAAGCATACACAAATACATGTCTGCTAAATATCTTGCTATATTTGGTCGATGCATCTAATTCTGGTTACATGCATTTTCACAAGAATTTACACATTTTCCCACCTTATCTCCAGCTGTAAGGAAAAAAAAAAAAAATTCAAGCAATAGAACCGCAAAGAAAGTGTTAGACAAAAGCAAGTCATCCAATAACCTAAAGGAAGAAAATATAGAAAAAAAATGAAATAAAGGATTTTTCCTATATACATAATTATAATTAAGAAAATAATTCTTAAATCCTCCACACTTGTCTAACTTTGAAATTCACAAATTAATATATAAAACAAGGGCAATTCTCTCGTACTCCCTCGAAAAGTATGTATTGATATGATTTGGATAGTTTTTTTTTAAATAAATCTTTCAACTCTTTTATAAAATTTTACAATTTTTTTTTCATAAAGTCTTATAATTTTTTCATAAAGTAACTAAAATTTTTATGTTGCAATCATCATGATTCATATTGTAGGATTTATGAAACATATTTCAAGATATATATATATATATATATATATATATATATATATATATATATATATATATATATATATATATATATATATATATATATATGAACAGTTCATTCCATAACATATATCATTATGAAAAAATATTGGAAAATTTATATAAAATCTTACAAATTTTATGAAAAAATTTCATAAAATTCAAAATCTCCTCAAAATAGTATTGCAAGAAAACTTTTAAAATAAAATAATTTACCTATATTTTGTGGGGTGCTAATATTGGTGCATAAGGAGACAGCACAACCAACAGAGCAAAAGGATTGCTTTTCAGTAATTTTGATAGCAGATGATTTATCAGCTAAGCATTGCACCAAGCAACCAACGGCACATTTCACAGCTATGCTGACACCTGGTTTTGCAAGGCATCCTATCATACATGTTGCATAGCAGCTTGGGAACGATCCCTCTACTATTGGTTGGATTGCAACCAAATTTAACACTAAACAAATCAACACAATTGATTTAATCTTGTTTCCCTCCATTTCTTTTAATTTGGAAAATTCTCAATAGAATAATATTTCTTTAGTGGAATATTTGCTTGGTGGCAGTTCTAACTCTGCAGATTTATATATAGTTGACAAGCTTTGAATTTCTAATTAATTCATTCTAAAAATGGAAAATAATATCCTTATTTAAACATATACCTACAGATATCTCATAAAATAAAAAATGGATATGGTGAAAGTGTATCAAGAACAGATATGATCCACATTAATCTTAACAAGTAAACCTGCATATGATAACATGATATAATGCAAATTTGAAGGGTATATAATTTACATGGAATGAGATAATTTCACCTTTAACGTTGCCAAAATATATTTGGCTTGATAAACGAGATCTACTAAAAAGGAATTATATAAGATATACATAGGAGAAGATAACTTCACTTATGATATCTTAATTTTGATATAATCCACTTTATTACTTTCTCTTTTTACTTTATAATATAAAATCTCTATTTTTTTAAAAACAAATTTGTTAACCTAAAATAGTTCCTATTTTCTTACTTAATCGTTTATATTATACTGTAACTTTTTTCAACTTGAGGGAAAATTAATTATAATTTTATTTCACTCAAATTTTCTTGTATTCTATTTTTTTCAACAAAAAATCTTGCATATAAACCAAACCAAGAGATAATGAGAATGCTAAATGTAAATGTAAATCGATTAAATGATTAATATATTAGAAATTACTAATAGTGTGGATTAACAATAATATAAATAATTATTTTTAATTATGCATTAGGTTGCAAATGATTTAAGCTAATCAATAATAGTTCAATTTTGATTAACAAAAAGTTTGATTTGAATTTGACTTTAATTGAGTTGAGCTTAAAAGAGGGAAACATGATTAACATGCAAATTGAATTTGAATTTCATATTACTTGATTTAAACTATTTGTGAGCTTAAACAAGTTTGATAACAAAAAATATATTTTTATTTTTATACTATATAAAATCAACATAATACATGAAAAATTAACTTCATTATTTTTTATACTATATAAAATCAACATAATACATGAAAAATTAACTTCATTATTAATTGTTAAGGTTATATTAAGAAGTATGATACTTTAATTAAAGTAATTTACCTTTTAGTATTTGTTACTTTTTGCTAGCATTATACAATGACTGTGCTAATATTTTTGATAGATTTGATGTGTGTAACTAAATTTATATTAATAAGTAAAAATGAGATAAAATAATTTAGTGTTTGATTGTTTGTAAAAGATAAAATTTTATATGCTCAAATTCAAGTAAAATGATAAACCATTCAAATAAGGTTATAGAAGCTTGATTAGATTCATTTTCATTAGAAGCATGAACTCGAATCCAAATATTTCATGTCCCAAGAGAAATCAAGGCCTAATAGCATATTATTGAAATAAGTTCATCGAAACTCATTTAAATTCATATTTGAGTTAAACTTGAGTTTGAATTCAAATTACTTGGGCTTAATATTGTTCAAATCAAGTTAAAGGTGGTTTATTTTATGCAAGTTCAAGTTAAACATATAGATGTTCAGTTTAACTTAGTTGATTTACACTCCTAATTATGCATAAGAAGGAAAATTATAAATGAAGAAAATGAGCAAGTTAAATAAATGCAACAATGTATTTTTCCAACATAATAAAAAAAAAAATAAAAGATTAGATTTTGCTAAGCAAATTAGTATAGGTATTGTTTATATTATGGTTAAAAAGCTAATTTTATTTTAAAAAATAGATGATGATTTTATCAAAATAAAATATCATAGCTAGAAAATTAATAAAACTACTCTTTTAAAGAATTAGAAAAGAAAACTTTGATAAAGCCACTCTACCAAGAATCCTTTTGGTTAAGGTATTACATTAGAAGTCATAGAATATCTTTAGTCATATATTGTTAAAAAAATGATACAACTCCTAGCATTTATTAACCTTGATTTTATCTTATTTGATATAACTCATAACATTTATTAATGTTGATTTTCATCTTATTTGATACAATGATAATTATTATAATGGAAAATTTTTAATTAAATAGATTATGACATTAAAATATATGGTTGTGAAAATATCTCTCATTGTTATCGATTATAATTATGATTTATAAATAATTTTGGAGGTCAAAAGTTTTTGCAGTGTTGTTCTTGACTTAAAGGTATCAAATTAAATCACTTATGGAACATTACTTTAAATTATAAAATTCAAACAAATTCACAAAAAAAAGTCAAACAAATTTTGAAAGAACATTATTTTGTAATTCATTAGTTTGAAATAACTGTTAAAAGAAAAATAATGATATGCATATGAACTTATTTTCTCACATTATTAATGAAGTGGTGGATAGTAACCTATGAAAACCTTTAAGAGCCATAGGCATAGTCCATGTATTTCTCACTTTATATTTATAGATGATCTTCTTTTTGGGGATGCTTGAAACTAGCAAATAGAGATAATCATGAATTGTTGGATAGAATTGTAAGGATGTCGAGGCAAAAAGTGAACTATGTTAAACCCAATATCTTTTTCTTAAAAATTTGAAAGATGAGGTAAGAGAATTTATTTTGACTAGATAAGATTTTTTTTTGTTATTGATGATTTAGGGAAATATCTTAGGGTCCTAATTATTCATCAAAGAATGAACTATTCCATATACTATTATTTAGTAAAAAATGTTTAAGATAAGTTAGTCGGCTAGAAGAATAAGTGTCTTTCCATGAAAAGTAAGGTGGTTTTAGGCTAATTTGTCTTAAGAGATATCCTTATTTATGTAATGTAATCTACTACTATTCTAAGAGTTACATTGGATAAAATTGAGAGAATTCAAAGACCTTTTGTGTGGGATCACAATCCTTATGAGACAAAGTTACATACCATTTGTTAGGATTTTTTTTTTTAAGTCGAAGTCTCAAGGTGGTTTGAATTTTCATAAACTTATGAATATGACTTGCTTTATACAATTGGCATGGAAACTTGTTGTTGGTAAGGAAGGATTATAAATCTCTATCTTGAAAGGTAAATATCTTATGAATAATATGTGGATTGTTAATGTAGGAGGTTTAAAACTTAGACTCCTATTTATGGAAGAATCAAGCTAAGATATGGCCTAAAGTGTTACAAGGAATATCTCATTCATTTAATAATGGGAGTAACATTTCTTTCTAAAGTGATCATTAGGTGGATGAAGATATACTAAAAAATATTGCAACAAGTGAAATTTCAAAATTAGCTTTGGGTTTTGTTGTTATTAATTATACAACTAGGGATGTAGAATGGGGTGGGGATTGTTTCAAATTTTTTTAAACCATGGGAGACAATTTTCAAAATTAATGCACTTCTACCTTATGCTACTAATATGGATTAGGATTGCATTATGTGGAAATGCAGTTGTGATAATGTTAATTCAACACATACTGCTTTGTGTGGTTACATATCTTCAAGCCATGGTATGCTTTGGAAAGCTAGTTAGGCATTTAAGTGCTTTAAGCAGGTTAAATGCTTTCTCTAGAAATGTAGACATAATGGCCTTATCATAAACTAAGTTTGATATGTTAAAGTATTGATGTCAGTGTGCTATGTTATTTGCAATAGGATGGTAGAAGATACTACCCATGCTTTTAGGGATTATATAGAAATTAGACCAATTTGGTTTTGCTTAGTGCATAGGAGAATGCAAATTGAGTTTTTCACTTTGTGTGGGTGTGAATGGTCTCTAATAATTGACAAAAAAATTGGTAATACTTTGGATTTAGAGTGGAATATTGTTTGGAGCGCAACTATTTAGTGCATTTGAAATGAGAGAAATGCTTTCATGTTTAACATTGATAATAAAAAATCCTATGATGCTATAGATTGTCCTAAAGATGGCCAAGAATGCAATGCAAGCTTTCTCAGTGGAAGGGAGGCTTTCTTTATAGCTAGAAAAGTTACAACTATAGATTAGATTGCAAGTGTTGCTAAAAAGGTAGGTGAAAATTAATATTGATGATGCTTCCAAATTTAATCATAAATGAAAATGGTTAGGAAGATTATTTTGTAATTTAAGCATTTAATCATCCTTAGGAACTAAGTTGTAGGGAGCATTTCATGACTTATTCTTGGAATCGGATCTTGGTTGCAGGCTTGTTTTTCTTTAATCAAATTTGAAAATTTTGGTTGATTTACTTGTTAGGGAGACTCTTCCTTTGAGTAAACATCAATCATTCTTGCAAGGATGTTTCTTCTTAATTCATTAGAGATGGAAGGCAGGGGTGCACAATTTGACTAGCTTTCTTCACTTTGAAGCATAATCTTAGATTGTAGATTCTTTAAAGTCCACTCATTAGTTTAATTGTTTTATTGTTTGGTGATGTCATTGGGGTTACTATCCCTCAAGTAGTTCATATATATATGTATTAGGGGGTAGGCATAGGCCACTTTCATTTACCAAAAAAAAAATATTCATAGTTCCATATATATGCAATCAAACCTATTATACCTACCATGAAATGGAAAGGGTAAATTTAACTTAAATTGTATATTAAATTGTAAAAAATGTATTTTTTTTATTATACACTATTCTAAGCTAAGAGATGTGTACTAATTAAATAAAAATTAATTTTTAAAATTAAAATTAATTAAATAAATAAATTCATATATTCATTGATCATTGTCTTATAATTTTAATTTTACACTTCACTCACATGTCCCTCATATAAAACAACAATTTTCACATATGAGAGTTATGTTTTGAAATATTTTATGAGGTATGATATAAAAATTGATATTTTTATAGGGTAGCACACATATTTTAAAACTTGAATTAAACAGGTCACTTCAATTGAAAAAATCATGAATCGGTCATATAATTGATTTAGTTAACATTTAAAATAGGCCTTCATAAAATCAATTAGGAAATTAGTGATAAACTAACTGCACTTTAACTAATTAATTTTTTTTAAAAATTACTATTATTTAAAAAAATTCTATTTGCTTAATATTATATATATTTAAAGTTAAGAATCTTTTACAAAATTACTATTATTTAAAAAGTAATATTATTTACTTAATATTATATATATATATATATATATATATATATATATATAAAGTTGAGAATCTCAGCTAATAAAAAATTACCTTATCTCAATAAATGAAAGTTATGTAAGAAGAAAAATTAAGATTGATATTAAATTTTTTATGATAATTTGAATTATAAACTTATAAATTTATTAAATTTTTAATAATATCTGAAATATTTTCATATTTCATATACATAAGTTTAACTTTATAATAATTTAATTATTTTTAATTATTATATATTAATGTTGAAAATTATAATTAAGTGTTGAATTGAATAAATCAAGACTGAAAACATTATTAAGCTTGTTTGAAAAATCACCGCTTGAGGCAAGATTAAGCTAATTGGCATCGACTGGCTTCAGGGACAAAAGTATTGTCGAACACGTTCAGGAGCCAAGCCTCTTTATATTTAAGACAAGACTTCTATACCCAAGCAATTTTTATAGGCATAAACACTTATAAAGATCAACAAATTAGGCTTTGACATATTGATAGAGTAGTTGCGTCATCATTACTCTGCTTAAATAAATGTAGAAGGTTTTGTTAAATCACCATTCAACACATTCTAAGACCAAATTTGCCATTATTATAAGTAAAATGTAAAATTTTTAAACAAACTAATTTTAATGTAATAAATTAATAATAAAATATCAATGAAAACAAACGCTCATGCCGAAATACACATTGCTTCACCATTAACTCAATAATATAAAGCAAGAATTAGGAACAATTCAAGGAACTCATTGAATTTTCATAATCAAATTAAAAAATATTAAAGATTGAAAGTCATAGTGTAAATTTTATAATCAAAGAAATGAGGTGAAACCACAACCTTTCAACTTTCTTAAGCTCTAAATACAATTTTAAATCCACGAACCAAAATGATTGGGTGACATTTTGCACTCAAAATTAGAAATTTATCCAAACCTTAAATAAAAGAATCATTTAAGATCAAAACATGGTTTTTTGAAAAGGGAAAATTCTCAACATTCACAAAACTTTCAAAAATCTGCACTGAAAAATTGAACGAGGCACCTTGAACAAACCCCATTCCTTTCAAACCTCATGGATCTCTTGCAAAGTAGTGGCTTCATCTTTCATTTTCTAGAACTCAATGTTCGTTCTTCTATCCAGTCAAGAACTCCATTGCATCATATCTCCATGCTCAAACATGTAGAAGTACGCCACTATCAGGTCACTATTTTAAACCTCAATGCCCTTTTATTCGTTGGTGATGCCAGCTCCATTTTCTATCTCACCATGAATTTGCTTTATTGCACTAATTGGTTTTAATTGTGTTTTAGGAATTGTATTTATTTCTATATCATTCTAATTTTATTAGATGTCGCCGAAGGGACATTTAAAACTTGTAAATAAAAAGTGTGTTGGATATCAATAACTAATAATAAAATTCCACTATGGATACTATATTTCTACCTTAACATTTTCGTTAGTTTTTTGACGGACAGTATATGGTGAGAACAAAATTATTGTAATTAAATTATTAGAGGATCAAAATAGATTATTTTTAATAAATGGAACCAATATTAAATAATTTATATTTTAAGAGACTAAAATTATATTTAAATTATTTTATTAATTATTAAAAATTAAAGATTGCTCGAATACACAAATACATGTCTGCTAAATATGCTTAGTGCATCTAGTTCTGTTTGCATGTGTCGTCACAAGAATTTACACTTTCCCACCTTATCTGCAGCTGTTGAAAATAAAAAATAGTAGCCAAGTAATAGAACCACAAAAAAGTGTTAGAAAAAGCTTGTCATCCAATAAGCCAAAGGAAGAATACATAGGAAAAAAAAAACAAAATAGGGGAATTTTCCCTTATACATAAATTATAATTAAGAAAATAATCCATCAATCCTCTTTACTTGTCCAACTTTGACATTCACAAATTAATGTATGAAACAAGGGTGGTTCTCTCGTACTACCTTAAAAGGGAGTATTGGTACGACTTGTACAATTTTTTAATATAAATTTTGTAATTTTTTTATAAGATTCTACAACTTTTTCATAAACCTCCTAAAATTTTTATATTGCAACCATTATGCTTCATTTTGCAAGATTTATGAAAAATATTACAAGATTTATATGAAACAATTTCATTCCATAACATATATCATTACAAGAAAATTAGAAATTTTATATAAAATATTATAAATTTTATGAAAAAATCTTATAAAATTTACAATTTCATCAAGGTACTATTGCAAGAAATCCCTTAAAATAAATAATTTACCTATATTTTGTGGGGTGCTAATGTTAGCACACATGGAGATTGCACAACCAGTAGAGCAAAACGATTGTTTGTCATTAATTTTGGTAGTAAATGATTTATCAGTTGAACATTGCACCAAACAACCAATAGCACATTTCACAGCTTTGCTAACACCTGGTTTTGCAAGGCACCCAATTATACATGTTGCATAGCAGCTTGGGAATGATCCCTCTACTATTGTTTGGACTGTAATCAAATTTAACACTAAACAAATCAACACAATTGATTTAATGTTGTTTCTCTCTATTTCTTTTAATTTTGAAAAATTTTCAATCGAATGATACTTCTTCATTGGAATATTTGCTTACCGGCAGTTCTAACTTTGTAGATTTATATACGGTTGACCTTAATTCATCCTAAAAATGGAAAATAATATTCTTATTTAAACATATAGCTATGGATATCTCATAAAATAAAAATGGATGTGGTGAAAGTGCATTAAGAATGAATATGATCAACATTAATCTCAAGTTTAACAAGTAAACTTGTATATGATAATATGAACTAATGCAAATTTGTATGGTATATTATTTATATGGAATAAGATAATTATATTTCACCTGTAATATCGCCAAAATTATTTTTGGCTTGATCAACTAGATATACAAATAAGGAATTATATAAGTTTTACATAGGAGAAGATAATTTCACTTATAATATCTTCATTTTGATGTAATCCACTTTATTACTTTTTCTTTTTAATTTATACCCTAAAATCACTAATTTTTTTAAAAATAAATTTGTTAACATGAAATAGGTCTTATTTTCTTATTTAATCATTTATATTATGCATAAACTTTTTTCAACTTGAGGGATGACAAAACATGCAAATTAATAATAATTCTATTTCACATATTTTTCTTATATTTTATTTTTTATGAATAAAAAATATGTATATAAATCAAAGCATGAGATAATGAGAATGCTAAATATAAATGTAAGTTAATCATATCATTAATATACGTAAAAATTAGTAATAGTATGACAATAATATAAGTAATTATTTTAAATTGTGCATAAGGGTGCAAATAAACCAAGTTACTTGTTAGTAGTTCAAGTTCAACTGTAAAAAGCTCTATTTGAGTTCAAATTTAAGTTAATTGAACATAAATGAGCTAAACTCAATTAATATATAAGTTAAGGTTGAATTTATATTACTCAACTTAAATTATTTGCAAAACTAAACAAGATTAATAGTAAAAAAATATAATTTTATTTTTATTTTATATAACAATATAATACATAAAAAATTTATCCTATTTTTAATTATTGAGATTACATGAAGAAGTTTGATACTTTAGTTGAAATAATTAACTTTCTAGTATATACTAATTTTTGCTTAATGCAATTATTAGTATTATATAATGATTGTGCATTTTTTTTTTATAGATTTCAAGGTTGAAAAAAATTATATTGATAAGTAAAATGATATAAAAGAAGTTGGTATTTGATTTATTTATGAAAGATAATTATTTTTTTCCTCAAGTTAGGCCAAAAAAAAAAAACTATTTGAATAAGATTGTGGCAACTTGTTTAGATTCATTTTCATTAAAACCTTCAACTCAAATTCAAATACTTTAAGTCATATGAGAAATTGGGACTTAATAGCATACTATTTGAATAAATTCATGTAAAGTCATTTATGCTCATATTTGAGTCAAGCTTAACTTTTAGTTTGAATTATTTAAGCCTAATATTCTTTGGATTTAGTTAAAGCTCAATTATTTTTTTATGATTTTAAACTTAAGCATATAGATATTTAGATCAACTCAATTCATTTGCACTCCTAATTGTGTGTAAGAAGGAAAAATTATAGATGAAGACAATGAAGTAAGTTAAATAAATGCAGCAACGTGTTTTCCAACATAGTAAAAGCAAAAGATTAGATTTTACTACACAAATAAGTTAAGTATTCATTTATGTTATGGATGAAAAACTGATTTTATTTTTAAAAATAAATGGTGATTTTATGAATATAAAATATCATAGTCAAAAAATTAATAAAACTATTCTTTTGGGGAAAAAAAAGAAAACATTTATGAAGCTATTCCACAAAGAATCCTTTTAGTTAGGGCATTGCATTAGAACTCATAGAATATTTTTAGTCATATATTGTTAAAAAATAATACAACTCCTAACATTTATTACAACTCTTAACATTTATTAAAGTTGATGTTCATTTTATTGATACAATGATAATTTAATATAATACAAATTTTTTAATTAAATAGATTATAACATTAAAAATATGGTTGTGAAAATATTCCTAATTTTTATCTATTAGAATTTTGTTTTATAACTAATTTTAGTGTTCAAAAGATTTTGCAACGTTCTTCTTGACTTAGAGGTATCAACTTAAATTACTCATGAGTTCATGTTATTTGTTTTATCTAGTGTTTGTAACAATAAAATATACAGAACGTTAATTTAAATTAAAAAAGTAAAAAAAATTCCCAAAAAAATAGTCAAACAAATGCTGGGAGAATATTATTTTGTAATTTGCCATTCTTGGATAGTTGAAGTAGCTACGGAAAAAGTATTGACATATGTCTTGCAAAAAATATATGAAAAAAAATATAGCACATTACAACATTTCAAAGATTTTTTTTCTATGTCATTATTATTTATTATTTATTTATTTCTAATTTGCAAACTTAAATTGTTGCTTTCTTGGAAAACCTTGCCGGATATTTGAAAAACAGTCGTCACAATTATCATGCAGAGTCCATTTTAAAAAGTTTTTGAAAAATTTTCCTAGGATCTACCGAAAGGCACTGATTTAGCTTGGCAAGTTGGCACCCAAAATTAATGCAAACCAAATTCTTTTTGTATTCAAAATGTGGAGAAGAAAATCAATTTTAAATTATCCAAAACACTATAACAAATTATAACATGTTTTTTGTTATGGCTTATTGGAGTAATTATGTAATACACTAAAGTAATATTTACAATTTTATTATTTTAAATATCCAAAATATTTATTTTAATCCATGAGAATAGTTAAATTGTATCTATTTGCACTAATGCAAAACACAAATATTTTAAATTTTTACTGAATAAATATCATTATGATATTATTTGATGAAAGTATTAACTAAACATATTTTTATGTAATTAATAATTTTGGAGATATTTAGAAGTTGAATGTATAGAATTTATGAGTATATGTATCATCTTTGGTGAATGATTTTTATTCATAAATTTATAAATTTTAAGGATATTTTAAAAATTTGGGATATAATGAATTATGATATATATATGATTTAATAAAATGTTCTTTTAATATTTATGGATTATTGAAAATTTCCAAGTGGGATTTTAGAAAAAACTGACAAGGAGAGTTTTATGAAAATGAATTTTCATTTTAAATGAATGGAAGGCTAGAATTATTTGTGGTAAGAACTAAATGATTGAGATCTATTGAGATTCAAGCTTATTGTGCACCACAATATACGGGATAAAGCTTAAAGTTTTTATATTTTCCCTACATCCCTCTCCTTCTCTTTCCTACTCATAGTTTTCTCTCTCTTTTGCTCCCCTTCCTTTTCTTTCTTCTTTTTTGGACTCTATGCTCCCTTCCACCATTTTATCATCAGATCAAGTCACCACTATCATGATTTTGCTACTTATAACTACTTATTTGACCACTATAACTTGTTGGCATGGAGGAGCCATGATTTGCAACTAGATATGGACTACAAGAGTAAGGTCCTTCAACCCTTCTTGTTGCAAGCACTTTAGCATGTCTTGGCTACCAACAATGCTTTGGCAATCCACCTTAGAGAATGGTGAGTTGATCTTTGTCATGGAACTTCAATATTTTTATTGACTTAAGATTAATTTAGGAAAACCCATTTATGCATGATTTGAGTTATGTGGTGATGACTTTGAAAAATATGAAATTTATGCTATAGAATAATTGAATGATATGATTAAAGTCTTTCTATGTCATTAACCTTAATACTTTTGGATATTTTAAGTTGATCTAGAATGTATATTTGAAATTCATTATGACACTTTTGAAAAATATGATTTTTATGTTATAGAATATTACAATAATATAATTAGAGTATATATAAAGTATTACCTTCTAATATTTAGGGTGATTCAAGCATGATTCAAGAAACCCACAAATGGTGGTTTTATTAAAATAAAGGTAAAAATATAAAAAAAATAATGATATAGTTTTATAAAATAATGTGATTAGAACCTTTTTAAAGCATAAAGTCTTAATATTTTTATTCAATTAAACTCAAATAAGAAAAATCTAATTTTATCATCATATTTTAGTTTCTTGATATAGAATTGATATAATAAGAATTTTATGCTTTAAAGTATTAGAATAGCATACTTAGAGCATATTTAGATCATTAAATTTAATATTTTTAGCATCTGGAGTTTGATTCGGAAAATTCTTAATACATATAACTTTTTTAATTTGTCAAAGAAGAGTTAAAAATAATAGAAAATAATAGTATGATTTTATAAAATAGTGTGATTAAAGTTTTCTTAGAGCTTAAGATTATAATATTTTGATATTTTATACTTAATTCAAAAAAATCTCAAATCTTCAATTTTTCAGTGATAATCTTGAAAATACAATAAAGTGATGATATGAAATGATAGAGTGTAACAAATAGAATCATTTTATAACATCAAGTTTTAATATTTTCATCGATATGGTCTTAATCCAAAAATCTCTATATTATGACATATTTTGACTTTAAAAGTTAATATTAAAAAAATATAGGAAGTTGGTTATCTAGAATGTTAGTATACCATGTTTGAAATTTGGAGTTATGATATTTAAGAAGAAAATAGTGAATACTTATATACTTATAAATTATCATTATAAATTGTGAAGTAGAAAGAATAGAAAGATCAAAGTGGTATACTTGGGGATCCTTGAAGTGAATGAGTGTTCCTATGTGAGTATATATCTTATCTTGAAATTTATATATCACTTATATTGGTTGAATGTTATATTTTATAATTTCCTTATTAACTATATGAATTGTAAATATGTTCATACATGGATTGGACCTATTCATGATTAAAAATCTTTGATCTCGATAATTATGATTGCTTACTAAACCAATATGTCATCAAAATGATTGATACATTAATACATGTATATATATATATATATATATATATATATATATATATATATATATATATATTCACATGGTTATTTCATAAGATGTTGTTATTCCTAATTTGAAACCTTGAGATAGAGGTAAGATACCATGGTTACTTAGTATTGCTTAGTAGTATTTTAAGTTTGATGGAATAATAAACTATGAATATATATATATATATTAAGTGAATGTTGATTGACCATGTGTGGTAGGTATGGTGGTGTTATTATCTATTATTGGTTATTTATAAATGGCTTACAATGTTAAATTATATATTTTATTTTGTGATTGGATTGAACTTATGATGTGTAAAACTTGAGATCTAGTGCTTAAATTAGATTATGAATTATGTCATGAGTAACATTAAAATTAAGAAATATGATAGGGGTAATATTGTAAATATTGGACGAGAAATTCTTGGTAATTAAGATAATTAGGGTATAAGGTTGGCTTGAAAGGAGTAAAGATATAAAGGTGGGTAAGGTACAATATTAACTTAGGAGTAAAAAATTGAATGCATGTATTGAATTTAAAATTATTATGTATTGTATTATGAAATTGGTATCTAGTTATTATGTGATTATGGGATAACTTGGGCATGATTGAGTCTTGTTAGCTACTTGAAAGTTTAACAATTACTTAGAATAGTTTGTATATAATATAATAGTGGTATTGTGTAAATTGAGTATTTAAGGATATTGTGAATTATGATGAAAAGAAAGAAACCTGAGTTATGTGCAGGTGGATACATCATGCAGAAGCTTGGTACTTGGAGCCAAAAATCCAAATATGAAGTTTGTAACTATTTTCTATCTTTATTGTTTAATTAATATTTAATTATTTGTTATTTGAAATTAATAATAGGCTGGTAGATATATGCTTATTGACTTTTCATAACTCATTTTATTTTAGATGTTGTTAGGTTGATATAAGTGCAACAAATCCTTGTTGCATCTATAAAGAATCAAATACAACCTTATTAGGAAATTATGATAGTTGGATTAGGAAAAAGGGATTGAATGGTGTTTATATAACTTAAGTGTCAAAACTATTTAATTATTGTATGTAATTCTGGTATTTTATCTATAAAAAATTCATAAGTTGTATAATTTAGGGTTGCAGCCTTTAAGAAGTGTCCAAAAATAGAAGAAACTCTATTCATTTTTTTTTTATAAAATCTATCATGAATTTTGAATCATCATAAAAATAGAGAGATTTTAGTTATATAGAATTAGTGTAAATAATGTTGATATTGGTGAAAATTGGGTAACGAGATCCATATTAAGCATGATTAAATTTAGGTCATAACACCTTATCTAGGCAATTTTAATACCAAAATTTTTGTACTTCCTACTTGTTATGGAACATACATACATATTTCCTAACACAATCTAGAAACCAAGCATTCATTAAATAAAATGCATGCATATAGATTTGTATAAAATGGTAGAAAAACATAATCAATGGTGAATCTACATTTTGCTATGAAAACCCATATATGTATATACATATAGGTAGAGACATAATTTAGTCTAATTGCAATAACAAAACTATATGCATAATAACATGATGTTGCACTCTTTCTTTGTATTTTCCAAAAAAGCAAAATGCATATTATCATGTATGCAAGCTTAAGTGAGATGAATATATGATATGGCCTTAAACAACGTGCATGAAGATGCCAATTAACATATTACAATATATACACATCAATGGCTAAAAATAGTACCCATAATATACCTAGATTCAATAACAGGCCATTCATATATAATATAGAGAAAAATGCATGTGTATGTCTAATTGAAATGCTACTAAGATGCTTATTTAAGAATTCTCAACATAACAAATATGAGTCCAATAACTTTATTTTCAATAATTCAACCAAGAGTTAATGTGTGTTGCATGTATTTGGAATTTTCAAAGCATAATTCATTGTTTTTAATATTTAAAACACACATATCTTTTTAATTACCTATAATATTGATATGCAGTTTTATCAAGAGTACATATTCCTATTAGGTGTTTATATGTATTTTTTCTATTTTGATATGCATAAGGAACTTTAATGTAATAGCCCTGCCGTTAATAAATAATTTAGATATATTATAGTATAATAGAATTACTCTTTATGATGATAAAATAATTTATTAGTAATAATGGTTGAAAAGTTTGTTTTGAAGTTAGTTAAGAAAAAAAGGAATAAAAGTAAGTAAAGTAAAAAAATTAAGTTAAAAAAAATTACATAGGGACTTACAAAATAAGTTGGTTTAACTTGCCAAGCAAGTCAACAGGCTTTATAAATAAAAGCTTTACTATTTCATTTGATAGCCATCTAAGAGAAGATATAATGTGTGTTTACATGTTGTAAAAGAGAAAAATAACTCCTATAATTTCTTTAAGAGTAAGTTATGGGTATTACATTTAGGAGAAAGTAAAGAAGTTTCCTGAAGAGTCCTTTAAGAATTAACAAAGTTTTAGTTATTAAGGTTATCTTCGAAGAGATAAAGAGCAAAAGCTTTACCAGTTTTAAAGTTAAGTAGATAATGTGCATTCTAAAATGTTTTTAAGTCTTCTAGCTATTTTTATATATTCAATTCATTATTTTCATTATTTATTGTTTTATTATATTTTATCTGTATTTTACGTATTTATATATGGTAAAGCTCTAGGTACTTTTAGGATAAGTATTTTGAAAATCTTCTTTGAAGTTGTGGATATGAGAAACCTTGTTGAATTAATGGTATAATGATCCAAATAGTTTATGTGAGTTGTTTTATTAAAAAAAGGATGGTTACAAAACATGCTTGTTTAAATATATTGAAAATCCATGATTTTGCAAAATGAAGAAATGGTTTTGAATTAAGAAATATGAAATGAATGGTATTTGTAGAAATGAAATATGAAATGGTACAATGATTGCAAGGTTAGAAACCTTAATAGATTACTTATGGACAATTCATGAATGGAACCCATATAAATTGTATAAAGTTAGAACTTTTATGGCTTTGAAAATTATTTTAACCATAGAGTAGTTATCGGAAAATGTTTGCTAAGAGATTTTCTTCTGTAAAACTGTTTTCCCTAATTATTATCTTTATTGTTTGATAAATTTTTTTAGGAAGAGACTAATTGAAAAACTATAAGTGGCAGTAGCGATGATGTTAGCCTTAATGCACCTTGGTTAAAACCTTAGTTAGCAAAGATGTTACTAACCTTATATGTTGGCTAACATATATGGATTAGAATTGAGTAACCTAATGGATTACAATTAATTAAGCTAAGAGCTTTATATGCCACATCGGGATAAAATGTGGAGGATTGGTTAGTTTACCCTACTAGTAATGTGTTTAATAAGCTAGGAACCTCCCACTAGTTTATTGTTTTATTATAAATTCTTAAGTGATATGTTTTCCATGCTTGTTTATGTTAAAACTTTATATTTATTTACGTTGTTATGATTTAAATACTTACATTTATCTTTCATACTTGGAAACTCGTCATATTATGAATTGATATCCATGATCTCTTTATTATTCTTTATCCTTATTACACATGATTTAATCTAAAATTTTAAGATTTTAACAAAATGCTCATGCCTTAACTTGTTTCATTTCCATTAGGATACATGTTATATGCTTGCTAAGTTAATGATTCACTATTGTGTTTTCTATATTTTTTAAATAGGATTAAAGTTTTGGGTCCATTGTCTTCAATATAATAGATGGAAGTGCTTAGAATTGTTTTATAACCTATAGGTAGGATCTAGCTTGTATTATGTCAATTGTATTTTTATAAATGTGATTTACCATTAAATTTTTTTAATATTGATCGAATGATGAAAGTTCACGATGAGACTATTGACTAAGATAACAATATGAACATGATATTGATAGTAAAAAGTTTAATGCCCATGTTAGGATTATTAGATATATAAATATATGGGTAATAGTTAACAAGTTGCAGATATCCCAAATGTTATAGAAGGCTTGCATGACCTAATTTATGTATATTTTATTTATGATTATGCACCAATTATGGCCTGCTAGTTTGGGTCATGACATTTAATGCTTACAATAACACATGGATGTATCCAAAAATAAAGATTGATAAAAAAATTCATTGAAAAGCATATCTAATATGCAAAATTTTAAAGTTAAAATACTATAACAAATTAACATTTGTGCCATGAATTGTGCCATGAAAAATCAAAAATCATGACAATTTTGTCTCTTGCTACGGGAATAAAAAAATTCAAACAAATGTCTAAAAATTTAAAAAATTTATATTACGGGAAAACTTTACCTATGACAAAATATCACTTGTATCACGAATTAAGCTACAAGAATAAAATTTTCATGGCAAAGTATCACTTGTGCTATATAAAAAATTTTATCCGTGATAAAATATCACTTGTGCTACAAAATTAAGCTACGATAACACATTCCTTATGGCAAAGTATCACTTATGTTATGAAAAAACTTTACTCGTAGCAAAAGATCACTTATGTCACAAACTAAGTTATAAGAATATATTTCTTATTGCAAAGTATCACTTATGTTATAAATTAAGTTATAAGTACGCATTTTTTGTGATAAAATATTATTTATTCTATCATAAAAGTTAAAAAAATTTATTTGTAACAAAGCATTACTTATGCCATAAATTAATTTTTAAAAAAATTATAGTCAAATATATTATTTTTAGTAACTATACATATAAAAAAATTATTTATAATAAGTGCAATATGCTACAATATGATAGATAATAAAAAAATATAAATATTTATATATTATAGGTGTTTAATAAATAGTTAATTCATCAATTAATCATCTGATTAGCCATAATCAATTAAAATAAAAAAATTGTAGAACATAATATCATTTTCAATTAGCTGATCCATAAAATGTATGAAAAAAGATAAAACTGTTTATAAATTGTATAGTTATGTACTTTTATTATTTTTCTTAAAATAATTAAAATAGAAGTTGAATTCCAAACCTTAAGTTATGTAAGAAAGAGTTTAATTATTAAGTTCTTAAGCATTTTTGTTTACATGTGTACCAAATTTAATATCTATTAGAATTTAAGTATTTTTTATAAATAACAAATAATTATTTAACTTTCCATCAATTAAGTTTATATAAAAAATTAATATACATTAAAAAAATAAATATTATAGTATATTAAAAATTGTGTTATATAATTGTTCGATGAATTTAAATTCTATTCATACTAAAATTAGAAATTAATAGGATTAACATATACATATATATAACATGTACATATACAACAAATTTTCAATTCATTATGATTAAACAAAAAAAATTATTCAAGGTATAAAATATTATAAATTTTTTTATCACATCACATTATTCTTAAAAATGTGTTAACAAAGAAGATATATATCATGAAAAATACTAAAATAATTATATTATATATTAATAGTATAATTTGTGAGATAAGTTATAATAAGTTTTATTATAAAAATATATAATAATAAATCTTACATTTATCACTGTAATATTAACAAAACTTTCATTAAAAAATTAAAAATAATAATTATGTAAAATTATGTATAATTTAATAATAATTAAATTGTTATATTAAAAATTTGTAATTAAATTATATTTATGGGAGTGATATGTATAAAATAGTCTAAATTTTTATTTTCATCCTTTATTAATTTTAGTTATATTAATTTTATTTCTCACAGATATTTTATATTAATTTCTTTTCTTTTAAATAATAATTTAATTAATTTTATCTATTCATTTATAATTTTATTGATAAGTTAATAACTTAATAAATGGAAGGATAAAAATTAAATATAAATA
This sequence comes from Sindora glabra, assembly GCA_020226215.1. Taxonomy (NCBI): domain Eukaryota; kingdom Viridiplantae; phylum Streptophyta; class Magnoliopsida; order Fabales; family Fabaceae; genus Sindora; species Sindora glabra. The sequence continues at coordinate 83,767,418 of CM035226.1, forward strand.
ACATATGAGGGATTAAACTAATACAAAAAATTTGTGAAGATTTGAATAATTTAACTTGTATTTGTGAATTATAAAAAATGCATTATAAATAAAAAATTAAAATTAAATAATTTATAATAATTTAAATTTTAATTTATAATTAAAATTTAAATATACATAATAGTTCAAAATTATGATTTGTATTGATATTTATTTTATATAATTCAACTTTTATTGAAGGAATTTTAGAAAATAATAAAAAATTGCATGAAAGATGTAAATTTTACTTTTATTTTGTAATAAATCAATTAATGATAATTAATGAAAAATATTAATAAAAGGGAAAAATTAACTAATTAATTAATAGATAAAATTGATATGAGATGTTTGTAAAGGATAAGTCTGATATAAACAAAATTACTAACGAGATAAATGGGAATTTACTTCATAAAAAATAATTTTTAAAATAAAATCATAAAATATTTTAGTATTAATATATTTTTATGATATGTATTTATGTAATATTTTATTATACAATTAATGTCACATGAGTGCAGTTTTATTTTTGAAGTCAATCAATTAATTAAAATTTTATATAAAATATATTATATTATAATACTAAAGAAGCAAATTAGCGCAATGTAAGATATAACATTTCTCAGCTTAGAGTCTCAAGTTTAATTCCATGTAAATACAATTTCTAGATAGATAGAGTTTGAATGATTTATCCTAATTTGATATGAGTCAAAAGCATTAATAGATTTTAATAGATATGCAAATAAAATGAGAGGATAACATTTGATTGAATTGACTAGATAATCAATTTAATTTGGATATATAAAAATTATTTTTACTAATTACATTAATTTTTATAATTATTTTATTTTATTTTTTGCCATAATTTTATTCATGGCAATATGAGTTACTAGCCATGGATGTACCTTTCTTGTCACGTTTGTATTTATGGCTAGAAGAATCTATTAGTCACAAGTGAACCTATGGCAAAAAAAATTATTTATACTACAAGATCTTTTTTCCCATAACAATTTCCTTACATCATGGGAATATATATAGAAACTAGCCAATTAGTTTGCAAAATGATTTGTTTACATACGTACACATTATATTTTACGTAGAAGCTTAAGTGATAGGAAATATTATGGTAATCATGAATCACTAATGCTATAAAATACATCATCAATTTTATGGCATATTACATCATTAGGTTGATCATATGATAATTCATTAAAATTTCTCCCAAATAAATCATGATATATAATATAACCAGGCTCTAATGTCAATATTAGCAAAAAAACTTATAATTTTTTAAAAATTTATCTTGTTTCATATCAAGCACCATATCATGATTTAATAAAGCAATATTGAATTCCCTTTTAGAAAATTAGGTTGAGGAGAATTGTAAATAACTTTAATGTATCTTCTTATAAATCTCCATTTAATACTTTTAATGTAGTGGAATGCAACTACAATGAACCTATGGCAAAAAATATCATTTATGCGACAAGACTTTTTTTCTCATAACAATTTCCTTGCATCACATGAATATATATAGAAACTAGCCAATTAGTTTGCAAAATGACTTGTTTACATATGTACACATTATATTTTATGTAGAAGCTTAAGTGATAGGAAATATTATGGTAATCATGAATCACTAATACTATAAAATACATCATCAATTTTATGGCATATTACATCATTCGGTTGATCATATGATAATTCATTAAAATTTCTCCTAAAGTCAATCATGATATATAATACAACTAGGCTCTAATGCCAATATTAGCAAAAAACTTATAATTTTTAAAAAATTTATCTTAGATCATATCAAGCACCATATCATGATTTAATAAAGCAATATTGAATTCCCTTTTAGAAAATTAGGTTGAAGAGAATTGTAAATACCTTTAATGTGTCTTCTTGTAAATCTCTATTTAATACTTTTAATGTTGTGGAATGTACCTACAATAACATAGACAAAGAAAATTGGTGATAGGGGTTCGCTTCCTTTATCAAAACCTTACTACACCTTGTTTGAAAAGAGAACCCTTTTCTTCATTCTAATGGAGAAAAATGTAGCCTTGTAATGCTTCTAAAGATGGAGGACCCTTAATATAATTATTTAACTAAATTGGATTATGAATTCTATCCATCACCGGATCTATACCCACCCATTTAATATAAAGTGGGCCTAAATACTATTTAAACCTTACAACTTTTAGTCACTACCAAACTAGGTATTACACAATAATAATAATGATAATGATGATAATTGTAACAATAATAAGTTAAGTGAGCTCAAAATTAAATAAAAATTTCAACATATTTCATAGATTAATGTGACTAAGGTGCTATGTGTGGCAATAATTACTAAAATTGATATTATCAATGGAAATACTAAAATTAATACTATTAATGGTTCCGAGAGAGATGACTGATCATTATATTACTAGGCATGTCTATTATGATGAAAAGTCATTTTTATTAGGTTTAAATATGATTTTAATCTCTTTAAAATATAAATTATTTAATTTTAATTTTTTTAAATATTTAATTATAATAATTTTGATTCCCTTTGTTTAAAGGCTAATAGAAAATGCTAAGATAACTATTTTTCCTTTTTTTTACCTTTTCTTTGTTACCCCATTAATTCACTCATTCCCTCTATAATGGCCCTATCATTAATAGGTAAATTACATACATTATAGGATAGTTGACGAGTAGACAAATTTATAATGAATTTAGAATTATCTTGATCAACCTTAAATCATTGTTATTTTCATAACCTAATTAAAAGTCTTGACATATTTTTGTTCCTTCTAGCTCATATTGTTGATGAGTTAAGTTGTCCAAAAATCCTTGATATTTTTCTAAGTTTAGGAAACTTCACTTGAGAAATATATAAAATATATATTATTTGAAAAAATTGGTAATAGTTTATTTGATATTCCTTAATCTAAATATAATTTTTAATGAATTTTTAAACATTTTAAGTGGCTTTTTATCAAAGTGAAAATTTACAAAACTATCAAAATTTGTAATTTTTACCTGAAACATAAAATTTAAATTTAAATTCTTTGGCATTTTCATTTTTTTGATATTTTATTTGAATCCAAATTAGGGGTATTTCCTTATTTGCTTTTATATCGTAGGTAGATTTCCTCATTACATAAATAGAAATAAGGTATAGGAGTAACCTAGATCCAAAATAGCCTAAGTTAAGAACTTGTTATCTTGTTAACTAAATACCCTCTCTCCTTTTCACCATTTTGGCATCTTCATCTCAAAATAGAGCATTAAATGCTTTTGCAACCACACAGCATGAGCTTTCCTCCTCCTTCTTTATCTTTTGACCTTCCCTATTCTAAAAAACATTAAATTTCTTTATTTTTCTCACAATTTCTTCCATTCCTTTGCTATTCTACACTAAAACACCACAAAATTTCAAGAATATGTTACTTTGAACTTGTTGATATGCTTGGATAGCAAACCCCAAGTTGACTTATTATGAGATTCTCATTCTTTTACTCTAATAAGGTAATCCTTATATTTATTCTCTTAATTAGGAGTTAAATTAGCTTAGTTTAGGTTATAGGTAGTCAATAATTAAATTATTATTACGTTAGGGCTTAGGTTTTGATTTAGGGATTTTTATATAAGGATAAATATTATAAATTTAGTGTATGTATGAATTAATTAATGATTTGAATGTCATTAGTGCTTATAGAAGATTTGAAAGTCCCATTTAGAAGCTCTAATTGCCCATGAATAGTTATGAGGTCAAACCCAAGAGAAGTGACCACTATAATAAGTAAATAATGTGTATGCTAACATGTTTTTATATCTTCGAATGATTTCTATATTTTTGAATCATTATTTTTATTATTTATTGATTTATTATAATTTATTCATATTTTAATTTCTTATATATGGCAGAGCTTTGGGTGCCATTAGGACAAACATTTTGAAATTAAGAGTTAAATTGATCAATTAAGGCTAAAAATCTTATTAAGCTTGTTAGGAAAATCACTGCATGAAACAAAATTAAGCTAATTGGAGTTAACTGAATTTAGGGGCAAGAGTGTTGATGAACTTCTTCAAGAGTGAAGCCTCTTTATTTTTAAGACAAGATTTCCACATTCAAGCAATTTTTATGGCATAAATGGAAAAAAGATCAATGGATAAGATTTTGATACATTGATAACACAGTTGCATCATCAATACTCAGCTTAAATGAATGTAGAAAGTTTTGTTAACTCACCTCTTATTACATTTTAATTCCAAACTAGCCATTAATATAAATAAAATAAAAATTTTTAAATAAACTAATTCTAACGTAATAAATTAATAATAAAATGCCAATGAAGGCACATACTTATACTAAAATACACATTGTTCCATTGAACTTTTATAATGAAATTTAAAAAAAAAGAATGAAAAGCACAACATAAATTTTAAAATCAAAGAAACAAGGGGAAACCACAACTCCTTCAACTTTTTTAAGCTCTAAGTACAACTTTGAACCCATGAACCAAAATGATTGAGTGATGTTTCTTTAGTCTTTAAAATTAAAAATTTATTCGAACCATAAATAAGTGAATAATTCAGGGTCAAAACATGGTCTTTTGTAAAGGGGAAATTCTCAACATGCACATAACTTTCAAAAATTTACATAGAAAAATTGAATGAGGCACATTGAACAAATCTCATTTGCTTCTCAAACCTCTTGCATCTCTCGCAAAGCAATAGCTTCATCTTTTGTTTTCTATCATTCGATGTTCATGTCTTTTGTCCAGTTAACAACTCAGTTGTGTCATATCTCCAAATGCAAACATATGGAAGTACGCCACATCAAGTCACTCTATTCATCCTCAATGCCATCTCATTCGTTAGTGACACTAACTCCATTTTTATTCTCATTATCAATATGCGTTACTACGTTGATCAGCTTTAGTTGTGTTTTAAGAATTTTATTCGTTTTTATATTGTTCTAATTTTATTATATGTCCTAGAAAGGACATTTATTTCTAATTTAATTTATAAGTTAAACCTGTAAATAAAAAAATGTTGGATATTAATAACTTATAGTAAAATGTCACTATGGATATTATAATTCCACCTCAATATGCTTGTCAGTTTTTTATTGATATCATATGGTGAGACCAAAATTATAATAATTAAATAAATAGAGGATCAAAATAGATTATTTTTAATAAAGGGAACCAATATCAAGTAATTTATATTTTAAGGGACTAAAATTATATTTAAATTATTTTTTAATAATTAAAAATTAAAAATTGCCCAAAAGTATACACAAATACATGTCTGCTAAATATCATGCTATATTTTCCTAGTGTATCTAATCTTGTTTACATGTGTCTTTGCATGAATTTATACACTTTTCCACCTTATCTCCGGTTGTCAAAAAAAAAAAAAAAAAAGAGGAAGAAAAAGTCAAATAATAGAACCATAAAAAGGTATTAATAAAAACCAAGTCATCCAATATTATACATAAATTACAATTAAGAAAATAATCCTTAAATTTTCCATACTTGTCCAGCTTTGAAATTAACAAACTAATATATAAAACAAAGGTGGTTCTCTCCTACTTCCTTAAAAAGGAGTATTGGTATCACCTTTTTTTTTTAAATAAATATTGCAACTTTTTCATAAAATCTTTTAATTTTTTTTATAGAGCTCTTGAAATTTTTATGTTACAACCATCACGATTCATGTTTCAGGATTTATAAAAATATTGTAGGATTTATATGAACAATTCCATTCCATAAGTCACTATGAAAAAATTAGAAATTTTATATAAATTTTTATGAATTTTATGAAAAAGTCTTATAAAATTTATAATTTCATCAAAATAGTATTGCAACAAACATCTTAAATCAAAGAATTTACCTATATTTTGTGGAGTGGTAATATTGGTACATATAGAGATAGCATAACCAAAAGAGCAGAAGAATTGTCTGTCATTAATTTTAATACCTGATGATTTATTAGCTAAGCATTGCACCAAGCAACTAAGGCCACATACCATAACTTTGTTAATATTTGGTTTTACAAGGCACCCAATCATACATGTTACAAGTAGCTTGAGAATGATCCCTCTACTATTGGTTGGGTTGCAACTAAATTTAGCATTAAATAAATCAGCACTACTGATTTAATAATGTTTCTCTCCATGATCTTTTAATCTGAAAAATTCTCAATAGAATAATACTTTTTTAGTGGAATATTTGCTTGGTGCCAGTTCTACCTTTATAGATTTATATATAGTTGACAAACCAAAAATTTCTTATTAAGTCATCCCAGAAATGAAAAATAATATCCTGATTTAATCATATAACTATAGATATCTCATAACACCAAAAATGGATATGGTGAAAGTACACTAAGAATGGATACGATCAACATTAATCTCAAGTCTAACAAGTAAACCTGTATATGACAACATGAACTAATTCAAATTTGAATGTATGTAATTTATGGAATCAGATAATTTCACCTATAATGATGCCAAAATTATTTTTGGCATGATCAACTAGATCTATGAAAAAGAAATTGCATAAGATTTACATAGGAGAAGACAATTACACTTATAATATCTTAAAATTTTGATGCAATCCTCTTTGTTACTTTCTCTTTTTGCTTTATACCTTAAAGTCACTAATTTTTTAAAACAAATTTGTTAACATCAAATAGTTCCTATTTTCTTATTTAATTACTTACATTATACTTCAACTTTTTTCAGCTTGTGGGATGACAAAGCATGCAAATTAATTATAATTTTATTTCATACATTTTTCTTATATTTTATTTTTTATGAATAAAAAATATATATACAATCCAAAGCAAGAGATATTGAAAACCTTAAATATAAATGTAAGTCAATCAAATCATTAATAGATGTAAAAGTTAGTAATAATGTGGATTAACAATAATGTAGGTAGCTATTTTGAATTATGCATAAAGGTGTAGATGAATTAAGCTATTTGTTATTAGCCTGAGCTCGATTCACAAAAATTTGATTTGAGTTCTACTTTAAATGATTTGAGCCTAAATGAGCCAAATTAGATTAATACATGAATTGAGCTTGAATTTCTTATCATTTGATTCAAACAGTTTGTGAATCTAAATAAGTCTAATAATAAATATATTTTTATTTTATACTATGTACAAATAGCATAATAAATAAAAAAATTAATTACATTATTAATTGTTGAGGTTACATGAAGATGTATGATATTTTAATAAGTAATAACCTTCTAGAATATATTACTTTTTCCTAAATATAATTATTTACAATGTATGATGATTTCGTAGATATTTTTCGATAGATTCATTGGTTGAAAAAAATTATGCTAATAAGTAAAATGAGATAAAATAACCTTGTATTTGATTTATATCTAAAGGATAAAATTTTTTATGCTCAAATTTAGGTAAAATGACAAACTTTTCCAAAAAGGTTGTCAAAACTCATTTAGATTTATTTTTGTTGGAAGCTTAAATTCAAATTCAAATATTTCAAGTTTTTTGAGAAATGAAGGCCTAATACATTACTATTTAGATAAATTATTGTAATCTCATTAAAGTTCATATTTGAGTTTGAGTTCAAATTAGTTGAGTTTATTGTTGTTCGAATCAAGTTAAAGCGTATTTATTTTTGGCAAGTTTAAGCTTAAGTATATAGATTTTCATCTCATTTCAATTTATTTGCATCCCTAGTTATGTACAAGAAAAAAATTATAAATAAAGAGAATAAAACAAGTTAAACAAATGCAGCAACATGTTTTCCAATATGATAAAAAATATAAAAGATTAGATTTTATTGTGCAAATAAATATAAGTATTCACTTATATTATGGATGAAAAACCTATTTTATTTAGAAAAAAATAGGCTATGATTTTATCAAAATAAAATAACATAGCTAGAAAATTAATAAAACTATTATTTTAGAAAATTAAAAAAGAAATCATTTATAAAGCCACTCCTCAAAGAATACTTTTAGTCAGGGTATTATATTGGAAGTCATAGAATATTTTTAGTTATATATTGTTAAAAAATAATGCAACTTCTAACATTTATTACTCTTGATTTCATCTCATTTGATACAACTCCTAACATTTATTAATGTTGATTTTCATCTTATTTGATATAAAGATAATTTAATATAATATAAATTTTTTAATTAAATATATTATGACATTAAAAAATACGATTGTGAAAATATCCCTCATTTTTATCTATTCTAATTATTATTTATAACTAATTTCAAAGGTTGATAGTTTTTACAGCATTCTCCATGACTTAAGGGTATTAAATTGAATGACTTATGAAATGTTTATTTAAATAAAAAATGTCAACAAATTCAGAAAAAAAAGTCAAACAAGTGCTAAGAGAACATTATATCCTAACTCATTGGTCTCAAATAGTTGCTCAAAGAAAAAAATTAATATGTGTACAGACAAATTCTCTTACATTATTAGTGAAGCAACAAATAGTAACTTATGGAAACCTTAAAATCCAGTAGGCATAGCACCTCGTACTTCTCACCTAATAATTGCAGATAATCTTCTTTTTTTTTTTGAGGAGGTTTCAAACTAATAAATGGAGATAATTATGAGTTGTCTGGATAGATTTGTGAGGATATCGAGGCAAAGGGTGAACTATGCTAAATCCAATATCCTTTTTTCTAAAAATATGAAAGATAAAGTAGGAGGAGTTATTTTGACTTAATATGGTTTTTCTTGTTATTGATGATTTAGGGGAATATCTTTGGGCTCCCATTATTCACAGGAGAGTGAACTATTCCACTTACTCTTATATGGACATAAAATTTCAAGATAAGTTAGTCGGTTTGAAGACTTTAAGCCTTTGTTTGGCTTGGAGAGAAGTGGAAGAAGAAAGAAATTAAGAGAGAAAGAAGTTAGGGAAGAAAGAAGTAAGAGGAAAGAAGAATTTCTTTTGTATTGTTTGGAAAGGGAGAAGTTAGGAGAGAAAGAAATTAGAAGAGAAGTAATTTCTTTTATTTGGAAAGAGAGAAGTTAGAGAAGAAAGAAATTGTATTTGTATGAAATGACTATTGTATCCTTATATGTAAAAGATGAAGATAAGTATGTAAAGTTTTTTTTATAGGAATTACAATATATTATATATTGATTTATTACATTATTTTTATATATAATTTATATTATATAAATAGTAAAAATTAAATTAAATATAAAATTTTTAATTAAATGCTTAACAATAAGTTATAAAATTATGTAAAAAATCATGGTAAACCCATATGCAATAGTATTATAATTATTATTTAAAAATTAATAAAAAATATTTAATTTAATAAAATAATTAATTACATGAATGACAAGCATTAGTCCTAAATTTTAATATTTTAAAAATCTGATTTCAAGTTTAAGCAAAATTCAACCGGTTAAAATTAATTTTAAAAAAATATATAAATCAAACGATCTTTCAAAAGAGATAATCGGGAAAGCAGTAAGGATGACCCACTAATTTATAACATGAGCTTCGCAAAGTGTCATTATTTGACTTTTGGTCAATCCAACATGCATCCGTCCACTAATGCCATGTTATTTGAACGTTTTGGTGAGATTTGAATTTTTTTATATTGTTTTTATATCTATGCCAAATATTTGACTTTTGGTCAATCTAACATGCATCCATACACTGCTGCTGCTTCTTCGCACTCCAATGCTATCCCCTTCCTCGTTGCTTCTTCGTGCTCTAGTCAGAACAACCAGAGGAGGCAGCGGCTGAAAGCTGAGGATGAAGAAGGTTATTGCAGTGGGGGAGTAGCGCACAAGGGCATTCGGTGTCCAAGAAATAATTTTTGCCTAATTTCTCCTCTCTTCTCTCCAAAAGTGGAGAGAAGTGTCTAGGCTACTGTGCGTGGGTCCCACCGCACGCTCCCCAAGTTGTCTGAACTTCTTTCTTCAGTTCCAAACGGAGGAAATTCCACACTTCACCCCCAACTTCTATCACCCCACTTCTTTCCCCCCTCCTATTAGCCGTTCCAAACACATGCTAAGTGTTTTTCCGTGGAAGGTAAGGTGGTTTTTGCCTAACCTATTTTAGGAGCTATCCCTACTTACATAATGTAATCTAATATCATCCCAAGAATTACATTGGATGAAATTAAGAGAATTCAAATATTCTTTGTATGTGATCACAATCTTTATAAGAGGTAGTTACATACCATCTCTTGAGAGGTTTTTTTGCAAATCGAATTCTTAAGGTAGTTTGAATTTTTGTAATCTTAAACTTATGAATATGGCCTGCCTTATAAAAGTAGTATAAAAACTTGTTACCAATAAAGAAAGGTTGTGGTTCTCTATCTTGAAAGGTAAATATATTAGGAATAATGTATAGAATGTTAATAGGGGGTTTAAAACTCAAACTCCTATTTATGGAAGAATCTAATTAAAATATGACCTAAAATGTTGCAAGTAATATCTTATTTGATTAAAAATAGGTGTAACACTTCTTTCTGGAATGGTCATTGGATAGATGAAAATATATTGAAAAAATTGCAATGGGTGAGATTCCAAAGTCAACTTTGGCTTTGATGGTTTTTTATTATATAATTAAGGATGGACAATGGGATATGGATTGTTTTAAACCATTTTTTGCTATTAAAGGCTATTCTCAAAATTAATGCACCTCTACTGCCTATTGCTAATATGGAACAAGATTACATGATATGGAAATATAGTTGTGATAGTGTTAGTTCGACATATGCTACTTTGTATGGTCAGACATTTTCAAGCTATGATATTTTGTTGAAAGCCATTTGGGCATTAAAGTGCCCTAAGTGGGTTAGATGCTTTCTCTGAAAATGTGGACATAATGGCCTTGTTATAAACTAACTTCGACATGCTAGAGGATTAGGGTCGGTGTGCTGTGTTATTTGCAATATGGTAGAAGATACTGTCCATGCTGTTAGGGATTATATAGAATTCAGACCTATATGGTTTTGCTTGGTGTACAGGGATAAGCATGCTAATTTTTTCGCTTTAAGCAGGTGTGAATGGTTTCTGGTTAATTTGACCAAGAATAATATTCTAAACTTGGAGTGGGCATTGTTTGGAACATAGTTATTTGGTGCATTTGGAATTGGAGAGATGCCTCCGTGTTTAACATTGATAGTAAAAAAAATCTTATGATGTTATGGGTTCCATCCTAAAGATGGCTAACAATGCTATGTAAGCTTTCTCAAATAAGGCGAGACTTTCTTTGTAGCGAGAAAAGTTATAAATGCAAATTATATGGCAAGCATTGCCAACGCAAATTAATATTGATGATGCTTTCAAATTTAATCCAGGCTTTGCGAGGTGTGGTGGCATTGTAGGGAATCATAAAGGAAAATGGTTGGGAGGATTCTTTTGTAATCTAAGCATATCTTCTTCCTTAGCAATTGAGCTGTGATGAGCATTTCATGGCTTATCAAATTCACTAGAGGTGGGAGGTTATTGTTAAGTATATCCTTACTAATATTTTAAAATTTGACTTGGATTGGTTGGTTTAATGAAAAAAATTATAAATTAGTGATGTGACCGGTTTAATTAACCCTTAAAACTAGCCTTCGTAAACTAGTGATGCGACTGCATGAACCAAAATGATTGGTTGATGTTTTGTTAGCACTCAAAAATGAAAATTTATTCAAACCATAAATAAACAAATAATTCAAAGTCAAAACATGGTTTTTGAAAAGGGGATATTCTCAACATGCACACAACTTTCAAAAATTTGAATAGAAAAATTGAATGAGGCACGTTGAATAAATCCCATTTCCTTCTCAAATCTCCTTCATCTATCGCAAAGAAATGGCTTCATCTTTTATTTTCTATAACTTTACGTTCATGTCTTTTGTCCGATCAACAATTCAGTTGTATCATATTTCTGAATGCAAACAAGCAGAAGTACATCACTATCAGGTCACCCTGTTCAATCTCAATGCAGTTCTTTCATTAATGATGCTAACTCTATTTTCTATCTTACCATTGATTTGCACTGATTGTTTGCAACTGTGTTTTAAGAATTTTGTTTATTTCTATATCATTCTAATTTTATTGAATGTTGTAAAAGGGACATTTATTTCTAATTTAATTTATTTTATACATTAAAATTTATAAATAAAAAGTGCGTTGGATATTAATAACTAATAGTAAAATGTTACTATTGATATTATAATTCCACTTCAATATTTTCATTAGTTTTTATGGAAAGCGTATGGTGAGTCCAAAATTATTATAGTTAAATAATCAAAGGATCAAAATAAGTTATTTTTAATAAACGAAACTAATATTAAGTAATTTGCATTTTAAGGGATCAAATTTATATTTAAATCATTTTATTAGTTATTAAAAATTTCTTGAAAGCATACATAAATACATGTCTGCTAAATAACATGCTATATTTGCTTTGTGCATCTAATTCTGTTTGCATGTATCTTCGCATGAATTTACACACTTTCCCACCTTGTCTCCAGCTGTGAAAAAAAAATAGTCAAGCAATAAAACCATAAAAATATGTTAGAAAAAAGCAAGTCATTAAATAAGAAAAAGGAAGAAAATGAAGTAAAAAGAAGAAATAAGAGATTTTTCTCTTATACATAAATTGCAATTAAAATAATCCTTATATCCTTCACACTTATCCAACTTTGAAATCAACAAACTAATACATAAACAAGGGTGGTTTTCTAGTACTTTCTTAAAAAGGGAGTTTTGGTGTGACCCCTTTTTTTCATATAAATGGATCTTCTAAAATTTTTATGTTGCAACCATGGTGGTTCATTTTGTAGGATTTATGAAAAATATTGTAGGATTTATATGAACAATTACATTTCATAACATATATCATTATGAAAAATTTAGAAATTTTATATAAATTATTATCAATTTTATATAAAAAAAACCTAATAAAATTGGCGATTTCATCAAGATAGTATTTCAACAAACCCTTTAAAACAAAGAATTTACCTATATTTTGTGGGGTGCTAATATTGGCGCACAAAGAGACAGCACAGCCAAAAGAGCAAAAGGATTGGCTGTCATCAATTTTAATGGCAGATGATTTATCAGATAAGCATTGCACCAGGCAGCTAAGGCCACAAACCATTACTTTGTTGATTCCTGGTTTTACGAGGCACCCAGTCATGCATGTCGCATAGCAGCTTGGGAATGATCCCTCTACTATTGGTTGGACTGCAACAAAATTTAACACGAAATAAATCAACACAACTGATTTAACATTGTTTCTCTCCATTTCTTTTAATTTGAAAAATTCTCAACAGAATAATACTTTTCCGATGGAATATTTGCTTGATGGCAATTCTGACTCTCTAGATTTATATATAGTTGACAAATCAAGAATTTTTTATTATTCATCCTAAATTGGAAAACAATATACTTATTCAATCATATAACTATAAATATCTCATAATATAAAAAATGGATATGATGAAAGTGCATCAAGAATGGATATGATTAACATCAATCTCAAGTTTAGCAAGTAAATCTGTTTATGATAACATGAACAAATGCAAATTTGAATGGTATGTAATTTACATGGAATAAAATAATTTCACCTATAATGATGCCAAAATTATTTTTGGCATGATCAAGTAATATGAGATTTACATAGAAAAAGATAATTACAATTAACATATCTTAATTTTGATGCAATCCACTTTATTACTTTCTCTTTTTACTTTATACCCTAAAATCACTATTTTTTTAAAACAAATTTGTTAACATCAAATAGTTCTTATTTTCTTATTTAATTGTTTATATTGTGCTTTAACTTTTTTCAACTTAAGGGAAGACAAACATGCAAACTAATTATAATTTTATTTCACACATTTTTTTATATTTTATTTTTATGAATAAAAACGTGCATACAAACCAAAGCAAGATATAATTGAAATGCTAAATATAAATGTAAATTGATTAAATCATTAATATACATAAAAATTAGTAATAGTGTGGATTAACAATAATATAAGTAATTATTTTAAATTATGCATAATGGTAGAAATGAGTCAAGCTATTTGTAAACAACTTGAGCTTAACTTACATAAAATTCAATTTAAGTTTAACTTTAAGTGAGTTGGGCTTAAATGAGCCAAGTTTGATTAATACATGAACTGAGCTTGAATTTCATATCACTTAACTCAAACTATTCATGAACCTAAATAAGTTTAACAAAAATACATACATTTTTATTTTATATTGTATATAAATAAATAAAAATTAATCCCATTATTAATTATCATGGTTGCATGAAGAAGTATAATACTTTGATTGAATTAATCAACCTTTTCAAATATGTTACTTTTTGTTAAATGTAATTATTAGTATTATATAATAATTGTGTAGCTATTTTTGATTGATTCAATGGTTAAAAAAATTTATATTGATATATAAAATGAGATAAAATAATCTGGTATTCAATTTATTTTTGAAAGATAAATTTTTTATACTCAAATTTATGTAAAATGATAAACTATTTGAATAAAGTTGTAAAAAATTGTTTAAATTCATTTTCATTGAAAGCTTGAAGTCAAATTCAAATACTTCAAGTCCCTTGAGAAATTGGGGCCTAATACATTATTATTTGAATAAGTTCTTGTAAACTTATTTAATTTCATATTTGAATTAGTTTCAAGTTTGAATTTGAATTATTTGAACTTAATGTTATTCAAATCAAGTTAAAACTCATTTATTTTTAACAATTTCAAGCTTAAGTATATAGATGTTTAACTCATCTTAATACATCTGCACCCCTAGTTATGTGCAAGAAGGAAAATCATGGATGAAGAGAATAAAGCAAGTTAAACAAATGCATCAATATGTTTTCCAACATGATAAAAAAAATTAGATTTTACTATGCAATTAAGTCTAAGTATTCACTTATATTATGGATGAAAAACTAATCTTATTTTAAAAAATAGATCATGATTTTATCAAAATAAAATAACATAGCTAGAAAATTAATAAAACTATTATTTTGGAAAATTAAAAAAAGAAAACATTTATAAAACTGCTTTACGAAGGATCCTTTTAGTCAAGATATTACATTAAAAGTCATAGAATATTTTTAGTCATTTATTGTTAAAAATATAACTCCTATCATTTATCTACTTTAATTTCATCTCATTTGATATGATTCCTAACATTTATTAACGTTGATTTTCATCTTATTTGATACAAGGATAATTTAATTTAATATAATTTTTTCAATTAAATAGGTTATAACATTAAAAAATATGATTGTGGAAATATCGCTCTTTTTTATTTATTATAATTATGATTTATAACTTATTTCAAAGGTTAAAAAGTTTTGCAACATTCTTCTTGACTTAAGGGTATCAAATTAAATGAGTTATGGAATGTTAATTCAAATTAAACAAGTCAAACAAAATCATTAAAAAATAGTTAAATAAATGTAGAGAGAATATTATATTATAACTCAATGGTCTCGAATAGTTGTTAAAAGAAAAAGAATTCATGTTTGCATGGCAAACTCTTTCACATTATTAGTGAAGTAGTAGATAGTTATTTATGGAAACCTTTAAAAATCATTAGGCATAGTCGTCATATTTCTCAATTTATGCTTGGAAAAAAATTTCTCCTTTCGAGGAGTTCTCAAACCAGCAAATAGAAATAGTCATGAATTGTCTAGATAGACTCGCGAGGATGCCAAGGCAAAGGGTAAAATATACTAAACCTAATATCTTTTTACCAAAATTGTTCAAGTTAAGGTAAGAGAAACCATTCTAAATAATTATGATTTTTTTTGTTACTAAGGATTTAAGGAAATACCTTGGGGTCCTAATTATTCATAGAAGAAGAAACCATTCCACTTACTCTTATTTAGTGAAAAAGTTCAAGATAAGTTAGAATGTTGGAAGATTAAGTGTTTTTCCATGGAGGTAGGATGGTTTTAGCCTAATGTATCTTGGAAGCTATCCCTACTTACATGATGCAATCTACTACCATTCAAGAGTTACATTAGATGAAATTGAGAGAATTCAAAGATCCTTTGTATTAGGTCATGAGTCTCATGAGAAGAAGTTATATACCATCTTTCAAGAGGTTTTTTGCAAACTAAAGTTTCAAGGTAGTTTGAATTTTTGTAATATTAAACTTATGAATATAGCCTGCCTTATGAAATGGGAATGGAAACTTATTACTTGTGAGGAAGGATTGAGGATCTCTATCTTGAAATGTAAATATCTTAGGGAATAATGTATGAATTGTTAATATGAGGGTTTAAAACTTGCACTCCTATTAGTGGAAGAATTTGACTAAGATATGGTCTAAAGTGTTCCAAGGAATATCTTATTTAATTAATAATAGGTTTAGCATTTCTTTTGTGAATAACCATTAGGTAGATAAAGATATATTGAGAAATATTGCAATAGGTAAAATTTCAGAATTAGCTTTGGGTTTGACAGTTACTAATTATATGAATAACAATGAAGAATGGGATGTGGATTGTTTCAAACTTTTTTCCCATGGTAGGCCATTCTTAAAATTAATGCATTTCCACCACCTACTGCTAATATGGAATAGGATTGCTTCATGTAAAAATACAGTTATGATGGTATCAATTCAATGTATTCTACTTTGTGTGGTTACATATATTTAAGCCATGATACTTAGTGGAAAGCCATTTAGGCACTAAAATGCCCTAAGTGGGTCAAATGCTTTCTTTGGAAATGTGGACATAATGGTCTTATTACAAAGTAACTTTGGCATGCTAGAGGATTAGGGTTAGCATACTACGTTATTTACGATAAGAAGGCAGACGATACTATTTATGCTTTTAAGGACTATATAGAATTCAAACTTATTTGGTTTCGCTTGGTGCATAGGAGCAAGCATGCTAAGTTATTGCTTTGTGTAGGTGCGAATGGTCTCTGGTCAATTTGACTAAAAATATGGGTAATATTCTAGACTCATAATGGTATATTGTTTAGAGCACAACTATTTGGTACATTTGGAATTGGAGAAATGCTTCTATGTTTAACAATGATAATAAAAAATCTTATGATGCCATGGTTTATATCCTAAAAATGGCTAAGAATGTTGTGCAAACTTTCTTAGAGGAGAGGAGACTTTCTTTACAGGTAGAAAGGTTACAACTACAAATTAGATAGCAAAGATCACCAAAAGGGTAGGTGAAAGTTAACATTGATGGTGTTTCCAAATTTATTTGAGGCTTTACATCCTATGGTGGCATTATAGGGAATCATGAAAGGAAATGGTTAAAAGGATTCTTTTGTAATCTAAGCATTGGTTCTTCCTTAGCAATTGTTAGGCATTAGTTCTTCCTTAGCAACTGTGTTGTAGGGATGCATTTCATAACTTAACCTTGGTAGTTATGTTATGAGGAGCATTTCATAACTTAACCTTGGAAGTTGAGTTGTAAGGAGCATTTCATGACCTATCCTTGGCATAGGATATTAGTTACAGGCTTGTTTTTCTTTAATCGTTTTCAAAAATTTTGGTTAATTTAATCCTTAGGGAGATTATTCCTTTGAATAAGCATTGATCACTCTTGTGATGATGTCACTCCTTAATTCATTGAATATGGGAGGTTACTATTAAACGTACATATGGCGAGGAAAATAAATGCACAAATTGACTGGCTTCCTTTAATTAGAACCATGATTTTGGACTATAGATTCTTGGAAGCCCTCTTATTGGTTTAAATGTTTTATTGTTTAGCGATGTCATTAGGTTCCTGCCCCTTGAGTAGTTCATATGTAATTTTTTTTTGCTTAGGCCTCTTTCACTTATAAAGAAAATATATTTATAGTTACATATATATGCAATCAAATTTATTATACCTTTCATAAAATAGGTAGGGTAAATTTAATTTAAATGATTTTATCTTAGCGATGTATATTAAATTGTAAAAAAGGAAGTATTTTTTAATCATATACTATTCTAACCTTAAAGATATGTACTAATCCAATAAAATAAATTTTCAATTAAAATTAATTAAATAAGTAAATTCATATATTCATTAACCATTTTCTTACAAATTTAGTTTTGCACTTTACTGGTGTTCTCCTAAACAACATTTTTCACATATGTTTTGAAATATTTTATAAGATGCAATACAAAAATTGATATTTTTATAAGGCATCACACATGTTTAGTATATACTTACTGATATTTTAAATTAAATTGGATTAATTGATTCAATCGAAAAAATTATGAATTAGTGATAAAACTAATCCAATTAACCTTTAAAACTTATCTTTATAAAATCAATCAAGAAATTAATGAATTGGTGATAAACTGATCATGGTTCAACTAGTTGATTTTTTCAAAAAAAGTTACTATTATTTACAAAAATAATACTATTTGCTTCAAAATCTCAAGTAGTGAAAAATTACTTTATCTCTATAAATGGAAGTTACATAATAAGAGAATTAGGCTCAATATTAAATTTTTATGATAATTTGAATTTTGAACTTTTAAATTTATAACATTATTTGATAATATTTGAAATATCTTTCATATTTTATATATATAAGTCTAACTTTATTATGATAATTTAATTATTATATATTAATAATTTGTTTGAAAATTATAATTAAGTGTTAAACAGAGTCAATCAAGGCAAAAAAAAATCTTATTAAACTACTTTGATAAATCTCTGCTTAAAACAAAGTTAAGCTAATTGGTGCTGATCGACTTCAAGAACTAGAGTGTGACTGAACTTGTTTAAGAGCCCAGCCTCTTTATAATTAAGACATGACTTTCGTGCCCAAGCAATTTTTATGGGCATAAACACCCATAAAGATTAATTGGTAAGATTTTGACATACCGATAAGATAGTTGCATTATCATTACTCTGATTAAATGAATGTAGAAGGTTTTATTAACCCACCTTTCAATATATTCTGATTCGAAACTTGCCAGTACTGTAAATAAAATGAAAACTTTTAAATAAACTAATTCTAATGTAATAAATTAATAATACTATGTCAATAAAGGCATACGCTCACCGTGACATACACATTGCTCCACCATTAAATAAAATAAAGTAAGAAAATTAAAAATTAGAAATTAAAAAAGAATGAAGATCGCAATATAAATTTTATAATAAAAAAAAGGTGAAACCATAAGTCCTTTAACTTTTTAAGCTCTAAATGCAACTTTGAACTGCATAAACCAAAATGATTGGATGATGTTTTATTAGCACTCAAAATAAAAAATATATTCAAACCATAAATAAAAGAATAATTCAGGGCCAGAAAACATAGTTTTTTGAAGAAGGAAAAATTCTCAACATGCATACAACTTTCAAACATTGAATAGAAAAATTGAATGAAACACCTTGAACAAATCCCATTTCCTTCTTAAACTTCCAGCATCTCTTATAAAGCAGTGGCTTCATCTTTTGTTTTCTACAACCCAATGTTCATGTCTTCTGTCTGGTCAACAATTTAGTTGAATCATGTAGTCCAAAGCACCAACATGTAGAGATATGCCACCATCAGGTTACTTTGTTCAACCTCAATGCCATTTCATCCAATGGTGATGCTAACTCCATTTTCTATCTCACCATCAATTTGCGATAATCGGTTTCAATTGTGTTTTAAGAATTTTGTTTATTTTTATATTGTTCTAATTTTATCTGATGTCCTAGAAAGGACATTTATTTCTAATTTAATTTATAAGTTAAAACTTGTAAATAAAAGGTGTGTTAGATATTAATAACCAACAATAAAATGCCTTTTTAGATATTATAATTCTACTTTAATATTTTTCTTAGTTTTTTTTTATCGATAGCATGTGGTGAGACCAAAATTATTATAATTAAATAATCAAAGAATCAAAATAAATTATTTTTAATAAAAGAAACCAATATCAAGTAATTTGTATTTTAAGGGACCAAAATTATATTTAAATTATTTTCTTAATTGTTAAAAATTAAAAATCGCCCGAATGCCTACACAAATACATGTCTACTAAATTTCATGCTTTATTTGCTTGGCATATCTAATTTTGTTTGCATGTGTCCTTGCATGAATTTACACTCTTTCCTACATTATTTTTAGCTGTGAAAAAAATTTGTGAAGTAATTGAACCACATAAAAGTTTTAGGAAAAAGCAAGTCATTCAATAAGTAAAAGGAAGAAAATGAAGAAAAAAAAAGAAATAAGGGATTTTTTCTGTTATATACATAAATTACAATTAAGAAAATAATCTTTAAATCCTTCACACTTGTCCAACTTTGAAACTAACAAACTAATATATAAAATAACAGTGGTTTTCTCGTAGTGACATGACTGTTTTTTTTCTTATAAATCTTGCAACTTTTTTGTAAAATCTTGCAATTTAATAATAAGATTTTACAATTCTTTCATAGAACTCCTTAAATTTTTATGTTGCAACTATCATAGTTTATGTTGCAGGATTCATAAAAAATATTTTAGGATTTATATAAATAGTTACGTTACATAACATATTTCGTTATCAAAAAATTAAAAATTTTATATAAATTATTATGAATTTTATGAAAAAAATCTCATAAAATTCACAATTTCATCAATAAAGTATTGTAGCAAACCCCTTAAAAGGAAATACTTGCCTATATTTTATATGGTGCTATTATTGGCACACAAGGGGACAACATTACCAAAAAAGCAAAAGTGTTATTGGTCATTAATTTTGATAGCAGATGATTTATCAGCTAAGCATTGCATCGAGCAGCTAAGACCACATACCACGGCTTTGTTGACACTTAGTTTTACAAGGCAGTCAATCATACATGTTGCATAGCAGCTTAGGAATAATTTCTCTACTATTGGTTAGGCTGCAACCAAATTTAATGCTAAACAAATCAAAACAACTGATTTAACATTATTTCTCTCCAACTCCTTCAATTTGAAAGATTCTCAATAGAATAATACTTCTTTAATTGAATATTTGCTTGGTGGTAGTTCTGTCTTTGTAGATTCATATATAGTTGACAAATTAATAATTTTTTATTAATTCATTCTAAAAGTGGAAAAAATACCCTTATTTAATCACATAACTATAGATATCTCATAATATAAAAATGGATATGGTGAAAGTGCACCAAGAATGGATATGATCAACATTAATCTCAAGTTTAACAAGTAACCCTGTATATAATAACATGAACTAATGTAAATTTGAATGGTACGTAATCTACATGTAATAAAGATAATTTCACCTGTAATGTCGCCAATATTATTTTTGGCATGATCAACTAGATCTACAAATAAGGAATTGTATCAGATTTATATAGGAGAAGATCATTACATCTATGATATCTTAATTTTCATGCAATCCACTTATTATTTTCTCTTTTTACTTTATACCCTAAAATCACTAATTTTTTTTAAAACAAATTTGTTGATGTCAAATAGTTTCTGATTTTTTTGTTTAATCGTTTATATTATGCTTTGACTTTTTTCAACTTGAAGGATAACAAAACATGCAAATTAATTATAAATTTATTTCACACAATTTTCTTATATTTTATTTTTTATGAATAAAAAATCATGCGCACAAATCAAAGCAAGAGATAATAAGAACGCTAAATACAAATGTAACTTCATCAAATCATTAATATATGTAAAAATTAGTAATAGTGTGGATTAACAATAATATAAGTATTTATTTTAAATTATGCATAAGGGTGAAAATGGATGAAATTACTCATAAGTAACTTGAACTTGATTGAAGTTTGTCTTTAAATGAATTGAGCTTAAGTGAGCTAAGTTTGATTAATACACAATCTGAACTTAGGCTTTATATTGTTCGACTCAAATTATTTGCAAATCTAAATGAACTTAATAATAAAATATATATTTTTATTTTTAAACAATATATATAAAAGACATAATACAAAAAAAATTAATCCCATTATTACTTGTTGAAATTGTATGAAAAAGTATGATATTTTAGTTAAAATAATTAATTTCCTAGTATAAGCTACTTTTTGCTAAATATAATTATTAGCATTATATGACGATTGTACAAATATTTTTGATAGATTGAAAGTTGTTAAAAAAATTTTATTGATAAGAAAAATGATAGAAAATAATCCAGTATTTGATTTATTTATGAAAAATAAATTTTTTTATGCTTAACTTTAGGTAAAATGACAAATCATTTAAATAAAGTTGTAAAAACTCTTAGATTCATTTTTATCAAAAGTTTTAACTTGAATTCAAATACTTCAATTCCTAGGAGAATTTGAGACCTAATAACATACTATTTGAATAAGTTTATATAAAGTAATTATATTCGTATTTGAGTATGGCTTAGGTTTGAGTTTAAATTATTTGAACCTAAAATTGTTCGAATCAAATTAAAACTCATTTATTTTTAATAAGTTCAAGCATATATATGTTTGGTTTAGCTCAATTTATATGCACATCTAATTGTACGCAAGAAGGAAAATTATAGATGAAGAGAATGAAGCAAGTTAAATAAATAAAGCAATGTATTTTCTAACATAATAAAAAAAATAAAAGATTAGATTTTACTATGTAATTAAGTAAAAGTACTCAACTATATTATGAATGAAAAACTAAATTTATTTTAAAAAACATGGTGAATTTATCAAAATAAAATATCATAGCCAGAAAATTGATAAAACTATTTTTTTAGAAAAATAAAAAGGAAATATTTATAAAGCCATTCTACAAAGAATCCTTTTAGTTAAGCTATTACATTAGAAGTCATAGAATATTTTTAGTCATTTAATGTTAAAAATTAATATTGTCATATATTGCTAAAAAATAATACAGTTCCTAACATTTATTAACCATGATTTCATCTTATTTGATACAACTCTTTACATTTATTAGAGATATTCGTTTTTATAGATAAAAGGATATTTAATAAAATAAATTATTTTAATTAAATAGATTATGACATTAAAAAGTATAGTTGCGAACATATCACTATTTATTTTATTATAATTATGATTTGTAATTGATTTCAATGTTCAAAAGTTTTTGTAGTGTTCTTCTTGACTTAAAGGTATTAACTTAAATGACTCATAGATTCATGTTATCTATTTTATTTAGCATTTGTGACAATAAAATATATAGAACGTTAATTTAAATTAAAAAAGGCAAACAAATTCACAGAAAAATATAGTCAAACAAATGCTAAGGGAACATTATTTCGTAGGTCGCTGGTCTCGGATAGTTGCTAAAGAAAAATTATTGATATGTGTCTTACAAAAAATACATGAAGAAAAAAGAAAAAAACAAAGCACACTATAACATTTCAAAGATTTCTTTATATCATCATTTTTTTTATTATTTATTTTTTTGGCCAATTTGAAAACTTAAATTGCTACTTTCTTGGAAAACCTTCACTAATATTTAAAAATCCTCGCTACAATTATGGTATGGAGTCTATTTTAAAAGGTCTTGAAATTTTTTCCAAAGAGTTATGACGTTTTATACCAGAAAGAACCAATTTAGCTCGGCAAGTTGGCACTTAGATTTAATGCAAACCAAACTCTTATTGTATCCAAAATGTGGAGAAGAAAAATAAATTTAAATATAAAAAATGCTATAATGAATAATAACACATTTTTAGCTATTGACTCATGGGAGCCCCTATCTAGGCCATTTTAATAGCAAAATTGTTGCGCGTTCTGCTGATTATGGAACATGTATACGTATTTTCGAACACTATCCAAGAACTAAATGTTGTGATGTGTCCCATGGCAGAATTTGAGAAAGGCGAGCAGATTTCCACATCTCCTCAAAAACATGATGGTGTAGTGTGAATAAAAATAAAATAGAATCGCCACTAATAAATTTTTATGGTATGATGAGAACACAAAATGTTTTGCATTCCCAGAATTCAAATTTGGGAGTAGATTACGTGTAGGGAAGGTGTTAGTACCCTATAATATTCATTCAAAGAACGGTTACCCATTTATTCTAATTCTGTCTTATGAATTAAATTATTATGACTTTTATTATATTATATGTGTGTTTTCCTAAGAATATGATTTTAATTTTAATTATTTTTATTAGTTTTGTTATCCAAATTTGTCCAATTTCATGGTAGGATTTAAATGAAATAGAATGTCAATAATGTTAAGTACCATTATAATTGTATCTACAATCAGATTACTTAACTTTGATTCATCATAGGTATAAATTTTATTATTTTTTAAAAAAATTTATTTTATTATTTTTAAAATATTTTTAAATAATTTATTGATGTGGTTGTCAAATTCTTTCAACTTTATTATAAGATTTGAATAGAATAATATATTTCAATAATATTAGATACTAATTATAATTGCACTTATAATCGATTACTTAATTTTAATACGTCATAAGCACAAATTTTATTTATTATATTTGAAAATATTTTTAAAGAATTTTTATTTTATTATAGATGAATTATTATTATTTTATCTTTTTATAAATATTTTTATTTCATTATTTTTGGAATATTTTTAATAAAATGAATTGTAATATAGTTTTTTTATTTTTGCAGTAATTTTATATATTCATTTATTTAAAAAGTATCATATTGATGATTTTTATTTAAAATTATTAAATTCATTCAAATTCATAATTAAATCTGAAATAAAAATTTAGAAGAATTGAAATTATAATTTCAATACTATTTTACAATTTTAAAGTATCAAATTTATCAATTTCATGATCAAATTTGAATACATAATTTGCTCAAAAAAATTAAAATCATAATTCAATAATATTTTTCATAATTTCTGAAATGTTAAATTTGTCCAACTTCATGGTCTAATTCAAATAAAGAATTATTCAAAAAAATTAAAATTATATTTTAATAATATTTTTAATAATTTTTGAAATATTAAATTTATCTAACTTCATGGTTAAATGTGAATAAAAATTGCTTAAGAAAATTAAAATTATATTTATTGCACTTACAACTAATTTCAATATTATTCCATCATTACAAAATACATAAATTATATTTTTAAGTAAAAATACAAAATTATAAGTGCATATGATAAAATAATTTTATGTGCAATAATATTAAAAAAATTTAATTTAATCACTCATCCTGATTTAATTTTTAAAAAGATCTTTCACTTCAAGAATATTAAACAATTTGAACTTCCAAACTATTTTATTTTATTTTATCATAAAAATTATACAAAAATACTTTTAACATCACATGTTAAATAAATAAAATATTAATTATTTTTTTATTAAAAATACATAAAATAAAATAAATAAATAAAAATTAAAAAAATAAAAGAAAAGAGGATAGGCACCCCTTCCTTTATTTTTATTTTATATTTTTAAAAAATAAAATATAAAATTTATAATAAAATAAAATAAAAACTAAAATAAGAAAGGAGATGGGATAACACAAATAATATATATATATATATATATATATATATATATATATATATATATATATATATATATATATATATATATTTAAAAAAAATCTTCTCTTTATTATTCTTTCTTTTTCATATCCTCTTCTTTTTTTTCATTCTACAAATTCTTCTTCTTTTTGGATCTTTTTGCCTTTCTACAATTTTTTTTAATTTTTGTTTAAATCCCTCTCTTCCTTTCTAAATTACACTCACTTTTTCCTTTTGAATAAATCACCTCCCCTTTTTTTTGAATAACTTCTTCTCCTTTTTATGTCTCCCTTTCTTCCACTTTTTGTCCTTCCTTGTCCTCTGTATGACTTTTTTTAAATAACATCTTTGTTTTTCATGTGTGATGGGAAAAAATTTGTAGCGAAAAAATAGACTCTAGGTAAGTGAAAGTCGATGCCTCCATAATTGAAATTAGTAGCCAAGTTTGGTGAGATATTGGTAGCTGAATTTCAAAATTTTCAACTACAAGATCTACGAAAGTAGATTTGTAAACCACAATGAAAGAAGTCATAAGATGCTTGTATACATGTTCCGACCGTAGAATTTACAAAAGTAGATTTAGAGATATTCCACCCTATGTGAAAATTTTATTTATTTGTTATTTATTATTTTTTAATTTTTATTTGTATTATTTTTCAAACAAAATTGGGTGTCAACACTAAATATTCACTCAAAACAAAAATGCATGAATATATATATATATGTATAAAATAGTAAAAAAATAGTTAATAATGAATCTACATTCTATTATGAAAACCTATATATATATATATATAAGCAAAGACATAATCTAATACAACCACAACAACAAAAATCATACGCATAACAATGTTGTATTCTTTGTGTTTTCCAGAAATGTAAAATACATATTATCATGTATGCGAGCTCTAGTAAGATGGAAATATGATGTAGTTATAAACAATATGCGTTAAAATGCTAAGTAACACATTCCAACATATACATGTCAACAGTTGAAAATAATACCCAAACCATCCCCAGATTTAGTAAAAGGCTATTCATGTATAAAATAGAGAAAAATGCATATGTATGTCTCATTGAGATGCTTATTTAAGAATTCTCAACATAAAATAAATAAGTCTACTAACTTTATTTTCAACAATTCAACTAAGATGTAATACATGTTGCATGTAAATTGGAATCTCCATGATTCACTTATTTCAATACTCGAAGCACATATCTTTATAAATAACCACGGTATTGATATATAGTTTTATCAAGAGTGCATATTCCTATTATATATACCTAAAGCACAATATACTAGAATTACAGGAATATATATAGAAACTAGCTAATTACTTTGCAAAATGATTTGCTTACAACATGCACACCATATTTTATAGAGAAGCTTAAGTATTAGGAAATATATGTATTAATCATAAATCACCAAGGCTAGGAAATACATCAATTTCTTGGCATACTGTATCATTGGGTTGATTATATGATAATTCATTAAAATTGCTCCTAAAATCAATCATGATACATGATGCAACTTGACTTTAATACCATAGTTAGAAAAACTTATAATTTTTTAGAAATTTGTATAAGATTATATCAAGTGTCAAATCATGATTTAATTACCAACATCAAATTCCCTTTAGGACTAATAAAAATATTTGAGTCCGAACCTAACAAATTACTTGAACATGAGATTTATTGATTAGGGTTGGTCAAAATTGCACAAATGATCGAAATTAGAAATATTTATATTAAAAATTTTGTAATTCAGTTGATATCAGTTTAAGAATCCTTAATTGTTTTTAAGATTGAATTAACCTGAAACTTAGGGGTATAAGCCAAACGGCATCATTTTTTGCCTGCTTCCTTGTTTCAAGTTTTCTCTCTGGCCCTCCTATTCACCCAGTCTCACTTTCTCACTCTCACACTCCTAACTTTATTTTGAAATTCAAATAGGCTAAAAAAGGCCCTAGAAGTCTAGAACCTTTCCTCTACCATTTTTTACTACATCTTTATTGGTCATTGTTGCCTACTAACTTTTCTAAGATTCTTAAGCTATTTTGCATTAAAATATCAATTTGTTTCCCCGTCACACTACAAGCATCGCTTCAAACTAAGATAGGAAGAAAGCTTATGAAGTGTTAAGTGCAAGTCATCAAGAGTCCAGATCAAGTATTTTTTAATCTTGTATGAGTTTTATTTGTTAATTTCAAATCCTAATTTCATCCTCTATATCTCTGTATTTTTTTATTCCATCTCTTTGTTGTTTGGGGTTTTGTAATCTATGATTTTATTTGTGATTTATGTGCTAGTGTGAGTTCATAAGTAGATTATTTCCTCCTTTTTATTGCTTAACCTTTTTATTTTAGTCAATATATCTTAACTTCATTGTGTTTTTGGGTATTAGGTTTATTTCTATGTTATTTACCTATATTAATGATAGATTTTTGTCTCTGACTCTCTAGGTTATTCATTAGTTATGTCTGATTTCTCTGTAGCTTCTTTTTTTTTGTTCCATTTAACAATGATTTTCATTGTAGTTCCTAGTTGTGTGTAATTTCTGGTTAGTCCTTGAGTCATGGTTTGAGTGTGACTTGTATTTTTCTATAAGTTGTAATGCATTTCCAGTAATGTTTCTTGACTCT
This sequence comes from Sindora glabra, assembly GCA_020226215.1. NCBI lineage: Eukaryota > Viridiplantae > Streptophyta > Magnoliopsida > Fabales > Fabaceae > Sindora > Sindora glabra. The sequence goes on from CM035226.1 coordinate 83,795,495, forward strand.
TTGGCTTTATGTTATGCTTTTACATGACTTTTAACATAACTTTAACATGTTCTATATAAATATACTATGTTGTTGTCATTGTAAATTTAGGAAAGATAGCAACTAATTTTACTATGAGACTAACGAAGCATGCAAGACAGAAAGTTATGATTAGAATGCCCAAAGATACCCAATTAAACTTGTATTTATGCATTATATACCATAATCATATTGTAGGTATAGTTACACTAGATCACAAAAGCACATGTGGAACTTCATAATTTAGATGGAACACAATTGCATGTACACTAGGAAATGAAAATTTCCTTTGAACATTACAAAGGATGCTCTCTTTAAAGCCTTTATAGACTATATGAGAAAGTTTAGAATAGCTTCAAAGCACACACAAATTTAGCAGTTCTACTAAAAGTTTCCATTTTGTAATGTAAAATCATAATTAACTAACTAATTATAGAACTCAAATTAATAAAATGGAACTAGCATGTTTTATTAGACTATTAGTTCTTTACTCTAGTGAAACAGAAGTATACCCTTTAACCAATTTTATATGTCCTATTCCTTTCCTTGCAATAATGAATGTTTAGTTCCTCTTGAATACACTATACAATCAATTTGTTCACACTGGGTTTATATACTAACATGTACAATCAATATTATGTCTGCTTGTAAGCACTTTGTTTCCTTTACCCTTCTATTGGTTTACCTTCTTTTCTAACCATAAAATCATGTTGTTGAAATGTTTCTAGACACTATGTTTTTACAATTTAAACCAAACTCATAATGCATAGTATGGAGAATCTAGGATGCCATTACATCAATTAACCTAATTATTTTACATTACTCACTTCAAATTTTCTTTTCTTTTTATTGTACAATGGGAGTCTAGTTTTAGCTTCTTAGATAGGGCTAGATGTTACTCTTGTGCTCTCCTTAAAATATGAAATGTCATCTTCCCAAAGCACCACCAAATATATAACAAAGTTAAATCCTTAATTCTGATTTCTTTTAAGTTTTCAATAGCTTACAAGGAATAGTAGCAAGATTATGTGTATAGCAAATATGAGAAAAAGAGAAGAGGAGTTCTTTTTATGTGCAATATACAAGCTAGATATGCATTAATCCTATGCCATTGATTTATACTTTATAGAGTGATATTAATAGAAGTTGCTATTCTATTTATAAAGTGATATTTAGTGATATTTATATTGTAGATTCTTTTAAGATATATCAATAAAAAATATAATTAGATCATGTGCTGGTTATATAATCACATGGATAGAATTTACAAAAATTGGAATAAATTTTAAGATTTTGATGAAAGTATAATATATTTGTTTATATATTGATACTTATGTGAAACTTATTAATTTTTATGATATATAATCTTGTTGCCTTTATGTGATGTTTATTAATTTTTGTCAATTTGAAGTTATCTTTAATGCTTTTATATGATATACCTATATCAATGAGTGACATAATATAAGTAAAGCAACATTAGTGTGGCTTGTTAGTATTTGATTCCTTTATGCTTCCCTTTTTAAATGATTTGTTAGTTATCTTTTTTTTTTCAGATTTATCTTATTGTTTTACTTATAATTTTTTTACTTACAATGTAGCCTATAGTTTTTTAAATGGTTTTTATTATTAGTGCTTAGTTAGTTTTCTAGTGCAATGGCTTCATCAATTTGGGCAAACTTTGAGTTATAAAATTTGACCTCACATTTTTTTTCCATTTTGTAGGTTCTAATTAAGGCATGGAACCTAATGAATCCAACCCTAGTGGGGGTAGTAGCTATCACTCCAAATCAATAACATGTTAATCTACTAAGTTAATCGCCTATTACTCGTGGAATTGGTCTAACACCAAGTCAAAAACCTTCAAAGGATACAAGCAAAAAGCCTCCAACTATAACCCTTAAGAAAAGGGAAAAGGTTATGTTAAGAAAGCCTAGTGCCAACAACTAAGTTAGGATTCAAACAAGAAGAAGGTCACCAATATGGGAGCAATTTAAAAGAGTGTTATATGAAGAGGTTAGTAAACTAATTGCTAAGTGCATATACCATGCCATTTAATTTTTGTGTGATAGTAAAGAACATGGTACTACTAACATGCTTGTCCATATACCAAAGTGTCCTAAGTCTTCAAATGCCTTTGCTAATGACTCTACTCAGAAATAGTTAGAATTTGATAGGAATTCTTTTGGTAAACAATTAGTAAGTGCTATTCCCTATACAGTTGACTTGAAAAAGTGTAGAAAGGCAATTGCATTTTTTATCATGTGTGATAAGTAACCTTTTAGGGTTATTAAAGGACTTAGTTTCAAACATATGTGTAAAAGATTGTCTCCTAAGCTAGATATCCCTTTTAGATATACTATAGCTAGGGATTACCTTAGATTTTAGATTAACTAGAAAGGTATACTTAAAGCATTATTGAAAAGCAATTGTGAAATTACATGTGTTTGACCATTGACTGTTGGACATCAATGCAAAACCTTAATTACATGTGTTTAATTACACACTTTATAGACAATGAGTGAAAATTACAAAAAATGTATCCTCAAATTTCAAGTTATTCCTAGTCATAAGGGTGAAATAGTTAGTAAATGCTTGAATCTTGCTTAAATGAGTGGGGGGTTAAACATGTGTTCATAATAATAGTTAACAATTCTATTTCCAACAATGGAGTAATAGCATACTAGAAAAGGAAGGTGAAAAATTGAAAAAGTTTAACATTGAATGGGGATATGATGCATATGTGGTGTTATGCACATATCCTCAATTTAGTTATGAATGAAGTGCTTAAAAAATACCATGATTCTATTTTTGCCATAAGGTATAGAATTAGGTATGTGAGGTCATCTCCAAGTAGGCTAGCAAAGTTTAGAAAGGTAATTTAGGTAGAAAACATCATTTCTAAGTCTTTAGTGTGCCTCAATGTCCCAGAAGATGAAATTCAACCTACCAAATGCTTCAAGCAACTGAAAAATTTCAAAAAGCATTTAAAAGGTTAGAAGAGGATGATAAAGACTTCACATCATACTTTCATGAATCTGAAACTAAAGGAACAACTCTAAGTAATCTATATTAGGAAAATATGAGGGCCTTCATAAAATTCTTTAAGATTTTTTTATGACACTACTTTATCTTTGTATGGTTCATTATATGTCACTTCAAATACTATGTACAATTATATTTCTCTTGTGCAAAGTGAGAGAAAGAATTAGACAAGTGAAGATAATGGAGATTTTGCATTATTTTTCATGGTGAATGGAATAAAGGTCAAGTTTGATAAATATTAGGAAAAATATGAAAATATGAACTCAATAATATTTATTACAAATGTCCTAGACCCAAGATACAAAATGACATTCATTGAATGGTCCTTTAAGGACATTTATGGAGAAAATCTTGCAAGCACTATAGTTAAGAGTGTGAAAGCATCCATGGTAAGGATGTATGAATGGCATTTAGTTGAATATGAATAACCTCCTAGAAGTGCAATAGATAACCAAACATGTTATGAGATGTAGCAAATCCAATGGATTCTAAGCTTATAAGCTTTGCTCAAAAGGTAAGAAGTACTATATTTGGATCATACCCAAGGAAGAAAGATGCAATTATTTTGATGAAGATAAAAATTTTGATGTTTTAGCTTGGTAGAGATTGAATGCATCTAGATTCAATGTGCTGTCCATGATAGTAAAGATAACAGAGGGGCCATATGTATTGGCTATTTCGGTGTATACTATTGCATCTAAATCTACATTTGGCACAAGGGGCCATGTGTTAGGTATCTATAGGAGCTTTCTTTTCCCAAAGATAACAGAAGCACTAATATGTACATAGAATTGGTTGAAGCCTACTAAATTCAATTTTAAAGACATTGACATGGTTGATAATTTCTAAACTTATGAAGATATAGAAAAGGTAATTAGTAATTATAACTTATGCTTCTTTTTTTTAATTTAAATTCATAATATAATTTGTGGTTGTTTTATCTTTCTTTTTAGAGGTGGGAGCTGAACTTCAAGGAGGTAACAGATCTAATGGTAGCAAAGGTGATGTTAGTGTTCAAGATGAAGACAAAGATGCAGATAAGTCACAATCATAGCCTATGACTGTTAACTAAAAGGTAGTTTTTTTTTTGTTCAAGTTTTGTTTTTGCTACCTAACTAGATTTTAATTTCTCATTTTTGCCTTCTTACATGTTGAATGAAGTTAGTAGATAGTGGTGCCAAAATTAGCTAGTAAATGGCACCACTGATGTAAAAAGTATATGCTAGTTGCAAGTTCACACTTGCAAACTTCCAAATATTTTGCTTTTGTAAATATCTTTTCGTGTTAGGAGTAGTTCACTCAATTATATAGTGCAACTAAGTTAGCACTATTTTTTTTAGTGTTGTTAATCTACTTAACTTTAGGCAAGGAGACACATAAAGCACACACACAAGTTTTAGCATTTGTTTCCTACTACCACAATCCATAAGTATAGTAATGTGGCAAGTAGATGAAAATTGGAATCATAGCTTAATAGTATTTTTTTGGATGGTATATAGCATTTTTTAGTAGACCATACGTAGTTGACTTTGAGATGGAAAAAGGGAATTATGAAGTGTAAATATTTTCAGACTCTTTAATGATTTATTTTATATGAAAAACTTAAACTCTAGACATGTTCAATGAAGGGAAAATTTTATATTTTTTGCTTATGATGTTTGATATAGTGTTTTATTGTTATTTTTTGCTATATTGCTCATTATACAATGATACTTAGCAAATATTGTTGGTTGGCAATTTTAAACATTAGAAATTGGTGTTTGATTACATTTGGCCTAGTCTTTCAACCTGATTGTACCCATGTCTAACCGACCAAAATTGAAACTTTTGGTTAGTTTTGGTTAGACACTAGTAATCGGTTGATAACAAGATGCAAATGGAGTTTTCTCAAATAACATTAGTTAGTTTAAGATGGGTTATTAACTAATGTTAATCGACATTTGATCAACCTTAATTCCCTTTTAGAAAATTAGGTAGAAGAGAATTGTAAATACCTTTAATGCAACTTCTAATAAATCTTTAATTAATAATTTTAATTTCGCGGAATGGACCTACAGTAATGTAGAGAAAGAAAATTGATGATAAAGGTTCACTTCCTTTCTCAAAACTCTGTTGCACCTTCTCTAAAGAGAGAATCCTTTCATTCACTCTATTGGAGAAAACTACATCCTTGTAGTGTTTCTAGAGATAAAGGTCCTTTTGATAAATTATTTAATTAAGTTGAATTATGAATTTTACTTATCAATGGATCCATACCCACTCAATCTAAATTAGGCTTAAATACTATATAAAATTCATAACTTTTAGTCATTAACAATTCAGGCATTACACAATAATAATAACAACAACAACAACAACAACAACAACAACAACAATAATAATAATAACAATAATAATAATAATAATAACAATGATAATAATAATAATAATAATAATAATAATAATAATAATAATAATAATAATAATAATAAGTTAAGTGAGGTCCAAAAATTAAATTAAAATTTCAACATATTGCATAGACTAATGTCACCAAGGTGCTACTTATGGCAATAATTACTAAAATTAATACCCCGAAGGCTTCAAGAGTGATGGCAAATCATGATATTACTAGGCATATCTATTATGATAAAGAATCATTTTTAATATGCTTAAATATAATTCTAATCTCTTTGAAATTTAAATTAATTAATTTAATTTTTTAAATATTTAATTATAATACTTTTGATTCCTATCTTTTAAAGGCTAACGAAAAAGGTTGAGATAATTTTTTTTGCTTTTTCCCCTTTTCTTCATTACTTCATCAATTCAATCCCTCCCTCTTTTAGAACTTACTTTTCTATCAAGTTCACTTCTGTTTTAGTCACCACCATCCTTCCTTTTCCAGCCAACTATGTTACCGTCATGCCTTAGATTGTGATTTGGTTAGACAAATAGGTAAAAAATAAAGTTAAAGTTAAAATAGAAATGCATAATTTATAATAGAATGAAGAAACACCCAATTAAGTACAAGAATCAGGACCAAAAGGTAATCAGAGCATTAAAATACATTCTTAAAAATTAAAATTATAATATATTATAATTAATATATAATTTTGATTTATAATATATGTTAAATAGTAGGTATCTTAATTTAAAAAAAAAAGTGGATTCCTACCATGTATGAGGCTAAAACCCATGCATAGGTGTATCGGACGACTTAGCCTAATGAGGAGTGTCAGACCTTTATTCCAGCCACTAATTTCTCAAAGCTTGAAAGTGAAAATGGGACAATGGGAAAAGTGAGCCCTAATTTTGGAATATAGCAATTGGAATCTCATGAAGGACTTGAAATTTGTCTAATAATCACAAAAACCTTAATTACACTTATACAAGTTAGTGGAAACAACCTCGTGCAAACATGTTAATGTGAAGATTACCTTTTCTCCAATATTGAGTTACATGACAAGGTGTATATGTTCTTCTAGGTCGGAGTGACAATTTTAATACAACACAAACACAAAATTTTTAAAATTTTTACTTCGTTTAGGTTGAATTTTTATGGCCTCGAGTTGTAAATAAATTAATTTATTTAACATAAATAATAAATAGATTGAATTATGATTATAAATGAATTGACATATCAATTCATTTAGGAATTTATATCAATTTTAAAAGTATTATTTAAAAAATAATTAATAATTAAATTATAAATAATTATATAAAAAAAAGATAAAATTAATGCTTTAATAAAATGATAATAAAAATTAAAAAAATTATTTTATCAATAATTGAATATATTTTTTTATAAAAATAATAATCAATTAAATTTAATAAATAAGTTATAATATAATTTTTATTAAGTAAAATTATTAAATAAGTTAAATAAATTGATATATCTTGATATATTTAATAAATGAGTTAACCTAACATGATATAATTATTATTGAAGTGAATATAAATTAAATTTATTTAAATTATTATTAATTTTTAATATGATATGAACCTAACATTTAATGAACCCTCAAGTAGTAAATTCAAACTTCATTTTCATCCCAATTTTATTATCTCTGTTGGTCTAATCTATTCACATGGGATGACAAATTTTTGGAAATGTCACATATTGTCGCTAGAAACTCCTATTTGAAAAGGTAGCCTTGAATGGATTGCAGCAGCCCGTACACTCAGCCTCTAAGGGTTTAGTTTATTCAACCCTACAAATGTCCAACTAGACTAAGGCAGGATATGATTTGGCAATTATGAGATTCCAATGTGGCTGTGCTACATAGAGTTCGGGTAACTTTACAAATTCACAATTAATGATGGGTCATAATTGAATATTATGCGATTACACATATTGCACATGTGGCACAATATATTCACAAAAAAACTAAGACGCACCAGATGCATGGTACGCCACTACTTAAAAATTATTAGATTTCATTCAATCTGTACAATACTGCGCAACTCAAAAAATTTAAACTTTTAGAGGAGATTGGTGCACTATACATTTAGTGCACCGAAGTCTCTCCCTATACTCACACCATGTGTCCCATATATTGGTGCAACATCTTTTCCAATTACACCATATAGATACCACCTCACTTAATTTGATATATACTCACTTTTCAAATGCATTATTATGTATTCAATTTGCAAATATGAAAGCTAGCAATAAGTGATCATGACCATAATTATAGTCAATCAGTCATAATTTCGGAGTATATTGAGTTTAGAAACAAACTCGACAAAAACAAGCATTTACTCCATTTTCATACTTCTTTTTTCAATCAATTTCTTACTTTTTTTCCCATTTCTTTAAAAAGAAGAAAATATAGTTATACCACCTCATTTAATTTGATGTAAAATATTTAACATAAAAATTTAAAATTGAGCTCCTTTAAAGTGTAAAATGCACTTTCAATTGTAAAGTGCAGCATCATAGCTTTCAATGAGAAAATCAAGGAAATTGGTAGTTACATCTTTAAGAATTATAATTTTAAAACTAAGGTCTTATTTTTATCTATGCAAAATCAAGTTTTTATCAATTTCATCCTCAAAAGAAGATTTAGTATCAATTTTGTCTCTAACTCTTAAATATGTTCCATGTTTTATTTTATTAGTTTAGGTTAGAAATAGTTAAGAACTTTGCTTATTTAACATTATTAAATGCTGACATGGCCATGTCAGCTTCTCACACTAAAAGACTAAATAACAATTCTAGCCCTTATAAGAAAAAATTTCTATCAAGTTCGTCGTTCACTAAAAATTAGTATCAATTTAATTAATTCTTGAACATTAACTTCATCTCAAAATTTACTCTATCCTTCAGCCTTTAACACTAAAAGACTAAACAACAATTTCAATCCTTGGAAGGAGAAATTGTTAACAAATTCATCATTCACTAAAAATTAGTATCACTTTAATTCTTGAAAATTAATTCTATCTCAAAATTTAGTCTATTCGTCATTAGGGGATGGAAAATTTTAATAGTTAAGCTTAGTTAACACCATTAGTTTCTATATGCATTTTTAATAAAAAAATTATAGATTAAAATGCTTTTAAATACAAAAATCTTACTTTGAAATAATCATATGTTTTAAAAATGGGATGAGCATAGTTTGTATTTGGAAGTAAATTTTTCTATTTAGAACTATTCTCAGTTTGTAAACTACCATTAAAAATGTAGAGGGAGAAATAAGAATGTTAACTTAGTCCAGCCATTAATTTTTTCCATCCCTTAATGGTGAAAATATTAAATTTTGGAGGCAAACACTATTATAGAATTACCTTTTAATATTAGTTATTCAACACACTGAACATCAATTATTGGCTAATATATCTATAAGCATCATTACAAGTTTTACCACCATTCACATTGGTTATTTAAACCAACGTAAAAAAGGTTATCACATTGGTATTTTTATGCTAAAAAATATAATGTCTTTTATTTCATTTTTTTTTTTACATTTTAGGTCAATTTTGACTGGAAAAGCAATAGGAAATATTTACATAATAATTCTTTCAATGTCATTTTTCATTTCCCCTATTAAAATATTTATAATAAAAATGGAATAAATTCAACATTCTTCTAAATATATATTTTGACTTAAAAATTTTGGAAAGTCATAATTTCTCACTCGGTTGCTTGTTTATAACAAATTTTATGTTAATTTCATGTAAATTTTTAAGATCCACAAGTGATGTTTTACCCTTTCTTAAAATTGCAAAAAAAATAGCTATTTATATAGACTTTTTTTCTCACTTTTCATCCATCTCTCATTATTATTCAACCTAACTTTGTTTTTAGCTATGATATTTTATCAAATACTATTGTAAACATCTAAAACTTAGAAGCAATCACAAAAGCTATACAAAGGAAATATAAATAAAAACCTCTTTAAAGCTTGTGCAATGAATATCTCTCCTTATTGTTTAGTTAACTTTAGCCTTTGCTACAACTACAAAAGTTATGCAAAGAAAGTATGAAAATAAATATTTTTAAAAAGCATATGCAAAAAAAAAATAATAATAAGAGAAGTGGAAAAGGCACAAATATGAGAAATAAAGGTAAGAAAGACATCTCTTACATTTTCAACCTATTTCATGCCTTAATGCTAATTGAAAGAGTATTACTAACTCATTGAGATGTAGTGAAAAATGAGTATGATCTAGCATGTTTCGCAAATAGAACTAAATGGAGATTAAGATTGAGTTTGGAAGGAAATAAGAGAAGAGTGTGAGAATAATAATGAAGAAAAAGTAATATTTACTTTATTTATAGTATAAAAATGGCACCACTACCATAACTTTGAATTTTGATTATTTTATAAGCCAATATCTAAAGTCTTGTAAAAAGAAAAGATCATAGTTTTTAAAAAATGATGTTTAATGGTGCTACTTATATGACTTTAGACGTCAATGATTTTATGAATTTATGTGTAAAGTCTTAGAGGAAGAAAAGATAATATTTCTTTTTAAAAAATCATGCATCTAAAGCTTCCCCATATTTTTAAAATTGACACCACTCACATAACTTTAGATATCCATTATTTATAAACCAAAATCTAAAGTTTCGTGAGAAGAAAATGCTGTCAATCTTTTTCTTAAAATTAACATCTAAAACTTTCTCATATTTTTAAAAATGGCACCATTTATATAACTTTAAATGTTAATTATTTTATAAACTTGATGTTTACAATCTCATAAGAGGAAAAGATGGCAATTTTTTTAAGAACCGACCTCTAAAATTTTCTTATATTTTCAACTAATGGCATTGCTCAGATGACTTTAGATGTTAATTACTTTATGAATCAATATTTGAAGTCTCATAGGAGAAAAATACAATGATTTTTTTAAGAGTTAATCTCTAAAATTTTATCATATTTTCTTTAGACATTGGTTTTTTTATTTGAAATATAACCTTAAGTTGCTTATTTTTCAAAAATGTCACCTATACTATTATATACAACTTCCTATTTAGTGAATGTCAATTAGTCAACATCAAATCATATTTTAATATTAGTGGAAATGAATTTTTAGGGATCAAATTGATACTAATTTCTAATAAAGGGTGAAATTGATTGAAACTTCATCTTGCAATGATCAACATTGGTGTTTAGTCTTCTAGGGTAGGAGGCTAATGTGGCCTTTGCTAAAGGCAAGTCACCATTTAATAGCCTAAATTAGTTCTAACAATGCCAAATAAGCAAAACCATTAACTCTTTCTAACCTAACTAATAGAGAGATTAAAACATGAAATAGAGTTAAGAGTCAATGAACAAATTGATACTAACTTTCCTTAGAGGATGAAATTAATATAAACTAAATCTTGAGAAGATGAAAATAAGGTTTTAGTCTAATATTAATTTATTTTTATTCATCAAATTATGAACCTAAATTTTCTTATCAAGGGTTGTGATGTTTTACTTCATCTTATAAATGCATATTGCACTTTAGAGGAACTTAATCCTAAATTTTGAGTGTTAATCTATTAAATACTAAATTTACAATACTTAATTTCTTATTTTAAGTATTGAATTTAGTTAATAGTTTGAAGCTTTTATTACAAAAAATTAAAATCATAGAATTTCAAAATCATTCTTAATTATGATTTTGAAAATTCTATACAAATCATATCATTAAATGATGTGATATATATATATATATATATATATATATATATATATATTTATATATGTATATATATAGATATATATATTAACTAGTATCTCAAAAATAATGTAGGATATATTTATCTAATAAAATTATCATTAAAATAAGAATAGTTGAATGCCTTGAGATGTTGAATGAAATAAGTGAATTTTCACTTAATTTAATTTCAATCTTATTAAATAAATAGAATTTAAGTTTAAATCTATTTGATTAGGTGCTTGCTAATAGCATCTAATCTAAAGTGATATTGCAAGCTTTAAAACTATAAGATTAAAATTATTCAATCACAATAATCTATTTTTTAATAGATATAATTAAATAATTTTAATTTAATAATTTATGAGATTGCCATATTGTCAAAGTTTTAACAACTAATTTTAAAAGATTGAAATACATTAAAATAAGGTTGCATATTTACATTTATAAGTTAGAGGATAAACTTACCTTAAATAAAATTGAGTAAACAATATTATAAGTTTTTTAATAAAAATTAGGGGATTAAAACCTTCTTACCACAAGAATGGCCATGTGGAATATTAAGTCAAATGCAAAACATTAGCAGATCTTATGAAATCCAGCTACCAAGTAACATTGTGTGTTTTGAAAAAGTTATAGAATAAATTTACTTGAAATAAAATTTAAAAGATAAGGTTGAAATTTTAATAAGAATTAGGAGGTTAAAAATATTTTTTCCATCTAAAAATTAAATTGAGAGAATTTAAAAGTAAGTTATACATAATATTCATTCAACTTAAAGGTTCTCATTTTTTCTAACAGTAAAGATGATTAGATAAAGGGAAAAATGCAAAATATTCCTTCAACTTTGGGGTGGTTGGATTTTATCTCCTCCTATTTTGGAAATCTAAAAATCACTTTCTTAAAGTTTACAAAATTTAAAATTAACACCCATTATTAACTTAATTAACTATTTCATCAAATTATATGATTCTTTTAATGAACTTTTTAACAACAATCATAATATTATAATATATTAATTTATTTTGCCTATTTTTTCACATATAATTTCATTATCTATTTTTTATTATTTAATTAAAATTTTATATATCTAATTTAATTTTTATTAATTATATAACATATAAATTATTTGTGAAAAAATAACAAGATAAACTAAAATACTATAATATTATGATTTTTGTTTGGAAATATCATTAAAAAATCATATAATTTGATAAAATAGTAAAACAACTTTGGGGTGATTGAATTTTATCCCCTCCTATTCTGGAAATTTGAAAATCACTTTCTTAAACTTTACAAAATTTAGATTTAACACCCATTATTAACTTAATGAACTATTTCATCAAATTATATGATTTTTTAACGAACTTTTTAACAACAATTATAATATTATAGTATATTAGTTTATTTTACCATATTTTCACATATAATTTCATAATCTATTTTTTATTATTTAATTAAAATTTTATATATCTAATTTAATTTCTATTAATTATATAACATAGAAATTATTTATGAAAAAATAATAAGATAAATTAAAATACTATAATATTACGATTCTTGTTTGGAAATATCATTAAAAAAATCATATAATTTGATAAAATAGTAAAACAAGTTAATGGTAAGTGATAAATCTAAGTTTTACAAAATTTAAGAGGGTGATTTCTAAATTTCTAAAGTAGGAGATAAAATCTAACCACTCTAAAATTAAAGAGAATATCTTGCATTTTTTTCAAGATAAAATTTAAGTGAGGCTTTATAGGTATTTGTTGTAAAATTCCTAATTAGAATTTTACATGTATATTAATTTTTTAATTCACCTTTAATAATTACAACTTAATAAATATATTTTTTAATTAGTTATTAGAAATTAAATATATATGTAAAATTCTGATTGGGAATTTCATAGGAAATATCTATATGGAACTTCACCTAAGTTTTCTCCTTAAATTATTATGTAAAAAATTAGGTTATATTTTGCACAAGTAATTTATAAATTAGTTAATAGTTAATAAAGTAGTTAGTGGCTAATAAGCTACATATAAAAAGTGCTTTACATAATTAATTATTGAATTAGGTGAAAAAATGTAAAATAACAAATTAATATAGATAGGTATATAAATTAAATTAATTCATACTTAATTAAATATCAAATTATATTAACGCAATCAAAAGGTTCAAAAAAATATAATTATCCAAAACTTTGTTAACTATATTTTATAACATTACATATTCATTTATTTATATAATTTTTATTTGATTATTATTTTTATATAAAATATAATTAATTATATATTATGATATTATATATTTATTTACATATATATCTCTAAATTTTATATTAGTCATGATATTTTCTATCTCCTAGTATAACACTATAATTAATTATATATTATGACATTATATATGTATTTACATAGGTCTCTCTATATTTTATATTAACCATGATATTCTCTATTTCCTATTATTATAAGTATTCCTTCCATAACTCACTATATGTCAATCTATTATTTTTTTTCAATGAATATTATGTTACGATGAGTTATACTTGTATAATTAGTCTCTTTTTAATTGATATTATACTGTGGTAAGCTACACTCAGACAATTAGTATAAGATATTAAATTAAACTTAAAAAAATTAGTTAATTAAACTATATAAATGGCTTATTCAAATTTTTTTCTTTTTAGATAAATTAGTGATTTACACATATTAATTAATGATTGATCAATATTTACTTGAATAAAATTTTTAAAATTTATTAATGTTAAATTTTTTATAAATTTTATAGGTAGGATGCATAATATGAAATTTTAATTTTAATTATTTTAATATAATTATTGGATACTTAATATAAATAAAGTATTTATATCAAAATTTCCTAATTATTTACTCCTCATTTATTTTATTTGTCATTAAGGTAAATGAATAAGAATTAAACATGGCAATTATTAACATTAATTTTAGGAGAAAAATTTTAATTTAAAAATTTATTCTTTACTAAAAATAAAAAAAATCAAAGTGTAAAGTGATTAATTATTTATTAAGATATTAGGAGTAAAATTGGAAAAAGTTAATAATTTTATTTTTATTATTGAAATATATAGATAAATAATAAAAAGAACTTTCTAAAATAACAAGTAAAATAGAATAAAGAAAGTTATTCATAAGTTAGAATTAATTTTGATAAAATTCTAATTCTGTTAATTATAATATAATTTTTATAGCTATAAAATCCACAATTTAAAGTCGAAATATTTTTTTAAAAAAATATCTATTTAATCATATTAAAATTTATATATATTGTTATTTCTGGAGAATAATAAGCAAATAATGACTAAAAACATTAATTTATAATAATATAAATAATAATTCAAACATCACTATTAATAAAGTATTAAAAAAAGTGTACCAAAATTTATAATTTCATATAATTGTAACTTCAACTTTTATTTCTCAAATAACTTTTTTTTGAAAGATAGTTAAAAAGATATATTTATGATAAGTAAATTAATAATATTTTTTAAATTAATTCATATATGATATCTCTTAATTAATAAAACAAAATATTAGTAACTATACTAATTTATAACAAAGTTATTGATAATTCAAATATCACAATTAATATTGTATTGAAGCATTTCAAAACTTATATACTATTAAATGTAAACGTAATTTTATATCTTTCTTTTTAAGAGATACTTGATCATATATTGTTAATAATACAAAATTATCAATTGATATATTTATTATAATATTAAATTTTGATTAAGTAAAATTACAACTCGTGCATCATACATGTTGTAATCTAGTTTTTATATATTTATAGTTTAAAATAAGAATATGATTAATTAAAATCGAACTACTTATAATTTATGGTTATATATATTTATTTTTGTTTAATTATTTTTACTAAATATATAAAATTATCTATTTATTTATATACTTAGTTACTTAATTTTTATTTATTTATGATTTGAAATAGGAATATAATGATTTATTAAAAGCTTGAGTTGTAAATTAATATATAAATCTAGAAAAAAATTGAAAAGTTATTAATTTATAAATTATAAGCTACTTTGAATAACTCATTAAGGTTCTATTTTACTAATAAATAAGCTAACTTATGATTAATAAGTTATAAATTAACATGTAGAAATATTTTGTACATTATCTTATTAAAAAAAATAGACATTGATTTAAGTTCTATTTCACACAAGTAATTGATAACTTATAACTAATAATTAATAGTTAATAAAGTTAGTTAATTGTATAAAAATTATTTCATAAATTAATTATTAAATTAGCTAAAATTATAAAATGAGATAAAAGAGCATATTAATAGAAAGAAATTTATAATTAAAATAATTCATATTATCTAAAGATTAGATTATATTAATACAACTAATATGTTTAAAAAATATAATATTTAATATTTAATTAATTATATTTTATGAATTTATATATTTATCTATATAATTTTTATTTTATTATTTATAAAAAATTATAATTACATAATTATGTTTTATGACATTATACATTTATTTACATACATATATTTATATATTTATAATTTAAAATTAGGATATAATTAAGTTAAAATTAAATTGATTATATTTTATAAAAAATAATATTTAGATTTATGTTATGTAGGATATAGATTGTAAACTAATAAAAAGAATAATTTTTTTTTTTGAAAAACTTAAAGAAGTAGAGTTTATAAAATATAAGTTATTTAAGATAACTTATCCAATCAAAACTTAATTTTTCAATAAATTTGTATGTGAAATACCTATAGATATTAGCTTATAACTTATTGATTACATTAATTAAATATAATTTAGTTTATTTATTGTATGAAATGAAGCCTTAATAAACTACCTTAAATAACTTATAATATATAAACTATTATCTTTTCAAATTCCTTTTTAAATCTATCTTCATTTTTTTATTAATTAAAAATGTTATAAAATATAATTAATTTAATTTTAACATAATTATACCCTTATTTTAAACTATAAATATATAAAAATACATATATAAATAAATATATAATATCATAAATATAATTAATTATATTTTAAGTAATTATGTTTCTATCATAAATAATAAAATAAAAATTATATAAGTAAATAAATTTACAAGTTCATAAAATATAATTAATTAAATATTATATAATATATTCTTATTTTAAACATCTTAATTATGTTAATATAATTTAATCTTTAAATAAATATAAATTATTTAAATTTATATATATTTCTATTAATATATCATTTTATGTTACTTTCTAATTTCAATTAGTTAAATAGTTAATTTTTTAAAAATAAATTTTATGCAATTAGTTAGCTTATTAGTTACTAAATAATTTATTAATTATCAACTAATTTATTAGTTACTTGCATGAAACAAAGCTTAAATCAAAATCTATTTTTTTTAATAAGTTAATGCACAAAACATTTTTAGAAATTTGTTTATAACATATTAACTAATTAATAAGTTATAAATTAGTTTATTTATTACACAAAACAAAACTTTAAGTATTGAAGTAATATTTTCAAGAATTTAAATTTGATCAATTATTAGTACAAATAAATTTTTATTATCATTCATTCATATGTTGCCACATTATTAAAAAATTGTTAAATTTTCATTAATATTAGTAAAAATTTTGAGTTATAATAATTTTTTAATGGAACATTATTTTTTTAATTTTTATTCACCTATAATATAAAATTTTTTATAGTGATAATAAATTAAATTTAAATTCTTTTTTAATTACATCCTTACTTATTTTTATTTTTTTATTTTTAGATAAGATCAAGATAATAACCTTTGTTTAATAGAAAATTACATATATATTTGAAAATTTTTAAAATATAGAGGGCCAAGATGAGGCTCCGCCCGTTTACTAAGGTTACTGTAGATGTAAAAGTAAAAACTCAAACTCGTGTATTTTCATAATTCCATGGGATCAATTCCTACTCATCCTCATGACTAGGTTTCATAATAAAATTTTTAAGTACTTTTGGAGTAAAATAATCTTATTTAATTATTATCAGACAATCAATTTTGCATCAAAGAGGGAAATTATCATTGCAAATCATTCCGGTTGAAGCGACGTTAAGTCAAGAAGAGTGTGATTGTCTTGATGCGTTAAGAACAGATCCAGATTATTTCCTTTTTATTTTACCATTTTTATATTATTTTTGAATAAATAAAATATAATTTTTATTTTGAATTTTACTGCTTTTTTTATTGAAATTTATAATTATATATATACATTCAACATAATCTCATAAATATAAAATTAATATTTGTTTAGAACAAAAGTAATAAATAGTAAATCTTTTCTAATAAAGACACATTAAAAATTTAAATTCAGAACCCTCTTTTAAAATTCAATCTGTTTTGTCCATGAATCAACTAACTGTTGGTTTACAAATCATGTTTGAAGGGGAGGATGTGTGATCCTTCGCCAGCACTGTGGAATTTGGCAGGTGAAATAAGATGGTGTTACATTTGTATATAGTTGCACGGTCGTCGTTATCTATTTTGTATAAAATTACAGAGAATAATGTAAAATACTTTTTAGAATCTTGGATTGGTTCAATTTTATCCTATTAATTTTAAAATTTTATAAATCAAAACTTTAAACTATAAAAAATTTATAATTATCACCCACTTTTCATTCAATTAACCATTTTATTAATTTATATAATGTTTTGATTTACTTGTCAAATAAGAATAATAATATCATTATATATTGTTTTATTACATAATTTTTATATATAATTTTGTAACGTATATAATTAAAATTTTACATATTTAATTTGATACCTATTAATTATATAATATAAAAGTTTCATGTAAAAAAATGAAGTGACAAACTAATATTTAATAATATGACAAATTTTATTAAAATTTTTATAAAAATATAATTTAATAAAATAATTAATTAAATAAATAATAAATTTTATATAATTTAATAATTTAATTTATAAATTTTTCAAAGTTTACAAGGATAAAATTGTACTGCCGCAAAATTCATGGGGTAGTTTGCATTTTGCCAGAAGTTATGCGATGATGTGTGTCATGGGTTCTGAATTCTGATGATAGGCACGTGACCTTATTTGATTGTCGTTACCCGGAATGGCGTTCATTTTTTTTTTTTTTGGGTCAAGCCCGGATTTGTGCTCGGAAAATTAAAAAATTCTACCAAGAATTTTTTTTTAATATCTTAAGTGTGGTTTAAAATGAGGATTTATATTTAATCTACTACTATAAATTAATTTTATATTATCATTTATTTCTATATTATCTAAAAAATCATTATAATTATAGCTCTTATTATTAATAAAAAAATTTAATTATTATTATTTTTTCAATAAAGTACCCTTTTCATAATTATTGATAGTGTAAAATATTTTGTATTAATAATGCCTGAAAGTTAAACTCTTAAAATAATTGTTTATTTGAGTTTAATTGATTTGCATCTTATCTATTATTGATAAAAAGTCGATTTGGGGAGCCTTAGATTTCACTTTTTTTTCGTGGGTCTCCTAAAAACCCTCACTTGAATTTTATATATTTCAATAAATTGAGAGTAAATATGTAATTTTTTTCGTCAATTTAAGTGCCAATTACAAACTCCATCTTTCATATTTCCGACTCTTAAAAAAAAAAAGAGGAAATATTTAACTTTTATTTTCATGAAAAAAATTAGAAGTTAAAATACAGATAAGTTATTTTTCAAATTTTGAAAATATCTTCCAATAGATTTTTATTTTTTTCCCATAATCTTTCTCCTTCATGCTTTTTTTCCCCTCATCTCTCTCCCACTTGATTCTTTCTTCTTCATGCTTTACCTATCCGGTTTTAAACTGACCAAAAAATAGTAAAAATAGTGCGAGTGCAAAATGAATTCTTAGAGTAGCCTACAACAATTTGGATGGCTCTAATTGGTTAAAAGAAATTATGAAAATTCTATATTACATAAAAATAAATTTTCATGCAGCATATAATTATTTGTTTTTAATATTCTATATTACATACAAATCATTCTTAGAGTAGCCTACAACAATTTGGATGACTTTAATTGGTTAAAGGAAGTTATGAAAATTTTATACTACATACAAATAATTTTTCACACAGCATATAATTATTTTTTTTTAACATTTCTTCTTAAACATTCAATTTTTAATTCTTTATCAAAATTTCATATTTTTCAGCATAAATTTTTACACATATACTTAGATGGAAAGATAAAGTCATGTGACTATATCCAAACTTTCATGAATTTTGATAATTCATTACTAAAGGTCTTTTATCTTAGTATATATTTTGTGTTCCTTTAAAGGCTAAAGAGAGAATGAGCTTTGGCACAATAGTAAGAATGTTGCCTTGTGACTTGGAGGTTATAGGTTTAAATCCTAAAAATAGTCTCTCCAGTTATGAGACTAAGGTTGCATACATTAACTCTCCTTAGATCCCACTGATAGGAACCTCTTGCACTGGCTTGCCTTTTTAAAGACTAAATGAATTTACAATATTGATACACAATGACAAAACTTTGTAGATTTAGGTTTTGATGTGAGACTTGAAAAATAGAGAAAAGATATTTTGATACCTAAGTTAATATGAATAAGAGAAAAATGTAAGAGTAAAGACATAAGAGAGTATACTAGATGGATTAAGTGATAAGAGATATCTTTATTTATAAGGTGTAGGTATGGTGTTAAGGAGTAATTTTGTAATATATATGTCATTTGCCCCTCCCTCTAAATATGAAGAGGTACTTGAGCTGATATGACAATAAATGGCTTAAACCATGGTTTTAGATCAAGTTTGAATGTTTTGTTAGGAGCTTGTAAACAAATGTTTGATTAGCTAATAAGCTGTGTTCTAGAGGGATTTACTTGAATTTTCTTACAAGATTTGTTTGTGGCCATTTGAATTTGACGGGGCTCACTTGCACTTTGCTAATTAATGGGTTAGTTCGGTTGCTGGAGGAGTTTATCCATGCAATATTCTCATAGTGGGTCAGTCCAGTACATTGTTCACTAGCAATGTACTCATGTATTGACTTGATATCACATATCTATGATTCGTAATCATTAGTCACTATACATGCTAGTCTCGATGTATTATTACTATCCATTTTCATAATAATACTTGACTAGGGGCATTTTAGGAATAGCAAAGCTATTCCAAGGATAATTATTATATTAAGTTATAAATTGCGCATAATAATAATAAAACCAAAATATAATAATTAAATTGCCTAAAATAAAATATAATACATTGTGTATAACTCTAATCATCTTATATGATTGGTTCTAGAACACACACCAACAATCTCGCACTTGGACTAGAGCCAATCACTCATGTATCTAATACCAAGTGACATAGTATGACCATCATGCTTTTTCTGCGCTAAAGGCTTTGTCAGTGGGTCGGCGATATTATCATCTGTTGGTACTTTACATATCTTCACATCTCCTCTATCGATGATTTCTCGAATGAGATGGAAGTGCCTAAGTATATGTTTGGATCGCTGGTGAGATCTGGGTTCCTTGGCTTGTGCAATGGCTTCATTGTTGTCACAATAGAGATCCACTGGGTTTGCAATGCTAGGAACAACGCTAAGTTTAGTAATGAACTTTTTGATCCAAACAGCCTCTTTTGACGCATCAGATGCAGCAATATACTCAGCCTCTGTAGTAGAGTCGGCCACTGTTTCCTGCTTTGAACTCTTCCAGCATACAACACCACCATTCAGGCTAAATACATAACCCGACTGCGATCTAAAGTCATCCTTGTCGGATTGGAAACTGGCATCAGTGTAACCTTTTACAACAAGTTCTTCCTCTCCTCCATATATTAAGAATGAATCTTTAGTCCTTCTTAAGTACTTAAGGATATTCTTAATGGCAGTCCAGTGAGGTTCACCTGGATTTGACTGGTACCTGCTCGTCATGCTTAAAGCATACGAGACATCAGGACGAGTACATATCATGGCATACATGATAGATCCAATTACTGACGCATATGGTATCTTATTCATCCGGTCCTTCTCATCTTGTGTTGAAGGACACTGAGTTTTGGACAAATTTATGCCATGTGACATAGGCAAAAATCCTCTTTTAGATTCTTGCATGTTAAACCGTTTTAACACTTTATCTATGTATGTACTCTAACTTAGGCCAAGCAATTTTCTTGATCTATCTCTATAGATCTTAATACCTAATATATAGGCAGCTTCGCCTAAGTCTTTCATCGAGAAACAATTCCCTAACCAAGTCTTTACTGTTTGCAGTGTAGGGATATCATTTCCGATGAGTAGTATGTCATCCACATACAATACAAGGAAAATAATTGTGCTCCCACTAACCCTTTTGTAAACACAAGATTCATCTTCATTTTTGATGAAACCAAATTCTTTGATTGCCTCATCAAAACAAAGATTCCAACTCCGTGAAGCTTGCTTTAATCCATAAATGGATCGTTGTAACTTACATACCTTTCCAGCAGTTTCAAGAATGACAAAACCCTCGGCTGTGTCATGTACACATCCTCGAGGAGCTTTCCATTAAGAAAAGCAGTTTTGACATCCATCTGCCAGATTTCGTAATCATAAAAAGCTGCAATAGCAAGCAAAATCCGGATGGATTTAAGCATGGCAACTGGGGAATAGGTCTCATCATAGTCTATACCATGAACTTGCCTATAACCTTTTGCAACTAATCGTCCCTTAAAGGTTTGCACATTACCATCCATGTCGGTTTTCTTCTTGAAAACCCATTTGCACCCAATGGGTTTTACCCCTTCAGGTGGATCAACCAAAGTCCATACTTGGTTAGTATACATGGAATCCATCTCAGATTTCATGGCCTCAAGCCACTTCTCAGAGTCTGGCCCTTTTATAGCTTTTTGGTAAGTTGTAGGCTCATCTTGATCCATGAGCAAAACATCGCCATTTTGAGTTACAAGAAATCCATATCTCTCGGGCTCATGGCGTGTCCTACCAGACTTACGTGGGCCTTGTGTTACTTGAGCTAGTTCCTGACCCACAACATCTTGTGGTCCTTTTCCAGGCTCTATTATAGGTTCAGTGTTACTTTGTGGGTCTCGTACTTCTTCGATTTCTACTTTTCTCCCACAGTTTTTCTTAGAAATAAATTCTCTTTCCAGAAAAACACCAGTTCGTGCGACAAACACTTTGCCTTCAGTAGGATTATAGAAATAGTATCCCTTAGTTTCCTTAGGATACCCCACAAAGTAGCACTTATCCGATTTGGGTCCAAGCTTATCAGAAACTTGACATTTTACATAGGCCTCGCAACCCCAAATCTTCATAAAAGACAAGCTAGGACGTTTCCCAGTCCATATCTCATATGGAGTCTTTTGAACCGTTTTAGAGGGAACACGGTTGAGCGTAAAAGCAGTTGTCTCTAGAGAATGCCCCCAAAAGGAGATTGGAAGATCTATATGACTCATCATAGATCGTACCATGTCTAACAAGGTACGATTCCTCCTTTCTGAAACACCATTCCATTGTGGCGTTCCAGGTGGAGTGAGTTGTGATACTATACCACACTCCTTTAGATAGTCATTAAATTCTTGGCTTAAGTATTCTCCACCTCGATCTGATCGAAGTGTTTTAATACTTTTACCAAGTTGGTTTTGCACTTCATTCTTGAATTCCTTGAACTTTTCAAAGGATTCTGATTTGTGTTTCATAAGATACACATATCCATATCTACTGAAATCATCAGTAAATGTAATGAAGTACTGAAAACCTCCTCTAGCAGGTGAACTAATGGGCCCACATACATCAGTATGTATGAGACCCAATAGATCATTAGCCCTTTCACTATGTCCAGTGAATGGTGTTTTAGTCATTTTTCCTAGCAAACAAGATTCGCATATTTCATATGATTCAAAATCAAATGAATCCAAGAATCCATCCTTATGAAGCTTGGATATGCGTTTCTCATTTATATGGCCCAAACGACAATGCCAGAGATAGGTTGGATTTAAATCATTTGATTTAAATCGCTTAGTGTTTATGTTATAGACAGGCATTTCAAGATCAAGAATATAGAGCCCATTGAACATTTGTGCACTGCAGTAAAACATTTCATTTAAATAAACTGAACAACTTTTGTCCTTTATTATAAATGAAAAACCTTTCTTGTCCAAACAAGAAACAGAAATAATATTCCTGCTGATAGCAGGCACAAAATAACAATCCTCTAATTCTATTACTAAACCAGAAGGTAAAGATAGATAATATGTCCCTACAGCTAGCGCAGCAACTCTTGCTCCATTGCCAACTCGTAGGTCCACTTCGCCTTTAGCTAGAGTCCTACTCCTTTGTAGTTCCTGCACATTTGTACAAATGTGAGAACCGCATCCGGTATCTAATACCCAAGATGTAGAAGTTGAAACATTAATTTCTATAACATAGATACCTGAAGCGGAAGTCTCACTTCCCTTCTTCTTTTTCAGATCTTCCAGATAGACCTTGCAATTTCTTTTCCAATGTCCGGTTTGACCGCAATGGAAGCATGTCCCTTCCTTAGCCACACCCCCTTTTGGTTTCAGTGCAGAGGATTTAGACTTGGGCTTGCCTTTGGATTTGGAATCCTTCTTGTTTTTGCCCTTGCCTTTTCCTTTTCCTTTGCCCTTTTGAACCATCATTATGGTATTAGGCTTAGTCTTTTGCAAATTTTGTTCAGCAGTTCTTAACATGCTTAACAATTCTGGCAGTGGTTTGTCAATTTCATTCATGTTGTAATTCATGATAAATTGACCATAACTCTGTGGCAACGATTGCAGAATTAAGTCAGTGGCCAACTCTTGACCTAATGGTGCACCCAATCTTTCAAGGTTCTCAACATACCCAATAATTTTGAGTACATGAGGCCCAATAGGGTTTCCTTCTGCCAGTTTGCACTGAAACAAGGCTTTTGTCACCTCAAACCTCTCATGCCGAGCTTGGCCTTCATAAAGCTTCTTAAGATGCTCAAGCATGTCATAAGCTTCCATGTTCTCATGTTGCTTCTGAAGCTCAGAGTCCATGGTAGCCAACATGAGACAACCGACATCTAATGCGTCATCATGATGCTTCTTATAAGCATCCTTTTGAGCTCGAGGGGCAGTAGCTTCAGGTTCTTGAGGAACAGGTCCCTCTAGGACATAAATTTTACGCTCATGTTTGAGGACTATCCTCAAATTCCGGTACCAGTCCAGGAAGTTTGTTCCATTCAGTTTGTCCTTCTCAAGGACCGATCGCAGTGACAAGGTATTTGATGTATTAGCCATTGGTTATCTACGACAGAAATATGCAAAGTAAGTATTAAATTTAAAACATTTAATAAGGTCTTTTATTAAATGTACCTCCCACTATTTCATTCAAATTAATAGCCCTCACTATTAATTCGGAAAGTCATAGTATTTAAGCTTTCTAGTGGGCCAAGATCCATATTTCACCAAGCTTTAAGTTAGCTTTGGCTAATCACTTAAAACTTAGTTATTTAGGCAAGCAACACTTGCCAATTGTATCATATACAACTCTTGGATAGTTGGATGAACAACATTTGTCCTAGTCCATCT
Organism: Sindora glabra; assembly: GCA_020226215.1. NCBI lineage: Eukaryota > Viridiplantae > Streptophyta > Magnoliopsida > Fabales > Fabaceae > Sindora > Sindora glabra. Next base: position 83,820,301 of record CM035226.1, read on the forward strand.
TATGAACTAAAGCCCAACTCTATGCCTTTAGGTCTCAATCCTATTGAGATATCCTAGTTAAGTCGGACCCAATATTTGACATTCGGATATCACTATTATCCAGTCGCATCTCACCAAGATAAACGAGGTACCTTGCTTTGGCAAACCTACCTTATGTCGATCGAGGCCTTGATGAGTGCCAAATATTGGAAGGCATCATTAATTATTACTGACTTAATATTTTGGATGAGGGATTTCAACTTAATTATTATCAGATCTCACCATAACTAGCCTATTTATTCATGCAATATATCTAGCATATCTCATATATCATATAAAGTAAATGAATAAAATAGACTACCATATATCATATATCATGCAATGAATAGAACTATCACATAGTAGGAACACATTCTATCACATAATAAATGCATGCTCATCAATATCATCACATAATAAAGAAATCAAAATGTCGCATAGTATGGCCCAAAACTCTATTTTCTAATGACATTCCTAACTAACTCCTTAGCTTCTTCTTGTCCCATAGCTCTTTAGCTTTTCCTTGTTCCATGCAAAGAATACTCCATTGCAATTACAAATTTACAACAGAAACCCCGAGTTACATTCGGGGGGAATTGAGATGAGAAGAGTATATACATTAGAGAAATAGAGGAAGACACGACACGCAGGTCGTATTTTAAAATCCATCCATTAAAAACTCCAAGGGCCATACTATGCAACACATTCATGCATCATATGTAATAATTGCTAAGAAATATATGTAACCAAGATAAAGAGGATGATTGACATATATATATTTCATTTTGCCAACAATTGACACACCCCAAGTCGAACAATTCGACTATATGATTGACATTCAAATCATAGTCTAAAATAGGATTTACGTCCTAAACACTTTGAATAATTTTAATCATATCAAAACAGATCCAGCCATATTCAAATAATTTAAAGCATACCTCATAGACCAGATTCAACTTAATCATATTAAACGAATTTAAACAAGTCTTTACAGATTCAGAATTAATCACATCAATTCTATGCTAACTAGGTTATATGCTTTAAATGCAGAGAACATCACATGTTCAGAACAGATTCTACGCATATATGAAACAGAAAAACGCATGATCATATTCATACAATTAATCTCATCAATTGATAATCTGATTCAAAATTCAAATCATATATATCATATATATATTTACGAAATCAGAATCATACACGAGTAAACATATATCTCATATATATCTGGTTTAAACAGAAACTGATTTGATATTAATTTATCACATAAATATTCATCAAAACGTGTAACTTCTGATTTAAACCGAAACAGATTTGACATGTATTTATCATATAAATATTCATCAAAACGGTAAAACACATAATCAGAACCATATATTTTTGCAAGAAGCTCTGATACCACTGTTTGGGAATTTGGATTATCACATGCAGTGGAATTTTAAGTTGTGATCCGAATTCTACCTAGGATCCATGCAAAAAGCATAAGTCAATGATTAGGGTTTTACCTATTGGGCACTCGTGTTTCTACTGATCAAAACTTGAGAGCGGATGAATCAAACGCCGGCCGGAAGGTACAGCGTCTCTACGGTATCCACACGGAGTGAACAACGACCTCTCACCCTCCACGCGTCTGCTAGGATGTGTTTTTCTCTCTAAGAATTAGGATTGGATGTTTTCTGAGTGATTTAGGGTTTATATGGAAGCTTAAAACGTGATTATTAAGTGCTGCCCTCAAGTCCCCTTTTATAGAACTTAGGCAAGCCATAATCCTAGTCCTACTAGGATAATGCTTCCAAAATCCTAATCACACTTAACAACTCATCTTATCCTTATCCTAGAGATAATGGGAAGAGATAAGACTTATCTATTAATTATCTAATATTAGATAATGATATTATCTCATAATATAAATATCTTAATATTAGATAATTGCATATAGTTATCAAATATCAAAATAATATTATCTCATAATATATTTATCTAATATCTGATAAGATAATTACTTGATATTATTTTAATATCAAATAATATCACATAATATATATATATATATATATAAAACGTGAATTTATTATTCTTAATAATATATATGCACGAAAATAAGTTCAATTAATTGGATATTAATATAATTAAAATCCAATTAATTATTGTCTTATTCCTACTCCTTTTGTGTGACCCTGTAGGTTCTTACTACGTTGACAATGACTTATTATTGAGCCATAGACAGCGAGCGGTATCTAGCAATACATCACTGCCACTCAAGTAGTAAGAATGTCTGTGATTCGACATCCACCTAATACATGATTAACGTTTTACATCATAACCCTTTTGTAATAATATCCAAATTGAACTGGAGGCATGGATTGTGTCATCCTCGTCAATGTTCAATTTATATTTCTTGATACTGAGTAGACTTAAAATAAATAATTAATATCACATATTAATTCAACTGAGCATGGCCATGCATTTCTAAGTCTCACTCAATCAAGGGGCCCAAGGATATTTCTCTTTTATACAAGAGTAACAAAATCCCATTTACATCACTCACTTCCCTCTGCATGATTTATGACACACCCAATCAATGCCCTACTTGTCACCTGATTAAAGGTGACATAGGACAATATTAAAGTGAGTAATTCCTCATGTAGGGAACCGTAGTGACTTCAGGTCAAAGGTTTATGCGTAGTTGTGATCATATGAGAATAACTTATGACACGTTTATCCATGCAATATTCTCATAGTGGGTCAGTCCAGTACATTGTTCACTAGCAATGTACTCATGTATTGACTTGATATCACATATCCATGATTCATAATCATCAGTCACTATACATGCTAGTCTCGATGTATTATTACTATCATTTTTCATAATAATACTTGACTAGGGGCATTTTAGGAATAGCAAAGCTATTCCAAAGATAATTATTATATTAAGTTATAAATTACGCATAATAATAATAAAATAAAATATAATAATTAAATTGCCTAAAATAAAATATAATACATTGTGTATAACTCTAATCATCTTATATGATTGGTTCTAGGACACACACCAACAAATGACATGTATCGCATTTAGGTTTATAAGTGTCATAGATGTGTAACTTGCATGTGTTTAAAAGTACTGAGGGCTTATAACTCACTCAGACTTTAACCAAGTGATTAATTCTACTATTGTGGGGGATCCTACCTTAGACTTTTATGCCGAGAGCGTATCACTCGCTCGGGTTTTCAAGTGTCAAGAGCATGTAACTTGCTTAAACTTATATATTATAAGCTCATGTTTTATCAATCTAACTTTCTTTACTTTAACTTGGTTGCTTGGTTATCACCAAAAGATTATGCACACTTTGATGACAAAGTTAGTGACCATTTGAAAGGAGCTTACATTAATGTATACTTGAGATTAAAGGATAATACTATAAGGGTTCTTCCCTTTTTCATATAGGCTAGGTGGTAGATTATCTTTTAGGTTAATCAACTGATGTGAATTCCAAAAGTGAAGAGGTGCTTCCACATTTATTGGAGGGTTCAATGACAAGAGTTAAAGCTAAGAAGATCAAGGAAGGATTTCAAGGGCTTATGGAAAGAGTTTGGATGCTTGAAGAAGGTAGATTAGAAAAGAACGCCAAAACCATAAGGTGCATTATAGTTAATCAGCCCTAAGTGATATGAATTCCAAGGAGTGGCCCTACATCACTGCCACATCATTAAGAGGTGGAGCCATATCACTGCCACATCAACCACAATCCATGTCACTGTCACATCATTGCTATATCAGCCATAATCCTAGTTAGTGCCACTTCATCTTATTTTCTATTATTTGATGTTTTAGGCTTTAAAACAATATTTGAACTTTTAATTTGTATTTATTTTGTGCTGCATCACTTTAGAGTATTTTGGACCTATTGGATATTATTTGAGCCCATTTTTTAATTAGAATTTTAGAGAGTTAATAAGAAGGTTTGTTCATTATTCTAGCAGATTTAGACATTTTGAGAAAATAGAAAGATGATTGCTTATGAGAGTTTTCTCTCTAGATTCTTGTATGAATTTGAAGACTTATCAAAGGGCATTCAACGTTTATGACATTAAATATATATCTTATTGCTTCCATTTTCTTCCTTTTTTCTGAAGCATGACGAGAATATCATTCCTTTTTTTTTCTTTGATCACATCTGATTTAGGATAGATAAAACACAATTTCACATTATCAACTTATAAAAAGGGAATAATGAGTTAGTGTAAAATATGTAAGTTTAAATTAATTTTTATAGCAAACGAAGTAGCATAGATGGGTAGAAGATAATTTTTGGAGAAGTATCTTATTCCCCCTTTAAACGCCACCCTGCTATGTCCCGGTCCTGCTCCGTGGAAGGCTGCTTTCCCATTTTCCAAGCCAGTAATTCCTGCTTAGCTATAGAATCTTTGATCATGTGAAAAAAATCACATCGTAAAGGTTTTAAAAGTTTTATTCTCTTTCTGACTGGACACATTGTAAAGGTGCAACACTAGGCTTTGCTGCTAAAAACATATATGCAAAGGCAGTAAAGTCACCAACTGCTAAAGATGAGTGCAAATTATAATACATTAGCAATAAATGAGTTCAGGGTGTACTTAATTTTGTAATTCTTGCAAGTAATAAGGCAAGATGAGACCCATATTGACGCGGTTAACTTTCATGTATCTGAATAATACCCATAACGGTGGGGTCAACATTTATGTTCGTAATATCAAATGTAATGCTATAATGACAGGTATTCAAACATATTTACATGATGCCCTGACATCATTTTAAATAGCCAATATCTATTTTATTAATGCTAAATGCGTGTATTTCATCTAATTGGCAACAGCACATGACCTTCAAATGCTTGAAATGTAATCAAATGACATGGTAACAGCTTTATTAGCTTTACACTTACAGTCATATCAAACGAAGGCAGGTTCAACCAAATATAGGAAAGCTTAGCCTGACGCTAATCCATGCAATCTAATATATGATAATCTGTTGATGGAAGACACGTAAAGGATAGCTTTCATGATAAAGATAATATGAATAAACATTTAACTTGCACCGGTAGGCTTTAGTCAAACGAATGACAGAGGTGTTAGGTCCTTAGAAATATACAAGACGAATTAGCTAATCCTCTCACAGGGCTTATTGAAGTCACAGAAATCAGAAACAACATTGCAATGCAGAATATGACATAATTTTTTTTTAAAAAAAAAAATTGGGCGGTGATGGAATCTGCAAATTTTCATATAATTTTCAGAAGGCTTAAAGTCCACTTTAGCAGCACCAATACTAATTTAAGCTGCTAGATAACAAGTTGAGAAGTATATGGTACCATATGCTTCTACGCAAATTGAGAAACTGCAGGTTTCTATGCAAGTAAACTAGACCAATTGGTACTATCAAACTCCATATCAATATAATATTACATCCTACCCATAGTTGGAAATCTTGGACCCCAAACACTGAGAGAGGACTACTTTATGCTTTGTTTGGCATGTAATTTTCTTAGAATTGATTTCATTTAATTGAAATGATTTCAATTCATTTATAAATGAATTCTATTGTTTGAATAATTTATCAAAAATAATGATTTCAATTTATTTGTAAATTCATTATTTTATTATTTTATTTAGAATGTATTAAAAGTATATAAAATTTAATTAAAGAATAAAATTTGATAGTATTATGATAAATATAATATTAGAAAGAGGGTAAAACTTTTATATAAAATATTTTTTTGACCAAATGAAATGAATTCTAATGAAATACTTACTAAATTGAATGGATTTCATAATAATACAAATGTAATTAAAATATAAATTGTAAATGAAATGAAATTTTTTTATATTTAAAGTCAAACACCATTTTTTAAAAAATTTCATTTGAAAATGAAATGAAATCTTGTTTTTAATATTGACAAACAAGGGTTAATCGCCATTCAATTCCATATTTCATAGTTCTAAAGCAATGAATATCGGCAAAATGTTAAACCTCCCACGACGCCATATATATCTTATGATTATTTCATAAATGCGGACCTACAGTAGCAAACATCTTATCATAGAAATCCAAATGCTTCCACAAATAATGGCATTCATCACAAATCATAGACCAACAGTATCAGATATGGAACAATAACAGCAGAACAGCAGATTGAAAGAAACCATGGGCAGTTACCCAGAAAGGCTGAAAATAATGAAGGTGATATTCTCACATGAACTCATTTCACCCAATGATTCATTCTAAATGGTATTTGAGTAAACAGATAAACTCCATCAAGTATTAAACACAAGATGTTAGATTGTTAAAATTTTTCAACATCATGCATAATTTAGCAGACCAACAAAAAGATGAATGCGTTAAACTGCTTTGTCAAGGAATTTTGAATTGCTACTGAATAACAAATAGTCATTATTTCAAGATTGGAAAGCCCCTATCATTTAATTCTAAATAGCTAAAGGTCAAAATACCAATTCAAATCAACAGGCTAACCAATATTGTCATCTTCAGCAACGAATTCGTGCATTATCAAAAATCAAACAGTCATAGCACTCAAGAAGATGAATGCATTTTCGGACAGATCGGAAAAAGGAGATGAGGGCATTAGGAAGAAAAATGAATAAAATGAACAAATCAACCATAAAATGAAGCTCTGATAAGAGCTTAGAGAAAGAACTTGCTACTAGCGAAATTATACAGATCGCTGATGCTGGAGAAGATTGTAACTCCAAGCTGTGTCTCCCAAAATGGTTCACTCCTTGAAGCTACACAGATATGCGTAAAATTAAAATTCGCAATCCGATGCAATCTCTTCTGCCGTTTGAAGAGTTATCATGGTCTGAATTCTTCGTCATTGGCCATAACCCGCCCAAATTCCTTACAATAGCAAACACGATGCTATATACATTAGGCTCGGAGGCTGTTTGAAGAGTAATTAGGAATGATTTCATGCTTGGAGGCTGGTGTAAATCCTCAGAATTTAGGTCTGATATGCATTTTACAGTAGACTTGGAGCTATGAAGCCTCTCCGGAGAAACAAATTTCAATCGTTACCTGCATAGAGAGATAAAACAGATAATCAACTATCCCTTCTTAAATTATCGATGCACATTTCATTGTTTCTCAGATTTTACATAGCATGCAAAGGAACAGGGAAATCCCGGGATTCTCATAGAATCACTAGTGGGATACCTTTGCTCCTCGCTGCCATTGTTGAATCTTGTTTTCGTGCAAAGATGTGAAAGATCCATTATCAGTAACATCCCACCAGAAAATCAAATCTCTGGCAAGAAAATCCTCCTCCTCCTCCGATCGCCAGACATGGAGCATTTCTGATCCAAAAATTGTAACTAAATATGTCATAGACGGCACCGATGATAAAACTTTATAAATTTAGATTCGGATCTAAGACCTGAAAAAAGAAACTTCAATGCTTAGTTAATATGGGTAAGAGAAAAATGTAAGAATAGAAGTATAAGAGAGTGTACTAGAGGGATAAAGTCAAAAGAGGTAATTTTATAATATCTGTGTCAACAAGATTATTTGATTATATCGAGACTTTTGTGAATTTTGATACTCCGTCGTTGAAGATATTTTATTTTAATATATATTTTGTGTTTTTTAAGAGACTTAATAAATTTATAATGTTAATATACTCTTATCAATGTAATTATAAAAGGATAATTATACTACTATATAAATTTATTTGTTTTAAATTAATTTATTTTTATTCAAATTAAAATAATATATCTTAACTTGTTTAATTCTATATATATATATATTATTATAAAACAAGTAACAATTATAATCATCAAATGATTAATAATGGTGTGAATTAATTTTTTTCCTAAAAAAAGCCTTTAAGCATGCACATGAACATATGTGAAGAGGCTAGTATAATATAAGAGGTGATATATCCAATCCAAATAATTAATTTTGGTGCACTAAAACATAGGGCACATGATATCATGCTATTAATCCACGTGCGCAATTTATAGATCTGCATAATATTTAATTTCACCTTGAAATTTTTTAAAATGCAAAATCTCTCCTAAATGATTAATGGGTTGCCATGCTGGATTGATGAGTTGGGTTTGAAATTTTAAATTATCTTCGCATGGGCACTAATTAGTACAATCTTGAAAGTAGTTGAAGCTTATCTCCATTTGGATGAAGCTTGTTTAATAGGGCATTTGGGTTCCAAGTGCTCGCTTCATTAGAAGGCTTGTATAAGGATTGACAATGGGTAATAATTGATCTATAACTCATTGATATGTACCATTGGTAACACTTAACTTGTGTACAACATAGTAGAGCATTTTAGGGAAGGCAACAACATACTGAAGGTAGGAAATTGTAATACTTAAATTTATTATTAGTTATTTTGTTAACAATTTAAAGTTTTAATTCATTTATTTTAAATGAATTGTATTATTGGATTTACCATTATAGAAAATTTCAAATATATTTAAAATTTTGAGCACTATTTATTTTCCTTATAATGAAACCTAAATATTTAAAGTTTTACCTAGTAGTATGAAATCTTTATTTATATTCATTTTAAGCTATTAAATTTATTAAGATATTATAGAAATGTTAAAAAATAGAAGAAAAACAAAAATGGTCAAATTTAGGGATAAGTGGTTGAAATTTAATAAGGAAAAAAGATTTTATGAAGAGTGAATGCTTTAGATTGATTTCTATTTTTAATTACTATATAATCATTTTATTGTAATATTCTTATTCAATTTTTTATCAAATGAATGGCCAAATCATCTTATGTTTGGTTTCATTACACCTGCTGCACTGAATACTTACCCTTGGCTACATAAAGATACTTTATTTCATATAAATAGCTGATAAACTAACTGATAACTGATAGTTGTTAAGTTAGTTGAAATATTTCATAAAATTAGTTATTGAAATGGCTGAAATTATAAAATAATATAAAAGGATATATTAATAGAAATAGATATATAATTAAAATAATTAATATTTATCTAAAAATTAAATTACATTATCACAATTAAGAAGTTTAAATAAAAATATAATATTTAATTATTATAAAATTATATATTTATTTACATAAATTTTATTTTATTATTTATTATAAAATTATAATTACTTAAAATATAATTAATTATATTTTATGATATTATTTATTTATATATATTTTTATATATTTAAAATTTAAAATTAGAATATAATTATATTAAAATTAAATTAATTATAATTTATAAAAATATTTAAATTTATATTAGAAAGGGTATGAGTTATAAATTATAAAAAGAATAAAGATAAATTTAGAAAGAATTTTAAGAAATAATAACTTATAAGTTATAAGTTACTTTAGGTAGTTTATTAAATCATAGTTTATTTCTTTTAATAAGCTAGTACGAGAAATATTTTTATAACTTTTTAACAAGTCAATAAATTATAAGTTAATTTATTTATTGCACGAAATGAAGCCAAAAATTTGCCTAAACTTACTTTCTATCCCCTACCTTGCCCCTCATTTCTCTTTCTTTGTTCCTCCTCTTTTTTTGCTTTCTCTCTTGACTCCCTCTCTTCCACTTGCTACCACTGTGTTGCTACATCTAGTAACCTTCTTATTGATAGCAACATGCTGACAATGAGGAAAAGAACCACAAATTATGGCTAAGAAATTAGCCAACAAAAGGTTATTTGGCCTTTTTCTTTTTTTTAGTGATTTGTTGTGTTCTAGTCACTACCAAGTTAGGAATAGCCATTTTAAAATAAGGTAAATCTATCTATATCATAAAATTCTTATTTTTTTTGTATTTGAAGCTTGATCCAAGAATCCTAACTTTAGAGCTAATTTTTAATCTTATTTGAAATGATCTTTGAAAAATAATGAAATTTATGGTCTAAAAAATTAAAATAAATTGTTTAAAGCCTAAAGAAAGTATTTATAGGAGGAAAATAATTACTATGAATATTTTTATAATTTGCCTTTGTAAATATGATAAATAAGAAATAAATTGGGAAGCTTGGATGATTTGGGGATTCTTGAAGGAAAATAACATCTAAAGGCGAGTACATACTTCATTAAACCATTTAAATTTCTAAGTTATCATATTTACATTATATATACAAATATTTATCTGATTATGTTTATATATTTAAAGGTTTCATATATTTACGTTTACTTGGTTAGTCATGAGAGTAAGAATGCCTTAAATATTTATTTATCAGATTTATGAATATAGTGAATGGAAATTAATTACATGTTAAGTGTGATGGAAAACAATTATAGATCATACAAATTATTCTAAGGATATAATCAATGTAAATATAATATTTTTTATTTTAAATTTCCATCTAACCACTTATCTAAATATATACTTATATACTTATATTTATTCATGGTTTGGGAAGATATGATATTTCTTTATATTGGTTTACTTGTGCCTTATTCACATGATGGAATGATAATTTTATGGTGTACAATTTATTATATATTTTATAAGTGGATTATTATTATGGAATGAATATCAATGGCCATTCATTTGAGGCATGACAATGCTGTCAATCATTATGTGATGCTAAATTATAGTTTCCATATAAATAAGAATAATTATGACTTAAAGTGTGATATATAGAGGTATGTAGTGAAGGCATGGTGTTGCTATTATTTAAACTAATACATTATAATTATGTTTATATAATTTTTTAATTTATCATTGAATGGATAGTTTATGGCAACATAAGAGGGGTGTGGAATTGTTGCTTAATAGCATAATCATATTTATGTTGGAAATGTGTTGTTAGAGTAAATTATGAAATGTGATATGTGATGAAATTAATTTCATGGGCATGGTTGACATAACAAATAAGGCTATGCTTTAACATGTAAAAATGAAAATGTTAAGCACATGTTTATTAAGAAATGTGTTTAAGGGTAATGTGAATGTTAAACAAATAATTCCTGATAAAATAGAGGGTAAGGTATAAGTTGAAATAAGAGGAATAAGAATGAAAAGAAAGGTAGGATATAAGATTAGACTAGGAGTTACAAGGCAGATGTATGCATTTCTATTTATGTTTGTTATATATTGTGTGTTAAATTGGATTCTAATTATTATTAATTATCATTGTATAACTTGGTTATGATGCTATGGATATGGTTAAGCCTCATAGGTTATAGGATGTTATGATGGTATTTGTGATTGTATGATAAAGTTTACTAAAGAATGGCATAGTTGATATGTGCATTCTATTCTTCTTTTAACTATTCTTAATATTTTGATGTGTGAATTACTACATTGTATCCTAAAATGATCATATAATTAAGTAAGGCTAAGCATATGTAATTCTATGACTGTGTGGATGTTAAATTTTAGATTTCGTAAGCCAAATGTGGGTAGGTATTTAAAATAAATAAATTTATTAACCTAATTAGAAGTTTAAGTATTGAATTGACTTGTTTATCTATTTATTTATGATTTATTCCTAAAGAATTTTTGTTTAGTAAGTATATATTCACTGAGTTCTTGTAACTTATTCATTTATATTATTTTAACATTTTCAAGGCTAAACTAAATTATTGTGTTATTTTACTTTCATAGAGATCCATGACACCTTTATAAAGGAATTTGATAGTTAAAATAAAGTTTGATGTAACTATATCTAGATAAGAATTGTGTATTATATTGTTTATTTTTTTATGCTTGGTCTTCAAAAAAAGTTTGCTAAGCTACATGTTTTGTATTATAGGGCACATGACCCTCTCAAAGTATCTAGAAACTAAGAAAACTTATCCATTTATTTTGAAATTTTTATTGAATATTAGTTGCTACAAAAATAAAGGAATTTTTATAAAGTTAGAATTTTTATAATTTATAAGTGAGGTTAGTGGAAATTAGAAAGTGGGTTCTATATTGATCATGATTAGATTAAGTCATGATAGAAGTGGTTGCATGGAATTACGTGTTTCAAAAGAATTTATTCCTTTGTAGTGGTTAACTAACACATATCATATAGCCACAATTTGACTTGAGTTGGTGCTTGTGAGCTCCTTGCTATACAAAATCTCTAATGTGCAACTTAAGGATAAAACTTGTTAGCATCCAAGTAATCTTTTGAATCCTAATGTGGATGACTAGTCATCCAAACTCTTAACCTTTACTTCTTGTCAAAAGCATTTTAATGGTATTATGAAATTGCTTTGCCTATGATCAATCCTCATTATTGATTCACTTCCAAATTCATTGTCACTTCCTATCTTATTGCTCGCTTTCCATTTGACTAGCAACAATACTCTCAACCATAACTTCCTATTCAAGTTAATCTAATGGTAAGTTGCCATATTCCACATCTACACCTTTGGTGCCAACTATGTAATGCCATTAAGGATCCAACCACAATTCCTTTCCTTCCTATATGGAGCATGAGCTACTGATTGGACTCATGCATTTACATTTCATTAATAAGTTTATAAATTATTAGGGCTTTTTCATAATTTCATAGTTTAACTTATTTAACAATCCATATGTATAGCTATTATCAGCCTTCATCATTATCTATGACCTTTAATGCACTATGTCACTTAATGCACCTATATATGATTTTTTGCCCCTTACATAGTAAACACAGCCAATATAAGGTACTAATTTGCTTTGTAGAAATACTTTCTTATGTTAGTGACACCGTTGAATTAGGATATTACAATATTAATTTAATATTTTATTTTTACAAAAATAGCACTATTATAGAATTATAATTCTATAATGATCAATAGACATTGGTCATAAGATAAATTAATATCTATATAAATATGATAACATTTTTGAAATTACTAGAACAAATAAGATGGTGATTTTAAAAATATAACTAATGTCTATAATTACACAATGACATTATTAAAATTTATAAAGGAATTTAAAGCAACGATTAAATTAAAAACCTACATCTTTTTATCGTGGTTAAGTTATTTGAAAATCAAAGTGATATTAAGACATTGATTTTATGTATAATTGACATTGAAAGTGAATTTGAACCTTTATGTTTTAAAGGGAAAAGAAACTTAAAACATTGATTTTTAGATCAATTGACATTAAAATTGAATGTAAACATTGTCTTAACTTTATACATCAATTTTCTATCAATATGACATTTATTATCTAGTAGAAAATTGATGTATAAATATTTTGTTTGTATGACTTTCATTAGCTTCTTTATTTCTTATTACGTTTGCTTTATGAAATCTATTTCATTAGCATCACCTTTACTTTCTCTAGTGAGTCATAAACCTTTGTCACGTCTCTTCTACACTCAGAGTTAGCTTCATAGTCATTCTAATCATTAACAAAAATTTTAAGTACATTTTCCTTTCTCATTTTTGTTATATTTTTTTAATATTAAATGGTTAAATATGACTTTATCTAGTTGGGATGTTTATATATATGTATAGTAACATTGTGAGAGTCTCGTTCATTACTAAATTTAGGATTATATTATATGTTATATTTGGTGATGGTTTTTATGGTTTTGTCTCACTTAAGATTTATGGTTATGGTATGTTCTATTCAGTCGTAATGCCGTTGTTATATTTACTGGCTATTTTTACCATTTTATGTTTTTATGTCCTTTTAGGGAATCAAATTTATTATATATTTCAATGATTTTAATTTGCTTCATAGTTGTATAAATTACTAGAAGAGTTTATGATGATTGATATAATCTTAACTTAGTTACTTGTTATGTAAGTTATATGTTCTACAATACAATTTAGTACAACATTTATGGTGAGGGCTAATTTTATATTTGCTATTTTTGTTCATCATTAAGTAATTTGAATCTATAACTTTATTATATACACATGATTAGCATGGTTTTTTCATTAAATCTAAAATATAAATCCTTCTGGAAATGTAGTTACCTTTATTAAAAGAAACACAAAGGGTCCTATAACCTTGAAGACCATTTTTGTAGTATAATCTAAAGGCAAAAGATTGCCTATTAAGTTCAATGAGAAATGATAGCCAGATAGAGAAAATGCCAACCAATTTGTTAGTTATGTTAGAGTAATTATACAACTTAAAATATTAATAGCTATTCCTCATTAAGAGGAAGTCCCTTAGGATTAAAGGATAACATTTAGGAGGAGGTTTTGGTATGTATACTTGATTTGGATAGATTTATGCTATATATATGAAAAATTATATTTGTAACATGCCTACATACATTTTGATCTTTCATGTGTGTTTTTTTCTTCTAGAAATCCTTTGATATTCCAAGCAATGAGTTAATGCATAGAAAAGTACTATTGTATGCAGTGACCTTGTAGAAGGACTTTAATAACTTTGAGATAGGAATACATTAATCATGAGACTACGAAAAAAACTAAGTCGATGCAATGATCGAACTCAATTAGGAATCATGGGAGAAGTTTCAAAATAATGCAAAGATAAGTATTTTAAGGTAAAATTTTTACCTTTTATTGTCTAGTTTATTTCAATAATTTGTTTGTATATCATTTTCACTAGTGAACTAATATGTCCATTAGCCAATAAGTCTCAACTAAGTCTAACCAAAAAAAGCAAAAGAAGAATAAATATCCAAGTAGACTCTCTTGAGGAGACTACAAGAAGTTAAAGAAAAATTTATTAGCTCAAAGACATGATAAAGTTGAGGAGAGTGATGATAGTAGTGATGTATCTTCCATTTCTTTTACATAGTTATGGAAGCGAGAGAAAGTGAACAAGCAAAGAAAATACACAACCTTAGATAGTCAAACTATTAAGAAGAGAATTATAAGTATTAAGATTTATATCAAAATATGTTATTTAATTTTAAAGCTTTCATTTCAATTAAGTTTATTCTAATTATCTATTTTTTATTAATTACTATAGGACAATTTCATGCAATAAGGTTTTAGCTAAGTTTTAGCTAATTGGGAAGCATAATATCCTAATCATAACTTTAGGAACTAAAAAGCATCCTAATTATGTTTGGCCTGTTGGATATAATGTTAGCCATAAGGAGTTTTTCAACCATTTAAGGGATAATTGATGGTTGATTTGGTGCAATTGGAAGTGAAGGTTGCTAATGAAGTGACATAAAAAGTTAATGCTAACTTTTAAGCAAAGCTTGAGTAGACATAAGACTTACAAGTGTAGTAGCTTATGTAGTAGCAATGCGAGATGTTTTATATCCTATAAGAGGTAGTTAGCTAGCATCCCATAGCTCTAAGTTCTTCAACATATATCTAGTTAGCTTATAGGTCTATTGCTTTTATGTTTAAGGTGGCTCTTGTGATCAATGCCTAATTAACCAAGCAAACTTTTAATAAGTAATGTGTGTTGATCCCTTTTACGACTAGTGAGGAAGACATGCTAACATTTAAAGTGCTAGCCATCATAGTAAAAGAAATTTTATAGACCATACTAAAGGTATGTCACACTTAACCTTAAAACTTTTTCATATATCTATACATGAATCGAGTTTTCTATGGTGAGGGTTCAAATTGCACAAAGTGGAACTTGATGTGCTTTAATAGTGGTAATACCATATCTATGATAGATTACAAATGGGTAAATTTTAGTAGGCTATCAATTACACCTCAATTGTTGCTTGATAACCAAATCAAGGTGGTGGTTAAAAGGCCTTTAGTTTGCAAGATTAAGGTATTGATGAAGCCCACAGAACCTTTATCATATGGTCGATAACCCTTATTCAATACCTAATAAAGGTATCATTATGTATTCCTTTAATGAATAAGTTATTTATATATTTTTTGAAATCATTTTAGTATTATTATGTGAGATTACTTACCATTTGCAATGACATCTTAATAGCTTTTAGGATAAGGAGGCCCAAACTATAATTTTGATTAGGTTTGATGCAATGGGATTGGAAAATTTATTTTTTATTGAAAATCTTCTATCAGGTAGTTGTTAAAATTTAAGGATCTCCATGTGATATACATCTAATTTTAGATCATGTAAGTTTGTGCTATCTTTTTTTAACTAAATACAAATTAATTAAACTATTATTTGAATATAAGTTTAGGTTATATCAATCCATTTACAAATGTAGTTATAACATTTTACCATTAATGAATGTTACATATGGATTCCTAGATCTATATTAACTTGATGCATAATCTACACTAAAAGAAGATAAAAGGCTTTTACATTATCAAGATTTTACTGTATGAGCCTAGGAAAGAATGCTACTTCATGCTATGCCTTCGGGATAAGTCTCACTTATACATTAATTGTGATATTTTTTTCTTAAATAAATTTTGGTAACTTATTTATTACATTGTATTGTAATGGCCATTAGATGCTTTCCTTAGTAGTGCCAAGGAGTAGGATAATTTACTGGATAGATCCTTTGTTACAAAAAGTGTGATCCACCTTAAAGATTTCCTTTGAAGAAGCTCTAACTATAACTTATGAATTAAGCTCAAAAGTGGGGTTAAGCAAATCCTTCAAATGGGAAATAGTGTAAGTATATTGTTAATATTAAGATTGTATCATATTTTACTTGAAAGATTGTGTATTAATGAATAAAACTAACTTTCTATTTTTTTTGGTAGTGCCCAATATAATCTAAAAATATATAATGTAGCTACTATGTCATACATTACATGCATGAGTTGTTGTCTAGTCATAAAGTTCCAATTAAAGTAATCACTTGCTTATTTATAGCTCATCGCTTGCTATATTAATTGAATTGGTCTTAATGATATTGCAATATTTTAAAAAGAAGCCTTAAGCATATACTAGAGAATAACCTGATGAGTTTAGAGATCTTTGGCCAAGATATTCCCTCTCGACCAAACCTAAACCATAATGAATGACTTTGGATATTCCTAAATATTACTAGTGGTTGTAAGTTTTTGTAAATTAGTTACCGATAGTTAGCTTGATTGTAAATAACTTATTGTAACTTGTATTTTAACATATAAATAAAAGTTAAAAAACTTTGTATAAAAACTCCTATAATTAGTTACATTATTGTCAATTTCTATCTAATTTTATAGTTATTATGCAATCTATTTCTATAGGTATCAATTAGTTATTTCTTATATGTCAATTAGTTATGTGCCTTTTACAAAAAATTTGGTGTGCAAAAAGATGTTGATTTTTTAATCTAAAACTAACGTCTTTTAATTTACAATATCAATTGTTTATACAACAATTGGCATCATTTTGGTTGTTAGTAGAACAATTTTATTGTACTTTACATGTTAAATTTTTACAAATATTTGACATCTAAACCTAAGATACTAGCGTAAGTTAAAAATAAAAAGAGTAAATAATGATGTTATTTGTAAATTTCATCCTAAATCTTTTCTAACCTTAAAGTAATTTTTTCTCTAATAAAGTATAATCTCCTTCCAATGTGAAAATAATTCTCTTCAATTTTGTACTTTTGCTTACTAATTTTTTTTTATAGAAATAAATTTCTATTAGCCCATTGTTAAATTTGTAAAGTTATGTGTTCACTAAAAAAATGAAGGATTTAAAGGTATGTATTTATTTAGTTTTTGTTCTTACAATTTAATTTCTAATTTCATGATTTATTATATTTTATTGCCTTTCATTCTGATGCAATTTTTATATGCTTATACAAGTAAGAAATTAAATTTCTTTCATTTTCTTTGACTTTCAGTCAAATTATTTACTATTTATTTATATGAAATGTGTACCATTATTTTCTTAAAATTTAATGAATGTTTATCGCTTATTAGATTCAACCATGCTTTTCTAAAGAGTTTCAACTTTACATATTAAGTAATAATTATTAAGATAGTTTTTATCGCATCACCCATCTATTATTAGGGTATTTGATATAACCTTTTACAGTTTTCAAACTTCTGCTATAAGATTTATTATTTAAAATTGTTGTCAATAGGATTCTATAATTTTATATGAAATATTATCCCCTATTTCTAGGTACAATGTTTTGGAAGGTTAAATATAAAAGGGAATAGGGAGGATTTAGGAAAAAAAACTAGTGGAAGAGATTAAGGTTAGTAGGGAGGAACTAAGGTAAAAGAGTGGCATAAATCTGGTGGGGGTACAATATACTATATCAATTATTAATATAAATAGAAATGGTACATCCAAATTAGATGTTAATTATTTATAAATGACTAGCATTAAATATTCCTTTTCATATCTTTAGCATAAGATATGACGTTGAGTTACATATATCATAACTAGTATTATTGTAATATTTTATGACTATTTTGAAATTGATGTGAAATATTATTTATAATGATGTTAAGTTAAACGTTAGTTGTAAATCAATGCCTAATCCTTTAAACACCTAATGTTAATCAGTTATTTTGTAATAGTGTAAGTTTAATTTGCATGTGTACTTCTCATTTTCCCCACCTTTTTTCCCTTTCTTATTACATGAAAATATAATAATATAAAAGTTTAAAGAAATATAAGTTTAAAATTATTTTTCGATAAATAGATAGGCCAAAGCTTAAATAGAGAAAAATTACAAATTAATTAAAAAAAGGATAAGAACCCTAAACAACATTAGCAAATAGTAAACTATGTAAACTAGTTAGAGAATGATCAATGATATATAAGTCAACGTCATGTTTAAGACTAAATGACACTAACTAATTTGAATAAGAGATCGCTTCTCAATAAGTATGATTAATGACAACTTGCTAATTTTGTTGAATCAAATTGCAATGCTAAACCAATAAGATACGGTATTTAGGTAGCATTTAGTTTGCGTAATCTTACATTCCTAAGAAAAAGTACATTTCCTTTCTTGGGAATCGTATGTGATTCTTGAAAATATAAAA
Organism: Sindora glabra; assembly: GCA_020226215.1. Taxonomy (NCBI): domain Eukaryota; kingdom Viridiplantae; phylum Streptophyta; class Magnoliopsida; order Fabales; family Fabaceae; genus Sindora; species Sindora glabra. Next base: position 83,839,140 of record CM035226.1, read on the forward strand.
TTTTTATGTTTAGTTCAATATATATATTCTTAAGAATATTTTTTCACATTCCTAAACATATTATATTCTCATATTTGGTTCACACTTTATATTCTTAAAAATATTATTACTTTTTAAAAAAATATTCTTATTAATTTTTTGTTATAAATTATAATAAATTATAGAATTAATTAAAAATATATGAATAAAGACTTTTGAAGACTTAATAAATTAATAATTTAAATTTTATTTGATTAAAATATAATAAATAATTTAATATATAAAATATTAAAATTTTTATATAATTAATTATATAAAATAAATGAGCAATTTTTCTATTGTTGACAAGAGCTTTTTATTTTCTTTGAAAAGAAAACAAGAGAGAAAGAAGAGCAATAATATCTTTTAAATCTAAATTGAGAAGAAAATAAAAAATATTAAATTTTCAAACAATTAAATATAATAATCATATATTTTATATTTAAATATTCTCTTTTATCCTTTTTCTTCATTCAAATGAGAGAAATAATTAAGTATTCATTTATTTTATCAATAAATATTTTTATAAAAATATTATATATATATATATATATATATATATATATATATATATATATATATATAAAGAGATGATATATTATTTATATTGATGATTAAAAAATAATATATGAAAATTTAAAAAATATAAAAAAGTAAATTTTATTTTTTAATTCTTAAATAAGTTAGAAAATCAACATTTTGAATCAATTTTAACCTAATCTATTAATTATTCAAATTATATGAATCAATTTGCTTATAATTTAAATTTGTATAATCCCAACTAAAATTTATATAAAATATTTCATATTTATATCAAATTATTATTACTTTTCAATGTTATATTTCAAATTAAATTATATATATAAATATTTTAAATAAGTTATCATTTTAATATAAAATTTTAATTGAATTAATTATATTTTATATTTTTATAAAATCATTTAAAAATTAAAATTAAAATTTAGTTATTTAAATTTTATTAATATTTTTATATTAAAATTTAAGAATTATATTTCAAATTAAATATATATAAATTAGAATTTAATTAATATTCTATAATTCACTTCTAATATCTAGAATGTTAAAAAATTATTATTTATAAAATTAAACAAATAAATTTAAAATAAATATAAAAAATTAAATTTTAACACCTCGTAACTTTTCTTTTATTATAAATTATTTTATGTTAACAATAAAAAAATTAATAAATACTAATATAGGCCACAGGTTAAAATGTTGATTAGGTTAATTAGAATGATAGGTTCAGATCATAGTCTAACATAATTTTAAATGGGCTATGCAATATTTTCCAACAGAGTCAAGAACTCTGATTTAGGGTTGGAAGCCAATTATAATTAAATCAAATTTTAATTTTATCTATAGTAAAAATTTATTTAGAAAATTATAATTTTTTAATAATTTTGATCTAAGATATTGTAATTTTTTATAAATAAAATATAAAAATTATGAAACTTTAAATAAAATTAAAGAAATTTATTTTTAAAAGTTGCAACACAAATAATTCATACTTTTAAAAGTTGGAATTTAGAAATTACTTATTTATTTTTTACTAATTTAATATAATTATCTTGTTATCATGAAAAAATTAAAATTAAAAATATAAGTTAAAAATAAAAAATAAAAATAAAAATAAATTTCAAACTAAATTAGAATTGAAATATAAAAATATTTTTTTACTTATTTAGTATAATTATACTTGTTATTATAAAAAAGTTAAAAAAATATATAAATTGAAATTAAAAAAACAAAAATTATAGAATAAATGAGAGCATAGAAGAATAGGAATAAAATTAAATTATAGAATAAATGAGAGCATAGAAGAATAGGAATAAAATTATCTTTTTACTATAGTATCAATATTCTTAACATTCTCATGATATGAAAATTTAAGATATTCACCTCCCTTCATAGAAATATTTGAAGGAAAAGTTAGCCTTTAAAATATTATTGAATAAATTTTGAACTAAGAATATAATATTTTCATAAAATATTTTCATAAATATAAAAAATATTACGCAAATCAAATATGCCAAGAAGGCAAAGGAGGAAGCCAACAAGTTACCGCCCGTTTGATTCTAATTCCAGACCAAGATTCCAAGTCAGCAATAATCCATGAAAAGCCTCGAAAGCCCAACTTAAAAAGAGCAATAAATTTTCAAATTTTTGAAGAAATCACCCAATCACCCTCCGGCAAAAATACCGGATTACGCTGATTTTATAAACAATTTATCGTTTTACCGTAGTTCGGAAACTAATTACCAGAATACGCAGGGTGCCATTCAAAATGACGCCCACAAGGCTTGGAGGCGTCATTCAGAGTGGCGTCCTCCCCTTGGAGGCGCCATTTGAAGTGGCGCCCCGCACTTTGGAGGCGCCATTCAAAGTGGCGCCCTCCATAAGGAGGCACCATTTGAAAAGGCGCCCTCCAGGCGCCATTTTCAAAATTTAAATTGGGAGGCACCTAATGAAATGGCGCCTCCCCCCTTCTATAAATACATGGCCTTCCCCCCTCCGCACCCCTACTCCAAACCAAACCCTCGCAGCCGCTCTTCTTCCCTTCTTTCTTCGTAAACCCCTCAGCCACTCCCCGCAGTTCCTTTCATTCAGAAATCATCATCTACTCTTTCTTTTGTGCATTTCATTCGAAAGCATTTTCTTTTTTGAAGCAAATCTGATCTTCTTTCAACTCTTCCTTGGTTATTATTTTTATAATTTTTGTATTTATATTATATTTTTTAAAATTAATTATTATGATTTATGATATGAAATGATGATTTAGGATTTAGAAAAAATTTATACAAATTTATGTGATCTGTGATAATTTATAATTTTTACTGATTAATATTTTGATAATTTTTATATTTATATTATAATATTTATTTTATATTGATTATTATGATTTATGATGTGAAATGATGATCTAGGATTTAGAAAAGATTTGTACAAATTTATATGATATGTGATAGTTTATAATTTTTACTGGTTAGTATTTTTATAATTTTTGTATGTATATTATAATTTGTATTTCATGTTGATTATTATGATTTATGATGGGAAATGATGATCTAGGATTTAGAAAAAATTTATACAAATTTATGTAATCTGTGATAGTTTGTGATTTTTATTGGTTAGTATTTGTATATTTTTTATATTTATATTATAATTTTTATTTTATGTTGATTATTATGATTTATAATATGAAATGATGATCTAGGATTTAGAAAAAAATTGAAGCTTTAACATATTATATTTTTTAGAAAATTAACATGTTATTTTTAACATTTTATTACAATCATTAATTATATTTTTTAATTTATTACAATATTTTAAGTAAATTGAAGCTTTAATATACATTTTATTAACAAAAATAAATAATTTCATATTATATTTTATAGAAAAAAAGTTAGTGATTAAATTAAATATTATATATATAAATATTTTTAAATTTTTGTTGATAATAATTTTTAAATATTATATTTTAAATTTAAAATACATCAACTAAGAGTTCTAAAAGGGTTTACAGTTCGTACATAATTTATTCTTCATTTCATGTACTTTGTTAAATTTTTTTTTCTTTATTTCTTCAATCATTCTATTAAAAGTTGAAATGCAATATATTGAATAATATTAATATAATACAATTTCATATTTTTGACATAAAATTATTTTTAATGATCAAATATCCTTTTTTGAAAAATTCATGTTATGGAAAACGCTAATTGAAATAACTAACTATATATTTTAGTTTTAATAAAAGTAGTTAAGAATAAAAATTAATTATCTTTTAAAATTTATTAATATTTTTTTATATAAAAATTCAAACACTATATTTTAAATTAAATATACATCAATAAAATTTTATATATATTGTTGTTTTTATTCCTTTAATATATTATTTTACAAAATATATTTAATTTAGCATGATTTTTGCATAATTTTTTGATTGATACAATAATATCTAATAACTTTTACTTAGAGATTAAAGTTATTAAATTATCTAACAAAATTTTTTTTCATACAGAGGCTTTTTTCTATTTGCTTCTCCGAATACTTATCGGTTAGTATTTTTATAAATTTTATGCTTATATTATAATTTTTATTAGTCATAATGAAAATATTTATTATATTGATAGAGAAATTTGTTTAGAATATTATGATATAAATAATATAGATTTTTTTATTTTATATTGATTGTTATGATTTATGATGTGAAATTATGATTTAAGATGTGGAGTTATGATTTATGAAAATTTTGTAGGAATTTATATATACTGTGATAGGTTGTGCTATTAAAAGAACAAAAAATGAGATAAAGAAGGGTGTCCTAATATAGGTCTTAGGACCTAGGTGAAAGTTATATTTAGAGAATTTTTTCATGTAAAATCTTAATATATCATAAGAGAGGTACTAAAAAAAAAATTCTAGGATATGTGAATGCAACCAAAAGCCTTAAAAAATAGGATATTATTATTGAAATTTTGAACTTTTTTGTATTCAAATAGTAGATATTATAAATGCAAGAATAATAAACGTACTTGAAAAAATTATACTATACATAGGTTTATTCAAGAAGCATTAAAATATATATAGAGGTATTGCAAATAATAATGTGTACATAATTTTGGTTGCTATTTGGTAGTAGGTGTGAATGGAGAAAAAAGCCGTAAAAATAAAAAATATAGTGTATTAAAAAAGTTAACTAATTTAATTAGTATAATTTGTGCAAAATAATCAAGAAAAATGATAATTGAAAGAGATAAACTAAACCATAAATAAGATTATATAGCCAAATCTTATATTAGTTTTGAAAAAAAAATAACATTTGCTTGGCCGAAAAAATAATCCTATTATTACGTAGTATTAATAGAATACCTTACAAAATAGTAATACATCCCGTTCATTTTTAATTATAGTATTAAATACTAGTACATTCGTTTATGAGAACAAAATTTGTATATGAGACTATCTGTCAGTTGTGGGGGTGCAGTGAGTATTTTGCAGCTAAGAATAAGAAGATGAAGAAAAGTTTAATTGCTTTTATATATTCAAATGGTACAATTATTGAGGGATCAATAGGGGTAATGTACGATGGACCTCCCCCAAAGGCATTGAAATTAAGAGGATGCAGCACTATGGATGTTTTGCGGGAGAGAATTCATGTCCGATTGAAGCTTCACGAAGATCAAGCTGTGGGGAAAATTGTTTACAGGTTTCCATAGCATCAAACAGAGGCTCAATACATGGCATACGAATTGGACGATGATGAACACTTGGCATGTGCCATAGCAAGGTACGAACAGCATCCGACGATGATAGCAATGGAGTTGTACGCGGAGGTGATCACATCCGAACTGCACGCTGCCAACCTGAGTTCACAAGAAAGAGTTCCAACAACAAGATCACCTATGGTTCCAACGGCTAATGTCAGTACTAGTTGTTTGATGGTGTGGGAAGGACTTCCTTACACGGGTGGAATCGAGTTCCACATTTCTGATAGTTATACTCCTGCATTGGACTCATCTGTTGCCGGTGTTTTCCCAAGAAATATATCACATACCATGATGGGTTCAACAAGTGCCTTACCGGTCGTAGCGGAAGAATCCGCTGATCCTATATTGATGGATGCCCACCTTGAGTTTGGTTTTGAGGACGATGAGGTGTCTTGCAGTAGTGATGATGGTCGTGACACTGATGACGAAGAACGCGCCCCTACACATGGAGACAGTGTTGCAACGCGGCAAGTGAGGAGTGACAATGCTGCACAGACATCATGTGGTGTCCCTCAAGCTGCTATCTTCTCTCACATTGATTAGGATGCCATACAGAATCCTAATGAATTTTCAGAAGTAATGAAACCAAGCTATGATTACGACATGGAGGACTTACAGGTTGGGCAAGAGTTCGATTGCAAGGAGGCTTTAATTGCTGCAACCAAGCATTACCACATTAGAAGGCACCACAGCTATTACGTGGAGGAGTCAGATACCAGAAGATTAAGCGTGAAGTGTGATAATTACAGGGACCAATGCAATTTCCACCTCAGAGCAACCAAACTAAAGAATTGTAACACTTGGATAATAACTAGATTTTTAGGGCCTCACACATGTGTTAATGCCGGTTTGACACAAGATCACAAGTCTCTGGATTTCGAGTATATCAGTTCCTTGATACTGGAGATGATTAAAGTGAAGCAAGATATTCCAATCTCGCTTATACAAGAGAGGGTGGAAGGCATGTACGGGTATAAGATTTCATACAGAAAAGCATGGAAGGCGAAACAAAAAGCAATTGTCAAGGTGTACGGTGATTGGGATAAATCGTATGAAGTGCTTCTCAAATGGTTAGACATTTTAGGCTACTGTGACCAGGCTCTATTCAAGTTGGAGTCACAAGAATTCATCACAGCTGACAACCGTGTTAATCCGCAGAAACATGTTTTCAACCGAGTTTTTTGGGCTTTCAAGCCATGCATTGCCGCATTTCCCTACTGCAAGCAATTCATACAAGTTGATGGAACGTATCTGTATGGCAAGTACAAGGGCGTGCTACTGATTGCTGCGACCCAGGACAGTAACAAATGTCCCGTTCCTCTTGCCTTTGCCATTGTTGACAGGGAGAACTATGAAAACTGGAGTTGGTTTTTGGCATTACTGCGGGTAAATGTTACGAACCAACAAGGAATATGCTTGATATCAAATCGACACCGAGTTATAAAAGATGCCGTAGCCACCGAAGGCTTAGGATGGAAGCCTCCTCATGCTTTTCACCGGTACTGTATCAGACATATTGCCAGCAACGTTCACAAGAAGTGCAGGGATGACAATGTGAAAAAAGTTATCCTTAAGATTGGTATGCCTTATAGCATAATTTCTTTGTTGAACGTTTCATCTATAAATTTATGTATCTGGTAGTTCAACCTGGTTAACCGATTTATCTCCTTCTGTTCAGCATATGAGCCCAGTTGGGAAAAGGCCATGGAGAGATTGGACAACCTTAGCAAAGTTAATGAGAAGATCCACAAGAAGTTGACCGCTATTCCGATCGAGAAGTGGACGCTTGCTTATGACGAAAGCAGAAGATATGGTCATATGACGACTAACATTGTAGAGTGCATCAATGGCCTCTTCAAAGGATTAAGGAAGCTACCAATCACAGGCCTTGTTCAACAAACATACTATAAATGTGTCAAATACTTTGTGGAAAGGGCAAAAGAAGCACATGCTGAACTACAACAAGGTCATATATACGCAAGCAGATTCAGACAGGAGCTTGCGACTATCCAGTCATGTGCTTCTTCCTACCACGTTTGTGCTTATAATAGACAAGGAACTAGGTTTGAGGTGGTGAAGGGCCTTGATATGGCTAGGGGATCATGTGGAAAGGTCGTCCAAGTGTTATTAGACAAAGGCCAATGTGAATGTGGACAATTCCAAACATATAGGTATCCTTGCGCTCATATCGTTGCTGCTTGTGCCTCGATCAACATATCGTGAGAACCATATGTCGATGCTATATACAGGCTTAACACACTACTCAATTGCTACAAATTTGAGTGGTGGCCTATCAAGCAGTGGTCGCAATGAAATAACTTACCATCATTTCCTGTCCTAGTTCCAAATTATGGAAGATTGCATGCAAAGGGACAACCAAAGTCGACCCGAATCAGAAATGAGATGGATTGGCCTCAAGAGAGCAGTGTCAACCAAAAATGCGGTCATTGTAAGATAGAAGGACATAATCGTAGGCGCTATCCACTGCTGCATGGAGAGGAAGGCCCTTCTTCATGTTGATTTTCATTATTTACTTTCGCAAATATGTCATAAAGTATGTTAACTAATGTCATAAGTGTAACAGTCAGTAGATGTTTTATTTTATGGTTGTAAAATTGCACGTCATTATGTATAAATGTTACCCCATTACCAGTAATGTGAACAAACCATCAGTTAATCGTTCAAGTGTATACAAATTCTTGTGTTGAACTTTATACTTAAATTGCACAAGTCTGTTAACTTAGTGTGTGTTTAAATTTCATTCTAATGTAATTCTTGTCGTGGCAGATGGCATCCACATCTCGATGCGTTGATCCTGAACCACGGGATCCTTCACTGCTGACGGCTTAGGCCTCACACATATCCCAGTCAATTTGGACAGGCCATGTATAGAAATAGTTAGACCTTAATAAACTTGGTTAAATCGTTTCTGAATTGTCAGATGCAATAATTAGTGCTTTTTTTTCTTTTGCAGCCTGACCGTGTGCTCAGGATTCGACGAGCTCATCACTACCATCACCACCAGCTGCCAGAGTTGATTGTCCCCTTTTTACGAGAGGCAGGCTTTTACGGCTTGGCGATGTGCGAGTTTGTGCCGATCGACCATCAGTTGATTAGTGCTTTTGTAGAGAGGTGGAGGCCGGAGACACACACCTTTTACATGCCGTAGCGAGAGACGACTATTACCTTGCAGGATGTTGCTTTTCAGCTCGGCCTACCCATTGACGGTCGAGCAGTGACGGGTCCCACTGTATGGGGATGGGGAGCCCTGATAGAGGAGTATTTGGGACTCCAGTTACCAGAGGACGAGAATGTCCTCAGAGGGGGCGACTGAGGATGAGTTGGTTGGAGAGGCATTTCACTCATCTTTCAGATGATGCGGATGAGGTGACAGTGTAGAGATTCACTCGGGCCTACATTTTACGTCTCATTGGTGGGACGTTATTTCTAGACCACTCTGGCACATATGTCCACCTCATGCACTTACCCTTGATCGGACACTTACATGAGGCTGGGACGTACAGTTGGGGATCTGCTTGCCTGACCTATATGTACAGAGAGCTCTGCAAGGCCACCGCTTCGGATTACAGGGAGATAGGAGGGTGTTGCCTACTACTACAGCTCTGGGCATGGGATAGATTTCTCACTATCGCCCTCGCGATTACTATTTCAGACATACCAGAGGGGGATGCAGGGATTGACCCCCTAGCCCGCAGGTTAGAAAATTTTTCAACTTTCACTTATAATTAAGTTCACTTTGAAGTTATTTAACTTAGTTATTGTTCTTGGTAGGTGGCACTATCAGAAGACATTCCAGGATAGTCTGGCCCACAGCCTACCCTATTACAGATACGTGCTGGACCATCTTCGACTCGACCAAGTATATAGGGGATAATGGATATTTTTATTTCAGGGCTTTGTCCATTTCATTATCGCATTTAAATGACAAAATAAATTTGTAACTTCAGATCGCCTGAATCCCGTACACTGAGGAGGTCACCACATTATTGCCTCAGTATTGTTTTGACGGGAGTGACACGTGGGCAGCAGTGGTGCCGCTCATTCACTTTCAGATTGTCAAGTGGCATCAGCCTGATAGGATTTTGCAGCAATTTGGACTACGACAGGCTATTCCAGAGCCACCGAAACAGGTGGCGGAGGTCCATTGCCTTCACTTGTCCAGTCGGCATGATGAGGAGTGGCACATCCGCCATCAGCCGTATATTGCACTTTGGGATATCCGGCGAGACTTGTGCGCTATCGCCGAACCAACCGCACGCTTAGTTCTAGGACCACGATCTGATTACATGACATGGTACAGACGAGTTACCAGGCGATGTATTACACCCGTTGGGGGAGCGCTAGACCTTGTGGTAATACTGAGTGATATTTTTCTGTATCTAATTTTCTTTAAATGCATTAGTATTGTAACTAACTTTAATGTAAAAAATTTGCACAGGTAGATGAGGTTTCCACACTACAGGACTTCACTGCACCTGAAGGGCAGGCTATGTTCACCTTCGATGTGCTTGGATCAGCAACGGAGTCCATCCTTCATGCCATTCAGGAGGTTGATCATGTCATTATTGACTCACATGCGGAGCCAGCTCCTCATGCCCATCATATCCCAGACCCTGCGGAGGGTGACCATGATCAGCCTCACTCACGTCGACAACGTCGCACTGCTCCACGACATACGTCGCAGGCTGATGTTCTGTCCGCTTCGACAGTGCAGCAAATTCCACCATCGACTGCCCAGGAGACCATGATGATGATGCCTGATATTACTACCTCATCTCATGTGTACCCTACTGCACCTAATAATCCTTCATCCTCCACCATGTTCCCGGCTGCACTATATGGTCCGTCGTCATCCCAGATGTACCAGTTTCCTCCTGGTGTTCCATCCTCATTCCAGGCATTTCCATATATACCAGGAGTTTCATCTTCATTCTATGCCTTTCCTTCTGGTGATGCTGGTCCATCGCAGCCATACCATCTTGCATTTGATTCGCATACTCAGGATCAGGGATTAGCACATGGTGGCATGATGACAGACGACTCAGAGCTTGTAGATAGAGGGAGAGGTGGAGGGAGAGGTGGAGGCAGAGTAGGAGCCAGGGGCAGAGGCAAAGCGGGAGCTGGAGGTAGAGGAGACACAGACACCGGGGATGTGACTCCCGAGCCTACGCAGAGGGTTAGTAGATACGGCCGCCACATTACCGATCCTGGATGTGGGACTGGACATCACATACGTAGACATTAGCTTTTTTTTTCATGTTTATTGTATATTTATGTATATTTATCTTACTACTTTATTGCCAAACATCAATATTTAGGATGATTTTAATTATTACGACATTTTTAATTGCTTGCGTAGGTACTTATATCTTTAATAATAAACTTCAAAATCATTGCAATATTTAGTTTTTTTTAAAAAAATGATGATAATGACATCTCCCAAATATAATAACTAACATTATTAGTTATCATACTTTCACAATTATTATAATTATCTACTCTTTTATTTATTTACCATGTGAAAATAAATAAATAATATTAAATTAATTTAATAAATTTTATATTCATAATATGAAATATATATTTATTTTTTAATTAAATTTTTTTCTCATTATATATTTAAATATAAAAAAAGAAATAATATTAATTATAATATTTGAAGGATAAATAACCATCATCCTTGTAAATGACATTAAATGCTGTGTTTATTCAATATGTTATGAGTCGAGTTCACCAAACATTTAATAATAAAAATACATAGCACAATTATCAACGTAGATGGGGATGCTGCCCATGTACAATACCAAAATTCAAGTCTCTTGGATTCACAGTAGACACGATCACCGGCTAATTAACTTAGAAATGAGGAGCGAGGGTGCCGTGGGCCAAAGGCGCCATATCGCCTGGCATCCCTTCCCTTCAGCTTTAACGATGCCATTTCGTTTGGCGTCCATCGACACGCCATTTGGCGTCTCTCCACCACTGTGTGTATCTTCTGTGCTTATTTTGATAAAATGTTTCGAAGGAACGATAAAACGAATAATAGTTTCTTAAAAAATAGTTAATCGGTACTTTTGCCTCTCATTGCTAAAATATTTTATCATTGTGACGAAATAAAAAATAACTAATTCATGTTACAATTTTGATTTCATTACAAAATGAAAAGATTATTGTAACAAAATAATCATATTTTTTTTAATTTTCAGCTATATTCAACCTTGTCATTTCGCATTTACTTTGTTACAGAATTAAAATAATTTTATTGAGATAAATACAAACTAGCAAGAATATTATTGGAATAAATACAAAATAAAAAAAATATATTTATTTCGTTATATTTTTTTTTATTTTTAACAATCTTCAACTTTATATATAAAGAATATTATTGAATAATTCAATAAATTTACTTATATGTAACAACGTATTAAATAATTACTTGTAGTAATATAATTCCGAACGTTTGAAGTTTATAATTTCAAAAATTGATAAATATTAAGTGTCATTGGATCAAATCTTGAGAGAAATTAATATAAATTACGTAATTATTCTTTATTGATCCTATATTTTTTTAATAATATTTAATTATTTAATAAATTAGTATTATTTTTATTAATTATATTATTATCATTAACTACTTTCTTATTTAATTCCTATAATAAATTTATGTATTAGATATCAAAGTGGAGTTAACATATTTTTTTATGACACTAAATATAATTATGAAATGAGTAATTTATTTTTAAAAATTTATTTTGAGTCAAAATCATATATTATTTATTTTTAAAATTTTTATTTTCAAATGATATTAAAATTAATTATTTTTGAAAGAAAAAATCGTAAAAAATAGGACCGAGAGCGCCACCTTGAATAGCGCCCTCAAAGCTTCCCAGAGGCGCCATCCCAAATGGCGCCTCCCCCCTTGTGCGTATTTTGGTAATAAGTTTTCAAAAGACGGTAAAACAGAAATAAATTTCACCAAAAACAGTAAAATGACATTTTATCCATCACCCTCCTTCACTATTATGAACAATACCTAACTAAAGTTTTCTAAGGATGTATTTTGGTAACATAAATTCAAATAATGAGAAAGAAAAATATTGACATGAAATTTGTGAGAAAAATACAAATTATATTTGTATATCCAAAAATTGATAAAATTATTTCACGTGAGCAATATATTAATACAATAATGCACGTATAAATACTTTGTTACCTTTTAAATTATAAATGAGTAATATAAAATCGAGCCAAATTAGGTATGAATAAAATATAATTTTTTAAAAATAATTAATTAGTTTGTGTAATTGAAAAAATTGGAGCAACGAAGGAAGTGAATCATGTTTTTGTTTTACTTTCTGGGTTGAAGATGATTATTGAGAGAGGAATGTGGATTTCTCGATTTCTTTAAGAGATTTAGAATGTCAACATAGGATAGAGAGATAACTTTTTTGCATTAAAATAGATTGAAATAGATTTTAGTAAAAATTATAAATTCTGAAATAAAATATTATATCTTTCATTTTCTATAATTAAAAAAATTGACAAAATGAAAAATAGACGAAATTCATATAGCAAAGTGGGGAAGGCGAAATTGATTTTGCCACACTTTGTTGATCAATTCTACCTTCATCATGGTGTGTTGGGACCATTTTAGATATAATATTATCACGTGATAGCAAACTAACGAATTTTTATTAGATACTTCTTTTATAATTATATTATGATTATGAATATCTATATTTTGATTGATAAATCAATAAAATAAAAATGCTTCATTTTTATAGAATAAATTTTCATATTAATTATTTTTTAAACCTTCTAAATCGTACCTTGAATTTGTTTTAATTTCATTTTAATCTCATATCTTTTTTTAAAAAATTAATAACTAAATAAAAATAGCTTAGGCCAAAATATTTTTTTTCTCTACATAAATTTTAAAAGATTTTAGGTTGAGTGTTTCCTTTTCTCTTTTCTCTTTGTACTTCACACAAATATATATATTTTTAAAATTTATCTCTATATTTAACTCTTAAAATACATAAAAAGATATTACTTAACTATATAAAATAACATATTAATTATTGCCAAAAGTTGATCAAAAAATGGTGCTTATTATTTAATCATTGCTTAAAATTTATATAAAAAAAAGCTTTTCATTATTCAAACTCATTCATTTGTATTAATACAAGTGTGTATAAAACTTGGTGCTTCTATACTAAACAAAGAAAAGTGTTACTTACCCAAAAATTGAAGAAAATTATAGACTGTATTCTTAAAAATTTTATTTTAATTGTTTCATTGTCAACATTATTTTTTTCAATAATAAATTCTTTATTTTTCATAAATTAGTTGAAGATATTATTGTCATCTACAATGCAATAAAATTATATTTGGAGTTTAACCAACACCTCCAAATAATTTTAGAATCTTTTTATATTTTAACTAACAAAATTTTTAATAGAAATTATACTATTATTCTTTTCAATATAATGTATTATCTTTCACTTTTTTATCCTTTTAAATTATTTAGGTTTTCATATAAAATTGAACAATATCAAGAAATTATTAGCAAAGATCTAACATACTTATATAAATACATAGGTTATGTATGTAAGTTCAAATACATTCTATCTAAAATTTTAAAAACTAAATAATATAGGTAGTTTGTTATTATAACTTTGACCTAATAAAAATAACCTATTTTCAAATTTGATACATTGGATTATTGATTATATTCGTTCCTTGATGGTTAGTTCTTATTTTCTTCACAATTTTATACATTGCCAAAAGAAACTCAATTTTGTATCATTTATTTCTTATTTTTTTGTAGTTTATCTTATACAAAAATACTAATAAAAATAGATTAAATCAATAAAATAAAAATTTTATTTGAAAATATAGCATGTTTAATAAAATTTATAAGATGAGAAAAGTAAAAAGAAATATACATATTATACTTTATAAATGTACGCATAACACTTTTTTAAATAAAACTTGCTTAATATATTTTCAACATACTTAGATAACTCAATTCTAGATAGTGTCATGTGAGAAATAATATGTATGAATACTACTTCTTTTAAAAAGATCAATGGATAGTAGACTTTTCATTGAGAGTAATACTAAATTGAGTATTTTGAAATATTCTTTTGTATGTTGATGTGTAAGAAATAAGTGAAAGAGATTTTAATTTTTTTTCAAAAGAAGAGAAATAAAAAATGTAAATTAAAAGTTTGGAATTTTATTTTTAACTATATTCTATATGTTTAAAATGATTAAGCAGTAATTTTTTGAAAGTATTTTAATTTTGAAAGTTTTAAATGATAACATATTATAAATAAACTTGGGTTTGTAATCATTAAACTAGATTTAATATATAGTGGGGAAGTGTACAAATATATAGATAAAATAAAATAAACAATTCACTCAAATTACTTTTTTTAGAATATTATTGGTGAATTTAAAATTAAAATAAAATTTATTGTTCAAACATAATTGTCATGTCATCCATTTTTTACTTGTTAAAGAAGTGTCCTAATAATTAATTTTAGTCATCCATTTTTGTATCATTGAAATATAATATGAATATATTAGAATTATCCATTTTCACTAGCAAATAAAGTATGGGAGAAAAGGTGAAAGAAAAAAAATACATTAAAACACGCATATATTTTAGTAAATCATTATACGTGATAGATAATCACTTTTGAAATCAAAATATTAATGAATTTCTTCTTTTAATAAATATTATTCTTAAGAATTAAATTTTTATTTATTGATAAATAAAATTTTATATTTGTTATGATACTCTAAAAATTTTGAAATTTTAGGTGACATGACAACTTAATAAATTATTAAATTATATTTATTCAATCATAATTATTTAAATTTTAATGTATGTGATCAAATAATTTTAATTTAATAAATTTAAAATTTTTTACATTATCCTGAATTTCAAAACCTCAAAGTCACTATAAAATTTACCCAAAACCAGCATGCTTTCACTGCACTAATATGTTATTATCGCAAACACATATTGCAGAGTTGTATAGAGAAATGCTAGAGGAGACAAAGAACTAAATGTAGATAGATTTTTCATTAAAGTGTAGTTAATGGGACACCATTAATCTATAGCATATATTGCTTTTAACAAGGCCTGATTGTTGATTTCCATGCTTTTAACTATTAATTCTTTTATGATTCTTTGTGGAGATGCAAAATAAATGGTTGTCATCATGTGACAATCTACTAGCGAAAGTGTAGGGACAAATTCATGTAAAGTCTCAGAGAAAGAAGTGAATCATTAATTCAATCTTTTTTGGATAATGCTTTGATGCGTGTTTAAAAATTCTACAAATTTTTATAGAATTTAAAAATTATAAAAATTATAATTATTGTATGAAATGCTTTTTTTATAAAAAAATTATAAATTATATAAAATTTACATACAATAAATATATAAAAATTATAATTTTTATCTTTTAAAGTTGAATAATTCTTTTTATTTTATATAAAGTTTATCATTTAATTGAAATTATAAAAATAAAACTTTTCATAAAGCTTAAAAAAATAAATTTAAATATAAATTTCGCCGAGTGCACGTCGAAGCATTAATAACTCCTCTTCTATTTAATATTGTGACCATGAAGAAAGCCAAGCAATTTTCTTTTCCTACTACAGGATAGTTTGTTTGGACGGAGAAATAGAGGGGAAGGAGGGGGGAAAATGATTATAAGATATTCTTTCCTTTTTGTTTACAAGTTTCGTGAAAGAGGAAGAAAATGAGAGTTTATAATGAGCTAACCATTCAAAATGTTTCACTCTTTCATTTTTTATGTTCCTTCAAATTGAAAATTTTTGGAAAATTATCTATTTTATTTATAATTTTAACCTTATTTTATTATTTATTCTAGTGAAAAATATAGTTTACCATCATGAACTTCTACTCTATGACAAAAATGAACTTTAAAATCCTATATATCTATATTCCATATCTTTCTTTAAAACTCTTCTACTTACAATTCCCTCTGAAAACAAAAAAATTCCCCTCCTAAAACAACCTCAAAAAAAAAAATTCATGAAGAGTATTTAATGCAATATATGTCATTTTTATATTTTATTAAATTAATTTACTTTTTTTCTAAGTTTAATGTATTGCTTTAATTTTCTATCCTCTTCAAAGAAACAAAAATTTTTTACAATCTGTTAATAAGCTATACTTAATATTTATCTTAAAAAGATCTTATAATTATTTATTTTTTATTCAAATATATTTTATATTTTAATAATTATTTGTATATATCGTTATTGTAGATTGTTATAGTACTCTTACGTATTTACATGATATTATTATAATTATAATGCTCATATGAGCATATATTTTATATTTATTATCACTTTGTTTTACTAAAACTAATTTAATTTACAATAAATATATATTTAAATTTCATAGAATATATATTTTTAAAATATTTTTTATGATACTATTCTTTCATAGTATTAGTTAAAATTAATAATTATTACAATGTATTTTTCACTACATTTTAAATTATATTAAACTTTAAATTGTTAATTTTATAATTTCACTAATATTCTTATTAGTCGATATTTTAAACACATCAAATTTAAAATTATTTTTAGGTAGCATATTTGTGTAATGTGAAATAATTATTTTTTGTTTAAATATATTTTATATTCTTAATAAATTATTTATATATATGTATATTGGAAATTATTACAATGCTCATGTATAATAAGCTACAATATGTTTATTGGTTAAAAAAAGTAACTATTATGCTTAAAAATTAATTTTGAAGTATGTAGATTTGATGGGATTTAGCATCTAATCTCTTAAACTTCAATTTTTTTATTTAATGATTGATTTAGTATTTTACATTAAATTTTTCATAAAATAGAAAATTTTTATAGAAAATTTAGAGAAAGAGATTAATATATGTATTTACATATGTGTATATATTTATGTTTCTAATTGTAATTTTTTTAATTGCATAAATTATATTAATCTTGTAATAGTTTTTTAGTATTTATTTGTCAAACATAAAGGGTATATATATTAATTTTAACTAAAAAAAGAATTTAGTATATCGTACAAGAATTGGGCTAATTACCCCCTAAACTTTCAAAAAAATTGAAAATGTTACTTAAGTGTTAAAAAAAACGGAGACTTGGAATCTAATACTTTTCATAGGCACCAACTTAGGTTGCTTAGGAAGTTTTTTGCTGTAAATTTCTGTGTTTAGTTAGTGTTTTGGTGTGGAGTTGATGTGCTACTATTCAACCATGGAATCCTTGCTATGAATTCACATAGTGTAGGGGCTGCTATTGCCATAGGTGCTATTTGTTGTGCGGTCTTGATTTTGCAATGCAAATGACAATTTAATGACGTTTTACCTTAGATTTATGTGAGTATATTAGTGTAAATTTTTCTTCTATCAGATTTCCAATTGCATTTTGCAAATTTTATGTTTTTGCATATTGGATTTTGCAGAGCTTATGCTTTGTCAGTTAAAGTACAGTTGCATTGCAGATGTAGAATGTGAAGTCCAAAGAATGGGGAATTATTGGTTGGCAATCATTGATTAGCCAGTACATGTAGCCATTTCCTTGTGTCAGATCAAACACATTGAGGTAGATAGGGGAGGTCCCTGGACTATTGCCAGCTGATTTCACTTCTAGGAATATGCAAAAGCGGGTGGCTGTTTTATCTTAAATTCCACGGATTATATTTCCTTTGGTTTATGCTCTGTTAGTCAAATTTAGCTGCATCATTTGCTTATCTTATACCTGCATTATTTGCTTTTCTTGGCTTCAAATAAAGTTCAGCAAGCCTAACAATTATTGTGGAAGTGTTAAAGCTCTGTATTTTGAGAATGTAAGCAAATTCTGCAAGAATTGTATATGACAAACTATCATAAAGAATGCACATCATCTTCGGCCAAAATCAGTTCTATGATTATTGACGACACTGCATTTAGGTTTGTGATTATTCAGCTAAATCTTCAGTGTGTTTTGTAGGTTATAATCTGTTAGCCATGATGATACTTCTTTTTATTCATTAATGGTCATTTGGTTTAGAGAAAGAAATCAAAGGAAAGAAATAAGAAAAAAGGGGAATAAAAACTTCATTATTACTCATTTTGTTTACTTCAAATAAGAAAGAAAATAATTTATTTCTAATTTATTTTATTAACTGATTATTACATTAAAAAATAATTCATTTATAATTATTATTAAAATAGTTATTATAATTATTATCTTATTATTTTTATTTTATTTACTAATATTATAATTTTTAATTATTTAATATTAATTATTAAAATATTATCAATATTATTTAATTTTATTATTTTAATTATTATTTATTATTTATTTAATTATTATCTATAATAGTTATTACATTTTTCATTTTAGTATTAATATTTATTATTATTTTATTAATATTATTAATTATTTTTATGTTATTAAATATCTTATATTTACTAATATTATTATTTTCATAATTATTTGATTTTAATTATTAATATTTTATTTTTATTATTATTTCAATTATTAATGTATTATTTATTTATTTTGTTATGGATATTTATTATTATTTTATTATTATGAATAAATTATTAATATTTTATTAGTATTATTAATTTTTACATTATTAAATTATTATATTTATTATGATAATTATTTATTTTTATTTAATTAATTTTATTATATTTTTTATTTCTATTATTAACTATTATTTAATAATTATTTTTATTTTTACTTATTTTATTATTTTATAATAATAAATTATTATTATATTAAAGATGATAAATTTAAAACTCAAAATAAGGGAATTGAATTTGCCGAAGAATTAGGAGAAATCACTATTCCTTTATTTGAAGTAATTCCATTAAAGAAAAATAAGGGAATGAACTTTTTTTGAATCAAATAAAAATAAAAAAAAATGAAATTCTACAATTTCCTTTTTCTTTCCCCCTATGTCCATATCTTTATAATTTTGGTTTGCTATTGATTTTGCAAAACTTGCGCTTGACGGAATGCTACAATTTCATCTTCATTGGACCTGAGTGTCTTATTCACTTATTGCTTTCCTTTGTAAGCATTATACCTTCAGTTTAACTCTATTTACCTTTTTCGAGTATTTGTTTCTGTCCCCTTCAAGGATTTGTTTTCCTAGAGTGTCAATCGTCAGTTTCTTTGGATAGCATGAAAATCCAAGTTACATAATGAACCCGAGAATGAAATATGCAAAGCCAGACTATTCTTAGTGGAAATGGCAAGAATTTTACTCTGGTGTTCATTCTATAGTCAAATTCAAGGACTAAAGCACCAGGAAATTTTCCATATCCAGAGCCATATCTGCACCCTGGCACTGAAACAAACGATTGAGGTGCTACAAGATTGGAAAACCATTCCTTCCATAACTTTGAGCTTGGTTCTTTGGAGCCCTAAAAACAATCATCAGAGCTTCAGCACAAATTGTGAATGAATGTGTCCTAGGGGAATTAGGCAATAGGTCTTTATTTGTTTTAATCCTTAGTTGATATGTTCGATTTTTTTGAAAGTTTATGGTAATATATATAAAATTTCAAAGTTTATATATCATTTTTATAATGCACTGATAGTTCACGGGAGTAGACTGTATTTTATCCTTTATTTGACATTTAATATTTTTAGTATTTTAATATTTCACAAAATTGAAATATATGAACTGTCCAAAGTCACTCTCTCCAAAATTTCCTTTCCCCATGTAAAATTTCTTTCTCCAAAATATATCTATAAAAAATTCTCTCTCTTAAAAATTTTGAATAAAACATTGTTTTTTCTCTTTGATTTATATATTATGGTCGATGTGATAGTCTGTATTTAAATATTTTGATTCACCAGAAAATTTTACCTTTTTATAGCTGGGCTTTTAAAGAGAAAAGAGTCCATCTAACTAACCCATTCTTATTAGTAATTTTTAAGTGAACGTGCACGGATCATTATCGATTCAATTTACATTAAATTAATTTATGAGTAATCATTTACTCATTTATATTTTTAAGTGTTAGATTTTTGTTTTAAATGAAATAAATTTAAAATAAAGAAAATATTAAGTTGGAATATCTTTATAAATTCATGTAAGTTTAAATACTTTTAAATTTATTTATTTTTCCTCATATATTAGGTGGTAGTGATTCTTTTTCTTCGAAAAAAGGTAAAGTTTAATTATTTATATTAATCCTACTTCAACATTATATAACAATTAAATTAAAATTTAAAAATTTTAAAAATTAGAAAAATGAAAAGTAATTTCAAAGGTCAAACGTTCCAAATTAATAATGTTGGCAAATGTTTTATTCAGATTTTTTTAGAGAGAGAATTTTTGTACAAATTTATTTTTGGAGGCACAAATTTTAGAGAAGAGTAAATTTCGGAGTGAGAGAGAGATATTTATAGAGAGATTTAAGAGGGAAAGATTTTTCATAAAAAGTTTTTTTACATGATAAAGAATAATATTTATAAGTTAGTTTTTCAAGAAATGATAAAATTGTAAAACGATTTTGCATTTGGATATATATTTCTTTAACCCTCCATTATTTTTTACTGTATATTTTTTTAACATCCAATAAGGGGTATGAAAATCATAGATCAATTAGTCATTTTTCACCCTTTTCTCTCCTAATTCTCAGTGATACCATGAGTCTCACTAAATCATCACTTGGTTGCATGAGGCAAACTATTTCTTGCTTGTCATATGTTGAATTTCACAGACTTTGATAAGGGCTATTATTTTAAAATTTAGGCTATGAATTTTTTTTAATGAATACATATCTGGTCAAAGTGCTGCCTTTGATTCATCTTGATTGTTAAATTAGCCGAACTGTAAAAACTAATCCGGAATTCACTTACAACTAAATTTTAGGGCTTGGCAAGAAAGTTATCTAATATTGATTGTATTTCATTTCAATAGAAATTATTTTAATTTATTAACAAATAAATTTTATTATTTAAAAATTTTATAAAATAATAATTTCAATTTATTTATAAATGATTTCTTTTATATATATATTGATGATATTATGGTAAAGACAATATTTGAAAAGGGTCATTTTTCTATATAATATGTGTTGTAGATTAAATGAAATAAATTTCAATGAAATCCTTACTAAAATTAATAGATTTCATAATAGTACAAATATAATTAAAATAAAAATTATAAATGAAATGAAATTAAATCCCTTTTATAATCAAATATTATTTTAAAAAGAATTTATTTAAAAATAAAATGAAATCATATCTTTTACTAGGAGTTGGAGATTGACTCCATAACATGAGGTGAAAATCAACTCAGCTCAAATGAATTTTAATTGATTTGAAATTCAATTCATATTTAAATTAATTAGAACTTTTTATTTGACTGTGACTTAACTTAAATTTGTAAATTGTTCAACTCAATTTGATAGTTAATTTTATCTAATCAATCGAACTAGAATTTCAAGTAAAACAAAATAATTTGAATCAAAGTAAAGTAAGCAAGCTTATATTATTGTTTCATTACTTTAGTTCATATGGTTCATCCTATTTAAAATCATATAAAAATGTTATTAAAGTCCATTTAAATACAATACATTATATATAATATCATAATTTATTTTTTAAATATTATTAAGATATATTAAAAATATAGTATAATTAATTTGAATTAGTTTATGAGTAAAATGAATCGAATTAAGTAAAAACCCACTTTAATTCATTTTGCAAGTGAACTAATCTTTTTGGTATAAGTTCAATTTACATTTAATTTATACATTCGACTCATCATTCAATTCTCAAATGAAATCAAGAGCAATTCACAAGTTATTTCAGCTCATTTTTAGCCTAACTAAACTTAAAAAGAAATTAATACGTAGGGTAGCTATGATAAAGTTCATGGTCCTCTAATATTAAAAGTTGGAGAGGTAAGTATATACACGAGTGGCCTCTTGAGTGAAGCTAATTTATATTCAACTATCATCATTATTATTATTTGTGTGAGCATTCAAATGGTATCTCCATAGCTAAACTCTAGGGTTAAATCTCATGTGGGAACATATAAAATTACATAATATTTCATCCAAATAAGATAAATTAATTTGACTAATATGATTGTAGTTAGATATTGTCAATTCAAAGTAATTGAATTTCAATTAAAAAAAGTAAATAATTTCACAATTTGTCGATCCAATGATATTTTATTTCATAATAAGCTAACATTATTAAATTAAAAAATGAATTGAATATCTGCACTAATTTTCAAGTGGGTCTAATTAAAAATACCATAATAGGCAAAAGCTACCAAAAGATTATATTTGCAACTTAAAGAGCTAGGAGCAAGACATTGTACATAATTGAAGATGCTGTCCCTAATCCATAGGGCGTATTTACTTTTGCCCTAAGAATGCTAAATCTAATCATGATACTTTAACAAACTTCAAGACTTTGAGACCACGGTGGATTGGATTGAGGTGGCCTACTCTGGCGGTCATTGTAGGGAGCAAGAATACTTAGGATGGTCATTATAGGAAACAAGAATACTTAGGAGGGGTTCTCGATTCTCCTTTTATTTCTATTATATTTTTGTTATTTTTAAAAAAGAAAAAATAAATTTTATTTTAAAATAAAGATATATTTTTTAATTTAAAATCTATTTTAACTGTAGCAATTTTAAATAATAAAATTTATATTTAAATTTCTCTGAAATTTAGCTTACCCTTTTCCTAAGAAAAGGTGAGAATGCCAAATCGTTTATATGTTCACGTATTACAAGAATTTCTTTGGAAAAAAGGAAAGTACCTTAATCATAGGATTTTGAATTTTAAGTTTGGTAATCATGCACTTAAATTTGGTGCACCGCAAGCCGAAGTTGACATTAATCAACTTTTTGAAATAACTCAGCTAATAAAATTTGTTTATTGTCTTTAATTATTAATGTTTTAGATTTGAATCCTAATGATCAATAATCATAACAATTTAGATAATTTATGCTAATTTTGTTGTTAAATTACACTATCACGCTTGTATCAAGAAAGGGTTCTTTGAAAGAAAAGATGTGTTTCGCATCTGAATTACTGTAAATTGCTTGCATAAAAAGGAGTTGGAAAGAAACTGTCTCTCCCTTGCCTAAATGAAGAAGAATGTGCAGGCTTGTCAATTGCAGATCCTAGACGGTACCATCGAAGTTTTCTTTCTTGTATTTTGAACGTCGTATCACCCACTAGCTTCAATCAAATCAAGCTCAATGGTTTTCGAATTCACTTGAGATCAATTACACGAAATTATAATCTTGTTTATTATTTGTTCATTGAATCAGCAGAACTCGACACTCTTAACTCGAACGATTTGACAAAGCTAAGTTATTGCAAAGAAGAAAAACTTGAAAAGCAATATACATATATTTGGAAAATTTTGTTGTTCTACTCCGAATTCAGGATATTTCACCAATTTTTTAAAAAATTTACAGTAATATTTATAAATTGTTTAACCCTTTGAAATTATAAACAGTGAAAATCAAACTTGAGATATAATTGATTGAAGACAACGAGCCTTATAAATTTATACAAAATACTTATTTGGATATGGCAATTTTGTGCCTTAATTGAAATAGTTTAAAGAATATTGCTTTACTCTATGCCTGTTTAAAAGAAAAATAGGAGAAAAGGAAAGAAAATTTTAAAAATTAGCCGGAAGAGAAAATACAAAAAAGAGAAAATTTTGAATTTTTAATATGTTAAAAAAATAGTAATAAGATTTCTTTTTTTTTTTATTTTCTCTCAAAATAAAAAAGAGAAAATTTTAAAATTTAAAATTTTCTATCAATTTTCTTTTCTTTCTCCCTATCGAAAGCATGGAGTTAATGATCTTAGTCAAATTACTCCAATTAAAGACTTTGAGTAGTCTTATTTGGAAGAGTTTTTTTACAAATGTTCTGACTATAGTTATTAAGAAAAAGTATCGTTAAAGGGTGATTACAAAATCAAAGTTAGTAGATACAACATAAGCACTGTATGGTGCCAATCAAGCAATGTCATGATTGGTTGATCTAACTAAAAAACAATTACACTAGTGGGCCACTTGTTAAGCTACTCATACT
Source organism: Sindora glabra (assembly GCA_020226215.1). Lineage (NCBI taxonomy): Eukaryota > Viridiplantae > Streptophyta > Magnoliopsida > Fabales > Fabaceae > Sindora > Sindora glabra. The sequence continues at coordinate 83,863,602 of CM035226.1, forward strand.
CCCTAAAAGACTAAATTATTCTTGATACTATTATCATGTAACCATTATGCCCTAGGTAGGTTAATTATTATAAATACTGGTCTTCACACTAGATAAGTCTTCCAACTTCATGACTTCACACATTTCTCTTATTCTCTTCTTATTTTCTCACTAACTCAGTTATCAAAAGGTTAAAATAGGACCTACAAACCTTGTTTCTAGCTTATTGCAAGTGACAGAGTAACTCTCTATGGTGGTTTGTTCCATCTCTAACATATTTATTACTACTTTCATAAGAAAGGAAATATTAATTTCATTATCATTAAATTTATAACATAATTTTTTTGGTCTAAAGGAAGGAGTGAAAGTTGTTAATCTCTACGTATTTCATATGAAAATTAACAATCATCTCTCTCTCTATTTATATATATATATATATATATATATATATATATATATATATATATATATATATATATATCAAGTATGAAATTAAATATTATAAAAAAAGATAAAAGTAATATCATATTTCACTCAACTTTATAATAAATTTATCTTTTATCCTCTCATGATGATTATAAATAATGGCAGTCAATAAAAGATAAGGTTAATTGAAATTTAAAAAAAAAATTGCAAAGTAAATAATAATAGGGTGTAATTATTTATTTCTACACTATTTTGTGTCTAATTAAATCAAAATAAGTAAAATTATCATTTTTGTATGTAAACTCCATCATAATTTTCTCACTTTGTAGTAACAGTACACTCTACAACCATGTGTAAATTGCTTTTTCTCAAAAAAGGGTGTAGACAGCTTTTTCGTAACGTTTGCTGTTATGGAGTAACTCTGACTCTTTAGCTAATTTAGTTCAAAATCTTAAATCATAGCTCCACGTTCATTCTTAAACTTCATCTTTCACTTGATTTGATGTATATTTACTTTTCATGCACTTTTTTGTGTACTCAATTCGCAAATATGAAAGCAAGCAATGAGTGATCATGACATAATTAAAGTCAGTTGGTCATCATTGTCAAATCACCACTTTCATTTCAAATTACCGATGTTGCCTTGCCTTTTATCTTCACTTTCGGTGCACAGAAAAACATCAAAGATAGTATATTTTTACTTTGTCATTGCTTTTACCAAACATGACATTAAAGTGCTCTTTGGCATGAAAAGTTATATATTTTTAAAAATTTTAGCATTTTCGAAATTATGATTCTTGAAAATCTAATTTTTAGAAATATAATATTATATCTATTTAAAAATATATAATATTATATTTTAATTATTATTAAATTATTAAAAATGTATTCTTCAAAAATTGAATTGTCAATGATAATAAGTAATGATAGGAGTAATTAATGGTAATAATTAATGATAAATAGTAATTAATAATAATTATTAATAGTAAATATCTATCTATGGGATTCGTGCTAGTAATAACAATCACTTATGTTGGATAACAACTAATGACTAGTGGTGATTACAAGGAGTGGATGATAGTTGATAAAAGTTACTAGTAATGAATAGTGGCAACAATAATCACTCATGTTAGGTGATGGATGGCAATGATGGTATGATAGCCAACAATGATGGTGTGATAGGCATTGATAATGGAGGGTATTAACAACAACCAACAAAAGGGAGTGACAATAAAATGATATATTAATAATGATAAAATCTTAATGAAAAGAGTGAACAAAATAATTTTTTTTATGTCAATGCCTATAAAAATGTAGGATACTTACCTCCCCATTGATATGTTCTAGGGAAATATTAAGCTTAAACATTCCTCGTAATGTTTATATTTTCAAGAATATTTTTTCTAAAATTTGAATTAGATATGTAAATTTTACATTCTCCTAAAACATTTCAAGAGATGTGAGAAAGATTTCATTAACTAAACATTACCTAATTCATAAAAAGAGGTGAAAGGTGGTAGAAAAACTATTCAAAAATATTGTTTTACAAAATAGATAATTAGGATTGCAAATGAATTAAGTCAAAATAAACATTACTTCTCCATGCTCGGAGACCATAAAAATAAAAGAACTCAAGTTTTAGTTAGTTTGTTTAGAAAGCACAAACTTGACAAAAACAAAATATTACTTTATTTTCATGATTTTTCTATTTTTTTTTATTTTTTATTCTTTCCTTAAAAACAAGAAAATATAGTTATGCTTAGAATGTAAAACATTTAACCTTAAATTTTGGAATTGAACTGCTCTGAAAGATGCACTTTTGATTATAAAGTATAATATCATAGCTCTTAATGAAAAAAATTAAAGAAGTTGATAATTATAAATTTAAAAATTATAATTTTAAGATTAAAACTTTATTTTCATTCATATAAGACTAAGTTTTTAACAATTTCATCCTTGAGAGAAGGTTAGTATTAATTTTGTCCCTAACCCCTAAATCTATTCCACATTCTACCCTATGGGATAGTTTGGGTTAGAAAGAGATAATAATTTTTCATTTTTAATATTGTTAAAGCTTATGTGGGCTATTGAATGGTGGCATGGTCTTGATAAAAGTTATATTAGCCTCCCACATTAAAAGATTAAATACCAATTTTGATCTTTGTAAAAAGAAGTTTCTATCAAGTTTATCTTTTATTAAAAATTAGTATCAATTTATTTCCTAAAGATTAACTTTATCTCAAAATTTAGTTAATCCATCATCAAGGGATGAGAAAATTTAATGGTTGAGCTTAGTTAGCACCATTAGATCTTCCTTTACATTTTTAATGATAATTTACAAATTAAGAATGCTTTCAAATACAAAAATCCTACTTTTAAATAATGACATGTTTTAAAAGTTGGATGAGAATAGTTTGTATTTGATTTTTCTTTTTTTGGTATTTAGAAGCATTCTTAATCTATAAATTGCCACTAAAAATGCAAAGAAAGAATTAAGAATGCCAACTTAGTCCAACCATTAAGTTCTTCCATCCCTTGATGATGGAGAGATCAAATATTAAGACAAAATTAATTTTTAGAAACCATATTAATATTAACTCTTAGTCAGAGATAGAAATCTTATCTTATATTACCAATATTGGCATTTAGTCTTTTGGTGTAAAAGGCTAACATGGCCCTTCTAGGGTCATGTCATGGCCTACATTAATTGTAACAATGCTAACAATGCCAAATAAGCAAAATCATTCGCTTTTTCTAACACAGACAAATAAAAGGATTGAAATGAAGTTAAGAGCTAGGGATAAAATTAATATTAATCTTTTTTGGAAGACAAAATTGATTCAAATTCAATCTTAAAAGGATGAAGGTAGGCTTTTAGTCTATTTTTCATTTATTATTTATTGAATTTTGAAATTTTAATTTTCTCATCAAAAGCTGTAATGTTGCATTTTATCATCTAAAGTATTCATTGCACTTTGAAGGAGTTAATACCAATTTTAGAAGTTTAAACTTATTAAATACTAAATTTATAGTATTTAATTTCTTACTTTAGATATTAAATTTTGTTAATAGTTTGAAGATTTTATTATAAAAAAATTAAATATTATACAATTTCAAAATTATTCTTGATTATGATTTTAAAATTTCTATACACATCATATCGTTAAATGATGTAATATGTTTTATATATATTCAATTATTATTTCAAAAATAAAGATAATATTTGATATATTTATCAAACAAAATATCATTAAAATAAGATTAGTTAAATGCATTGAACTGTTGAATGAAATGAGCAAATTTTGGATTAATTTAATATTCAATCTTATCAAATAAATAAAAATTTAAATTTAAATCTATTTGATTAAGTATTGAAGTGATATTTTTAAGGTTTTAGATTTGATTTATTATTAGTTAAATAAGTGTTATATTATTATCCACTCCTATGTTATTATATCATTGAAAAATGATTAAAATCCCATTAATGTTGGTAAAAAATTTTAGTTATGTACAATATTTTTTAATTACTTGTTATCTTTTTATTCAGCGGTAATATAAAAAGTCTAACACCATAATGAAACGAATTTAAATTCTATTTTTAAATCCATCCTTATTTATTTATGCTTTATTTCTTAGGAAAGATTAGGGAAGTAAACTTTTTCCTAAAAATTATTACGTATGCATTTGAAAATTTAGAGAGCCATCAAAAGGCTCTGCCCCCGTTTACAAGGGTTATTGTGGATGTAAAAGTACTCAACCTTATGTGTATTACCAATTAAATTCTTAAATTATTAGAAAAATTACAATTATCACTCACCATTTATTTAGTTGATCATTTTATTAAGTTATATAATATTTTGATTAATTTTTTAGATAAAAATTACAATATTATTACATATTATCTATTACATCATTTTGTCATAGAATTTTATAATTCGTTTTCAAACATTTAATTAATATTTTATATATTTAATTTAATTTTTATTAATTATACAATATAGAAATTTTTCACAAAAAATAAATTTTATAAATTAATATGCAAGAATATTGTAATTCTTATTTAAAAGGTTCTTGAGAAAAGCACGTGATTTAATAAAATAATTAATTTAATAAATAATAGATGTTAATTATAAGCTTTATATAATTTAAAATTTTAATTTATAAATTTTTAAAGTATACAAGATAAAATATAATTACTTCAAAATTATTGGAGGTAGTTTATATTTTTCTCAAAATTATTCGATGTTTTGTGTCATGGTTCTGATGGTGGACACGTGACCTTATTTGATTGTTGTTGCCTGGGTTAATGTTCTGAAAATTAAAAACTATCAATTTTTTTTAAAATAAAAACTTATAAAAGTTATTTTAAGTGTGGTTTAAAATAATTTTTTATTTGAGTTTAATTGATTTGTATTTTATATAATATAAGCTGAGTTAAGTATAATAGTATTAATTTAATCTTTTGTCTTTACAAAACTAGCGTTAATTTGCATGTGTACTTCTCACTTCCTATTTCTTTTTGCCCCTTTACTGCATCGACATATTATGTGAATGTTCAAAGAAATATAACTCAAAGATTTAGAGAGAGAGAGAGAGAGAGAGAATATTGACATGAAATTTGTGAAAAAGAGAAAGAAGTGCACGTACAAATTAAATAATTCTATCGAAAAATTTATAAAACTATTTCGTGCGAACAATATATTAATAAAATAAAGCACTTGTAAATACTTTGTTATCTTCTATATCATAAATGAGTAACACGAAATTGAGTTAAATTACTTATGATTAAAATATAATTTTTTTCTAAATAATTAATAGTTTGCGTAATCAAGAAAATTCAAGCTTCAAAGGAAAAAGAAGCCCAAGTGATTGCATCTGCCATATTTTGTTGATCAATTTTATCTTCATCATTGTGTGTTAGGACCATTTTGGACATGATATCACGTGATAGCAAATTATTGAATTTTCACTAGCAAATAAAGCATGGCAGAAAAGGCAGGAAACGCATGTATGTATTACAATAGTCAAAATAGGGTAGCAACGGATTTCTCTTTTTTTTCCCTTTAATAATGTCATTTTTTAAATTTAAATCGTCATCTATAGTCTATAGATAGATAAATTTAGCCCAAAATTAATATATTTTCATTAAACTAATATCTTATTATTTGAAACACATTTGTTTTAGAGTAATGTTATAGAAAAATTTACCTTTTAAGAATTGAATATTTTTATGATTAAATTATATTTAATACATTAAAATTTATATTTTTTAACTTAATTTACTTACTTTTATATTCAAAAAATAATAATCTAATGATAAAATATTAAATTTCTTAAGAGGTGAAATTCTCTATAACATTATCTTATATGTTGTAGTTCTTTCATTCCTTTTTAAATGTTATTTAAGGTTAATTTACCAGAAGTAAGGAAAATAATAAATAACCTCAATTTAAAAAAATATGATTTATTAATATATCTTTTACTAAAAGATTACTAATAAGTAAAGTTATCAAATATTTATTTAAATAGTAAGAATAATATTTGAAAGAAGATAATAAATATAATTTTAATTTTTAAAATAATAAATAAATAAAAATATTTTTTTTTAAAATAACACTCAGAAAATAACGAAAGAAATATAAAAATAATGCTGGAGGAGCAAAAGAAATAAATGTAGATATAGACTTTTCATTAAAGTGAGGTTAATGTGACACCATTAATCTATAGCAAAGCTTGCTTTTAGCATGGCCTGATTCCCTTGCTTTTAACTATTAACTCTTTTAATCCTTTGTGGACCTACAAAACAGATGCTTGTCATCATGGGACAATCTAATAGTGAAAGTGTAGGGACGAATCCACGTAAAGTCGCAGAGAAAGATGTGAATCATTAACTCATTCTTTCTTTAGATAATGCTTTGATAAGTGCTTAAAATTTTTACAAATTTTTACAATTTTTTATAAAAATTAAAAAATTATAAAATTTATAATTATTATAAAAATATTGCTGTTTTTCATAAAAAATTATACATATATATATAAATTTTACATGCAATAACTATATAAAAATTATAACTTTTATCTCTTAAAGTTGCATGCTTCTTTTTATTTTTATATAAGATTTATCATTTTAAAAAATTATTAAAAAATAAAAGAATTCACAAAACTTACGAAAATACATATTAATATAAATTTCGTCGAGTGCAAGTCGAAGCATATATAAGTCCTCCTCTTTGATACTGTGAGTGTGAAGAAAGGCAAGCTTTATATTTTATATATTTAAAAAAGGATATTAAAATCTAAGGCCTCTAATTATTCGGTTCTCTCACTAATAATTTGTTCGAACGAGGGAAATGAAGAGAGGGAACGTTATGAGAAATTATTTTCTTTATTTGAGAATTTCGTTTTAGAAAAGAAAGAAAATGAAAATTTATAATTAACCCTTCAAAATTTTTTGCTCTTGAATACTCCGTATTCCTTCATATTGGGAGTTTTGGAATGTTTATGTACTTTATATACAATTTTAATCTTATTTTATTATTTAATTTATATGTAATATTTTTCAACATTTCAATATTTCACAAAAATGAATATACGAACCATCTAAAGTTTCTCTCTCTCTCTCTAAAATTTCTCTGTCCAAAGCATATCCATAAAAAAAAATTTCTCTCTAAAAATTTTTAAATAAAACATCTTTGTCTCTTGTTTTATTTAATAATAGTAGAAGTGATTAAATTATCAAACATACATATAAAAAATTTTGAAATCAAACCAAAGATATAAAAGAAAGTAAAATTTTTAATAACATTGTATGTCATTTGAACTAAATATTTTCGACTTTCTCTTTCTCTCTTTGATTTATATGCTATGATCAAGTTGATAATCTATATTTGGATATTTTGATTCACCAAAAAAATTCTTTTTTTTAATTGTATTTTTTGAAGAGAAAAGAGTCCATCTTGACTTATTTATATCCATTTATATTAACTTTTGGGTAAATTAGGTAGATAATTATTAACTTGGTCAAATAAGAGTGCATTTGATTGAATATAAAATGAAATGAAAAGAAATGAGAAAGGAAATTACTAAAATATTTGTTTGATATAAATCATGGAATAGAAATGACTATTCTATAGAAAATAACTATTCCATCAAATAATGAAATTATCATTCCATAGCAAAAAACGATGCAATGGACCATTTTGTCATTCATAGAATAGTTTTTTTACACACATATCCATCATGTTTCATATATTTAAACATTATTATTTATTAATATATAATTAAAAATATTGATTTTGGAATGTTTCTCTATTAAAATATTTTAATAATTTTTTAATAATAAAATTTAAAATAGGATATCTTTGCATTCTTTTCAATAAAAATATTAATATATAAATTTAGTAAATTAGAATTTTTATGATTTTATTATAGAAATATTTTGTTAGTTATAATTTTGATGATAAAATTTAAATTGTGACAATTTTTATTATTAATCATATCATATATTTTAATAATAATAAATTATGTAATAAGATATTTATTATTTTTTTGTAAAGATATTATTGTCGTTAACTATACTTTTTCTTATTCTAGTTCTATATTATTTTGTTGCACTAAATATAGAAATAAGAATATTCTTACCATACTAAACATAATTAAGAATAGTTCATTCTTTTATCACTTATATTCCTTTCCATTCCATTATACCAAACATAACATAAAAGTCATATTAAGTAGAGGTGCAAGTAGGTCAAATGACCTATTATAGACTTACCGCCTAAGGTACTTACGATTTAGCCTAACTTAACATATTTATCTAAACAGGTTAAATCAAGAGTAATAAATAGATCTATTTTAGATAAATAGGCTACACTTATCTTCTTTAAACTTGACTCATAATCCTATTAAGTTAACACATTTAATTATTATATATTTTCAAAAAATATAACAAGATATATAATATTTTAGCACATAAATTTATATATATAAACTTAATTAAGCCATTGGATAATTTAAGGTTTAAAGAAAGCCTTAACTTATTGATATACTAGAAAATAAATTTAAGCGTATATACTTCTAAATTAGTTAATAAGTGAAGTTAAACTTTTTTTATAAGTTAGACTGCACTTAAATTTTGTTCATATATAGGTTAACAAGTTAATTTCAAGTTAATACTTTAGGAAACAGATCTAGCCAATTTAAAGTAAAGCTTAACTTAGGCTAACTTATTTGTGCCTATAATATTAGGTTAATCTATAAATAATCATTTACTTATTAATTTTACAAGAGCTAGACTTATGTTTTAAATAAGCTAAAGTTTTAAAATTAAGAGAATGTTAAATTAAAATATTTTTATAAATTAATGTAAAGTAAGACCTAACTTAGCTTAACTTATTTGCACCCATAATATTGAGATAATCCATAAATAATCATTTGCTGATTTATTTTTACAAGAGATAGGCTTATGTTTTAGATAAATTAAAATTTTAAAATTAAAAAAATATCAAATTAAAATAGCTTTATAAAATAATGTGAATTTAAATAATTTTAAAAGTATTTTTTTATAGTGGTTAAATCATTAAACACACATATGCGAAGATTAGGGATCGAATCTTGGATGCAACAAAAGGCACAAAAGTTTTAAGGAACATCAAATATCACTTAAACTACAAACTCTTAATAATTTTAAAAGTATTTATCTTTAATAAATTATTATTGTGTCATTGGAAATGTGGTGATAGTGATTTTTTTTTTTAGAAAATTAATTCCTTTTTTAGAAAATTAAAGTAAAGTACAATCGTTTATATTGACATTTGATGTCAATTTTATACTATATAAAACTATTCTATACTATATAAAAGTCATCCATTTAAGGGATATCAAATGTCATTTGAATTATAAGTTCTCGACAATTTTAAAAATATTTATCTTCAATAAACTGTTATCATGTCATTGGACATGTGGTGATAGTGATTCTTTTTCTAGAAAATTAAAGTAAAGTGCAACTGTTTATATTGACTTTATTGTAACATTATATAAGAATCAAATTTAAATTTTAAAATATTAAGAAAGAACTACAAATTAGAAAGTAATTTCAAAAATCAAACTTTCCAAATAATGCTAGCAGATTTTTTATTTAGATTTTTCTTTTACTGAGAAGAGTATTTTCTAAAGAGAAAATGAGTTTTTTTTATAGCGATATTTTCAAAATTTTAGAGAGGGAAGATAAATTTTTATGAGGAGATTTAAGAGAGAAAGATTTGAGAAGACTTTTTGAACACATGGTTTGTTGTAATACTTCTATTTCTAGTTAACAAGTAAAAGAATTTCAATTATTTATTTGAACTTCAACTAACTATACCACAATCATATTAAGAATATAAATTTATAAATTTTTATAAATTTCATAATTAGTTATTGATTGATTGAAATGTATAAATTAAATTTATATTTAATATGATTTTAATAATGATTCATTTTTTGAAAAAATAATTAGTGTAAATAATTTTAATGAGAAAAAATTATAATTAAAATTTAATTCAATGCTATGTAACCTAAATTGTGAATGAGGAAGTAGTGACACATGATTTTGAATTTTTATCTTCTAAAAATTATTTTTTTAGTAGATACGGAATTATAAAACAAAACAGACAACAAAATAAAAGGAGAAAAAAATGAAATCAGAAACTAACAAATAAAATAGATGCTCAAAGAATCAGCTAACAAAGCCAGTACTACTTCTTCAGGAGGTTGGTTCTAGAACTTTTCTTGGCACCGATGCTTAGCTCCCCATTTAGCTAGAATATCAGCAAGTTGGTTTCCTTCTTTCAAGGTGTGGGAGAAGGAGATGTTGTTGAAAGATTGAGATAGATGTCGTATATCTTGAACAATTCCCCAAAATGGATGAGAATAGTTGAGTCCATGGTTACACATTTGAATGGCATCTAAAGAGTTAGATTCAATAGTAGCTTCCTTTATTCCCTTGTCTTTAGCAACTTTTAAGGTAAATTTGATGGCTAGGATTTCCACTTGAAGATTTGTGGACTAGCCTTGAAAATGAGAGAATCCAAAAAGCCAGTTTCCATTCCCATCCCTAGCTAGACCACCAAAGCCAGCATTCCCAAGATTTCCTAGAGAGCTACCATCTACATTGAGCTTTGCCACTCCTATCAGAGGAGGAACCCACCTCACAGTTCAATTGGTTTTTTGAGATTGATTCCCAGCCTTTGATTGGAAGGCTTCAGCACAATCCTTCTCTAGGCAAAGGGTTTCCGAGCTATAGTCTAGTAAGGAATATTAGCACCTCTAAATATCATGTTATTTCTATCCATCCATATACACTAGGTTGTGATCAGGAATGTTTTGCTCCAATTGTCCTTCATAATTTAATTCACAAGAAATGCATTGCTCAAGAAACATTCCAAGAAGTCCTTAGAGAAAAAAATTTGGATCAAAGGAGGAAGCATTTGACGCATTCCACACAGCTTTAGCTTTAGCAGTAAGGGGAATTTGAAAGATTCCTTTTCCATCTCAAGAGATTTGTAGCTACTTTATCTTGAACAGAAAGCTAGAAGAAAGTACAAACTTTTAGTGGAATCTTCTGAGACTAGATTTTGCTGAATATAAGAGTTGTAAGATTCCTGTTTCTCATAACCAATCACATGTAGGCTGATTTAGCAAAATGAATTCCACCCTTGAGTGGCCCCAAATAATTCTATCGTGTCTTTGTGTGGAAAAAGGAATTGGTATTGCTTGAACTTTTAAATGAATATCCTCCGAAATAGAGGAGGGAATGACGTCAAGATTCCATCTCCCACAGAAATTACTTCATTTACAGTCATATTACGATTCTCCTGTGTTGTCAAGGGAACAATGTCCTCTAGTTTAAAATTGCCAACCCACCTATCTAACCAAAATCTGGTATTCATACCAATCTTTATGCAATAATTATAACCCTTCTTTAAACTCTGGATACATTTGACAATATCCCTCTACATGGGAGAAGCTCCTGCAGAGTAATGAAAGTCTAGGATATAAGTTTCCCTACAAAAATACTTGTGATGCAACCTTAATCTAAGGTTTATTTTCCTCTTAAATTAGGCTCTAGCTCAATTTTCCCATAAGTGCTAAATTCGAGTCTTTAGTTTTTCAAATGCCAAGTTCTCCATATTTTTTTGGTAAAGTAATTGTTTCCCAATTAACTAAATGAAGGCCACATCTAGATTGGTGGGATCTCCAAATGAAGTTTCGGACTATTTGATTAATTTTGTCACAAATCCTTATAGGAAGCAAAGCTAATTGCATAAAATAGACTGATATAGCATTTAAAACTGATTGGGCTAGAGAAATTCTTCCAGCAAGATTTAGGAGACTACTTTTCCAAGCTGATAGTTTTGATTCTAGCTTCTAAATGATAAATTGAAAATGCACCTTGTTGGCCATTCTAAAAATTAATTTTAATACTGTGCAATTCAAATTGTAATTAAAAAATAGTGATAATTAATTTTGAATTTACATAATCTAAAATTTAATTTTAATGCCATGTGAATAAATTTAATAATTGATTGTTAACATATTGAAATGTGTAAATTAAATTTACATTTGATATGATTTTGACTAATAATAAAAATTCACTTCAATTCTGTCTTCTAAAAAAAATTTAATGTTATCTTCTAAAAATTTCACATTTGAATAATTAAATTTTTTGCAAGTGTCGAGATATTATGATTGATATTATAATCAAAATTTTGTATTTAAAGTAATCTTTCAAGTTTAAATTCGACTCACATTTAGTTTATAAACTCAATTCATTCATCCAATTTTCATATTAAATCACGATCGACGAATTTCATCTATTCATTTCCAGCCCAATTAAAAACTTAAAATGAAACTTGTATTTAGGACAGATACCATAAGATTCATTATCCTCTAATATTAAAAAAAATAGAAGAGGCAAGTATATACGTGGGAGGCCTATTGGGTGAAGCTAATTTATATTCCATAATAATAATAATAATAATAATAATAATAATAATAATAATAATAATAATAATAATAATAATAATAATTGGGTAAGCATTTAAATGGCATTTCAATATTTAAATTCTATGGCTAAATCTCATTTAGGAATATATAAAATTACAAGAATAAGGTTTTATCAAAATAAGACAAATTAATTTGACTGATATGATTTTAGTTGGATATTGTCAATTCATAGTAATTGAATTTCACAAGTTGTTAATCCTATTATATTTTATTTATTATTTGCTCCATTTTTTTAATTGTTGTTGTAGAGAAAATTTATTTCTATGTATTTATTATTTTAGGAAATTAAAATTGTATTTATTATCTTCTTTCAAATATTACTTTTATTATTTAAATAAATGATCAACGACTTTACTTATTAATTAATTTTTAACAGAGAATATATTAGTAAATTATAAATCATACTTTTTAAAATTGAAGTTATTTATTGTATTTTTTAATCTTTGAACATTTACCTTGAATGATATTTAAAAAAATTGGATGGAATAATAAATTAATATTATTAAATGAAAAAATGAATTGAATATTACACTAATTTTCAAGTGGGTCTAAATAAAAAAATAACAATATAGACAAAACTCACTAAAAGATGAGATTTAGAACTTAAGAGTTAGGAGCAAGAAATTGTACATGATTGAAGATGCTTTCACTAATATGTAGGGTGTATTTGCTTTTCCCTCAGAAAGCTAAACCTAATCATGATGCTCTAACAAATTTCAAGACTTCAAGACCAAGATGGATTGGATTGGGTGGCCTATTTTGTCGGTCGGTCATTATAGGAAGCAAGAATACTTTGGACGTTCATTTCCCAAAATCACCGATTAGGAGTATTTCTTTGGCAACAAGGGAAGGCCCTTGATCATAGGATTTTAGATTTAAGTTCCATAATCATGCACTTAAATTTGGCGCACCCCAAGCTGAGGTTGACATTAATCAACTTTTTGAAATCACTCGGTTAATAAAATTTGTTTATTGTCTTTAATTATTAATATTTTAGATTAATCCTATTATCAATAGTCATAAGAATTTAGATAATTTATGCTAATTTTGTTGTTAAACTACCCTATCACTGTTGTATCAAGGAAAGGGTTGTTAGGGGTAAAAATGTATTTTGCATCTAAATTACTACAAATTGCTTGCATAACAAGAAATAGGAAAGAAACTTTGTCTCTCTCTCCTTGCTTAAATGAAGAATGTGCAAACTTGTCAATTGTGGATCCCATATGGTACTCCTCCATTAGGATTTGGGGAGAGAGCAAAGTGATTGCTTATAAAGAAAAACTTTCAAAATAACATTATTCAATCTGAATTTGTATAGCTAGGATACTTACTTAGATATAGTAGAGGTTCATAAATTTTGCGCCACAATTGAAAAAGTTTAACGAATTATTGCTTTAGTGTTCTTACTCAAATTACTCCAGTTAAAAACTTTGAATAGTTTTGTTTGAAAGAGTTGTTTACAAATGTTCTGATTATAGTTAATAAGAAAAACTCTCGGTAAAGGATGATTATAAAATCAAAGGCTAGTAAAGATGAAATGAAAAACCTTGTGATTTGGAAGTTATGAATCAAAGTTTGGTTTTTCAATCGATGTTTTGCAAAACAATGTTGATGAGTTAAAGGGCAAATTCAAACAATTAGAAAATCAAAATTCATAGTTAGAGAACTAGATTATGGCACTAAATTAATAAGAACAAGTGAGTTATGAATATCAGTGTAATTTTATTTTTGAAACAATTCAAAAAATTATTCAAACTTAAAAGTTAATCTGGAATATCTCTGCGAGAACTTAGTCAATATATGATCAGTTGAATCATGATTTCCAACAAATTTGCTTTCTTCATTTTACTTTTAAGGTCTCACATATATTTCCTGATAGGTCAGGACACCACTTTTGATGACACATTACTAACTGTGATGCAATCAGGATTTGCTTAGCTACACTCATTTGTTAAGGAGATGGATTTTAACATAATTAATTTATTCAAGCACAAGATTAAGAATTAATACAACCATCAATATTATCAAAGAACTCCCATCACATTAATATTTAAAATGAAGAGTTACAAAATTAATAATTATTCCAAAAATTTTCAAAACTTTCTAGGAAAAAAATAGAGTATGAGTTTTCATGTATAAGAGTATGATTTATCAAGACTTTCCAAGAAAAATGACATGAATTTGATTTCGAACCTCATATTTAATCAACAATAAGAAAATGCATCACAATCTTTCACTCTTAATTTGAGAAGCAAGCATATTATGAAGTTCATGAATTATATTCAACCTCCGGGATAAACCACTAATATTAGTCAAGGTTTAGTTTATTCTAGTTACTAGCTGTCAATTAATTTGTTGCAAAGGTAACGTAGGTATGTCTTTTCTCAAATTTTGCTCCTTACTCTTATTGTCTCTTAATGAGTAAGGAAAGGAAGAAAGATTGCTTTTGCCATACTTTGATCAGTCGTACCTCTATCCATGTGTTTTGGGTCCTTCTGGACATTTGAAAAGATTATAGCAAACTTTCGAATTTCAAAAGCATTTAAAAGTATGTAGAAAAAAAGGCAATGAACACAAACATGAGATGTATAAAAAAAATATGTGGTAATAATTATTGCGTATCAATTGTATTAGTACACTATTAGTTTAAATTATTAAATTTCATTCGTTTAAATAGCATTACATAAAATAAATAAAATTAAATAATTAGATTCAATCAATCGTTATGCCAAAATCTCTTGCAAAAATTATTAAAAGAGAAAAAAAGGATAATGTAGATAGATTTCCGTTAAAGAGAGGTTGTGACTATTGTATCCGTACGATATCTTGCTTTTAACATGGCGAGATTCCCATGCTTTTAAAGGTTAATTCTTTCTTAATCCTCTGGGGACCTACTAAACAAATGGTTTCCATTACGTGACAGCCTAGTATTTAAAGTGAATGAAGAAATTCATAAAGAAAGATATAAACCAGTGGTTATAATATAAAAAATAAGATATATTAATAATTTCAAATTATTTTTAATTATTCTTTCAAATTTATATTATTAAATTATTTTTAATCATAATTTTATTAAATTAACAATTTTTTATTTTTTTATTTCCTGTAAAAAATTAAAATAGATTTATATAAAAATTAAGGTGTCTTATATATATATATATATATATATATATATATATATATATATATATATATATATATATATATATATATATATATATATATATATATATCTTAAATTATCTTAATCTAATTAAAATATAATAAAATTTAAGTGAAAAAATATTAATTAAATAATTAATTCAATCAAATTTATATAAAATAAATAAAAAATAAATAATTTTTAATTCTTATTATAATTAAATATTAAAATAATAAATAGCAAAGAAAATTTTATTTAGAATTAAGTTTCAATTATAAGTATATATGGTCATATTAACAATTTATATTTATGATATAATATTTAATAATTATTTTATATAATTTTATGTAATATTCATTCTATAATTAATAAAAGAATTATATTTTATATAATTAATAATTATATTTATATATTATAATTAATAAATTATATTTATCATTAATAGATTATACTTATCATAGTTTTCAAATGGTGGAAAAAAAAGATTAAATTGACACTACTATCAATTTGCCTTTTAACATTATTGCATTTATGTTGGTTAAAATAAAAATCAATGTATATAATAGTGCAATAGCTTTTTTGAAATTAAGTACCTCATACTACTACGTCAATTAAAATAATGAACTGACATTATAAAGTCTAATTTTCTAAAAAGAGATAAATGGTTTGACATAGAAAAACTTAAAATGATGATTGTACGTTGAATTGATATTGAATATGAATATCACATCAATTTTTAATTAGCCATCATATAAATGAATACCAAGTAAAATATTAGACATTAGTTGTACATTAAACTAACGCCTAAATGAATTTTAACTACTAATTAATGTTTGTATTTATAATATTATTAAAAATTATAAATAATATTTATATTTTAAATATCAATTTCACACAAAATTGATGTCTAAAGGAATGTTAACATCCAATTAATGATTGTATTTATGATTCTATTAGAAATTGTAAAGAACATTAGTGTTTTAAACATTAATTTTACTTCAAAACTGGCATCTAAAAGTTATCAACAACCAATTAATATATGTATTAAAAATTATAAAGATTATTTATATTTCAATGATATGTTCATTAAAAATGCACTATGGCATTCACTCACAACATTGGTTGTTAAGATAACTGATATCTAAAAGATATATTAATAGACTCAATATGAAAAAATTCATGTTTAAGACATCGATTATATATTAATAACTAATGTATAATGTCTCTTGCCTATAAATTGTGCTCCACTCTTCATTTGAAACCTTTGTAATGCCTTCACCTTTATTTTCTAGTTCTAGAGTTTAGCGTTAATTCAAATATAGCCCTCCTTCCATCTCATGAAGCCTAATTAGAGGATGTTGCAAATTTTGTCAAAGGACTTGCCTTACCTTAAACATCTTAGGTCTCACTATATGTTCTTTGATAGAAGATAAATTTGTGAAACCTTGGATACCAAAGGAATGGTAAATCCTTTGATAAAATATACACTATTTCTAAATGGGCTTCTTAATATGGAAGTAAAAGTTATCCTTGAATTCATTTTAAACTCTGGTTTTAGTAATAAAAGCAAATGTATTGCCTAAATCAATAATTTAGTATTAGCAAGAAAAATTACTACTACAAAATAGTTAATTGACATTGAATGTTTAGGATATTACATTGTAGAAAATGACTAACGGGTAATTAAGTATCTAAATATATATTGTGGTTTTAATATTTATTTCTAAATTATCGTAAAATGTAATAATAATATTAATTTTTATTCAAAAAAACTAACATCATTTATGTTATTATAATCTTAGAAAGTAATATTAAATATTATTTTCTTTTGAAAAACCAATGTTTAATTTCCCCAATGCTACATCAGGTAATTTATATAACCAATGTGGCATGTCCCGCCCATCTTATCTAGCCAAACCTTGGTCCTCACCCTATCCCCTAATTCTTTACTCCTTTGTCTCAGACCTTAATCATATCCTTATGTTCTTAACTCCCTTATCCTCTTTATTTCCTCTATTTCCTTAGCCAAATATAAAAAGCCAACACCTTTTACTAGAGAATCTTAATTTAAACAACTTTAAAGAATAAATTGAATAATAAAAAATTGAAAAAGGTGAAAAGTTGTATACAATACCCTAATTAAAGATTGGTCCTTTGTTATATCTATCTTGATACTCATAGCTTAATTAGTTTGTGAGGTTTGCACTATCAAGAAAGGTCATTTGAATACAATGCTTACAAAGGTAATGAGTATTCATGAAAAGGTTAGTCTATTACACATTTTTACATGAATGAATAGTAGATAATACAATAGATGATAAAAAAAGATGAATGAGATTAAATTTTTTACCTATGCAAACTTGTAGAAGCTACATAAAAATGATCGGCAACAAAATAAGATTAAATAAGAAACTAAAAAATCAAAGAGAATCATTTTAAGACAAACATGAATGAAAAAGAATCCTCACATTTATATTTTGTGCTTTCTAATGAATGTTAAACTTCACATATTTAATCACAGGCTAATTAAATTTTAAACCTACAAAATAATTAGTGAGCAAAACAAAAAATCAAAGAGAATCATTTTAAGTTAGACGAAAAGCATATCTCATTAATAGATAACCATTTTAGGGTTGGAAAATTTTCAAGATGAAATTTGTAAATAATATCATATATTACTCTTATTATTTTTAACTTTCACCATGTTTTAACTTTTTTATTTTCAATTTGTGCTCATTACCTAAGTTTCTATGTCGGTTACTATAAAAAATTAACATTTTAAGTTAATATTATATGTCAATTTGGAAAAA
Source organism: Sindora glabra (assembly GCA_020226215.1). Classification (NCBI taxonomy): domain Eukaryota; kingdom Viridiplantae; phylum Streptophyta; class Magnoliopsida; order Fabales; family Fabaceae; genus Sindora; species Sindora glabra. The sequence continues at coordinate 83,882,004 of CM035226.1, forward strand.
CTATCATTATCTTTAATACAATGGCATTGTCCCATTAAGTAAAGTTTAACATTGATTGCTAAATAAAAATTAATGTCATAACAAATGAATGTCTTTTATTAAAAACATATTTCTTTTCTTTTTACTTTAGAAATTTTTTTCATAACTATTCTGGAACAATCTTAGAATCTTTCCAAAATCATTCCATAATGGCCAAATACAATAGACATGCATATCAAAATAAAATTAATTCAATTATGTATATCATATGCATTTAAATTTACAATTTATACATTATACATACATACACATATCAAATCGACATCTAAAACATAAGTTACTCTAAGTAAAATTAGTACAATTAAAATTCATTTTTGTATTATGAAATTTTTATTATAAAATTAAAAAAATAATAATAAATTAAATGTAAATGAAACAAATGAAAAGGTAAACAATCTATTATGAAAATATATTTTTTCATTTTATTTAGTTCCATATCAGTACATGAACATATACATAATGAAAAATGTATTATTTAAAATGAAAAATAGACTTACCATTTATAATAAACATGCATGCCATCCTTACAAAATTAGAAGGAAGGATAGTTATTCTTTGCTTCTAATTCCCTTGTATAGCTTGTTGGATTCAAAAGTGCTTGATTCTATCAATTTTTGTATCTATTATCCTTAACATGTTTCATTACTTTATTTATTATGAGCATTTAAGTGTTCCAATTTTTTAATGCAAGAATAGGCATGATGCTTGCTCTATGTTTATCAAAGTTTGACATAATACAAAATAAGCAACATGCTTATTCTCGCATTGAAACATAGGAAGCATTATAGGTTTATAGAAAGATAAGCAATTAGGAACAAGTATCAAGTGAAATATAAGGACAATACGTCTCATTAATGTTGCATAATTAGAAATGTTTTGAATTTTACGATCATAATAATCACATTAAACCATGGATATCTTGTATTTATTACCATCTATTTAAATGTAAAAGATAATCGTAATTTGATATGATGCCCATAACTCTAAAAGATGGCTTTTGAGATTGAGATAAGGAGTGTAGATTATAGTATTCAATATATATTAAGGATTTATGCCCATGCTTTAACCATGAACATGAGCATTTTATAAAGAATTTGAGAGCATTTTTATGAAATCCTTCTAAATGCTTTATAAAATTTATATGTTTATGATTGAAGTGTGGATACAAGTTATTAGAAAAAACTTTGATCAATTCCATAACCTTCTAAAAGTAAAGATTTTTAAAATCCATCAATAGAAAAGGCTTCTAAAATGAAAAGTATAAACCATAATATTATTAACATCACCTAAGTTTTTTAAGAAAATCCAAAAATCTCTTAAAGCTCTTTCCAAGGTGTGAATACAAATCTTTGTAAGAAACTTTAAAAGTTCCATGGACCTTCCAAATAACTAGGGTTATCAAATGGGTCACGACCCACGGATCAACCTGCAACCCATGACCTATTTTCAAGAATAAAGGTTTTTAAAATTAAATTCATTTTTAACCCAAGTAATATGAACCGGCTTGTCATAAACCCAATTTGTGATGGACTAGCCCATATCCATAGAGTTTACGGGTTTTTAATTAAAACCTGTGGATAGGCCTATACCTATCACAAGTTTTGATGGGTTTAGACCCCTAAACTTAAACTTATTTTTTTAATACAGGTAATATAGATTAACCCATCATGACTTGACCCATCATGGATTGGTCCATATCCACATGAGTCAACCCATTTTACAGCCCTACAAATAGTCATGGTGATGTTGAATATCTAAATTTACGTTTCCTAACTCAAAAGCCCTTTTTTATAATAGAAATGTATCTATCTTGAAATATCATTGATTTGTTGGTAAGGAAAGCCTTATTTATAAGCTAAAAGCAAATTAATTAAATATTAACTATTAATTTGAAATTAACATCATAAGTTTAGCTATATGTACAATTATGATAACTTAAGACATTAATTAAGTATTAAAATAAACTATTGATGAATTGTCACAATGATCGAAATGAACTTACATGGTAGTTATCATAAAAAAATTAGCATTATAAGTTCCTTCATATATGTCATTTATGTAGTCATTTTTAGTTCCAATTAGTTAAAAATTTTCACAAATGCCATTTATTTAACCATCTTCAATTCTATTCATTTAAAAAATTTTATAAATGACATTCATTCAAATGTCCTCAAATTTTGGAGACCATCATATTATACATTAATTAATTCCAAAAATAGCATTTTTATATTTTCTTTTTCCTTAGTAGAATGCCTTTCAATTATTAAAGATTTCTATTAATTTAACATAGAACATTATATTTCTTTCTTTATATCTTCTTTTTGTTATTCTATGTAATCCAAATATCTATTATAAAATTTTAAAGTAAAAACAACCTATAGATAAGTAAAGAGAAATAATTCTACAAATTGATATAATATTAATTATTACTACTCTATTTGTAATGAAATTATAAGCAAATAAGTAAAGAGAAATAATACATGCAAATTTATATAAAATAACTATACTAAATCATCAATAAATGTATGACTACAAAAAAATAACAGCAAAATCACTATATATTAAATCTTCATCCTTGATGCAAACTCTAGTGTTATTGCTTAAATTTCATCAATTTGTATACTTTAGGAATATGAAAATAGAGTAAGAATTCAAAAGAACTGCATATCAAATTATTATTCACTAACTCTTCCATTCCACTTTTATTCTATAAGAAATAAGAGGTATAAATTGGGAGAGAACTAAATGTTAAAGTTCTCCCATTCAAATTATCATTTACCAACTCTTTCATTCCATTGTTACTCTATGGAAATGAAAAAGTATGTTAAACTCTTCTGAAATTAGGATAATTATTACTTATTTTATTTTAGTAATTATGTACATTTATAATTTCATTAGTTATCGTGGAGGTGATTATGATATGAATTTAATTGTGAAAAATGTGTTTTCATGAAATAAATATGAGGAGTTAGGTTAACTAAAAGCTTGTGTGTGAACTAGACTCAAATAAGATGTATGGATGAAGGTTCGGATAATAGTTTTCTAAACTACCATTGAAATATCCTAATATTACCAAATCACCTTTATGATTATAAGGAAAAATAATACCCCTCATTTTCTCTATATTTCCTAGATAATCCACTAGTTTCTTTCTCCTCCATATCCATTTCCAATTTCAACTTTTCCAATTAGTAAGAACAAGTCACAATCTTCAACAATTCATCACCAATCTTAAAAGACTTCTTATTAAATGTATATTAATTGGATTTTAAGCTCTAAAAGGGAACTAGGGAATTTAGGAAGATTTTCTAAAATCTTATGTGAATTCTTCTTATCAATAGGACAAATTATACTGTCAACTAATTTCATCTCCTTTCTTCCATATAGTTATAAGTAGATAATCTACTTATCTTAAAAGAATTTGTATAATTGTTGATTATTATAACTTGTATGAATTTGTTAATAAATTGATGATTATTATTGAAGAATTTTATTGTGATGTGAGTTATTGATGGAAATGGTTAGGAAATGAGCATAAGTGATGAGTTGATGTTGGATTTTGGTATGTTTGCTGAGAATGTGTTGAATGGAAGGAAGATTTAGCCATATCTACAATGCTTTTGCAAAAAAATTTTCAATTCTGCAAGGGCTACTCAAATATTTAAGGATGGGTTACTCTTTGGATGGCCATAAATGAGTATATACTCAAGCATAGCATCCAAAGTTACTCTTTGGATCCTATGTAAATGAGTATATATTTGAGTATGGATTTCTAAAGTTGTCCTTGACTATTTGTAAGTGAGTATATACTCAAGTATGAAAGTGGAATTTCATTTTTGTACCTTTATACTCAAGTACACACTTAAGTACGACCTTTAAATATCTAGAACTTAGTTTATGACAGTTATGATAGTTAAGCCTATATATCATTCATATATCTATAATAGACTTGTAAATGGTGTCATTTGTGAGTTTATTAATGGTTTCCAATTTACAAATATGCTATGAATAAATTATATTATAAATTAATATTGTGAAATGGGCAAAATATAAGTTAATTGAATTAGCACCAGATCTAGGAAATCATTTGTAAGAAGTATAAAACAAATCTTGGAGGGATAATAATGGCATTTATAAAGGTTATAAGGATAACTAATGAGGCATGAGATGGTTTGATTATTTTCCTTTATTAAATTTGTTTAATTTTGATAATATATTTTATTTTTTGAAGACATTGTGGTATTAAATTTGAATATGATCATGAAAAAGCATGACTAAAAAAAATTGTATGGTTGCTTAATTGTCAAATAAGTAAATTATTTATTTAATAAGTCAATGACTTATCTTTGTTTGGTTCTTTTCTTTACAAATACCATTATAGAAACTCCTCCTCCTCCATAGCTTAGTAAGAGTAAATTCTCCAATACTAGATATATTAATGTAACTATAATATCAATTATAAATGTACTTAATGCTATTTTTTGTCCTTGTACATAATTTTAGAAAAGATGTTATGAAAATCTTTCTTTTAAATATCTTTTGAAATGTTTATAAAATGAGTTACTTCCTTCAACTTGTGTGATGATGCCAAATTTTAAGATTAATTCAAGCTAATGAAAATTAGGTAATAAGTGCCACGCTAATCATAACCTATCAATGACAAAGTTAGTATCAAAGTATGGTATAGGGTTATAATAGAAAAATAAAATTCTAAGATAAGTTAATTAATATACAATTATGGTTGCTTATTTAGGTGTTGGTTCAAAATTATATAAGTGATATGTATGTACTTAAGATCACATATCACTAATACCATTTTAGTGAATCTTGATTTGTTAAGGAGTGGTAGTGGGGCTTTTTTCTTAGAAATAGATAATATTGTTTTATGTTTAAACTAAATGTATGAAAATTTCATGAATTAGGGAAGATGGTAGTATCTAATAATCATAGGGTTAGTAACCTCTGGTGATGGAGGATTAACTAAAGGGTAATAGGCTCATAATGGCTAACATGAAAGGTATGAAAATTATAAATCCCTTTATAAGCTACTACTTTTTGACAAAAATTCTATCTAATGTAATGCAAGTTCTTCACCAAAGACAAAAACAAGAACTACATAAAGATTAAAAGGATCAAGCTTATAACCATTGAAGAGAAAGAAAACAATCCCCATTCAAAGAAAACTTGACTAACAAATTGTAAATCCTATATAAGTTGAACAAATAGAGGTTGATTCGTATTAGTTTTCTTAACCAAATTGAAAGATATAGAAGAATGCTTTTCAATTATGACCAAATGCTCCTTGAATTAGTGAGTTACTAGCTAGATGGCATTGCTTATTTCTAGTTCACTAACACTATGGAAAAAAGAGACACCATTTACCTGTTTAAACTTGGGCTACATTCTAAGAAATGTTCATAGACTAGTTCTTGTTGCAATATGTTAAGGAAGCAAAGATTAAAGATCTGAGGTACCTAAAGTGGAGATCAATGTTTGTTAATGAATATACAACTAAGTTTATCCATTTGCCTCACTATGTGAGATATCTTATATTTAATGAAAGCAATAAAGAGCAGAGATTTGCATATAGCCTTAAGGATCATTTCTTTAATGTTAGTCATATCACTAAAAACATTACTTTTTAAGAAATTGTCAATCAAGAACTACAGGCTAAGTATAAAATCAAAGATAGGAAGGAAAGAAAGGTATAATCTATTAGGAATTCGGATTATTACATGCAACAGAATTTCAAAATTTTGATCCGAATTCTACCTAAGATCCATGCAAAAAGCATAAATCAATTATTAGGATTTTACCTATTGAGCACTCATATTTCTACTGATCAAAACTTGAGAGCGGATGAATCAAACGTCGGCCGGAAAGTACAGTGTCTCTACGGTATCCACACGGAGTGAACAACGACCTCTCACCCTCCACGAATCTGCTAGGATGCGTTTCTCTCTCTAGGAACTAGGATTTTAATGTTTTCTGAGTGATTTTAGGTTTTAGGAAGTCTATGAGCGTGTCTTTAATATGCTGCCCTCAAGCCCCCTTTTATAGAACTTAGGCAAGCCACAATTCTAGTCCTACTAGGATAATACTTCCAAAATCCTAATCACACTTAATAACTCATTTTATCCTTATCCTAGAGATAATGAGGAGAGATATGACTTATCTATTAATTATCTAACATTAGATAATATTATCTCATAATATAAATATCTTAATATTAGATAATTGTATATAGTTATCAAATATCAAAATAATATTATCTCATAATATATTTATCTAATATCTGATAACGTAATTATTTGATATTACTTTAATATCAAATAATATCACATAATATATATATATATATATATATATATATTACGTGAATTTATTATTCTTAATAATATATATATGCACGAAAATAAGTCTAATTAATTGGATATTAATATAATAAAAGTTTAATTAATTATTTTCTTATTCCTACTCCTTTTGTGTGACCTTATAGGTTCTTACTACGTTAACAATGACTCATTATTGAGTCATAGACAGCAAGCGGTATCTAGCAATATATCACTGCCACTCAAGTAGTAAGAATGTCTGTGATTCAACATCTACCTAATACATGATCAACGTTTTGCATCATAACCCTTTTGTAATAATATCCAAATTGAACTGGAAGCATAAAATGTGTCATCCTCGTCAATGTTCAATTTATATTTCTTGATATTGAGTAGACTTAAAATAAATAATTAATATCACATATTAATTCAATTGAACATGGCCATGCATTTCTAAGTCTCACTCAATCAAGGGGCCCAAGGATATTTCTCTTTTATACAAGAGTAACAAAATTCCATTTACATCACTCACTTCCTTCTACACGATTTATGACATACCCAATCAATGCCCTACTTGTCATCTTGATTAAAGATGACATAAGACAATATTAAAGTGAGTAATTCCTCATGTAGGAAATCGTAGTGACTTCAAGTTAAAGGTTTATGTGTATTTATGATCATATGAGAATAACTTATGACACGTTTATCCATGCAATATTCTCATAGTGGGTCAATCCAGTATATTGTTCACTAGTAATGTACTTATGTATTGACTTGATATCACATATCCATGATTCGTAATCATCAATCACTATACATGCTAGTCTCGATGTATTATTACTATCATTTTCATAATAATACTTGATTATGAGCATTTTAGGAATAGCGAAACTATTCCAAGTATAATTATTATATTAAGTTATAAATTACGCATAATAATAATAAAATTATAAAAATAAAATATAATAATTAAATTACCTAAAATAAAACATAATACATTATGTATAAGTTCAATCATCTATATAATTGGTTCTAGGACACACACACCAACATAATTAATAAGAAGAAAGATGGTAAATTAGAAGGTCCTAATTTTCTAATAAGCTTCAGAGGAATTCCTTCTTCTAATGCCACTTGTACCTAAAGAACTTAAAACTTCTCAAATCCATCCCTAAGAACCACATGTAACGGGCCTCTAAAAGGAAGAAGTCAAAGGAACCCATCTTTTCATCCTTTTGCCTCAACTAATTTTAGTTGGAGCAATTTCAAGGTAGAAGTAGCTTTAAAGGAGAACCAACCAAATGTATTTAGATTAGAAATATACATTAGAGGACCATGCCTTTAAGCTAACATTATATATTACTAGTGTGGTCAATTAAGCCACAAAAAGAAAGATTGTCCATGAAACTTGCCAAGTTACAATGTGAACTATCTAGCACCACTATAGAACACCCTCATAATTTAACTAGTAGCACCTAGACCTCAACAAACCCAAGGACCAAGTGGTAATGGAAGCACTAAAGCAAGAACTGTACTAAGGAACTAGGCATGAGTTTTTACTTTAACTAAGTGGAAAGCCTAGGCCTTTAGTACAATTGTTGCAAGTACATTCTTAGTAGATAATTACCAAATAGAATTACTCATTCCTTTATTTTAATTAAATTTTGTTCTTTGATAAGTAAATCTTTTTGTACATTTTCAAATCCTATATGAGTAGCTATATCTGTAGGTAAAACTCTAGTAGCCTCTTAGTTTTTCAAATCTTGTCCTATTTGTGTAAGTGAACAAAAGATGCTTATAATTTGATCCTTTTAAAGATGGTAAATTATGATAATATTCTAGGTATAAATTGGTTTTTCATTTTTGTTATAAAGAAAGTAACTATTGGTCTAATGCTCTAGTAGCCCATCAAAGGATGATTGTATTTGCATATAATGTATTAAATTTTCTTTATATATAATTAAAAGCATTTATTATGTTTAATGTTATATCTACATAATATAATTAAATATAATAATTATCCCTAGAACAATTTTTTTTATTTCTAAAATATCCTTGGTTAAGTATTGTTATTAATAGGATAATAATATTTCAAGATTAGTATATATTTTAATTGGTAATTACGATTATGAATATAAGATATCAAGTGAACTTATGGATACATGTTAGATAATAAATGTACTAGACTGACATATCGTAAGAATACTATATGGATTACTATGTCATAAGTGGTTTTGCTAATGATAATAATGTATGTGATTTTTTGGCTTGAAATTATTACAATTCCCTACTTGAGTAGTCATGTACTTTAATGCCATCTAATGTCACTTGTAATAAAGTTGATCTAAAAAATGGCAATTGGGTATACCATAAATTTTGTAGAAGGATATTAGTGGTTTAAATTAGATTTTATCCCTTCTATAAAGGAGGAATGATATCTATAGGCTCCTTGATTAAATAAGACTATGAAATATATGGTTATGTTCAAATAGATTAATATGTGATATTGATTCATTAATTCTAATTAGTCTACTTGAAAATTAAAAAACATATAGATTGAATTATAAAGAGGGTGACTCATTCTATACCTCGAGTTCAATCTAGATTTTAAAGACAAAAAGCATTAAACTATATGAAACATTAGTCATAATAAGGTTATGTCAAATCACTAACAATTCTTATTACGTAGGTAATGGTGATGCATTGCTAAATGTCACTCATTATTTGTGATACTAAAATAAAATTTTAGGATCACTACCAACATAATAAAAACCTACAGAGTCACATATAAAGAATGAGTTAAATATTAGAATTATAATCTAATTAAAAACTCTTAGCTAGATTAGAGGTCTTAATTGAGAAAAGTTCAATATGATTGGGACTCACTAAGTAATAATACAATATAATGGGGTTATACCTCGAGTTCAATCTAGATTTTCAAGACAAAAAGCATTAAACTATATGAAACATTAGTCATAATAAGGTTATGTCAAATCACTAACAATTCTCATTACGTAGGTAATGGTGATGCATTGCTAAATGTCACTCATTATTTGTGATACTAAAATAAAATTTTAGGATCACTACCAACATAATAAAAACCTACAGAGTCACATATAAAGAATGAGTTAAATGTTAGAATTATAATCTAATTAAAAACTCTTAGCTAGATTAGAGGTCTTAATTGAGAAAAGTTCAATATGATTGGGACTCACTAAGTAATAATACTATATAATGGGGTTATACTTTGGGACACTAAATACAGGATAATTATTGACCAGTTGTGTTTAAGCTTGGTTAATAATCAAAGCATAATTATCTCTTTACTTAAGGTAAATTCTAGTTAAAGATTGTAAAATAAATATTTTATTTCATAAAATGTATAAATTATTCAAATAATTATCTAGATATATTTTATCTATAAGATAATATATACTACTTAGAAAAAAATCTAATTATGATTAATCATTCATTTTAAATTAAGTAGGAGATATGTCCCCTACAAAATGGAGGTAGTATTCTAGCTTTTAAAATCTTAGTTCTACATATATGATATATAGCAAGTCAATTTTAATTAATTAAAAAAAAAGATCAAAACCAAAAACCCTAGCATCTAGTATTGCTTTGTGAAAAAGAATAATCCCATTTGATCTGATTGGAATCTTTAGCCATTTGTATAGATAGCTTAAAGATATTAGCATCTAACAACATTCATGATCCATTCATACTAATTAAACATTCATGACATTCGTGTGTGTTCATGAAAGATAGAAACAATCTGCATTTGTATTCATGATTCGAATCATAGTGGATTTGATTTAGATTAAATGCTTCTACATTAGTTTGGAAATATGCTTCAAAGGTATATGTTTAATTACTGGTTTATACTTCTTTCACTTGGATCATTAATAAGTTTTAATATAATTTTAAAATTTTTACTATAGTTTTTATATTTAAAACTTAACAACCACTTTTATTATACTTTAGGAAGAAAAGAATTTCAAAATGGTTAGTATTATTTCAAGTATCAAGGCCTAATGACTTATCAAAAATAGATGTATAACATATCTTATAGTAATTCAAAACCTTGATAACTTTCTCCCAATAGTTAAGATGTTCTTATAGTCCAAGCATTCCTAGATACATTTCCAAAAGTATTGCTAAGCTTGCCTTCAGATCATGAAATTGAGTTCAACATTGAAGTTGCTTTAAAAATAAATCTTATTTCAATTCTATCTTATGGAATGGCATTACTTAAATTAAAAGAACTTAAGGAATAACTACAAAGACTGATTAATAAGGGATTCATTCAACTTAGTTCTTCACTATAGGGAGAACTAATGCTATTTATGAAGAAGAAAGACGAAACTTTACATTTATACATTGACTATGGGTAATTGAATAAAGAAAAGATAAAAAATAAATACCCTTTGCCTTATATCAATAACTCATTTAACCAATTGAAAAAAGCTTCTAATACCATCAATTGAAGATTTCTAAGGAAGATATTCTTAAAACAATTTCCTAAACTTGCTGCGGCTACTATAAGTTTCCAGTTATGTCCTTCAAATTTACTAATACTCCTACAACATTCATGGATCTTTTGAACCAAACTTTCAAGCTATTTCTTGATAAATTTGTGATAGTATTCATAAATGATATCCTTATTTATTCTAAGAATGAAAAAGAGCATGCTTAGCATGTTTAAGTCATTTTATAGATTTTACGAGAAAATTAAATTTATGCTAAATTCTCCAAATGTGAATTTTGGCCATCTAATGTGAAGTTACTAGGCTATGTGATTTCCTAAAATGGCATTCAAATTAATTCTTAAAAAATATAAGCAATTCAAACTAAAGGCTAAGGCTAACAACTATGATAAAAGTTTGAAGTTTCCTTGAAATGGTTAAATACTACTATTATTTTTTGAACGGTTTCTTAAAGATTGTATTTTCACTAACTAGGTTAACCCAGAAAGGTGTAAAATTTCAATGGTCAAGTAAGTATGATAATAGTTTCCAAAAATTAAAGACTTACTTAACTAGAACTCCAATTTTGACTCTTCCATTAGGTTTAGAGGAATTTATAGTGTATTGTGATGCTTCTTGCATTAGTTTGGGTTTATATGCTAATGCACAATGGAAAGGTGATTACTTATATATCAAGGCAATTGATGAAACACAAGCTTAATTATCCTACTCATGACCTCTAAATGGCTATTGCAATTTTTGCACTAAAAATATGGAAACATTACATATGTAGTAAAATTTAAAAAATTTGATACAAACCATAAAAGCCTAAAATACATCTTTGATAAAAAAAAAATTAAACTTAAGGCAATTGAGGTGAATAGAACTTATGAAGGATTACAACTGCATAATTTATTGTTATCTAAGTTAAGTCAATGTGGTGACAAATACTTTAAGCAATAAATCATTAAGAGTTCAGGCCAATATCTAAGTTAGAGATCACATAGTAATAGTTGCTCAGGTAGTTGTTCAATCAATGCTAATTGAAATAACTAAAGAATTCTAAAAAATAAGGTCCTTAGTCCTTCACTTTGAAAAAAGAGGCAATATTTTATCAAAATGAGGATTTAATTATGGATTAATAGTGAATGATGAAATACTAAAGTTGACTCTAGGTTCCTATTCATAAGAGAAATAAGTTACTTCATTAAGTCCATAGTTTATCTTATACCAAGCATCTTAGCATGGCAAAGATTTGTCATGATTTGCAATAAGGATTTTAATGGAAAGAAATAAAGAACGATACGCTCGATTTTGTGCTAAAATACTTTACTTTTTAACAAGTGAAAGTGGAGCATTGAAAAGCTAGCTACTTTACACTAACCCCTTCCCATTCCTAAATGAAAGTGGGAAAGTATAATTATAAATTTTCTAACTAATCTTCCTTGAAACAAAAAAAAATTGATTTTATTTGAGTGATCACTGATCGTTTAACCAAAATGGCTTATTTCCTTCTAGTGAAAACTACATTTTTAATGGCCTAGTATGCATAGCTTTACTTGGACAAAATAATTCCATCACGTAGAGTTCTACTAACCATCATTTTAGATTGTAGCATATAATTCATAACTCACTTCTAGCAATCTTTTTAACAAGTATTAAGGACATAATTAGGTTTCAATGTAGCTTTCCATCTTCAAACAAAAAGTCAATATGAGCACACCATTAAAATTTTAAAAGATATGCTTCAAGCCTACATTTTTGAATTTGAAAGTGATTAGAATAAATACTTGTCACTAATTGAGTTTACTTATAACAATAGATATCAATCTTTTATTAAGATGACACCTTATGAAGCTTTGTATTCTAGAAAATTCAAATCTCTTATTAGGTGGTTTGAGCTAGGAAAAGCTAAACCTTTATCCCTAATCTTATAATCAATGCTTTAAAAAAAGTGAAAATTATTCAAGAGCAATTGAAAATAGCCCAGCATTATAAAAAAATCCTTTATTAATAATAGGAGAAAATAGCTAGAATTCCAAAAAGGAGACATAATCTTCCTAAAAGTGTCACCAATGAACAAAATAATGCATTTTAGCAAGAAAATCAAATTAACACCATGTTTTATCAGCCTTTTTTCTATTTTAAATTAAGTTAGAACAGTTGCACATTAGTTTAATTTACTAGATGGCTTGCATGCTATACATTTAGTATTTCATGTCCCTATACTTTAAAAATACATTCCCAATGTGTCTTACGCCATCCGATACAAAGCCTTTCAGTTAGATCTTAAACTATCTTTCACAAATTAACTAGTAGGCATTCTAAATCACTAGATTTACAAGTTGAGATCTAAGGAATTGCATTCAATGAAGGTTCAAGGGGGAAAACATGCAATAAAGGAAGTTAGATGGGAATTTGAAACAAAAATGCAATAAAAATATCCTTACCTCTTTGGTAAACCCTCAGGCTTAGTTAATCTAGTAGTTATTAGTTAGTTAGTTAATCCACTATATCTTAAGAATTCAAGGATGAATTCTTCAAAAAGGAAAGTACTGTTACAACCCTCCAAAATTAGGATAATTCTTATTTATTTCACTTTAGTAATTATATACACATGTAATTTTGTTAATTGTTATGAAAATGATTATGATACGAATTTAATTGTTAAAAATGTGATTTCATGAGATAAATACAAGGAAATAGGTTAATTAAAAATTTATGTGTGAATTAGATTTGAATAGATGTATAAAAGAGGATTATGATAACAATTTCCAAAACTACCCTTGGAGGACCACATATTACCAAATCGCCCTTATAATTATAAAAAAAAAACTAAATACCCCTTATTTTTCCATATTGTCTACATAATCCCACCAATTTTTTCCTCCTCCGTATCCATATCCAATTTCAACTCCTTCAATTAACAAGAATAAGTCACAATCTTTATTAATTCATTATAAATCTTAAAACCTATCAATGTAACCTTTAGTAATTCCCTGTTAAATGTATATTTATTATGGATTTTGAGCTCTAAAAAGGAATTAGGAAATTTAGAAAGATTTCTTAAAATCTTGTGTAAATTCTTATTAATTGTACCTATTCTATCATTAACCAACTTTATCTTATCTCCTCTATATGCTTGTAAGTAGATTATTAACTTATCTTAAGGAATTTGAATGATTGTTAATTATTATGATAACTTGTATGAATTTGTTGATGAATTAATGATTATTGCTAAAGATTTTTATTGTGATGTGAGATGTTAATGGAAATAGTTAAGAAATGAGCATAAGTGATAAGTTAATGTTATATTTTTTGTTTGTTTGCTAAGAATGTGTTGAATAAGAGGAAGATTTAGCCATAGCTACAATGTTTTCATAGAATTTTTTGTAATTCTACAAGTGTTACTTAAGTATATACTTGAGTATGGCATCAAAATGCATTTCTGGAAAACAAAACTCAAGTATTTAAAGATAGCTTCTTTTCTAGATGGCCATAAGCAAGTATATACTTGAGTGTGTCATTCAAAAATGCTCTCTAGACCCTTGTAAATGAATACATACTTAAATATAGGTGTCCAAATCTACCCTTGACTATCTATAAGTGATTATGTACTTAAATATGAAGGTAAAAAATTCATTTCTGTACCTCTATACTTAAGTACACACTCAAGTATGACCTTGTAACTATCCATAACTTAGTTACTTTATGATAGTTATGATTGTATAAGCTTATGTATCATTTACATATGTATAATAGACTTGTAAATGGTATTGTTTATAAGTTTGTTAATAGTTTCCTATTTACAAATATGATATAGATAGGCACATTATATGTTATGAATCGAGCTAGCACGAGATCAAGAAAAATCATTTATAAGAGGTATAAGATAAACTCTAAAAGGATAAGAATGAAATTTGTAAAGGGTATAAGGATAACCAAAGAAGTACAAGATGATTTAATTGTTTTCCCTTATTATATTTGTTTAGTTTTAACAATATGTCATATTTTATGAAAACATTATAGTATTAAATCTGGATTTGGTCATGATAAGGCATAAATGGAAAAATTATATGATTACTTGGTTATTAAATAAGTCGATTATTTATTTAATAAGTCTGTGATTCATCTTTGTATAATTCCTTTTTTTATAGATATCATTATAGAAGCTTTTTCTCCTCCTCTATCTTAGCAAGAGTAAATTCTTTTATTCTAGATATATTAGTGCGGTTATAATGTTTGTAGCAAATGTATTTAGTGCTATTTTGGGTTTTGTACATAAAACCTTTCTTGTAAATATCTTTTGAAATGTTTATAGAATAAGTTATTTCCCTAAACTTGTGTTATGATAGCAAACTTTAAAATTAGTTTAGGTTATGAAAACTGAGTAATAGGTTTCACGCTAATCATGACCTAGTGGGTTATGACAAAGTAAACAGTAAGAGAGAACTAAAGTTTAAGGTTTTTCAATTATACACACTCTTGTAAAAGTGAAATAAGAGAATAAAAATACTATGTATTAAAATTAGCATATTCAATGTGAATTCCAATTTGTTTCTTATTTTCCTTCACTTTAATCAAAAGATTATAATGGACACTCTAGTGGTAAAAGTAGTTAATAGTCAAATAAATATCCAAAGAATATTAGAGAATGAGATGTCAAAAGTATTTCATATAGAAAGAGAGAGTTATAGTGAAGATTTATAGAAAAATAATAGACATTGGTTACTAAATAAAACTAATGTTTTATACTTCTAAGATTTTCAACGAGACTTTTGAAATGTCTTTTAGATAATAGTTGTTAAATAAAATTGACATTTTATGCTTCTATAGTTTCCAATGTAACTTTTGAAATACTTTTTAAATGATGACTGTTAACTAAAATCAAGGTTTTATGCTTCTATAGTTTTTAATAGGACTTCTAAAATGCCTTTTTAATGACGATTAAGTCAAAAATTAATGTTTTAAATTTTTGTGTAAGGTTTATACATTAGTTATATTCTTTTCCATGTCTTAATTTTTTATATGATTTCAAAAATATTACTACATTAAAATAAAAATCAATTATTTTATTTTAAACATCATAAAACTAACATCTATTGACTAATGCAAATCCTCAATTCTGTAATAGTGCATTTTAAAAATTAGTGTAGTTTTTATTACTAAGATGAAATTCTCCTTCTACTATGATTTCTCTACTAAGGTGCAGGGAAGTTCCTATCTCAACATTACCAAGTTTTATATAATAGGCCTTCTAAGTCAAAAGCCATTAGGTTTGGAGAATTCAATAAAAAAAAATTGACAATGAGGAATATATTGAAAATTAGTGTTTTAGTGTATTTATTAATGATTTAATGATATATATGTAATGAAAAGTTAACTAGTTATTGTATTTTGTTAATATAATGATGTAAAAATTAATAAAATTATAATTTCATAATTTTTCATTATCTCCTTTCTCATATATTTCTTTATTTACATTTGCGACTCTTTGTGTTTTAACAGCTTTCTATTTTTTAATAGATAATCATTTCAATATATAATAAGTTAAAAATATTACTCTTTTTCTCTTTAAAACTTATATAAATAATTATTCAATCAAAATATTTTGTTAAGTGTTTATTCTATGTACTAATTTATTTTATGTATAAGTGTATGAAAAACAAAACGCTCTATTAAGTATAGAATATTTTGTTAATAATAAAATATTTTGGTTAATTAAAAAAATAAACTAAGTTGGTTTCTTTCTAAGAACCAACATCTTTATGTTATGACATTAGCTTGTTATAATAACCTATATATTAAACTATATTTCTCATATTCAAACACTTATTATTTTGCAATAAAAAACTATGAAAACATGTTAGTTAGTTGTATTAAACTAACGCAAAAAATATTTAAGATAGTAGTAGTTTGTTAACCAATGTGTTATATTTAACCATCTACATTTTCACATCAAACAATGGATATTCCAAGTTGGTTTTAGTATACAACCAATATTGAATATTCAACAACATCATTTTACTTTTCAAATAATTTACGAATACGAGAGTGGGAATTAAAATAGATGGTATTCTTTGACCCAATACAAAGAGCAAAGTGAAAAGTTCTTTGATTTTCCTTTTAAGATTTATTGTGCCTTAAAAGAGATATTCCTACAAAGTTCATCAAAGTTTATGTTCAACTTTTCATTCCTCCTTTAGCTCACTGAAGTTTTTTTTATTACATTAAGGTGCATTTATAATGTAATTGATTCCAATAAACTTAAGGAAGAACCATATAATATTGTGATCATGTAGCTTTATTTTTATTTAGATTCTATATGTCTAATTTCTTTTTTTAAGGTTTTAGGTGGATAGAGTGTTGATATATGTTTATCCACTTTATTAAAACTCTCATATTATTTATATATTTATGTATTTTTTTAGGTATGGATATATATATTGTATTAGCATCTACATGAAAGTTGAAACTCAAAAGAAATGGTCAAATATAAACTCTTTTTTATTCCTTAAATATGCACAAAAAAACTAATAAAATGAATATTAAAAAGATAGAAAAAGCTTGATTATTCATTATTAAGTTTATAATTCTATGGTTATTAACCAAGATATGATTACTGCATTTAATTTGTTATTTTAATTTAGAATATAGCTTTTTTGTTAAGTTTAATTAATCACTATTATAATAGTTGCCACTAGCCACCATAAGATGAAAAAGTAAACATATACTGAAATTAATTTTCTAACTGCTATAAAAGGTATTGAAAACATCAGAATTGCAAAAAGTAATATTATCATAATATGATAGAGCTAGATAATAACAAATCTCCATTTTTAGACAATTCATTATTTAGAATTTAAATGAACATAAATAATAAACTTGTCATGTGCTAATAATATTCATTAAAACTCTTATATTGTTCACTTTGTTATGTATTCTTTAATATATAGATTTTTTATGTATTTGTTACATTCAATTTCCATATTAGGTAATCATAGAGTATAGATAGATGTTTGCTCATCATCTAATCTCTAAATAAGCTAAAGGAGTTAACAAGTTTATTAGATTTGTTATAGAGAAAGATACAAAGGAGGAAATTGATAATAAGCTCATTATATGCCCTTGTGAAGAATATGTTTATGTTAAGATGCTTAATTCAACAAGGATAAGGGAATATTTATTTTTTAAATGCATTGACTAGGGTATGTGAGAAATAGACATCAATTAAAAGCATGCAGTGTCGAAAGGTATGTTACTGAAAAGGTGGCCAAGTTCTACAATGACTATCTATCAAATACAAATGCTATTCATCATGAGGGAAAACTTGTATGTAAAGGCACACTAGGTACTTGAATGGTCAGCATAAGCTATGAAATGTGTATACAAGCCTAGCTTTACATCTTGTATAATAGTAATGAAGTTTAACCTTATATGAATGAGCATATGACCCTTGTAAAACGATAACATTGCAGAAAGAAAGACCAATGGATCCAAGTTGAATACAATTGATCATTCATCAGTTCATTCAAGAGCTGAGTTCATTGTTGAATGGTACAAGGACCAAATGCTATTTTTGAGACCATTAGATGGTTAGTGCAAGGGGCATGCATAGAGGTCATCTCTTATTATAGATATGATATCAATAAGTATTCTTTTTATACAAAAATTTAAGATGATAGGAGCACTATATAAAATAATGAGGTTACATTAGTGGCTTTGGCTATGCATGTAAGTGCTTTTAAAGATAGGAACCCTATCTATGCCAATGTGTCATATTACGAGATCATTAAAGACATTCGAGAACTTGACTACATTATATTTAAGGCACTTATGTTACAATATAAATAGGTTGAAAATAAAAACAACATCTAAATTGATGAGTTAAGATTCACATGATGGATTTTAATAAGAATGGTTATAAGAGGGAGTTATTCACAATGGCATCCTAAGCAAAATAAGTGTTCAATGTGACAAACCTATCCAATAATAAGTAATGTATAGTTCTATCAAGGAAAAGATAAATTGTTGGTGATAGGGATGAAGAAGACTTAAGGGATAATATTAAGGACATTCCTCTTTTTTCCATAAGAATACCTTCTGTGGACAATAAAGGTGACATGAAGGAGTTCTACATGCAAGATGATCATACTAAAGGGATATGGATTAAAAATTCTCACAAACATGTTAAGAAAGATTGAAAGTGATTATATTCATATTTCTCATGCTTATATTATATATATAATAGATAGCATTTTTTGAATTATTACTTAGTTTCTAATATGTGTTTACAAACCCTAATATTTTAGTATAATGCAAGTTTTACATGTAACTCTAATTATCTTAGCATCCAATAGTGAGAATGGTACTCCCCAACTTAAATAACACATGACACTACTAAAGTTTAGAAGCATAAGCCAGGTAGTAAGTTTCTTTTCAAAAGAATCATATAATAGTAATGTTGCACCTATGACATTAATTCTTATATACTTGTGCCCTTTTCTTACCATAATGAGTTTCATCAAGATTTTTATTAATGGCCATGTTATTGCAATACAATGTAACTTCTTCTTTTTTTTTTTTTTGGCATTTAAAGGTGTTAGCCCAATTTTTGCAATATGTACATATTATAAGTTTTCTATTATTTTGACCCAATTTAATGTATGAAATTGTTTCCTTGATTATCTATTGTATTTTAGATATTATTTTTACCATAGTGATTTTGAGATAGGGCTTGATTAATATTTTCTATAATAATACTACCTATATTATAATATAGCAATTAGATTATGTAATTAGGTTCAAATCCTAATTAAGATGTAATAAGGCATGAGTGGTACTACTGGGAAAAAATAAATAAATAACGTAAGTTATTATAAAAGATTGTCTTTTTTTTTTTACACATTAAGTTAGTTATTTAACATAAACTAATGTAATATGTGAAATTTATATCATGATTAAATGTTAATTTTAAACAGCAATTTTCAAACCAACGTCATAGTCTGTATTGCATGTAGATTTATTAAAATTTATTACGTCAGTTATAAAATAACATCTAATATGAATGTTTGGTCAATATATAGGATCTAATTACTTATATTCCATGTCAATTTCAAAATCAATGTTAAATATGTCGAATTTATAATAATGCCTATATACATGCTGAATAAGAATTGATGTTAAAAATCCTAAATCAATCAACGTTAAAAGGTAAATTTGTAGTAGTGTAGTGACTAAATAAATTAAATAAGGATAATTTTATATTTTTATCTATAAAATGACATATGAAGTTCTTCTTACCAAAAAGAAATGTGAATAAGGGTGCAACTAGGTTAGGTCAGGCTAACTTTTACCTTAAATAAGTTAGACCTACTTTTTAAAACATTAGTTTGAACTTAACATGTTAGTTTATATAAGATTAAAATTCAAAGTCAGTCTAACTTGACTTTTTTAGTCTATTTAAAAACTTATTTACATAAATAAGTTTTTTCAATTATTCCATTAGGATAAGGTCTTCTTCTAACCTAAAATTATCCAACAACCTAATTAAGCCTATGTATATAAATGTATGTGTCAAAATACATATTATATTATTTATAAATATAAATTGACCTAATAAGTTTACAAGCCAAATCTAAAAGAAAATAAATATGATCCATCTATATATATATAATAGGCTATATTAAGCTATGAAAAGGTTAAGCTGCAAGTCCTAATAAGCTGCTTAGCTTACTTGAACTCATAAGTGTGGATAAATAATTTTTTTATAATTCGTAGGAAATAAGATTTCTTAAAAACCTTTCATTCTCTTATTTTAGTAGTTAGTAACCTATTAAATTATTTCTCATGGTACTGCAATCAACCAAAAAAAAAACTTATTAGTTTGTTACAAAACTGATGCGGGTATATATCTTATCTCTAAGTTTGTACCCGTGCAATTGTCTCAACGAGCAACGGAAAGAAAAATTGAATGCTTTTGCCAGACTTTGTTGACCAATGGTACCTCTATCCTCGGGTTTTGGTTCATTTTGGACATTTGAAAAGCGTAAATACTATAGATATAGGATACCACGTGATAGCAAACCATTGAATTTTCAAAAGCAATTGAAGTATGGATAGGAGAGGCAAGGAAGTAGGAACACATACATTTTAGAGATGTATAAAAATAATGAAAGAGAAAAAGAGGATAAATGTAGATATTCATCCGAGAGATTGTGACCATTGTATCCGTACGATATCTTGAGCTTGAACCTTGTGTACAGAAACATGGTTATGCCTTAATTTATATATACATGTAAACATATTGTCAAACGGATAAAATTATGCATATTTCATAGTTGTGCATGATAAGAGGAGGCTTGGCTTGGGAATCATACGAGGGATATGTACTAATTCAATTTTATCTCTTTAAATTATTACTTTACTATAAATCTTTACAATTATCATGATACATAAATGTCAGAATAAATGTACTGTTAAAATATAAGCCCAAAATAAAATCAAATTAATTTGAAGTAGGAATAATGGTGAATCAATAATTTAGGAGAATCTTTGACCCCACAAAATAGAATTGAATTAATTTGAAATTGAATTTATATTAAAAAATTAAATTTCAATTTCAATTTAAATAAACTAAAATTTAATTTTCATGTGATTTCAAATGAAGAGTTGGTCTTATCATGAAGTCATTGCACTAATCTATTCTAATAGCTCATCATTTCTTAAAACAACCTACACAAATACTCAAGGATTCGAGTTAAATTATTTGAATCACTTAAAAAATAGAATCATATTATTTGTGACTTTCCTTTTTAATGGTTCAATTCATTGATCAAGAAATGAATAGTGGCAACAATAATAGTAACACAATGTTCATCATAATGTTGGTATTAATGGCAATGACCGCTATAATGTTATGGTAGTTGCAACAACAATAATAATAATGATAATGATAGTAGAAATAGTGATAATAGTGGAAGTGCAAGTGATGATATTGGTTGTGAAACAATGATGATGATAGTCATGCAACAACAATGATGATGATGATAATAATTAATAGTAGTGACAACAATGATAATAATAACGATTACAATAGTAATGATAGTAATTACAAAGGCAGAGATATTGTTAGTGGTAGCAATAAAAGAATTAAATAAAGAAATTTATTGGAGATAAGTAAAAGTGATATACTTTATTATACATAAATCAAATATTTAATAAGAGAATCAATTTTTTCATTATATTTTCAGCCTCTTAAAATCTTCCAAAATGATATGTTCTTGGTTGATGTAGCTTCAGTTTTTATCCACTTGAAGATTATTTTTTGGAATTGTACTATGAAGAGAATTTCTGTTAATAAGTCTGAAGTTAGAGGTAAATAACTAGTTTGTTGAGTCCCCCTATGCCAAATTAGTTTGGTGGTTGTGCTTTGATGGCGGTTTTTAGAAAAATTTTGCAAATTTTTATAAAAATTAAATATACAAGTCATAGAATATGCATTTTTATTATAAAATTTTACAATATTCTTATGAAAAATGTAAGTATGAATGAACTTAACGTTGTAGTAAATATGCATAATATTACAATTTCATCATTTAAAATTATCATTTTCTCATTTATATATAAAATTATAATATTTAATAAAAAATATGAAAAATAAAAAAATTGACAAAACTTGTAAAGTACATATCAGAACATCAACCTTCTCTTACACGCTGAAATTAATCCAAAATTCACTTACCACTGAAAAAAGAACCAAAAAAAAAAAAAAAGAAAGAAAGAATCCTTGAATAGGAACATTATTGTGTGAAGCTTATTTCTTGGCATTTCTATACATTTATATCTCCTTAGAAATACGTAAGAACGTGTATGTGTGCGGAGAAAAAATTTGATGCTGAAGTGTGATGACATAATTCAAGATACAAATAACCATAAAACTATAAAATGTACACAAATATTTAAAGTAACTTAACTTTTAGCTTATCTAACTTGGTAAATATTATAAAAAAAATCTATTAACGAATTAATGAATAAATATAAAATATTTAATTGAAATTCATATCCCAAAAATACTAATATATCTTGTTGTTTTAAAATGACTAATAATATATATACTCTTTACTTTTAAAGCAAAAGTTTCGTCAAAAAAGTAAGAAAAAATTAGTGCAATCACAACAACGCCCACCGTGGAGAACTAACTCTACATGTGCATCAAAAGAGAATTTTACTAAAATTTATTTTTCTTCTTCTCCACAAAAGTGTTGGTCAAAAAATTACAAGAAATATATAAAACAAATGTTGTTCAAACAAAATTTGCACTTGATAAAGAACTCCAAATCAATTGTACCAAAAACTTCTACGAATCAAAATTCAAACCAGTAGAATCAAGCTCTAATGTCACAACTAGAATCACTGCAATTTCCGACGGATTATTTCGGTCCCCAAAAAAAAAAAGGATAATCTATCGGAAACAATAAGATCAAAATTCAAATTCTTTATATTCCGTTTGAAAATTTTAAAATTTTCATCGTAAAAAAAAATAGGATAATCTATCCCTTTTCTGGTCGCGTCTTCCTTCTTTCTCCCTATTTTCGTTTTTCTCACTTGCTATTTTGATAGAGAGTGAAGTTTTTGCACTTATTTGGGCTTCATTCTTATATACCAACCGTAAATTTTAAAATTTTTTACCAATTAAACTATTCATAATATTTTGTTTATTAATTTTACTGTTTGATTTTAATGATTCTTTTCATTTTGTGAGGTAACTTTAAGATGAAGATTTCATAGGTGGTATTTGCATTGTCTGAATTCAACAAAAAGGTTGGTAAGAATTTTTGTTTATTATTTATGTAATTATTCAAACATAATTTTTTAATTAACTTAGGTTAAATTATTTAGGTCATTTTATGTTGTAACAAGTTGTTTACCTAGTTATTGTAATAGGTTTAGTAATTTTTTTTTGGGGTTTAGGATTGAATTTAAATCGAAGATTTTATAAATAGCAGGGGCGGAGCCTCTGCATAACTAGCGGGCCATGGCCCCCCTAAAATTTGGGTAAAAAAGATTTTATATATAGTATGAAAAAAATTTTGTGAAAAATATTTACGGTTGCCCCCTCCTTGTATTTTTTAATTTTTATTTGGTATTAATAACTAATAATTAATAAATTAATTAATAATTGATATGTTAATTGATTATATTAAAAGTATTTAATAAAATTAATTTTTGAATTAGTTAAAAAATATAAAATGAAATTTTAATATAAATACATATATAAATTAAATTAATTCATATTTATTTCAAAGTTAAATTATATTATGCAATCAAAATATTCAAAAATATAATAATATAATTACTTAAGATTTAATTAATTATATTCATGATATTACATATTATTTATTTATTTATTTATCATTCAAAATAATAGTATAATAACTCAAAATTTAATTAGTTATATTTTATGATATTATATATCTATTTACTTAGTTATTTTTATTTATATATATTGAATTAATAAAGATATATCAAATATTTATTTATATAATTAGGACATAAGTTATCATTTAATTAAAAGAATAGGGGTGAATTTGAAAAAAATGAAAAAAGCTATTAATTTATATATTATGAATTACTTTGTAAAACTTATCAAATACACTAATGTGCCATACACTTTTAAGAAATTAAATTATAACTTATTAATCAAGTCAATAAGTTGTAAGCTAATAAATTATAAACTAATTTATTTATTTCATTAAATACAAAATATAATTCTAAGTATAATAGTTTTAATTTATATTTATTTGAGTTGCATTTATAAAAAAAATATATTTAAAAAATAGCATATAAGAAAATTTTAGTCAAATATTTGTTCATACTTTGAAACAAATAAATAACAAAATGGTTTTTGATATAAAAATTTGACCTATAAAATTTTTTAACTTTTTTAGATCTGTTATTTATGACATAATTTCTATAATTAAATAGATAAGAATATCCTTAATTATTTATTTGTAGTTATATTGGAGTGGTAATTCATGGATTACAAAGCATTTGCTTGATTCAAAGCATTCTAGAAATAAGAAGAATTTCGATTTTTAATATATGAACTTCACATTCTTTATCAACACATTTGAACTTATTAAAAATTAAATATAAAAAATCAAGTCAAATATGACAAGATAGAAATAAAATTTTATATACAAAAATAAACACTTACAATTTTTTAATGCAAATGATATAAATTATAATATTTATTATTATACTTTTACGTGCTTTTTGATCTTATATTTTTTAAATATTCTAAATCTTTAATTATTATTAAATTTATTATATATCAATTAAAAAATTTGGCCCTCTCTAAAATTTATTCCATGCTCCACCCCTAATAAATGGTCAAATGATTTCATCTTAAATTGATTACCTTTGATTGTCAAATTTTAATGTAAATTTCGAATAAAAAATATGAAAATTTCGGAACATCTGAGACGGATGTATGATAGGCTTATGAGGAAGGTTTAAGATGAGCTCTCTAGGAAGAAAGAATTTATTGATCTTGACAAACTCAACCAATTTATTTATGTGATGGGAAGATAAGGCGCCCATACTCGAAATACTAATCTATAAAATTTTTACTTCTTAATGAAATCAAGGTTGATTTGTGCAAGTTTGAACTTCAATATAATTATTGTTGATAGATTAATCACGATGAGAAAATTTTGATGAAACATAGAGAGTTGTTGTAATATGAGATAGGTAAGAACTAATATGTATGAAAATAAAAATATTATATGTATAAACAATAAGATATGAAATTGAGTTTTAAATTTTCTATATTCATTGAATTAAATTTTATAAATTTGGTCCACCTACTTATATTTAATAATAATTTTTAATTTATATTTAGAAGTTAGAGATTATTTGGTTCGTAAAAGTAGTATGGAAAGTAAAACTTTCAAAAAAGTAAAAAATAACTGAGTTATTTGATTAGCCATTAATTATACAAATGGAGAAAATAGAATTTTCTAAAAAATTTTGTTTTCCATAAATCATATGAAATTATTTATTGACACCTACCTCAATGAAAAAAACTTCTTGTATCTTTTATAGATAAAAATATAAAATTATTCTTATTTAATTTAACTAATAATTAATTTAATATTTTAACTTTATTATTTAAAAATTATAATAAATATACTTTATTAAATATAAATATAATTTGTTAACTATAAAATATAAATATGTTCATTTAAATATAATTATTAATAATATAAAATAAATTATTTTATTAATTATATAATAAATAGAATGAGTATTATATAAAATATATATTAAATATTATATAAGAAATATAAGTTGTAAATATAATCATAAATATTATTATAATGGAAATTTAATTCTACATATAATTATATTTATCGTATATCTATTATATTATTATATATTTAAAATTTATTATTTTAATATTTAACCATAGAAGTAGAAAAATCATGTATTTTTTTATCTATTTTATTAGAATTCATTATGTAACTAATATTTTTCTTCATTTAAACTATATCTCATTTTAATTATATTAAGATAATATATGATATATATAAATATATATATATATATATATATATATATATATATATATATATCTTACTTTTTTATATAAACCAATTTTACTTTTTTACAGCAAATTAAAAAGTAAAAAATGATTAGTTTAAGAATTATGATAAAAAGAGATGTTAGAAATATAATATATAAAAAGTGCTAATAAAAAAGTTAAAATCTATTGATATGTATTAATATTAAGAATATAATAATAATAATTTTATTAATATTTTTGAAAAATTTAAAGTTAAATCAAACAAAATATAAAAAGATATTTCTTGCAAAGTATCAATTTTTTAGTATTAATTAAATAATTTTAAGAACTTCCTAAAAAATTTACATGTGAAGTCATTTTTTATAAAATCTGACTTGTTGTAATAACTTATTTTGTATATAAATCAAATAACTATCTGGTATAAGATTCTATTTTCGTTGTATATACCACTTCTAATATGAAAATACTGTGCTCCATGTTGGAGCTCCTTGGAGATTATGTGGAGTATTTACTGTAATTAATGTTTATGAGTTCCCACATCACCCTACTTTTTCGTGACTATTTGATATTTTCCTCTTATTTACTGTAGACTATATGTTTAATAATTAAGCTAACATTACTAAATGAAAAAATTGAATTGAATATCCCTGCTAATTTTCAAGTGGGTCTAAAAATACTAGTATAAGCAAGAGCGAAGTGGAGTATATATTGTTTTGTGGCGGCTTTAGCAACTTGAAAATTGGAATTTTTCATTTTATAAAATTATTAAAATTTTGCACTTTTCTAAAAAATGTTCAATATATCTCTCAAAATTTTAAAACATTTTCATTAAATTTTTTATAATTACATACATATCTACTAAATTTACATAATTAAAAATTATTATTATCAAAATTTTAAGTAGAGAATAAGAATTATATCACAATTTTAATTAGGAAGTGAGATTTATAATAATATAATTTTGATGATATTTGTATTTATATTATATTATATAAAATTAAATAATAATATGTAAATTAATCTATTTAAAAATAATTAGAAAAGACATATTTATTTTATTTAAGAGAATAATTATATTAATTAATAAATGAGAATAATCGAAAAAATATTTAATAGGAGAGAAGTATAAACAAAGAAGTTTTACAAAAGATTTGTATGGAATTTTTATACCCAAAAATGGGAGGAAATTGAGTGAAGAGGCAAGGCCACTTGTCCAAATGCAAGGAAAGTGATTGCTGAAATTATATTATATACTAGACTCGATTGTAAGTATATCCGATGCACAAGTTGAAAATTACTTTTTATATAAATTGAATATTTATATATACAAATTTTAGGTTTTATATTATTAAAAATTATATAAAAATTTTGGAATTTAATTTATTGTATTTTTATAATCATATATTTGACTTCGTGAACTACAAATTTTCAATATATATTACTTTTTACTAAATAAAATTTTCAATATATATTACTTTTTACTAAATAAAAGTATGCAAAATTAATTGATTTTTGTTACCAAATATAAATTCTAATTCATCATCAAATGAAAATTTCCAACATAGAAATAAATATAATAAAGAATAAATAAAAACTAAACAATTAAAATCTTTTACAACATGTTTTACTCAAGATATATCACACCTATGAGCTTTAAAAAATAAAAACGAATTAAAAAAAGAACATATTTGCCAAGTAGCAGACAAAAAGAAGAGAATGTATATTACCTATAAAGTAATAAAAGTTAAAAATATATATAATTAATTCAATTCAATTCAATTTTTAGTTTATGTAAAATATTTCTATAATAAAAATATAACATATTGTATTATATCTATACAATTTCGTAATTTCAACATATGAATAGTCAAATGAAAACTCATGCAAAATAGCAAATAAAAAAAGAGATATTATGTTACTTGTAAAGTAATAAGAGTTTAAATATGATATAAAATAATTTAATCAAATTAAAATTTTAACTTATTTGAAATATTTTGTAATATTTAACATAAGTGAACTTAAAAAAAAAGAAAAATTTGTAATAGAGCACAAATAAAATGAAAGGAAACAATGCATCAACTATTTAGTAATAAGAGTTTAAAATAGAATATATATTAAATTACTTCAATTAAATATAAGATTTAATTTATTTATAATTTTTTATAGTAAAAATATATTTTATTATCTCTATATTATTTAATGGTGTAAATAGAGGGAATAGAAAAGCACATGTTTTATCACAAAATTATAATATATGTATATTTATTTAATTTTAAATATATCATTCAAAAATTGATATAAAAATATTGATAAAATTTAAATAGAATTAATTTTAATTTTTAAATACTTTTATTTAAAAAATACATAATTAATTCAATTAATATATACCTTCTATATTGAACTTTTAATTTATTTAAAATATTCTTATAATAAAAGAATGATTTGTTAAAAAAATTTAAAGAATAATGTATTAAGGGTAGTTAAGGAATGGTCACTCTATTTGTATGAGCATGTAAAATAAACATGCTTTAAGAACAACTTATTATAAAAATGATAATATCACATCTTATATAACATTAGAAAGATATTGTATTGATTGTTTTGTGGTAAAACAACTTGAAAATTGGAAATTTTATTTTTAAAAAATTCTTAAAATTTTTGCACTTTTCTACAAAAATTAAATAAATCGCTCAAAATTTTAAAACAATTTTAGTAAAGGTTTTAATGAATTATACTTCAGTTTGTTTCATACCTTTTTTTTTCCTAAGGCTCCGTGGAAAATATTTTCTTAAAACCTAATTATAAATTTCTAAAATGAAGAGAATTATTTTATTTATTTAATATTAAATATAAAAAATTCAAAAAATCCTCCATTAATAAAAATTACTTTCTTTCACTATTATATTTTAAATTATAAATAATATGCCACTCTTTTATTAATATATATGAATAATATTTTTTAAAAAAATATTTTATAAGATAAACGTCATCACTTGTGCATAAATAAAACTCACCGATGAATGATACATAGAACATGAGTTTGAGCAAGATATTGTACGTACGGTTGAATGAAGATACATGCTTTCACTAACATACAAGGAGTCTAAACAAAATTCAAGCCCTCCATGGATTGTGGGGCCTTATATTGTCGGTCATTATATATAGAGGAAGAACCCTTCACATGTGACATAGTACGTTTATTACCCAAAATCACAGACTATGAGGATTTTCTTAGCAAAAAGCGAAGCCCTTTAATCATAGGATTTTGGATTTTATGTTTTGTAATCATGCCCCTAAAATTTGTGGACCGCAAGTTGAGGTTGACATTATTAATTAACTTTTTGAATTTATTGAAATTATTAAGATTTATGGTTCTCTTTGGTTATATTTAAATTCCACCATCAATAATTTTAAGAATTTAAATTATTTTTAGGAATCATTGTAAGTTTAATAAAAAAAAGTTAACAGTTAGTATTGATTTTAAAATGAAACAATTTATTACACTTTTAAATTTTACGTTTGAAGTAAAAAAAAAGTTGACGTTAACTAGGGAGGTTTAAAGCGGTGATATGGTTAAATCAGAGATTCAGTTTTCTGTCGGTCTGCGAAACTAATTTTCATCCATTAGATATCACTTTGTTCTGCCCATGATATGTTTATAGTTGTGTCAGTTGGTTTGATTCTACGAGGCAGAAACCAAGAAGACATATGTATTTCAAAAGTTTTTAATTTATTTATAAAATTTAAGAAGTATAATCAAATTCATTGTCCTATTTAAGTATTGATAAACCTACGAGTCTAACTATAATAAAATGTAAATATGCCTAAGAAAAAATACAATAACAAATTTATTAAATAAATTACGCAATAATTATTTATCTTAAATTTTATCCAATTAAGCTCTTAAAAACTCAACATTACAAATAGAAGTATTTATGAGATTTTGACTGAATATTTTATGTATCATGCATAAAATATAATTATCTGAATTTAGTCCATTTAATTTTTAAATAATTTAAATTGATTTGATCCAAATAAAATTATACATGATTTGAAACTCAGTTCAAAATCTCAATTATTTTTATTTTTATTTAAAAATAATTTTTATATTTAAAAATATACATTTAAGTATATATACTATTTAATAATATCAATTTTAATATTTTTATATTAAAATTAATTTATATAATCGAATCGGAATAAACCAATCCAATTCATATAATTATATTTCAAGTTCAACTTGAATATTAATTCAGCCATGAAAATAAAACCTACTAATATTTAGACCATAAAAGAATCAAAATCTTAGATTTTTTTAGAGTCGAATTAATTGACTAGGGCCGCGTGTAAAACTAATAATTAATTACAAGTATTTATTCAAAATTCAAATTATTAAATGACATAATAATATAAGTTTATTTACAAATTTTAAAAGTTTGTGAAGATTAATGCTTGGATTGAAGAAGAAAAAAACATAATAAAAAATGAATTGTAACTATAATATAAATTATGTCAAACAATATTAGAATAGGTTATAATAATATATTAGTTAAATACATAGTTCTTATAAATAAAAATTCAATCCTAAACTTAAAGAGCCTACACCTGCTTAATAAATAAAATAATATATTAGTCTAAGCTTAATTTAATTAATTAATTAAATCAAATCAAATCTTTAACCAATAATACAATGCAGTGCTACTCAAACGGATTTATTTTCCACCGGCTTGATTATCTTCCACCCTTTTTCTGCTAAGTACTAACATTTCCTTGTTCAATATTTTTCTTTAAAAAATAATTATATTAATTGAAACTCATTGAAGACTTTTAGATGAATACATTTAACAAAGTCACTATAAATATACTTATAGTAAATTTTTGGGTCACGTATTATAGTAAATTCTACTTTTTAATAAATATCATCATTAAATGATGAAATTTTATTATTACCCACCATGCATTCTTATACCTTTCAAATAAATTGAATAACAACAAACATTAATTTATAGGGTACAATACATGCATATAAAGATCATCACCCTTGGTTAGCATAGTGATACTAGATCACTATTTCATCCTAAGGATCATGAATTCAACACAAAAAGATATCAATTTGTGGTTAATAAAGAGACAAGGGACTTTTAACACTGTTAGTATTTTTGTGGGACTATGGTAATGAACTCACCCTTTGAGTAATAGTTATAACTTAAATCAAACATTCTACAATGAAAAACTCTTATGGTAATGCTCATGTGGTAAAAAGAGTTAAAAATGGACAATTTTGAATAGGGATAGGGATAGTTCTATTTAGGGGATGACCACAAGTTAAAATACTTAAGTTTTAATTCCAGTGCCAAGTTGCCCCATTGGATTTCCTAACACTTCGCCCTCTAAAGAATATTTTGAATCAAAGGCCTCTTGACACAAAATGACATAGGCTTTTTGAGTTTACATAAAATCTTTTTTACTAATACTTTGGATGTCCATTCAACATTATAATAAATCGAAATGAAGATAAATTTGTGAGTATCATAAACTTAAGCTTTTTAAAGCCTTCCACATTTTCAAATCATGCCAAAATAATTAAAATATTTTCATATTTAAGAAACTTGAGAAAAATAATACATAAGTCATATTGATCCTAAATTTCAACCATAAGACCTTCAAACCATGCTAGATTTTTTCACTAATTTTCATCTAAAATCAAGCATGTTTGCCTACTATACTTGTGATAATTGTTAGTTTGTGACATTCTTCCTCACTTCAAATGTCAATACCTTCATTAACACCTTAATTTGACATAACTCCATGAAGAGTTTAGTTACTTTCTCAAATCTTTATGTCAACCTTCAACTTGCTCCTTTAAGTTGCTACTTCAAATGTCAATACCTTCATTAACACCTTAATCTGACACAACTTCATGAAGAGTTTGCTTACTTTCTCAAATCTTTATGTCAACCTTCAGCCTACTCCTTTAAGTTGCTACTTCAACTATTGGGTATAATGAATTTTTATTTGGGTTGTTGCTTTTGCAACATCAATATATTCTTAACAAAATGCATCCTTCACAAATTTTTCAAAAGGATACTTCTGTAGAGTCTTTTTAAAATATCTTAGCATCTTTTAGTGTTACTTTCTTACTAGTTCACCAAAATTTGTTACCTTTGTAACTTGTTCAACAAGTCATTGCCTTTACAACTACCTAATCATTAGCTCTGTAGCTTGCATGAATGTTACCTTTTTAACAAAATTATACATTAACTATATAACTTATGCACAATGCTTGGCACTCTAAATTGCCTACTATTAGGGTATTTCAATCTAATATCCATAACATCGACATGAAAGACAAGACTTATGCCCTAATCTTTGCAAAAGGTCCTATAACCTTGCTCTTAATACAACTTATGTTATGTTCAATCAATTTATAATACTTTTTAATGCCACTTTTACATCCAATTGGATCCTTTGATCCTTTCTAAATTGATACCTTTGGGCATCTAATCAATTATCAATTGCTAACTTCAAGTTTATGCTCTCTGGTATTATAGTCCTCATGATCCTTCATACCTCAAGCAGCATCCACCAATGTTTATGTACTTGCAATCTTATATCGAGTACATCCCTTAATAACTTCTTTGATCACATCTTTTGATGGCTCTCTTACTTCAGTATCTTAAAGGTGAAGTTAAATATAAAGTATCATCTATTCAAACTTAAGTGCCATCTGCTTATATTTTAACAATGTGAGCTTCAAGATCATTACTATCATAATAAATTAACACATATGTCACAAATTATATCATAAAAATTTAAAATTATCGCAATTTAATCTCTTATCTCAAGAATAAAAAAATTCAAACAAATGTACAAAAAATTAAAAAAAATTATGCCACAAAAAAATTTTATTTATAGCAAAATATTACTTGTGTTAACAAAGTTACAAAAACACATTTTCTATGGAAAAGTATCAATTGTACTATAGAAAAACTTTACCTATAACAAAATATCACTTAGGCTACAAATTAAGTTATAGGAATATATTTTCTATGACAAAGTATTACTTGTTCCATCATATAAATTGAAAACATTTTCCCATGATAAAGTATTACTTATGTCTTAAATTAATTTTATGGATAAAGTCATAGCTAAATATATAATTTTTGAAGCAAATACATATATATAAAAAAAAAAGCAATCATAATAGGTGCAATGTGCTATAATGTAGTAAATAATAAAAAAATACAAATATTTATATGTTAATAGTGTTCAACAAATAGTTAATTCATCAATTAAGTTAGAGGTTTTTAATTAGTTAACTAAGTTAAATAATTGTTTTAGTTGTCTGATAAACAGTTTATTTAATCAATTAATTGGCCCTCAATTAGTCAAAATAAAAAAAATTATGGAATCCAATATTTTCAATTAGTTAAGTCATAAAATATTCATAAAAAAGGCTAAGCTACTTCCAAATTGTATAGTTATGTATATTTACTATTTTACTTAAAATGATAAAGAAATGGGTTGAATTTCAAACTTTAGGATACTTAAGAGAGAGCTTAAGCAATTAACTCCTAAACATTTTTGTTTACTTATATAACAATTTAATACATATTAAAATATAACTATTCTTCATAAATAATAAATAATCATTTAAATTTTTGTTAATTAAATTTACATAATAAAATTAATATAAATCAATAAAATAAATATTATAATATGTTAAAGATATACAATTATTTAAGAAATTTAAATTCATTACATATTAAAATTAAAAATTAACAAGATTAACCTATACATATATATAATACATGCATACACTGTAGTTTTTTTGGTTTATTATTGAAATTAATATTTAAAAAATTATTTAAACAAAAATAAATCATTTAAGACATAAAACATTATAAAAAATTTTAATTCTTTTCTAGTCATGTTCTTCTTAAAAATGTGATGACAATATATATATATGATGAAAATAGTAAAATTATTATAATATGTAAATAGTATGATTCGTGGCATAAGTAGTAACAAGTTTTACTATAGAAATATATAATAACAAGTTTTACATTCATCATTATAATATTAAGAAAACTTTCATTAAAAAATTTAAAAATAGTAATTATATAAAATTTCATGTAATTTAATAATAATTAAATTGTTATATTAAGAAATATTTAAGCAATTTATATTTAAGAGAGTACTATATATAAAATAGTTTAAAATTTTATTTTGGTTCCATATTAATTTCAATTATATTAATTTTGTTCTTCATAAATATTTTGTATCAATTTCACCCTTAATAAATAATAATTCAATTAATTTAGCCCATCCGTTTGTAATTCTATCGATGGACTAACAATTTTATAAATGAAAAGATAAAAATAAGGTATAAATAATATAAAAGACAAAATTGATACTAAAAATTTATGAAGAATTGAATGATTTAATATATATTTGTAAATGATAAAAATATATATTATAAATAAAAATTAAAAGTAAATAAATTTATAGTAATTTAAATATAATTAATAATTAAAATTTTAATATACATGATAGTTCAAAGTTATAACTTATAGGGGTATTTATTTTATATATTTCAACTTGTGTTAAAGGAATTTTTAGAAAATAATAAAAAATTGATCAAAAATGTAAAAATTTTACTTTTATCTTATAATAAATTAATTAACAACAATAAGCGCAAAATATTAATAAAGGAAAAAATTAACTAATTAACTATTTATAAGAAATAAAATTGATATAAGACATTTATGAAGAACAAATTTGATGCGAACAAAATTAGTAATAAAACAAATAGGGTTTTAGTCTTCACAAAATAATTTTTAAAATAAAATCATAAAATTTTTTAATATTAATATATTTTTATTATGTGCATTTATATAATATTTTATTATATAATTAGTATCTCATGAGTATAATTTTGTTTTTAAAGACAATTGGTCAACTAAAACTTTATATATAATATATTATATTGTAGTATCAAAGAAGCAAACTGTTATAATGGTAAGACTTAACATTCTTTAACATGGAGATTCAAGTTCAATTCTCTATAAATACAATTTAAATTTTCTAAATAGATAAAGTTTCGATGGTTTGTACTAATTTGATGCAAGTTAAATGCATTAACAAGTTTCAGTTGATGTACAAATCAAATGACAAGTTAGCACTCAGTTGAACCAATTAAATAAATCATTTAATTTTAATATATGAAAATTATTTTAGTTAGTTACATAAGTTTTTGTAACAATTTTATTTTATTTTTTTACCACAATATTATCCCTGGTAGTATAAGCTACTAACCATAAATATACCTTTTTTTTACCACATTTGTGCTTGTTATTAAAAGAATCTATTAGCCATAAGTGAACTAGTGACAAAAAGAATTATTTATGCCATAGGACTTTTTTTTTTCATAGCAATTTCCTTATTATGCTTACTTGTATCATAAGTCCATTTAATCAGTATTCCTATGGTCAAGTAACACAGTCATGCAAACTTTGATTCACTTAGTTGAATCAATTAAATAAATGATTTAATTTTAATATATGAAAATTATTTTAGTTAGTTACATAAGTTTTTTAAATTATTTTATTTATTTTTTATCATGATACTATTCAAGGTGGTATAAGTTATTAATCATAAATATACCATTTTTTAGCACATTTGTACTTGTCATTAGAAGAATCTATTAGTTATAAATGAACCAGTGACAAAAAGAATTATTTTTGCCATAAGACCTTTTTTTATGGTAATTTTCTTATTATGCTCACTTGTGTCATGAGTTCATTCAATCAGTATTCCTATGACCAAGTAACACAGTCATGAAAACTGTGATCTTGTGCTATAATTTTTTATTACAACACAAGTGATGATTTGTTGTAATAACTAATGATACGCTAATTCCCTAACACCTTGAATTGGTCCTTCTAGACCACTTCAATTTGATTTTGAATTCCTCATTCTAGAGTAATTCACTAAACACATCACTTAGATGTGTCATCTATCAGAGTGTGTGCATTGAATGTAATCACACATTTTTGTATGATTAAAAGTTCACCTTTTAGCTTTACCAATCCTTCCAAAAATGGACAATCCCTCTAACAAGACCAAAGTTTTTCCTTTAAATAAGCTATTAATTCACTCATACCTCTAAATGGTATTATACATTTCTCGATCCCATTATTACAAATAAGTGCTTTATCAATGTCTCACAAAAACTAGCAAGCCCTCTAGCACAAATAAAGTCAAATGTATTAACAAGTTTCAATTAATGTGTAAACCAAAGGACAAGCTAACGTGTGATTGAATTGATTACACAATCGATTTAATTTCAATATATAAAAATTATTTTAGTTTGTTACATAAGTTTTTGTAGTAATTTCATTTTTTATCATAATATTATTCATAATAATATGAGTTACTAGTCATGACTATACTTTTTTATCACATTTGTACTTGTAGCTAAAAGAATCTACTAATCATAGGTGAACTCGTGATAAAAAAAATTATATATGTCATAGAACCTTTTTTTATAGTAATTTTCTTATCATGTTCACTTATACTATGAATTAATTCAATAAGTATTCTCATAGTTAAGTGCCATAGCCCTGAGAATTATGATCTTGTGCCATGTTTTTTACTATGACACAAATAATGATTTTGAATTGATGATGAGCTAGTTCTGTGGGACCTCAAATTAATCCCTTTAAACTACCTCAACTCGACTTTAAATTCCTCACTTTAGGGTAATTCCCTCAACACATCAATCAAATGTGTCATCCATTAGAATATGTGAACTAACTATAATCATACATTTTTACATGACCAAGGTTTTGTCCTTTAGCTCTATCAATCCTTCTGAAAATGGACAATCCCTTTAACAAGGCCAAGGCTTCTTCTTCTGAATAAGTTGTCAATTCATTCGTACTTCTAAATAGTATTTTGCATCTCTTGATATCATTATTATAAATAAATGCATAATCAATATCACACACAATCAAGCAAGCCCTCTGGTACAATACCTATGTTCGATGCATCAATTAATGTGCTCTCAAATACATCATTTTCCTGTATACTAAGTTTTCGAGCAGCTCACTTAAAAGACCTATACAAATATTATTTAATCTTTTCAAATGAAAATGTTTATTTAATTTAAATTGATCAACTACTCAACTCTTTGTTTATATGCACATAATCTAGAGTCTAGACAAAGAATATTCCTGTTTTAAGAATTTCTATATAAGAAAAATATTACTAAAATTTAAAATGTAAGTGCTTAATGCTATTAAAATGATTTGAATTTATTATCTCATGATCTAATTTGCGTTAAAATGATCTTCCATCAGACAAAAATTCATAATATTTCACACCAAAAATCATATATATTTTTTACTATCCATAAGGCCCACCATATGCGCAGACATGTGAAGCGCACTTAGCATTTAAGTCGACTCAGGAGCGATACCCACTGCATTCGGGGCAGTTTAGTCATTGGACACGTATATCGAGCCCATACAAAAACTCTACGCAAGCATTCTCTTCCTCACATGTTCACTCCATCAGAGATTCAGAGAGAGAAAAGAGAAAGCAAGAATGGCTTCCTTTCTATTCTTAGCAACTGCAGTACTCGCCGTTACTTCAGCCGTCATGTCCTGCCCGCCGTCGGACCGGGCAGCGCTACTTTCCTTCAAAACCGCACTCAAGGAACCATACTTGGGCATCTTCAACTCGTGGACGGGCGACGACTGTTGTCTCAACTGGTACGGCGTTAGTTGCGACCCTACCACGTCCCGTGTTTCCGACATCAGCCTCCGCGGTGAGTCCGAGGATCCTATATTAGAGAAAGCCGGCCGCTCGGGCTACATGACTGGCTCAATCTCACCGGAGATTTGTAAAGTTGATAGCCTTAGTACCCTCATCCTCGCTGATTGGAAGGGAATCTCTGGTGAGATTCCTGCCTGCATTACCTCCCTCCCCTCGCTTGGCGTCCTCGACCTCATCGGTAATCGCCTCTCCGGGGAGATTCCGTCTAACATTGGGAACTTGAAGAAACTCACTATTTTGAATCTTGGTGACAATGCCATCACCGGAAAGATTCCGGCATCCATCGTCAACCTTGCCAGACTCACGCACCTCGACCTCAGCGCCAACGTGCTCGCCGGCGAAATTCCGACCGATTTCGGGAATCTCGGAATGTTGAGTCGGGCATTACTGAGCCGGAACCAGCTTACCGGTATCATTCCGTTATCAATCTCCAAAATGCGTCGGCTCGCGGATTTGGATTTGTCCTTTAACCGGTTATCCGGATCCATACCCGGCGAGTTTGGAAAAATGCCGGTTCTTTCTACCCTCAACGTGGGCAGCAACTCATTGTCGGGTCAAATTCCTTCAAGTTTGCTAAGCAATCCGGGTATGGGCATCCTAAACTTGAGTCGGAACGGGTTTGAGGGTAACATACCAGATGTATTCGGGTCAAAAACCTACTTCATGGTGCTGGATTTGTCGTATAACAATCTCAAAGGAGCAATACCCAGTTCGTTATCGTCGGCGAAGTACGTCGGGCACTTGGACCTGAGCCACAACCATCTTTGCGGGTCAATACCAATCGGGTCCCCGTTTGATCACCTTGAAGCGGCGTCGTTTAACAACAACGATTGTTTGTGTGGGAATCCGTTGAAGGTTTGCTGATGGGTGACCCGAGACCCAAAATGTCACGGGTCGGTTGTATCGGGTCGGTTATTACAGAGCTGTATTGTTTATTAACTGGTGGCTACACTGAATCTTAAGTGTGATTTGATTTTGTGTTTTTTTTTTTTCCTTTTTGGTTATTATTTAAGTGATGTATTATATATTTGTGATATCGGTATAATGATAAAGTTGAAAGTGACGAAGACAAGGGCAGGAGATGCACCTGCATGCACGTGAATAACAGCCTAAGGTTTGAATAGGTTAACGGGGCAGAGGCCAAGCAACTAGTGCATATTCGTACGGTTGAAAGAATGGAGAAATTTGGATTCTGATTAATCTCTTTTATAGTGTTGTCATATTGAGTATTAAGGGATCAAAGTTGTCCTCCTTTCAAGACTCATTTTATTGGTTAAATTTCTCTGTGCTTCCGTTAGTTTTTAACAAAAAATTTTACCATGAGTGAGTAAACTCCTATTTTCATTCCTATAAATATCGTTTTTCTCAAACACAAACATGAAATCGAACAAATTTATATTTTATAAGAACGAAATTAATAAAAGATATTTTATAGAACGAAATTAGAAAAAAATTACATTTCATAGGGATGAATGTAAAGGTTTACTCATTCTGAACTGAATAATTATATGTACTTTTATTTTTCATTAGATATATTACCTTAACTTTTTAAAAAATTATTATTAATTGTCTTATATAGGCAGTAATAGTAATATATTAAAGATTTATTGAGTCAAAAATAAGTGCCTCATTGTTACGAGTGGATACAAGTTAAGTTAAATTGAATTATGAGTCAATTTCAATCGATTCAAAATTCAAATTTTATTAAAATGAGTTAAGTTTTTGTTATTTGAATTTGATTCAAGGACTGTTTAACTTAATTTCATTCTATCTAATTAAATGAATTAAAATTTTAGAAAACATAACTTAAATCAAAACGAATCAAGTCAACTCATCAAATAATTGATTTATTAATTCAATTTATTTGATGGATTTGATCAAAAATTATGTTAAAATGTTATTCAAATTCATTTAACTACATTATATAATATATAATACTACATTATAATTCATTTTAGACATATCATTAAACCGTACTTATAAATATAATAAATTTGTTAAGTTGAATTTATAAATCAAACAAGTCAAATTAATTATAATTTATGTTTAGATCATTTTGTAAAACAAGCTAATTTTTTAAATTTAAATTCAACTTGTTTAATTCATGAATTCAATTCATTGAGTCGATTTTTAACTCAAATTATAAATGATTTACAAGGTGTGACTTGGACCATTTCTAACCCTACCCATCATTTCTTTTTAAAAATAATGTATGATTTTATAAAATATCATAAGTTTTTTAAAGTTATTTATTACTTAAATACAAATAAAAACTTTATAGAAATTCTACATTAACATTTGTTAGATCATATTAAAAGAGCATTATTTTTTGTATATTCATTACTAACAAAATCTAATAGAATGAAAAATTCTATCCTACTAAAAATGAAAAATAGGTACAAGGGTTCATTCTTTCTCTCATGATTTCGGCTGACAACCCAAATCATCCATTGTTATTCGAAACTCTCTAGTTCATTTTCCCTATTTTTTTTTTTAAACTTCATGTATCATTCATGTAGTTCCATTTACGCTAGTAATATATAGAATTATGCTGGTGTCTTTTATATAATTACATATAAGACTTTATATATATATATTCTGTATTTTTAATATTTTTTAATTTATCAATTAAACATACTCCACATTTTCAAGTTTTCCTATTTTTCAAATTTCTTTTAGTACACGTATTTAATTTAGAAATTAAAGAAACTATTAAAAAAATAAAAAAAATGTATATCTTGAAGGTAATAAAATAAGTGGTGCAATTTATGCACTACTGATAAAAATATTTTGTGGTAAAAACATTATTTTTCTTTCCGACATGTCTGAGAATAATGAGAACTCTCTTGCCAGTGAAGAGATGGATCAACTGCTGAGGAGTACAAAGAATGCCAAGCCAGGATATGATCTATGCTTGTCTACATTTTGTAATAGCTTAGGACAAAAAGTGAATAATGATAAGTCCAGAATTTTTTTCTCTCCTAATGTTTACCATGTACGATCTAAGAAAATTATTGATAAGCTTGGATTTCAACCTATGGTGGATTTAGGGAAGTATTTAGGAGTACCGTTACATCATAAGAGAGTGTCCCATAAGTTGTTTAATTTTATTGTTGAAAAAGTTAATCAAAGGTTGAGCTCTTAGAAAGCACGCACACTCTCTTTAGTAGGAAGGATTAATCTTGCAAAAGCCATTTTATCTTCAATACCTCAATATTTTATGCAGACTAGTATGCTTCCTGCCTCTATTTATCTTTAATTAGACAAGCTGAGCAGGAACTTTATTTGGGGATCTAAAGAAGATGAGTGTAAAATTCATCTCATTGCATGGGATAATTTATGTCAGCCAAAAGAAAATGGAGGCGTTAGAATAAGGCGAACGAAACCAAGCAATAAAGCTTTCTTGATGAAGATTGTTTGGGAAATTATTCATTCCCGGAATTATTTTTGGGTGAAGGTGCTAAGGAGTAAATATGGGTGTGGAGATTTGATTATGCCCAAGATTAAACAAAGTAAGCATCAATCGAACTTATGGAGAGGAGTTTGCAGTGTCTGGGAAAATTTCCAAAGAAGATTAAGATGGAATGTGAGGAATGGCAGTACAGTTAAATTCTGGAAAGATGAGTGGCTTAAAAATTGCCTACCTCTGTTAAGTATAGCAAATGTCACATATCTAAGTCAGCAAGAGGATTATGTCGTAGTTGATTACGTGGGAAATGATGGTAACTAGAATCTTGGTTTCTTGATGTAGTATCTTCCACATGAACTTATAGGTAAAATCCAGGATGTTGTTCCTCCATCTCAAAGCATGTGCTCGAATACTCTAATTTGGAAAGTCGATTCTACTGGCCAATTCTCGGTCAAATCTGCTTATAAGATGCTAACAGTTAATACAGTTCCAAAGAACAACCTTTGGAAAAGAATATGGCGTTGGGCTGGTCTAGAATGCTTAAAGGTGTTTCTTTGGCTCTGAGCTAATAACAGGGTCCTTACCAATAAGCAGAGATGTAAAAAAAGAATTGACAGTTTGGACTTGTGTCCTCGTTGTAGACAAGATTCCGAATCGAACCTTCACATGATAAGGGATTGTTCCCAAGTTCAAAACCTATGGTTAACACAAATCCATGTTTCTCATTGGGAGCTCTTCTTTTCTCTTCAATTGCAGGATTGGTTATCTTGGAATTTGACCACCAATATAAATCATTCTAATAATAAATCTTGGCTTGTTACGTTTGGTTTCATGGTTTGGCAAATTTGGTTGAACAGAAATAAGTTAGTGTTCCAAGGGACTATAGGTAATTTGCACCAGATTCCCTTTATGACGTTATCTCACACACGTTAGCTTCAAAATAGTTTGATTGTACATGGTGCAACAAATCATATAAGTAAAAGACAAGAATTGTTAATAGGCTGGAATCCTCCAAAACAAGACTGGATCAAATGTAATACGGATAGTTCGGTGAGAGGTCAAAAAGCAGGGTGTGGAGGTTTTTTTAGAGATAGTTCTGGTGCTTGGCTACTGGGTTTCTGTTGATAGATTGGTAATTCTAGTGTGACTATGGCTAAACTTTGGGGAGTGCTTACAGGTCTTCGCTTGCTTGACAATATGGTTGGAAGAAAGTTCATTTTGAACTTGATTCTATAGTAGCTGTCAATCTAATCAGGAAAAGGTTGTGATAATATGCACCCTTGCTATTCCATTATTTCATCCATTACAGCTTGGAGAAGAAGGAATTAGGTTAGTGTGGTTTTCCCACTAGTTATAGAGAGGCCAATACAAGTGGCTGATCGTATGGCAAATCTTGCTCACACTAAGTGTTCAATTCAAGAACCTAAGGTTATCTTGCCTAATGTTCCTTCTGATCTTACCTTAGGTGGTTCTTTCGGATATGATGGAAGGTTCCACTCCCTAGACTTATTGCTTTCTAAGTTTTTTTTTTGGGCCCTGCGCCTCCTTATATAAAAAAAATTCATTATTTTCATTATGATTTTCTTCGATGTATTTATCAGTTAGCAATAAAATGAATTTTTTTATAGACGGCGGCTAATTCTTGAAGTTAATTTGTGCGTATCATAGC
Organism: Sindora glabra; assembly: GCA_020226215.1. NCBI lineage: Eukaryota > Viridiplantae > Streptophyta > Magnoliopsida > Fabales > Fabaceae > Sindora > Sindora glabra. The sequence continues at coordinate 83,925,352 of CM035226.1, forward strand.
TAGCGTACCTTTTGGACCAATCAAATAATTTAGGAGAAAATATAAATAAACTCATTCAAATATATTTTAGTATTATTAAACTTTAAAATTTACAAATAAATCTCTTAAGATTTTTAAAAAAATATTTAAATTTTAATTAAAGAAAATAAAAAAGATAAAATGAACCACTTATGTTTTTTTAACTATTTTTAGTACTATAAAATTAAAGAAATAATGATAATATAAAAGAAGCACGTATCTAATCTTTCTAGATATAGTTAGTCAAGTTTCAACAATAATTTATTGAAATATTTATTTTCAATTATATCATAAATGCAATTGCAAAATCAATTTTATTATTTATAATTTATTTTAAAAGAAATAGTTATTAAAAAATTAATTAAATTCATGTTAAAACAGTTAGAAGTAATTATGGGTGACTTATATGCCTTTTCCTTTCTTTTTATTAAGTTAAAATGCCAATATTTTCACATTTTTAAAAATTTGAAGGAATTTATTTGTAAGTTTTAAAACTTTAATAGGTTTATGTAGTATTAACTTATACTATAGAAGATTTATTTGTATTTTCCTAATGATTTAAAAATTAATCTTACAACTTGTATTTAGCGGCATATTATAAATTCGTCATTATTCAATTGTTGAACAAAATCTTGCTTTAATGATTAAAAATTTCAACTTTATCCCATGTGAAACATGAAATCTTATCCAAGATTACAAATAGTAAAGTAACAACAATATTATATGCATTGAAAATAATATCTGAAATTGAATTTTAAATACAAATTAATGTTATTGTTAAACAAGACAAATTTTTAATAGTGATTTTCTCTTTTAAAAGTACCTACAAGATAGAAAGAAGAGGATATGAGTTAGGCTTTTCGAAAGCCTCTGATGCTTAAATCAATAATGTATAATTAAAAAAAAAAGAATAATCTCAATAATCATGGTAAAATAAATACATTATATAAAATTTTCTTGAACAGAGTGGTTGTAAGGTAGTTAGATAATTATTAGATAATTATTGTTACAGTCCCTAAAATATTAATATTTATCATTAGCCTCTTCTAAGTTGGTGAATGAGGTTTGATCAAGTGTTTTGCAATAAACTAATCATAATCTATCCAAAACCTCAAAATTGAACACCTATATAATTTGATGCCTTGAATTAGAAAAAATTAGTGCCTAAATTTGATAATTTGAACAACTGTAACCTGAATATAATGATATGAACCATTGATATCTAATTAATGATGAACTAAACCATTGATCCCAAATTTTAATGATTTGAAATCAATATAATCTATCAACCTAAAAATTTTATACCTATATTTGCTAATTTGAAACCAAAATAATCTATTTATATGAAAATTTGATACTTACATTTGGCAATTTGAAACACATGAAATTTGATAATTTGAACATTTGATTGGTTTTTGTAATCATTTAATCTGATAATCTAGATTTAATAATTTTGGATGATGCCAAGGGTTGTTTGGACGTTATATGGTATTGAGGGTTGCTAAGCTCACTTGATCCTACCCTAGGATTGAGGATCACTGGATTCTTTAATCCTGTTTCTAAATACTTGCAAGATAGAAAGAAGAGGAGTAGAGTGAGGCTTCCAGGAAACTTGAGACATTCAAATTAATAATATATAGTAAAGGGAGAATAATTTAAACAACGAAGATAAAATGAATATATTACATAGGAGTTCCTCTAAATAGGATGATTATAAGGTAGTTAAGCAATTATTGGATAATTACCATTATAACTTTAAAATATTAGTGTTTATCAATTTAATCAAGTAAATATAAAAGATTTAAAACTCAATTCTGGATGTCATTTTTGTTATTTATAACATTTTTGGCAAGGTAAATAATGAATTTTAACACAAAATTTTGGGCATTAAATAATTATATAAATATTTTTTTTTTTGAAAAATTCTTATCACTATATGATATTTATTCTTAATTATACAAATTTTGGGGCATAACCCCCTTTTTATCTTTTCTGAGCTCTGTTCCTAAATAAGATCTACGAAGGTAGAGGTAATATGACAACTTCAATTTGTGTTATAATTTTTCTAGCAAATACATTTAATTACTAATATTTTTTGGCATTGTGGGAATAAATAAATGTGAATAACATATTGAAACAGAAATTTCGGAATGCAAATATTTTAAGGGAATAATTGCCAAACTTTAAAAACCAGTTAATTAGGTGCAATGTAGCTCATTTTTTATCTTTACGTGTTCAGTAAACTTTAAAAACTAAAAAAATTAGCCTTTTATGATATTCAATTTAGATATATATCTCGTGCATAACTAGCATAAGTATTTAAAATTATACCGGCTATTAAATCGGACAAGTTATTGATTATCTAATTCACTAGTTTAACTATTGATTCACTTTTAAATTAAAAACATAAATTATATATATTTATTATATTAAAAAATATTTATTATATGCACACACATATATACATGTGTATATATTAATATTTTATATCTATAATAACAATTTATGATAAAACAAAGAAAAGTAATACAACAAAAATTAATAATATAACCAAATAAGAAACAAAATATAATTGATATAACAATAATTCATGCTAAAAACATTGAAAAATATAACATAAATTCCATTGATATAAAATTTTAAAGTTATTATACCACAATTATTGTAAAATTTTTTATAAATCAATTTATTGATTTTAACCGATTTCACATCAATTATGTCCAGTTTATACTAAGTTACATGCATTTTTCGTTTAATACTTCTGATATGATTAGTTCATTAGCCGATTTATTAATTCAACCATGTCAATCTAGTTGGTTTATAAAAATATAATAACCAATTTAATTGTATTTATATTAATGATATACAAAATATTGTTTTGTTTCTCCATTTTTTTTAGTGTTATAAAAACTTCACCTCCTAGAAATATTGAATATTTTTATTATTAGATTATCTTTTTCTCAAATTTTAAAATTAATTAATTAAAATTAAAAATGTAAATTTAATATATTAAGAACAATCCAACAATAAACACTTAACCTTTTAAAAAAAAAATGGAACTCCTCGTAACACACTCCTACTTCCTTACAAGTCCAAGCAGATTGTGTGATTGTGTTTGGGGCATTTCTCTGTGTTTAATCTTTACAATATTGCATTAATTGTAAGTACCCTTATGTTACAACTCCACCCAATCACATCATTGCGGACTTTGACATGAATGGTGTTTTACCAGCGTTAACAAAGAAAGTCGTGAACTTCTGAGGTTTGTTTGATCTTGAGGGGAAATTGAACATAAAAAAATAAGTTTTTACAAAAATTTAAAGTCTCTTAAGAGTTAAATTTCTTTATAAATTTTTCAAAAAAATTAAAATTATTTATAAAAAAATCCTTTTTACTTTTATAAAAATAAATAAATAAATAACAACCGTTGACTAAAACTCATTGAAAATTCTGCTTGTTCATTTTATAAATTTATTATCAATAAAATAATTTATTTATTTATTTATTTATTTATAACTCTATTAAAATTATATTTCTCATATAATTTTTTGTCAATTAATAAGATAAAATTATTAATTTTATCTTTAAAATTATAAAATATTATTGAAATAATTCTTAAATCATATAAAATTATAATTTTATTTTAAAAAATAATATATATAATTTTATCCATTGATATAATTATTCATAAACAAAATTGATTCACAAATAAAATTATCTGTATGAATTTTGATTAAAAATAGAATTATAATTATAATTACTATTTAATATAGAATTCAATTAACCAGTATTTTATAATTTCATGGACAGAATCAATAATTTTACTGTCACTTGACATCTAATTATGTCGTGCTCGTCATTTGTGCGATGGTAAAATTTAGTACCTGTCTCTTAGGTTGGTACACTCAATTGTGTCATTCTGCATGGTACACTTGACCAGATTGAAGCAATGAAGCATAAACTCGACGGTGATTCAATTGTTTATTTAGTACATGATAAGACTACTAACGACAACTTGCCCTACAAGCTTGACTTGGTCCGTCGGGCATTGCGGGTTGCCTCTCTCCCCGCTTCATAATCATTAATCAGTTAACTAACTGGGAGTGGTGCAAACTATTTCAGCAAGGAATTTCTGACTTTTGACGGGATCCTTTTCATGACAATGAGAGAAAATAAATTATACCCATCTATTCTTTTAAAATTTAATTTAATTCCTTCCGTATTATATTTTTACGTCAAAACTCTTTAAAAGTATGATAAGTGAAAGTATGTTTAATTTTCATCTTTCTTTTAAGTAGATTTCATTCATCTCCCATAAAATTTAATATAAAGAATTATTTAGTTCATATAAAATATCAATTTTTACAAAAATAAAAATTTAACTTTTTTAAAAGTAATTTCTTATATGAATTTCTTTGAAAATACTTAAAATTATTTAGTTCATACTGAGAAAATTAACTTTTTATATTTTATTTAATTCAATTGTAAATTTTTCAAGAAGTATTAATAAAATAATTATTATATCCTTAATATTATTATAATATATATTAATTATTATTAATTAAATTTAATAAAAATAATTTTATTTTTATATCTATAAAAAATACAAGAGGTGAAACTTGGTGGATAAATAACTTTTTTATATTTTATAAAAAGTAAAAATTTTAAAAAAATTATATTTTTTTAATTTATTAAATAATAATTAATCAAATAACTCATTTTAGTTTTATTTCCTAAGAAATAAAACTTTCTATACTTTTACTGCTAAACAAACAACTCCCAATTATATTTATATTTCTTCTATTTTCAGAAATACACACAAATCATTCCATTCATATACACTCTTCTCCCATCTATTTCAAGCCAAAAATGGATTCTAACTAACTGCAATTATTTGTGACATACTCTTTCACTCTCTTATAACACGGAGCATTTTAAAAAGAGTACTGCAATTATCAGCACAGATTGTTAATAAACTTCAATGAAATCATCAAACTTTGAGAATCATGAAGAAAACTTACACATTTTACAAATTTTGGTTGCTATGACTCCCAAGGGAGCACACTGAATGCCTCCATACCAGAAATTCCTTCCCAGTTTAGGATACTTCTACTCATGATAAGCCGTTAGCTTTTGCAAATTACAGATTTTTGGCAGAAAACACGAAGGCTTTGAATCTGTTTCTTTACTAATATTAAAAACAATTTTTTGTCCTTATATTTTTAGAACAAAAAATTTTTGGCTGGTAATTGCTTTCATAATCAATTTTTAAAAACTATAACTCCAAATGTGTAACTTAATAATAAAAAAAAATAACTTTTAAATATTTTCTTAGTTTAATCTTGATAATAGTTTTGTAATTAAATAAAATATTTTTTATTTACTCCTCCAAAAACATTCTTAAATTTGAAGACAATTTTTGAAAAAAAAAATCCAAACAGACCATTTGTTTCTTGTTCTTGGATTAAAGAAATGGCAATAATTCTAACATTCTTTTTTCTATTAATCAACTATATATATATATATATATATATATATATATATATATATATATATATATATATATATAAGGAAAAAATTAATAACTTTATCCCTAAAATTGTAAAGTGCTAACAAAATGATCTTTAAATTATATAAAGTTTTAATTTTTATTCTCAAAAAATAATTTGCATATACAATTTAATCTCTCAAATCTATAATTTAATAATAAAATTGTCTGTATAAAAAATAAAATTATATATAAAGATTATTATTTAAAATAAAATTATAATTTTATATAATTTATGAATTATTTTATAATTTTAAAATAAAATCATTATTTATGAATTCTCGATTTTTTAAACTCTAATAATGAAGAAGGAGGGGAGAAAATGAAGTAATGCTACAGCCAAGAACTACGGGCACATCACATGGGCAGCCTCACCCTTTGGCATTAACCATCCGAAGTCTTTGAATTTTACAGCATTCAAATCCGCGTTAAGAGGTTTACGCAGAAATAAATGTCTTGAGAAGTGCATAGTCTCTGCTCTAACTGAACAGCTGCTACATAATTGGACCACACTTGTTTTTCTTGCAAGAAGTTGCTGTCTATGTCCCCACTTCACCGACACCCACATAATAAATTCCCTACACTGCATGTCTATTCTATTCTTTCTTTTAACTAACTCACATTTCCAGGACACAAAAGCCAACAAAGATGAACTCTACTGCCAGAGAAATTTTTGTATACTCCTTATTCTTAATCAATAGAAAAAAAACTAATTATTAATTTTACTGAACTCATGTATATTAAAAATTATAATTAATTCTTCTTTATTGGTTGAATACAAAAATTCCTCAACAAAAGATAACAGAGACACATTCACTTTCTAACTGATTTTGAATAATCAGTCATCTATTTTATAAAGTTATGGATTTAAATGTGTTTTTGATTTTTTCTCCCCAAAATTCTTAAAATTTATTTTTTTATATTTCAAAAACTGTTTTTGAATTTTAGAAAAGAAAGAATAGAGAGTGTTTTAGATGAATGAATAAGAAATTATTTCATGTAATTATAAAATTAGGTAAAGAATATATCTAAAAATTATAATTTAAAAAAAAAATTTCTGAAATCAGTTATCAAATAAACGGACCCTATATTTTTATTCAAAGGATAGATATAATACTTTTAAGAGTGTAGCGAAACTGTGAAACCTAAACTTTGGTTCACTGGATCCACAAGTTTAAGATAGATGTGTGAAACTCTAGTTCAGGAAATCCACTAGTTTATAATAGATGTCTCTCTCTCATATGATTATTATTATTGACAGACAAAGAGATGACCCCTTGCCAATTGAAAATTTCGCCTTAAGTCTCGTAAATTTTTTTTACTCAAAGGAAATAAATACAAGTTCTACATACTGTGAGACTTAATTATATTTTTGTGTCTATCTCTGTCATGTTGAAGCAAGGAAAAGAAAAATATTTCCTAGAGAATAAGATAGAATGCGTCCATTCTAACTTGTCTTTGTTCTTCTAAATCTCTTTCCTCCCATCTTGTTGCTAAGATGCGAGCAGCATTTTTACTAAAAGCGCTAAACCTATTTTAAAGCAAAATCTACTTCCATCTTCACTAGAACTATTACGTTATTACCTTGTATCACATTGATAGTTGTTAAACTATCTTTAGTCCAAACCTTGCAACTGCAAAACATTAATCTGAATCTGATCATGAAGTTCAAGTGCAGCAAGAAGAGCCATCTCAATTTGCTTTTGATCGATCTTATTACTCTTTTCTTGTGATAATTTTTTTTTGATATATAATCATTTGGTATCCGAATACCACATTAGGCACCAACCAATCTGAATTCAAACCAAATAAGATTATATTGAGGCAAAACTCTCCCTATCGAATTTTAATGCAACTATACTTCAAGGGATTCGAATTTGAAACTTTTGATTAAGTTAAAAATAATTTTGTATCAGTTGATCTATGTGCTAAGTGATCTTTTCTTGCGATAATGATGTGCCAGCTAAAAAAATGGCATTTCTAACTGCAGAATTTACAAACATCCTGACAGCCATGGAGAAAAAATGCTAAGATAACTAACAAAGATATGCATCATACTGTGAACGAGGGTACAAGGGTCAAAGAAATTTGGTGGTGAGTGATTATGAGAAATTCTTGCATGCTATGGAGAGATGGGCACATAATTTTTCCTGCATAGGAGATCCAGAATTCTGTGTAAGTGGACCCACTCATGTACATGAGAACTAGTTTCTATTTTTCTCCTCCCAAAATAAGAAAATCCTTTCATTGAATTACGAATTTAAATTATAGTTGTGATTATAGTTATAATTTTACAACGATTTGTAAAATTATGGGTAAATATTAAAAATTACGATCATCACAACGTAAAATTACAAAAAATTACAGATGTATTATAATCTATAATCATAATATTACACGTAATACTACTTTCGTTTTTTAAATCCCTAATTGAACCTATAAGAATTTGTCGGTGAACCCAAAAAGGTTAAACTAAATATAGGAAATTCTCAAACATCCAAAGACTGGTTAGCGAAGCACAACGTTTAGTCACTCTTGGGCATCGATTATGGTCAGCAAAGTACAAAGATTTCAAGACATAATGCAATTTATTCTCCTAAACTTTAAGATATGTATTTAAAAAAATATTAATTTCAAATTAAGGATAATTTAATACTTAAATTATAATTAATGTGCAGTTAACATTCTAATATTGAATTGTAATTTAAATTAATAAGAGTCGCACCTTAATCTTCTTTATATTTTCTTTCATTAACATTCTTTCCATTTTCTCTCTTCAAGATATCATTATTTTGAGTAAAAAAATCTCTTGTTTTTTCTTTCATCAATTTACAATCGTTTTTTTCTTTTACTATAAAATTCTAAGATCTTCATTTTTAGTTTACTTATTTTCTTTTGTTTTACTGTAAAATTCTAATATCTTCATGTTTAGTTTGCTTTTTTTACCATAAAAGATCAAGTCATTATGCAAGAGAATACTTCAAAGTTGCAATTTGCCACAATTGTAGCCTATCTAAGTACTAAATTTATTTGTTCTTTCTTAAGAATTGAACATGTGGTACAATGATATTGTACTCGTTATATATTTTGATTTAAGGTAGTAGCACATAATTTAAAATATAATTTTTTATTAACTCTTTAATTTATATCTTACCTAATTATATTTTTTTATATGCAACAGTTAATTTTTGGATGCAATTATACCATATATTTGTTTAATATTACTTATTAATTTTTATACCAATTATTTTTAAAAAAATTAAATACAACTAAATTTTCTTTCTTAAGAATACCTATTACATGTGAAAAATGTATACATGTTTGAACAATAGGTTATTCCTTATATATTAATACAAATCCTTTCAATTCATAAAATTACAATATAAAAATATGACAATAATTGGTCTAAAACATAATTGGTTTGAAAAAATCTACAAAATTTCTATATAAAAATAATAGAACAATTGACTTGAAATATAATCAATTAATCACCTAAAATTTTATGATAAAATAAAAAAAAAGAAGCAACCTAAAAATGTATATCTTAGAATTTTATAGTTGAAAAATTTGCAAATTAGGAAAAGAAGCAACAAGAGATTTCTTTTGCCCAAGACAATAACGTTTTGAAGAAAGAAAACAGAAATAACATTGGTAAAAAGAACGGAAGACACAATTAGAATTTTGCCGTTACTAATTTAAGCCACAATTTAATGTTAAGAGTTAATGGCACAATAATCATAATTTAGACATTAAATTATCCTTAATTTGAATTTAGAGGGATTTTTTTGCATATAGCCCATAGTTCGATAGGGTAAATTGCATAGCTTTTAAAAGGCTTGATGGCAAAGTACAAAGTTTAGTAAATAAATAAATAAATATAGGAATTATTTCAAGAGGTTAAACATTCAAATATTCTATACTTTTAATTTATTTTTTTATATTTTAAAAATTGAAAAAAGTTTGGATAGCGTTATTGGAAGTAATGCTACCCAAACTTTTCATAGCTTGATTTTTATTTTAATTTTTATAATTCATTTATCTTAATTATTTTAAAATTGAAAAAAATATTTGAAAGCATTTTAAGAAATGATAAATAAATATATTATTATTTACATTTATAATAAATTAATATATTTTTAAATTATTTAATACTTATTACAAAAGCAGATTATGTATAAATTTTATTACCATTTCAACATAATTTCTATGCATTAATAACTATTTAAAAATCACAATCTATGACTAAATCATATATTAAATGAATATAATTTTCTACTTACAATACGCAAAATTATTTTGGTTCATATAATTTTCTTACTAAACAAGCCCAAATTAAAAATGATTGTAAGATGGATATTGAAGTTTTACTAGGTATTATTGAACGTCCATAAGATGGATATTGAAGTTTTACTAGGTATTATTGAACGTCCATAGAGGTAACTATTGTTTCTAAAGTTGTGAGAAAAATTTTATCCATGTCAAATAATGTAAGTTTGGTTTGATGCTCTCAAGAATGTAATAAAAATTAATTATAAAATGTGAATATTAAATAATTAATGCATAAATATTATGTTGAAATGATAATGAAATTTATACATATTCTACATTTATAATAAATATAAAATAATTTTAAAATATACTAATATATTATAAATGTAAATAACAATAATAATAATTATTTATTTATTATATTTTAAAACTTTTTTTAATTTTTAAAAAAACACAAAAATAATTAAAATAAACAAATTATAAGATAAATTTAAATTATATAATATTTGGGTGACGTTACCCTCAACACCACGCAAAAATACTTATTTAAATTTATTTTTATTTGACTTTCATAATTTATTTATATTAATTATTTTAAAATTAACAAATATTTTAAAGTATTTTTAAGAAGTAATAAATAAACATTCATTTAATTAAACAAATAATATTTATTCATTTATTACAGGTAGAATTTCAATATACTTTCTATATATTAACTATTTAATATTCATATTTTATAATTAAATTTCATTACATTCTTGAGGGCACCAAGCCAAACTTACATTATTTGACATAGGTAAAAATTTTCTCACAACTTCAAAAACAACGGCCACCCTCCATTGACACTAATAATATCCAATAAAATTTCAATATCCATCTTACGATCATTCTCAATTTTTGCTTGTTTAGTAAGAAAATTATATGAAACCAAAATAGTTTTGCATATCATAAGTAGAAAATTATATTCATGTCATATATGATTTAGTTATAAATTCTGAATATTAAATAGTTATCAAAGCATAGAAATTATGTTGAGATGGTAATGAAATTTATATATAATCTACTTTTGTAATAAGCGTAAAATAATTTAAAAATATAGTAATCAATTATAAATGTAAAAAATAACATTTATTTATTATTTCTTAAAATAATTTAAAATATTTTTTCAATTTTAAAAAATAAGAAATAATTAAGATAAATAAATTATAAAAATTAAAATAAGAAATTAAATTATAAGAAGTTTGGATGGTGTTAAAAGTAACGCCACCCAACCTTTCTTAAATATTTAAAAATTAAAAAAATAAATTTAAATATTTGGTAAACCCTAAACCCTCAATAACGCCACCCAAACATTCCCCTTACCCTGCAACTTTGCAGAGCGAAACAAGAATGGCGATATTAAAGGGTAGCGTTATGCAAAGTAATGCCATTCATAATTTTAATATATATTTTTTTAAATAACATTATGTTGAGAAATAGTTTAAAAATAGCATTCCATTGGAAAATTGTTTTTTTCCCCCAACATCATGCCGGCGAAAGAGCCTTGATTATAGTGGAACTCTGTGTACCAAACTGGTTTATTACAGTTGACATGCAATTCACTGGGTGAAACTCTTGCTAATGACAGATGATGTGCAATGCTTATGGTTTCATTGTATACAATTTCATGATAACTCCTTTTCTAGATTTGCCAATGAAGTTGGCCAAATGTCATTAAACATCAATTCCATCAAAGAACAAATAATAGCAATCTCAGGCTGAAACAACATCCCTATATTTCAGATTCAAACCCAATATTCCAAAATCCTTCAGGAGTCATAGGAGGAACATACCTATATCGATGCCTTGAAACACCATCATGATGCTCACAGCGTAAGCTCTGCTTACTACTATGAGGGCTTTTACTATCACCATTGGGAAGAACAGCATCGTAGAATTGTTTACACTGTTTGCATTCAACTCCTTTCAGATTTTCACGTTCAGCTTTTTTTCTCACAGGTTCGATATACTTAAAGATCTTATTCTTGCTCAATGAAACTGATGATTGCTTGTTTTGCAGGCTGCTCTTGGCATTCATATCCTGTGTCTCATCGTCTGAGGTATCCATGCTAATGTCATTTTGCACTGGGCCTCGAATGTCTTCTTTATCTGGAGTTTTATTTAAATTTTCTCTGATATCCTCAAGAGGAGTATCAAGAAAATCATCATGAGGGTCATAACCTGCTCGACTTTGATGCGATCTGGTTTGTCTCCATGAAGATGCGGACCTTTTTGTGCCAGATACAGAGACTGATTTAGCGGTGGAGGGGCAATTTGGGATATGACGTAAAGTGGAAGAAGGACTCAACTTGGCTTCTTTGTTATCCTTTAGCATATCCTTTTTCATTTTATTCGTGTCACAATCAGCAAAAACCATATCAGGAATCCTGTTTTCATGGCCTGCATAAATTGGGGCAGAGGATAATGGGTCACATACCTAGAATGTGTCACATTTACATCTCAACATAGTATAGCCATAGAAATATACGCATGTAATTTGGTACAGATTGAATAGAATTGTTATCCAAATCATACCGGATAACCAAACGCACTCACAATCTCAATGTCGTTTGGCCACAGAGATAGAGAAGCATGTAAATTTGGTGAGGATCAATTCGAATAATGGCTACTTCATAGGATGCATTGGAGCAAATACTAAAGCAACAACGAAAACGTATGGCGGTTAATATAATTTCCCCAAGTCATTCTCAAGGATTTCACTCTTCACTTACAACCATCAATAGATTGTCTGCCCTCAGAATTATAAGAATTGCATAAATTTTTTTTTTAATAGGAAAGGAAAATATGATTAAGAGAAAGAAAGAAAGACAGGAAAAGTGGATGAGCAATCCTCAAAATAATGAAAACCTTACCTTAGGAGACTAAAAGGCACACTAAAAAGGAAAAAACCACCCAATCAAATTTCTAACCACCCAATCAAATTTCTAAGACACCAATCCCGTTGCATATTAGTCAACCTAATCCCTCAGAAAAACCCATGAGCTCTAAGCCAAAGAGAAGAAACAAACATAATCTTATCCTACTCTCAGAAGATAGGCTGAATTTCTGGTTAAATGTTCTTGCATTCCTACCCAACCACATGCACCATAAAAGAGCAAGTCTGGCAAAAAACTAGATTCTTGTTCAGTAATCGGTATGGAGGAGACACAGACCCAATCTCGAGGCATGTCTAGCCAAGAAAAGATGCAGGCTTTATGGTGCATATGAAATGTAATTTGTTAACTACGTTAGGTTCAGAACACAAGACCACACCCCATCAAATAAAGAACCCAACCAAACATCTAATAAATCTAGTTATGCAACAGAAGTCTAACAATCAAACTCAGTGCAACCATTTCTACACACCCAAAAGTATAAAAAATGAAAATCAGGATTGAAGTCATACCAGGTGTTATAATTGGACTCTTATGCTTGTAAGGGTCACTTCCATCTTTTCCTTTGATTTTCTGGATCATAGTTTCCATGGTGAGACCAACCTTTTCACGAAGAAATCTATGTTGAGACTTAAGCCTCTTGTAAGCCTCAGTTACTTGAACTCTTTTCTCTTTCTCGGCTTGCAGCTCAGACGTTATTGAATCAACTTGTTTGAGCAACTTTTGACATGAAGTCATTTCATTAGAAAATTCACTTGTGACACTGCTCACATTGTACGACTGATTAATTTTCTCTTCCAAAAATTTGACTTTATCCAGAAGTAGGTTTTTGTCTTTCTCACACTCATCCAATAGTTTCTTATTCTCCAACGATTCTGAGCTCTTCAAATCCATTTGTTGAAGTAACTGCTTATGTAACTCTTTCCCCTCTTCAACTTCCTGAATTTTAACCCTGAGTTCCATTCTAATCCCAGCAACATTCTCCTCCAGCTCACCTATTTGAGCCAAAAACTGCTCTCTCTCCTTCTCAGAATTTGCAATCTCAGTAGTCAATTCCACATTATCAGCATTAGATTTCTCCCGGAACTCGATTTCCTTATTCATTTGTTCATTCTTCCTTCTAAGCTCCCCCTGAAGATACTTAACTTCTTCTTCTAACTTCTTCACTTTCATGAGCAACCCCTTTGTCGTTTCTTTATTCTCCTTCAACTGCTTTTCCTTCTCCAAAACCAAAGACCCTTTTGCCTGAACCAACTCCACTAAATTCTTGTGCAATATCAGCCCTTCATCAACTTCCTCACATTTCTTCCCGATTTCCCTTTCCAGCCCCTCGACTTTTCTCCGGTTGGCCATCAACTCCAGCTCAAAGAGCGCTTTTGCCTTGGCTTCCTCAACCTTCAACGAGCAGTTTTCCTCCAAAAGTCGCTGGTTTTCTACCTGCATTGTCTTAATTTGAAGCAATAATTCATTTTCCTTCTCCTTCCATCTACCTTCTAGAGACTTTATGGATTCCGAGTAAAATTTTTGAAGGGATTTTGTTTTTGATTGGAAATTGGGACAAAGCTGATTACAGAATATGTACTCAATCTGCGAAATCTTGTCCTTCGCTTCCTGAATTGAGGCAACAACAATAGTACTTAGCCCCGATACATCTTTCTTATCGTCAACATCAAGACCAGATAGCGTCAGAGAATTATCATCTCCATCCATGTTTCGGCGACTGAAACACAAATAGAGAGAAACAGATAAGCCTAAGTGAGTGCAGAGATAGAGAGAGAGATGAAAGAGAGCTTACCGAACCGAAGGATTAAAGCAGAAGATGGTGCAGAGAAGCACAGTGGGCAATGAATTGATGATCTGAGAAGTGTCAGTAGAGAGTATCCGGTAACATCGCTGGCGGGCTTTTCTGCTTTTGTTTTGGGGAGCTTCGCGGGGAAGATTCATATTGGGTTACAGGGCAAGTTACAAATAACGCTCATTTAAAATGGAAAAAATTATAAATTACCCTCTTTAATTTTATAATAACTATGTTTAACATCCACAGCTATTAATTTTTACAATCACCTTCCAAGACTTATTTATAAATGATAAATTACACTTACCACCTATTTTAAGAGGATCTGAAGGACAAACATATTAGATTTAATGCAAAACTTCGTAGAAATATCAAATATAGTGCAAAGATCTTATTTAAATTTGACAACAATCTAACTTGTATATTATTTTTTTCAAAATTCTCCTAATTGAGTATATTTTGGTGATTTCAATAAAGTTCTTTCATCCAATATAATTACAAAAGTATATAATTACAATTCTTGTATTTTTACTTGTGTCGATATAAATTTGGTACTTAGATTCAAAGTTATGGAAAAATACATGATGTAATATAACACCTATAATTAAGTTTTGGAAGGTGATTATAAAAATTAATAATTATGAATGTTAAATGCAATTACATAAGTTGAAGGATGTTTACATTTTTTTTCCTTTAGAATTTACCTATTAAAAAAATGGCAATGCTATACTAACTAATAGAATATCTTGAAACCAAGCTCCAAAATGCATAGCAAGCAACTTATGTTGTAATGTATCCTTGATAAAAGGAAAAATTGTAATGATAAAATAGAAATTGATTATGCAGTAATAAATAATTGGCATGAAATTTTAGAGCATAATTAGAATTATTTTGGAGGTACATGCATAATTTTCCTTTAAAAAATAGTGTAATTTGACCAAGTGAATTTTGAAAAAAGAAATTCTAAAATAACTTGAAGTAGGAAGAAATCTTCACCACAAAAGGTGGGAAAATGATACAAGAATAACAAAGTCCATAAAATGAAAGTATTAACTATATATTTTTTATTGAGTGAATTAAATTTACATATTTTTAAACTTAAAAGTTAAATAATACATATTAAAATTGTATCAAAACATAAGGTCAAGATGAGATTAAAGAAAATCTTAAAAGAAAAAATTCACTATTTAAATGTTAAATTTAATATGTTTGAAGACAAAAGCAAATAAAAAAATTTTACAAGATGGGAGAGAACAAAACTTTAGGCTAATTGTTTATATCTAAATTATGTGCATAATAGAAGTACACCCAAGGCAAAAGCTTGTCCTATTGGCATGATATGAGAATATTTACCATTTTAGGCTTGTGATGGTTGCCTAATAATGGTAAAGGCATCAAATTTTGGTATGATAATTAGACAAGATTATGACTTTTAAGAACTCAATTTGTTAGCCCTTTATCATATGCTTAGTTTTTAAAGTGACAGCATTTGAAAAAAAGTGATCAATAATGCTTTCAATAGTGGTTTGTGGAAGCAATTAACAGTAGAACAACCTATAAGATTAACCCTAAGAAATAGAAACCATTATGGACTCTCCAATGATCAAGTAAGTTATGTTCTTAATGTCAATAAGGGTAAAGTAATCAACTGAGAGAAATAAAGAGTATCTTATTCTATTTATAGGGGTTGGAGACAACCCGCTTAACCAATTAGGTATAACCACATGGTCCATCATACAAACTTGTCATGTGATCATCCTAATATACCCATCAATCTAGAAATAGTAGTTTGATAATTTGATCAACTAAATTCAACTACTTGTCACAATCTTTAAAGTAACTTCTCTAATTAGTAGTATTAGTTAGGGCAAATATTGAAAATATTTTTATTCTTATCATAACATTAAAAATTTTAGTACTACTTCTATTTGTTTTTTGATAAGGAAGATAATTGGTTACTCAGCCATTAAGTTAATATCTCATATTTGTCAAAATATAAGTGAAAGTAGTATTGAAATCTAAGTATTATGATAGGATTGAAAATATTTTCAAAGATACTTGGCTAGTCAATATCAAAACCATGTGTATGATCATGATTACTCAACCATTTGGTATTTGTTAAACATTTTCTCCATTAAAACTAGAATAAAAACTATCTACACTAGAGTTAATTCTAATTTCAAATTCTATTTCATTGATTAAGTGTTCAATACACAAGTTTCCTTTTATTCATTAGATTCTTCTCATGAAACTTAGTTTGCATAAATTGTATAAATTGTGTCAACCATTAGATGACATTGACTCATTAATATATATATATATATATATATATATATATATAAAAAAAAAATTTTTAGTGACTTATGTAAATTGAATCTCAAATAAACTCTAATAAGGAGAGTTGTTGACTTAACTACTAGCTAACTAATTTTGAGGATCTATTAATACAATTTTATTATAAGATGAAATATTTGGAATAATGTAAGATTTAATAGGGAGGCCATCTTTACTATTCAAGCTATGTTTTTTAGAATAGTAAGGATAGCCTCCCTATTAAGTTTTCTAGTGTTCCAAATGTTTTGGCTAGTAATGAAATTAAACTAATAAATATTAGAAATTAGGAAAAAAATTAGTTAGTTGTCAAATCAACCATTTTCCTTAATTGAATTTATTTTAAATGCAGTTTACACAAGGCATTGACAAAAACTAAAAATTAGAAAGAAAATATTAATGAGTCAACATCATCTAATGATTAGCACAATTTATAGAATTTATGCAAACCAAGTCTTATGAGAAAAATCTTTAGTGTATAAGAAGAAACTCGTGTAATAATCACTTAGTTAATGAAATAGAATTTGAAATTGGAATTTACTCTGGTGCAAATCTTGTTCTAGTTTTAATAAGGAAAATGTCTAACAAATACCAAATGGTTGAGTAATTATAATCATACACTTGGTTCCTCTCTTGACTAGCCATGTATCCTTGAAAATCTTTACACTCCTATTGTAACAACAAAATTTCAATATTACCTCCACTCATATTTTGACAAATATGATATTTTAATTTCATGATTAAGTAACCACTAAATTATAGAAAGTAGTTATCTTACTTATCAAAATACAAATAAAATAGTACTAAAATTTTCAATACTACAATAAGATAAAATATTTTTTATATTTACCTTAATTGATACTACTAATTAAAGTAGTTACTTTCATTATTATAATAAGTAGTTGAATTTAGTCAATCAAATGACTAGACCATTCTTTTTAGATTGATAGGTACAACAAGATGATTATATGATAAGTAAAAGTGGAATTTTTAGGCAATCCAGTAGTACTCACCCTCCCAAACCTGATTTTAAGTTAAGCTAGGTTGGTTTTTAGCTTGATATTAGGCAATTTGGTCAAAATTATTAGGCACATTTTAGGCACTTAAAATCAAGCTTTTTATTCCTAAAAATTTCATTTTTGTCATTATTCCCCTTTAACTTAAAATAGATCTCATAACTTAGTTATGCAACCTTAATCCATCATCTCGTCATACCATGCTAGAATTCATGCCTCTAACATTGTCATTTATTGCCCCACTAATGCTAAAGTCCTTTAGTTAACCACCTCATTACTCAAGGTTCACATCTAACAACCATTATTTGAGTAGAGATCTCAAGTCCAGTAGCACATTAGCAACAAAACAAGAGTTATGAAGTGAAGCTGTAGAGGATCCATGTCATTGGTAAGACCTCTTTCCTAATTTATCTTTTTGTCTAAATTTAGGTTTGATTTGGGATTAAAGTTGAGAACAATGTAGTCAGAGTTGAAAAATAATTCTCATTTGAGGTTAGGATTGAATGCACTAAGATTATAGGGTTATTGGTTGTTAGTAGAATGAGATTAATTATTAAAATTGACTGTGTTGACATTAATAAGGAATTACCAAATTTAAAGAAGGGGATATTCACTACCTATTCTGTTATAATTCTTTTTGTTAATCTAGAGTTAGTTAATAATTATTGTTATGTTCATTAATGTTAATTAGCGTTCATGAATGTTAGTATTAATAATAAACTTAAACAATCTTGTTATTGTATCTTTTGAGCATTAAAATTGTTAATTAATGTTGAATCTACTGATAAATGTTAGTTAGTGTCCTCACTCCTTGTAAATGAACCATGATAAATGTAAGGATTAAGTATTAACCATGATAAATGCATGGTTACTTGGTGCTAATACTAAATGTTTTGAAATGCTTATATTATCTATTGGCCTATCCTTGTTTAGATTTATCCATAAGTAATAAAATTTATTTGAGTCAAATTTATTTATTTATGCCTATCCAAACTTGTAATAAATGCATTATGGCTTTATTAAGCATTTCAAACTTACTTAAATTTATGATAAATTGTCCATGCTTTTATTAAATATTTCAAACCTACTTAAACTTTTGAAAAATACTTTATGCTTTTATTACTTAAATTTATGATAAATACTCTATACTTTTAGTAATTATTTCAAATTGACTTGAACTAACTTATTAACTATTTCAAACTGACTTAAATGTCTCTCCTTATGTTTCTTTGTGGACACTAGGTAGCATATTTACATATAACTCTATCTGCATATTTGCATATTTACAAGTTTCTTACAAAAGAAGAGTTAGGCCCATTATAAATGTCAGATCCACTATTGAAGAATATAAGCAATCTACAATCAATTTAAATCTAAGTTAAACATTTGTTATATAATTTTATTTGTTTTCCCTTCATAAGATAATATACAAAAATTAGTTGCATGTATAATATATCTATAAAATCTTTTACATACATGTATAATTAGAATAAAAAATACTTTATCTATTTAATTTTTAAATGTGAGAAATGATATATAATAAAGGAAAAGAAAGGACTTTATATTTAATATTTATTACATAAGATGTAAAATAGGGCATAGGCCCTAAGTGCTTTTAAAAAAGGTGGTTCAAGTTCACAATTGGAGTTTCAAAATATGAAATTTGTTAACAAATTTTGTGTTAACTATTAAGTAGAAGAATAGCATAGGAATATGAAATATGTGTATATTATATGTATGTAATAAATATAGTTAGATAAGTTGGCTAGTTTAATTCATGCAAACTCATCCTTCATCTTAGATATATTAATTGTTTACGCATCAATCTACCATTTTACTTTATTTATCAAATAAAGAAGTAAGGAACTTGACTAAAAATCTTTAGGGTAATTTATTAATTCATCAATAGGGCTGATTCATTAAATTAATGCTCTTAATATTTAATCAATAAGATTAGTTCATGAAAATACAAATTAAAAACACACTATGGCTATTGATTAATTTAGCTTATAAATGATTTATTATAAGTAGCTTAGAATTAATGCATGTGATGAATTGTTTATTAATTTATTTTCTACTTTATGTGCTTCCAAAATTAGTGTAAATATTAATTTAAAGTTCCATTATTGTCTTCTTTATTAATTGCTAATGCTCCTCCTTTGGTTCAATTTTATAAGTTCTAATAATAAATGAAACTAAAAGATACATAAGTTAGTGAGGCAATGCCCCAACTATCAACTACTCTTGCCACTTCAATACAACCACCACCTCTTTTTATTAGTTTAAGTCCTTCCCTGCCATCATTAACTGATAAAGGCTAAAAGCCTACTTCAAGTAGTGCAAAAGCCACCTATTTTTACAAATAAAGGAAAGGAAAGGAAAAAAATGACAACCAGAAAGCCAGATATGAATAAGAAAGCAAGGATTCAAATTAAGAAATAATCACTAGTTTAGGAAACATTAAAAAAGTATCAGATGATGAGATAAGTGAGCCTACTATCAAGTACATTTAATTATAGAATTCAATTCTTGTGTGGTAGTAAGTTAAATGGGAAAATGAATATGCTTGCTCACATTCCAAATGTCAAAAGGTTACCTATTCACTTAACAAAGACCCTACCTAAACAATTCTATCATTTGAGAGCAAAAGTAGTGGAAAATAATTAACTAGTTCCATTTCACATGCTATTCATTTGAAAGAATGTAAGAAAAGCAATACTTTCTTTGTTATATGTGATAAGCAAGCTTTCAATATTGTTGAAGGATTTGGCTTCAAATGCATGTGCAACAAAATTTATCTAAAGTTAGATATGCATTTAAGAAAGACAATGGCCAAATATTGCTATCAGATTTACTAGCAAAAGAAAGGTAAGCTTCAAGCTTTGTTGAAGAGTAATTATGTTAGGGTGTGCTTGAGCACTAATTATTAAACCTCATTGCTAAATTTGAATTACATGTTTTTTACTACCTTTTTTATTAATACTGAATGGAATTTGCAAAAGCAAATTCTAAACTTCATTTTCATTCTAAACCATAGGTAGAAATAAGAAAGAAAACAATTAAGGCATATTTAAAAGAGTGGGATTGAATAATGTGTTCACAATCACAATTGATAATGTAACCTTTAATGATACAACAATAGCATACCTAAAAAAATGGAAAAAAGTTAAGGAATTAGAATGGGTTGGTGTTAAATGGGGATATAATTTATATTAGGTGTTCTACACACATTTTGAATTTGGTTATGAGCGAAGGTTTAAAGGATTACCATGACTTCATGGTTGTCATTGAACATGCTATTAGATATGTGAGATGATCTCCCTTTAAACTTGTTAAATTCAAAGTTACTATTATGGTAAACAATATATATTGCAAAAACTTAGTTTGCCTTGATGTTGCTATCAGGTGAAATTCTAACCTTTTTATTATCATGCATTAATATTAATACATCAATATCACTTTAGTAATTGATAAGTAATCCAATGTCATTAACATTTTTTTATCATTTACCTTGATATTACCACCAAGTGGAGTTCTATATATAAGATGCTTGAATTAGCTTAAAAGTTAAAAGCTTTTAAAAGATTAGAGGAGCATGATAAGGACTTTCATGCATACTTTAAAGATTCCAAAAAGAAAGGAGCTTCGCCAAATAACAAAGATTAGGATAATATGAAGGCATTCACTAATTTTTTGAAAATATTTGATAATGTTACTCTCACATTGTTCGATTCTTAGAATGTCACATCAATTCCCTATACACTTATCTCTCCTTTGTACAAAGTGGGCTATAAACATGTGCATTTGTTAACAATTTTAATTTAGTTTTATACTTCATGACAATTGAGATGAAGGTGAAGTATAATAAGTATCAAGGCTTCCTAGAAAACATAAACCCCATAATTTTCATTGGAAATGCTCTTGATCCAAGGTATAAGCTAGCCTACATTACTTAGTCATTTGAAGAGATTTATGGAACCATACTTGCTAAGACCATGGTCAATAAAGTGAAAACATATCTAATGAGAATGTATGAGTGGTATGCGAAATGCATCTAATCATAATGGATCCATAATTGAAAGTCATACTTGTGAGCAAAAGATAAATGCTTTCAAGAGTCACCTGAAGAAAAAAGCTAACATTTACACCAAAAATGAGTTAGAGGAGTACCTTAGTGAAGTTTATATTGATGATAAAGGTGACAATTATGATATCCTTGCTTAGTGAAGGGCTAATGCCTCTAGATTTAAAGTGTTGTCAAATATAGCAAAGGACATATTAGCTATCCCTATTCCCATAATAGCTTTTAAGTCTGCCTTCAACATTGAAAAGGTGTAATGAATATGTTTAGGAGTTTCCTTTCCCTAGAAAATATAGAAGCCCTTATATGCACTCAAAACTAGTTAAAACACAACAAGCATTATGTTCAAAACTTGATTGACATAATTGATATTATTAAAGCATATAAAGAAATAAAGAAAAGTATATACAAATTGTCATCATTTCATTGTCATATATTATTCTTTTATTGTTTATACTAACTATTCTTCTAGTAAACAAAAATGTCAAAGGTGGAAATTACTTCTCAAGAAGGTGGAAATGGATGTCTTTGCATAAGTTTAGCTAGAAAAAATTCTTAATAAAGTATGGAAGGATTATAGTCATAATCTATGTCTATTGACTAACAGTTGAAAAGATCCTCTAACTTTATTTATTATCATACATTAATATTATTTCATCAAATTATTTTAAATTTTAATAAGTGATAACTAATCCTATTTCATTAACATTTTTTTATCATTTACAAGTTTCTTTTAACTTATGATGCTCACTTTTGGTGATAAATGGAGGCACTATCATGTGTAAATGGATATGCCAACTAAAACTATTTTGATTTTGATTCATACACACATTTTTATCCATAATATAAATGTAGATAGTGCAATAAGGTCTAGCACTATTTTTTAGATGATGTAGATTTATTTATGGTACATGTTAACACATATACAAATAATTAATGGTATAAAAATGGGAAAATCATGCTAACTTAGATAGTTAGTTTATTTTTTGGATTTTAGGATGCTTTAAACTTTAAATTATTAATGGTTGCTTAATGTGGATACAAAAAATAGCCACTCAAATGCTTATGATAATATGTTTTGATATCAAAACTTTTACAAATGAAAAGCTTTGATTTCATA
The DNA here is from genome assembly GCA_020226215.1 of Sindora glabra. NCBI lineage: Eukaryota > Viridiplantae > Streptophyta > Magnoliopsida > Fabales > Fabaceae > Sindora > Sindora glabra. The sequence continues at coordinate 83,948,463 of CM035226.1, forward strand.
ACTTATGTTATGATTATAAGGGTCAGTTGATAGGAAGCCAAGTGGTTAAGGCTGGTTAAAAGCCATTTTCCACCCAACTGTCACTAACTAACCCTAACCATTTTGTTAGCCAAAATTGACTAACTTGTTGTTCCCACTTGACTTAAATTGATAATGTTAAGTGAGTATAGATGCGAGCTATTAGCAATAGTAAAAAATTTACAAATTAACCCTTAATTTTAACAATGAGTTCCTAATCAATATATGATATAATAATAACACGATATTAGCATTAATTTTAGCCTATAAAAAATGAATGGCTTCAAACATAAAATAAGCCATAATGAATGGCCAAATTACAAACCATTAAACTAAATTAGATGTAAATAAAGTTTTTGCTAATAATAATTAACATGAAAGTTATTTACTATAATAAATGCCAACGTTGTAAGCAATATCAAAGTATCAACTAGCCACTATAACCATACATAAACTATAAAATCAAAGTTTTTCATTTGCAAAAGTTTTGATATCATAGCATATTACAATAAGCATTTCAGTGGTTGTTTTCTTGTATACATACTACGCAATCATTAATAGTTTAAAATTGAAAATCCTAAAATCTAAAAAATAAACCAGCCACCTAAGTTAGCATGATTTTGTCATTTGTGTATCATTGGCAATTTTTATATGTGCTAAAAAATAATGCTAGCACTTGCTACACTATCTATAACACATGATGATGGCTCCATTTACCACCAAAAGTAGGCACTATAAGTTTAAAGAAACTTGTAAATGGTAAAAAATGTTAATGATATTAGACTAGTTATCACTTATTAAAATTTAAAATGATATGATGAAATAATATTAATATACCAAAATAAATAAAGTTAGAAAACCTAGTCAATAGCCATTTGCTATGATAGGGGTCCTTCTATACTTTATTGAGAACCTTCTCTAGCTGAGCTTATACTAGGATATCCATTTTCATCTTATTGAGAAATAGTTGCCACCTTTTACATTTTTTTCTCATGAGAAGAGTAATTAATTTAAATAATAAAAGAATAATACATAGTAATAGAATAATGACAATTTATAAATACTTTTATCTATTTCTTCACATGTTTTAATGTTAGTCATGTCAATCAAGTCTTGAATCGAATGTTTCCTAGGTTTCAACTAGTTTTAAGTGCATATAAGTGCTTTTATAGTTGTTGAGGAAAGGAAACTCCTAAACACACTAATACACATTCCATAGTGCTAAAGGCAAACTCAAAAGCTACTATAAAAACAAGGATAGCTAACATGTCCCTTGCCATCTTTGATAATATCTCAAATCTAAAGGCATTGGCCCTCCACCAAAGATATCATAATTTTCACCTTTATCATCAATAGAAGCTTCTCTAAAGTACCTTTTCAACTCATTTTTTGTATCAATAATATCTTTTTTCTTCAAGTGACTTTAGAAAGCATTTATCTTTTGTTTGTGGACATGATTTTTAATTATATAGCCACTATAACTGGATATATCTCCACGTGACACTTTCACTTGCATTATGCTTTCCACGCTTATTTGCATACCACTCATACATTCTTATTAGTGATGTTTACACCCTGCTAACCATGGTCTTAGCAAGTATGATTCTATAAATCTTTTCAAATGATCAAGCAATGTAAGTTAACTTATACCTTGGATCAAGAGCATTTCCAATGAATATTATGAGTTTCATATTTTCTAGTAAGCCCTAATACTTATCATACTTCGTTTTTATCTTAGTTGTCATGAAGTACAAGACTAAATCAAAATTATCAATAGATGTATAAGTTTGCACCTCACTTTGTACTTTGGATTAAAAACATTTCTAATGAAAATTATAGTTTTCATATTTTCTATTAAGCCTTCATTCTTGTCATACTGCACCTTCATCTCAATTGTCATGAAGTACAAGATTGCTTCAAAATTGTCAATAGATGTATAAGTTTACACCTCACTTTGTACAAAAGAAAGATAAGTGTATAAGGAATTCGAGGTGACATGCAAAGAATCAAATAATATAATAGTAACATCATAGAATACTTCTAGAAACTTGGTGAATGCCCTCATATTATCCCAATCCTTATTGTTTAGAGGAGCTCGTTTCCTTTTAGAATTTTCAAAGTCTCTATCATCCTTTTTAATCTCTTAAACAGTTTTTCAAACTTTTGAGTTGATTCAAGTATCTTATATATGGAGCTCCACCTAATAATAACATCAAGGCAAATGATAAAAAAAAAATATTGATGACATTAGATTACTTATTAATTATTAAAGTGATACTAATGTATTAATATTAATACATGATAATTAGTAAGGTTAGAATTTCACTTGGTAGCAACATTAAGGCAAACTAGGCTTTTACAAGATATATCTTCTAGCATAACAACATCTTCAAATTTAGCAAGTCTAGAAAGAGATGAACTTATATATCTAACAACACATTTGATGGTAGCAATGGAGTTATAGTTATCCTTCAAACCCTCACTCACAACTAAGCTTAGTGTGTACAAAACACCTCATGTGAATCGTATCCCTATTTAACACTAATCCATTTCAATTCCTTAACTTTTTTTAGGTATGTTATTATTAGAGATTACATTATCAACTGTAATTGTGAACATGTTCTTCAATCCCCTTTTTTTTAAACATACCTCAATTGTTTTCCCTATTGTTTCTCCTTTATGGTTTGAAATGAAAATGAAATTCAAAATTTGCTTTTAGCAATTTCTATTCATTGTTAATGAAATGGGTAATGAAAATGAAAGACGTGTAATTTAAATTTTGCACCAATGTCTAGTAATCAGTGTTCAAGTATACTCTAGCACAATCATCCTTTAACAACACATGAAGACTACCTTTCTCTTGCAAGTAAGTCTAATAACAGTCCTTGGCTATTATTTTTCTTAAAAACACATCTAACATTGGACAAAACCTTTTGCATATGTACTTGAAGCCAAACCCTTCAATAACATTGAAAAGTTGCACATCACATGTGATAAAGAAAGCAATACTTTTCCAACATTTTTTCAAATCAACAACATATGAAATAGAACTAGCTAATTATTTTCCATTACTTTTTGTTTTTAAATGACAAAATTATTTAGGTAGGGTTTTTGTCAAATGAAGTGAGCAAACTTTGGACATTTTGAATGTAAGCAAGCATATTTATTGTCCCATGTGACTTACTGTCACACAAGAATCGAATTCTATAATGGAATGCACTCAATAGTAAGCTCACTTACCTATTATTTGGTAGTTTTCTCAATGTTTCCCAAACTAGTAATCATTTCTTAGTTTGAATCCTTGCTTTCTTGTTTATATTTGGCTTTCTAATCATTATTTTCCTCTTTCTTTGCTTTATTTGTAAAAATTGGTGGCTTTATAATACTTTTTTTTTTTTGCTAAGAAGGTGGCTTTACAATACTTAAAGATGGCTATTTGCCCTTATCAATTAAGGATAATTAGGTTAGATTTGAACCTACAAAAAGAGGCGGTGGTTGTATTAAAGTAGCAAAAGCAATTAATAATTAGGGCACTATCCCACCAACATATGTATCTTTTAGTTCCATTTATTGTAGGAACCTATAAATTTAAACAAAAGGAAGGAGCATTAGTAATTAATGAGAAAGATAATAATGTAACTTCAAATTAAAATTTACACTAATTTTGGAAGCACACAAAGCAAAAAATAAAGTAATAAATCATTCATCACATGTATTACTTATAAATATGCAAATATGTTGACCACACAAGTATATGCAAATATGTTGTGCAGTGCCTACAGAAAAACATAAGAAGAAACATCTAGTCAATTTGAAATTAGTAAGTCAATTTAGGTCAATTTGTGATAGTTACCAAAAGCATAGAGCATTTATCACAAAATTTAAGCAACTTTGAAATACTTAATAAAACCATAAAGCATCACAAATTTGGATAAACAAAAATAAATAAATTTGATTCAAATAATTTTTTTTGCCCATGGACAGATCTAAATGAGGACAAGATAGTAAATAATATAAGCATTTCAAAGCATTTAATATCAACACCAGGTAGCCATGCATTTATCATAATTAATACTTAATCCTTGCATTTATCATGCTTCATTTATGAGGAATGAGGACACTAACCAAAATTTATCAGTAGATTCAACACTAACTAACAAGCATCAATGTTCAATAAATATAATGACAAAACCATTTATGTTTATTATTAACACTAAAATTTATGAACACTAACTAACATTTATGAACACATACAATAACTATTAACTAACTCTAAACCAATAAACACAAGCTGTAACTAAACAAGTAGTGAACATTCCCCCCCCCAAATACAGTAATTCTCTATCAATATTAACACACTTAATTTTAATAATCAATATCAATCTACCAATAACCCCAAAATCTTAGTGTATTAAGTTCCAGTCCCAAATTTTTTTTCTAACTTATATCAAATTATTCCTAACTCTAATCCTAAATTGAACCCAAATTTAGAAAAAAAAAATAGATTAGGAAAAGAGTTCTTATTGATGACAAGGATCATCCATGGCTTCATATCACAACTCTTGTTTTGCTGCTCATGTACTAGTGGACTAGGGATCCTTACTCAAATAATGGTGGTCAAACATGAACCTTGAGCGATGAAGTGGCTAATTGAAGGATTCTAACATGATATAATGGGATGATGGATCAAAGTTGTGCAATTGAGTTGTGAACTTTGTTTTGAGTCAAAAGGGAAAAACAACACAAATAGGAATTTTCGGGAGGAAGAAGCCTAATTTTAGATGCCTAAAGTGTGCCCAAACAACATTGTTTACAAGCATTTTAATTGGATCATAGGTCAAGATGGATAACAAAGTCCTACTCAAAACCAACTGAATTTTTTTATGGCTTGATAACTTTAACCAAATTGCTCGATATCAAGTTAAAACCCAACCCTGACTCATCCTAAAATCAAGTTCGAGCAAGTGAGTATTGCTGAGTTGCCTAAAGAATTCCAGCCCTAATGAATTCTCTAATATTGCTTACAATATTAGCATTTATTATAATAGACAACTTTCAGTGCTAATTGTTATTAGTAAAACCTAATTTTCATCTAATTTAACTTGATGATTTGTGTAATTTATTCATTCAATTATGACTTATTTTGTATTTAAAAAGTTTCATTGCTTGTGAGCTAAAATTGATGTCAATATTATATTATTATTGTATCACATATTGATCAAGAGCTCACTGTCAAAACTACGGATTAATTTGCACATTTTAAACCATTGCCAATTACCATCTGACATTATCAATTTAAATCAAGTGGCAACAAGAAGTTGGTTGATTTTGAACGACAATATTTGTTAGGATCAATTAGTGGCAATTAGGTAGAAAAGGACTCTTAACCAGCCCTAGCAACTTGACTTCCACCTTAGTGACAAGTCATTGTATGGTCCATGTGGTCATACCTAATTGGTTAAGAAAGTTGCCTCCAAACCCTGCAACTAGAACAAGATACTCCTTTTTTCTGAATTGATCACTCTACCCTTACTAACATTAAGAACATAGCTAACTTGACACCAAGAACATCGCTAACTTAATCGTTTGAGGGTCCATAGTTTCCACTGCCTAGGGCCATTCTAATAGGTTGCCCGGCTGCCAATTGCTTCCAAAAACCACCGTTGAAAGTATTGGTGATCACAATTTTCCAAATGCATACACTACTCATTATTTTTGCCTTCCATTCTCATGCGTATTGCTGTTCCTACAAATAGAAAAGTAACATCCGCAAAGGGCAAACAGCTGAGCAAGCTTTATTTGTGCCATAAAGTATGCCCAAGAGCATTCCTCCCTGGATGCGCTTCTCACCCATGGTAGCGACGTATAGTATTTTTGCCTGTTGGCCCAAGGTATCCTGGTAATCAAATGACTGGAAAGACCTTGAAGCTTGGGGTCGTCCATCTGCACTCAGTTGAAAAGCTTGTTGCAGGAGATTCCTTCATTTACAATAAGTGCTGAATGCTAAACCATTCTTTTCACAACTAGCTCACAACCAGAGAGGAGGTTAGCTCTACTTATTAATGCAATGTCAACCTCCTCTTCTTAGTTGTGAGCTAGTTATGAGAAGATAAGTTATGCAATTAGCTTTTTCTTTATTCATAGGACAAAAGAGCATTTGAGTACGAGTTATTTGGCAGACCTGGTTAATATTTTTCACAATCTAGTCATGAACTGTGACCTCTTAAGTCACTGAGGCATAGAGAACTGCTCGCATCTCTGGACTGTCAGACTATTTAATCACCTGAAGAAAATCATCAAATCATTAATGTAGAATTTTGTGAACTCCAGAGACGCCCATGTTGTTGTATGTATTATTTTCCTGCTGGTTGATATTTGGAAAGTTACACTTCAATAGTATAGAGAGTAAACTCTAATATCCTGACTTTCTATTTGGAAGCTTCACCAAGACAGACCTCATGTTCAAGAAGTCTCATGTCAGCAATATAACAGTAGTAGAAGCAAATGAACTAACATTCTTGCTCTGCAAATACACTATTGCTTAACCCTCATACCCGATTGCACAAACACAATAAATGCTCAAAAATTAGAGGAGGAATGGAGCTGCACATGCCTGCTAAAAGCAAACGGATTTTGGGATACTTCCCCTTCCCAGATCATTTAACCTTCGACACTGACAAACAGACTAAAAGAGGAAATAAATTTGAAACCTCTGCAGCACTCAAGTTAAAAAATCGACTATAAATGATAGTTGATAACATAGCTGCACTTGTTAGTGTTTCTGGCATGAATTTCTCTGAAGTACTAAATTATTAGGAAATAATTGTCATTGCAGTGAAAACAGTAGAAGTAATATAATAATGTGCATGGATAGCTACCTATAAATCTGATGCAATTGACATTGCATAAAACTTAAATGGATGATAGTGCCCAAAGTGTGAAGCACCCTGCTTAAGCACTCTCATATCTCAAAAAACATGATATATCTGTTTAACACGTTTTGAAGGGACAAAACCTGATCATATTTGGAGGAAATGCTTTTTCAGCATGATGATAATGTAAAATTTTGTATTATAATTGGAAGGCGGCTATAAATAATACTGAAACAGCTTTTTCCTTTGATGATAATACTTCTGGGATTGATAACCTGTTATTTATCATTTACCTTCAACCTCCCAACAGCCAAATAACTTCAATCTGATGTACTAGGAATCAATGAGACTCATGCTGCTTTTGATCAAAATGAATCACCTCAGTCTCAAAAACGTCTAATACTTCCACAGCATGGAGCAACAAGGTCAGCATAACATCCAAAAACCATAGGACCTCACGCTCGTATCTTGGTTATATAGTATAAGGCCATCCCATAAAGCCACCAGAAAAAGTCCTGCAGAATTCAACAAATGACTAAGAAAATCTTAGAGCAAGTTTAAAGAAACTTTTAAGAGAAGCTGAAAAACAACACTACATTCATATGCAGTATCTTGTATCTATCTTTCAGGTTCCTTTTTCCTCAAAAAGACAGAGAAGGTATGCCCCCCATCAACATCATGCTCAATGGCTGAGTATTTTCATACATCATCAACAAATGATTTTAGGATCCAATTTGATGAATACTTCCTTCAACATACAACTCTCTCTTTCTAATAACTAATCCAATTGTTTTTAGTTTTAATTGTGCTAAATGAAAATTTGAAATGTTGAATCTCTTGTGATGACAGAATTCTGCTTGAGAAACAGATGTCAGTAAACTTCAAGATAAAAGGGGTTCATTTAAGGTCAGACACTGTGCTAAATGAAAATTTGAAATGTTGAATCTCTTGTGATGATAGGATTCTGCTTGAGAAACAGATGTCAGTAAACTTCAAGATAAAATAGGTTCATTTAAGGTCAGATACTGTGCTAAATGAAAATTTGAAATGTTGAATCTCTTGTGATGATAGGATTCTGCTTGAGAAACAGATGTCAGTAAACTTCAAGATAAAGTAGGTTCATTCAAGGTCAGATACTGAACTAAGGGTTACTATCACTATGGAGATCAGCCATATTGCGTTGATATGAAGTTATCTAGTTATCACCGGCACATTAGCCATTACCATTTGTGATGGTTTCAACTGCTCAAAGCTAAACCCCTATGGACAGCATTACCAATAGTCACCACAAGAACACAATCCATCCATAAAGTGGTGAAATCGCTTTGAATCCCGGATAATAATGGTACGATTTTCTATCAGTGACACAAACTTTGCAGTGTTGTGACAATCCCTGCATATTCTGAGGTTCTTCATTATAACAATTGGCATCTCAGTCTTGGTAACCCAAAGGCCATATGCAAGCGCTATCTTCTCGCTGTGCATATTGATCATATTTGCTTTCACTTCATCGTCAACATGATGCAGAACAGACTCAGTTTCAGACACAAAGCCAGCCTCCCCAATCCTTCTTATCAGTTCCTCCAGTTTTTTATGGATCTTGTGTGAATCAGGGTGAGAGTGATCATCAACCACAAAATGATGGATTTTGTTGTCATGCTCAATAAAACTGCAGCCTGGGTTTCTATTAAGATCTTTAGCCTTCATCAAAGCCCTCACCTTCGATGCTTCATGCCATAGACCTGCAGCAGAATATATGTTGGAAAGCATGATATAATTTCTAGCATCCAATGGATCTAATGCAATCAACTTCTCAGCTGCTTCTTTCCCAATATCAATGTTACCATAAACCCTGCAAGCACCAAGAAGGGCACCCCAAACCCCAGAATTTGGCTCTAATGGCATGTTCTTAATCAGCTCGTAAGCATCATTGAGCAGACCGCTGCGACCAAGAAGATCAACCATACATGAAAAGTGATCCATTCTAGGCTGAACTTTGTAAACATCAGACATAACACGGAAGTAGTGCTTGCCTTTGTCAACGAGCCCTGAATGGCTGCAAGCACTTAATAAATGAGTGAAAGTAACATGATCAGGCACCATACCTTCCTTCACATTCCTTTCAAAAAATTCAATTGCTTCTTTTCCAAGTCCATGCACAGCGTAGCCTGCCATCATTGCAGTCAAAGCTACTTTATCAGGCTTAGTAATCTCTGTAAAGACCTTATGAGAAGCATTTAATCTTCCTAACTTGGTGTATAAATTATAAAGGGTGGTTGAAATTGTTAGATTTTCATTAAGACCAATGGTGAAGATTACACCATGGACGGTCTCGGTTAATTTTCCTATAGTCAAGATTTCACAGGCTTGAAGCAAGCTTACCATTGTGGCTTCATCAGGCAGAAGTCCATTCCTCTTCATCATCTTAAAATAATTAAACGCTTCTTTAGGGATCACATTTTGGGCAAACATAGCCACCATTGAATTCCAAGACACCATATTTCGCTCTGGCATTGCCCAAAACAACCTCAAAGCAGAGTCAAGGCTGCCAAACTTGCCATACATATTGATCAAAGAATTAACTATCTTGGTCTCAGACTCCATACCCAATTTCACTGCACAACCATGAAGATACTGACCTTCATTCGAGGCTTTGGCAGAAGTACAAGCCGATGTAGTGGATATAAGCATAAGCTCACTAAGTTCTATTGACGATTCAGATTTTATCCTTGAAAACACACTCATGCACTTGCCAATATGTCCTCTTCTGGAAAACCCCGAAATCAAAGAATTCCAGGAAACCAAATCTTTGTTTGGCATTTCATCAAACAACTTCTCCGCTTCTTCTGTGAAGCCCATGTTGATGTAACATGATACCAACTGATCGCCAATGAACCCATCTCTGTAATCCAGGGATTTAACCACACGGGCGTGAATCACCCTGCAGCAAGAGATAGAGGATGAAAATTTCAAAGCAACAAGTAGACTAGACAGAAGAGAATCTCGGTATGAAATAGTGTGAAACTGAAGCGAGGTGGCAGATAGAAGGGAAGTAAAAAATCTCCTGAGTCCACAGGATCTATACATTATCAACGGGCATTGTCGGAACGCAGAGATACTCGTAAGGATCAAATATTCGTAAAATACGGCCAAACATCTCAGTTTCGGATACAACGTTTGAACCTTTGACGTTACTGTCTCGATCCTGTATTTGGAGACGGCAGTTGAATGTGGATAATTCAGTTACACTTCCTAGTATCTTGCTTATACTTTATACGACATTATCGATGGATGATTCGTAGTTCTCAGGTTAAAAATAGAAGAAAAACAGATTTATTTATTTATTTTTCATTCTCAATCTCGTCTGCAAACGCAATCGACAAAAACGTACTTTAGCCCCTCAAGAAAGGTTTCGAAGGAACTTAAATAAAGTAATCCTTTATTTAAAATATTAAAAATGAGATTTTATTTTATTTTTAAATAATTTTTAAAATGATGTTTGCTTCTAAATAAAAAAATTTTATTTCATTTACAATTCTATACTGTCATAAAATTTATTAAATTTAATAAAAATTTATTGAAATTTATTTTATTTGATTTAAAATATATATTTCATAAAAAATTTATCCTTTTTAATATTATATTTATTATAATATTATTAAAATTATTTTAATTAAACTTTACATTTTTTAATATGTTTTAAATAAAAATTTATTTATAAATAAATTGATATTATTACTTTTGACATATTTTTCAATAATAGAGTTTATTTATAGATAGAATAAAATAATAAAAAAATTTGTTTAGAAAGTGCTTTGAATGATAATGTTCATTCCATAAAGGATAACTATTGTATCAAGTAATAGAATGTAAAAGTGACGAAATAATTTTTGCAAATAATTTTTAATAATAAAATTAATTAAAATAAAATATTTTTATAAAAATATTTAATATAAAAAGTTTTCTAAATTAAATATTTTTATGCTCTTATTATAAAAAATTTGTATTAATTATAATTTTAATAATTAACTTTAAAATATAATAATTTTTTATTATTGTTCATATCATATATTTTTTTATTTAATGTATATTATTATTTTGTTATTTAATATATATATTCAATATAAATAAATAAAACATGACAATATCATGTATCATGTAGATATGATTTCAATCTTAAACTTATTTTTTTTATTTTTAAGGATACTATTGACATTTTTTTCCATTTCATACTTTGATATATATCTTATCAAGCATAATTATAAAATGAAACAAAATCATTTTATTATTAACTATACCAAATTAAATAACCATTCTTATACCAAATATAATTTTGTAATAACACTCTTTGTCATCATACCTCCTAGAACATTAATCTTACTTCCGAAACATTCTTCAGAATGCTGCCTGCACAAATGAAGCCAAATGAACAGCAAAAACTTAAATCAAGCCATAAAGAGTCTGTTTGGAAAGGTTTTTAAAAATAATTTTTAGTTTTTAAAAATAAAAAAATTAAAAAAATCTATTTATTTAAGTATTTTTATTTTTATTTTTAAAAATTATTTTTAATACATCTGTTTTAAAAACAAAAAAAAGGAATAACTTTAAATTATTTTTATTTTTCTATTTTCAAAATATAATTCATTAATAATATTATTATAATTCAAGATTATTTTCAAAATAACTTATCAAACACTTTCTTTTTCTTATTGTTTTTAAAAACAATGACCTCTTTTGAAGTTTCTTTACTTCTTGGCTAGAAATGAGAGTGAAGTTCTCATCATCAAGTTTTATCCCAATAATTTGTTTAACAGGCTTGATCACATAATCAGTCATGTTGAAAAACCTTTCATTTTTCATTAAATATAGTTCATGACTGGGAAATACTGGATATTCAGCATTTCCCAGTCATTAAATCTTTGATTTATATTTTCAAATTTAATCTCCTTTGAGAAAATATTATTTGAACTGGATTCTATTCCAAATTTGATAATAGATTTGGAAGAACTTGGTAAAAACTAATTTGAAAAAAAGCGCAAAAAATGATTAGCCATTGCAAAAATTAAAATAAAGTAAATAAACAGAATATGCAAAACCAGAGGACTAATATCTCACCACAAGGTTTCATAAGGATAAATATTTGAATTTATTATGCTTAGAGTATGAACTAAATATTAAGGTCTCAATATGAATTATTTATCTTGGATATCTAGCCCCTAACTTACTAGTCATATGAGAGCACGAGGAGACAGAGGCTACCCAAACACCTTTACAACGACTTAACCAAGATTTATGCCTCTTTACGAACTCATGCTACTAAATGCGAACTATCGATCTTCCAGCAATAAATTCATATTCAAATATCAATATAAAGTTCAAGCCTTAAAAATTACAAATTCATATTACTATCCCTACTTCCCCTTGAGCTCTGATACTAATGAACTCTGGAAGTCCCCTTAAATGCAAGAAAATAAAAGACTATTTGTTTGTTGGTTCTTTCCCTTCCCTCAAATTTTCTTTGTAATTTTTATGCTTTATTAATAAAATTTTTACAGTCCATCTATGATCCTTGCTTTATCTCTCATTAGTCTTTTATTTTCTTGCATTTAGAGAGACCTCTAGGGTTCACTGGTATCAAAGCCTGAGAAGAAGTAAGGATAGTAATATGAATTTGTAATGTTTAAGGCTTGAACTTTATATTGATCTTTGAATATGAATTTGTTGCTAGAAGATTGATAGTACGCATTTAATAGCATGAGTTCATAAAGAGGCATAAATCCTGGTTAAGCCATTGTAAAGGTGTTTGGGTAGCCTTTGTCTCCCATGCTATCGTGTGAATAGTAAGTCGAGGCTAGATAATCCAAGATAAATAATTTATATTGAGACTTTAATATTTAGTTCATACTCTAAGCATAATAATTTCAAATATTTATCCTTATGAAATCTTGTGGTGAGATATCAGTCCCCTGGTTTTGCATATTCTGTTTGTTTACTTTATTTTAAATTTTGCAATGGCTAATCATTTCTGCGCTCTTTTTCAATCGATTTTTACCAAGTTCTTCCAAATCTATTATCAAATTTGGAACAAAATCCAGTTCAAATAATATTTTCTTAAAAAAGATTAAATTTAAAAATATAAATCAAAGATTTGATGATTGGGAAATGTTGAATATCCTAGATCATGAACTATATTTGATGAACAATGAAAAGTTTTTCAATTGGACTGATTATGTGATCAAGACTGTAGAACAAACTATTGGGGTAAAACCTGATGATGAGAACTTCACTCTCATCTCTGGCCAAAAAGCAAAGAAACTTCAAAAGAAGTATAATTATATGCATATTGGTTGTATCCAAATAGCTACTATTTCAACTCTTTGAAGAGAATTAGATAATGTTATTCTCCTCTATCTCCGTGATGGAAGAGATACTAATTTTAAAAATTCTCTCATAGGAGTAATTGAAACTAGCCTGTCACAAGGACCGATTTACTTTAATTATTTTCCAGAAATAAAATTAGTCCTTGCAACACACCAATTTCCTGAAGCTCTTCTTAAGCTTCGAGTCAAATTGCATAATTATACTATGAAACCAGGCCAGATCCCTGTTGTGATCATTTACCGAATCCACTACAAATTGCATAACTCATTTGTATCACTATGCGTCAAATTGCTTACACAGAAAGGAGAAACTATCTTCTTTCAAACAGATGGTACAAAGGTTAACTTATCAATCCCAAAGGAAAAAATATGGGATAATTTAAGTTAGCTTGAAAATTAGGAATTTAAAAATGATAATTAAACCCAAGGAGATTCCTGCAAAGGAAATCTCGAGGATAGAAATCATGCCAAATGGTTCTGCCTCTATCTCTTTTTCAAATCGAAGAAGGTCAAGAATAGAAGAATTTGTTGAATCTTCTTCAAAACCTAAAAATTTGGTTGAAAGACTAAGGAGATCTTACTTTGGAAGAATTAGTTCTAGAAGAAGTTCAAGAACTAAGTCTTTAAGAGGATCAGTATCTTCAAGAAATTCCTTTTCAAATACTTCCACAATCAACATTGATTTAAGAAGTGTTAATAATACTACAAAGGTCCCTAGGCCGGTTTATGATCAAACTATCCAAATAGAAGAAGATGAGAAAGATGGCGAATTATTAGGGCAAGAAAGTGGTTATAATATCTCTTCTGATTCTATTAGTTCCCCTACTGCCTCATAAATATGCCCTGATAAGCTAATATTATTATAAATTGTGAAAAATAATTTGTAATTGATAAGGAATCTTTGAGGAAAGAATTCTATTATGAGGAATTCCTTCACCAAAAAACCTAGTTTTTACATAAATATAAGGGTCAAGAAAGGATAAATATTCAAGAAAGATATTATAACTATATGAATCTTTTTCAAACAAATATATCTTTCTTTAAATGGTTTAAAGCATATGCTTAAAACAACCAAATTGAGTATCTTTTCAAAAGAATGAAGATTGTTAGTGTAATAACTAACAAAGCGGAAGAATGGATCACCACCAAAGGAGATAAACTTATTTCAGATCTCCCACCAAAAGTACCATTCCAAATACTAACTACAAATCCTAAGAAGCTAGTAATTGCGTCTCCCTTCAAAACTAAGGAATACAAGGAAGGAGAAGCTACAGCGGCTAAGGACATTACTTCAATCATTGAACAAGACAACTACACCAATAGGTATCTCCAAACTATTGGAACTTATATAATGCCTATTGGAAATTTTGGCATTTCTAAAAATTTTGCAAGCAAAACTTCTGGCATAAAAAAGGTTGAAAACCCTTTATTTAAACCTTATCAAATCCCTCGTAAAAATAAATAACCTTCTCTAGAGACTCAACCTTGACTAAGGTAAACCAAATGATAGAAAAACTAAACCAAAAATTAGGATAGGTATATGTTGATGAATCAGAAACACCTAAGTCTGCCAAATCAATTACGGGAAAATTAGTAACAACCCTTGATAACTATTTTGAAACATCTTCAAAAGAATATCAAGTTAACCCAATCAAACAAGAACCTAGGGAAACCAATTGGAGAGTACCACAAAAGATGTACTACCCAAGAGCTAGTTATCTTGACCTGGTTATAAAGGAAAAACTAAAGATTATTCAGAATTCCTATAACGAGAATAACATCTATGAATGGAATATAGATGGTAAGTCTGAATATGAAATTCTAAATACTCTCTAACAAATGGTGATGGTCTCCACAGCCTACCAATCTAACTATAACTGTGATGATATCGTAGTCTGTCATTACTTAATAGCAAGCTTTACTGAATAGTTAAAAGGATGGTGGGATGATCATCTAATAGAAATAGAGAAAACCTAAATAACAAAAACCATTCGGCATGATAGGAATGGACAAATAATCTAAAGACCTAATAATAGACCAATTCATGATGCTGTAAATACACTGATTTACACCATAGGTAGACACTTTATTGGTGATCTAACTTTTTGGAAAGATAAATTAGCAGAACTCCTTTTCCAACCTTAGATGCAAAACTCTATCTAATTTTAGATGGTATAAAGACATATTCTTCACCCGAATATTTACTAGATCAGATAGCAATCAGTCCTTCTAGAAAGAAAAATTCCTTGTAGGATTCCCTATAACTTTAGGAGACAAAGTCTGAGAAAAAATTAGAAGCCATTATGGTGACCAAATTCCTTATGATCAACTTACTTATGGAGAATTAGTAAGTTATGTTCAAAAGGTAGCCCTCAAAATTTCTCAAGATGATAAAATCCAAAGATAACTTGCTAAAGAAAAAGCATAAAATAGAAGAGAACTTGGAACCTTTTGTGAACAGTTTGGTTTTACCTGCTCAAAATCCTTCAAACCAAAACATAAAAGACATGCTAGGCAACAAGGGTTTGAACTAAAGCCCCAAACTAAACCTAAACATTCTTCAAACAATTGTCAAAGGAGGAAATCCAAATCTAGATATGCTCCACCTCCTTATCAAGCTTAATATATTAGGCATGTGTGTTATAAGTGTAATAAACCTGGGAACATTGTCAAATATTACAAATTGAAAAAAAGGATAGAGCAACTAAATTTAGAAGAAGCTATCTTGAACCAAATAATCAATCTTGTTGTTGAAGACTCCTTGAAATATGAGCAAGAATCTAGGGCCTAAGGAGAGGAAAATCAAGTACAGCAAATGTTTCATCTTCCTAAAGATGACTAAATATCCTTAGAGGACTCGCCCTCTGAGATGAAGGTAAATATGCTTAATATGGAGCAAAACTTTCTTTTTGACATCATTAATGACTATCCTGATAATGATAAGAAACAAGAATATCTCTAAAAACTCAAACAAAATCTAGATAAACCTTCATTTTCAAAAGGCTTTCTACAATTAATTTGTTATAATTTCAAAGATGTTTTAGATAGGTTTAAGTCCTTGGAGAGAAAATCACTTTCCAATTTGTCAAGAAGTCAGAAAGGGTTAACTTGATAAACTGTAAAAGAGACCCAAATAAAATATCTTGCTAAGAAATTTCTTTCAAAAGGATTAAATAGCATTTGCAAAATCCAATTGTTTAAATAAAAATTAAAAATTTAGAAAGGCGGATAAGTCAGTAATGTATGCATTGATTTGCCAAATGCTTTTTGGACTAAGAAGCAACATATGGTACATTTACCATATGAGAAGGATTTTTCTTAAAGAAAAATTCCCACCAAGGCAAGACCAATTCAAATAAGTCATGAACTCCTAGATTGTTGTCAAAAAGAAATAGATGATCTCCTAAGAAAGGGAATCATTAGAAAATCAAAAAGTTATTGGTATTGTGCAACATTCTATCTCAACACTACACTGCAATGGATTCGGTATCCTATACCTAATAAGAAAGATTTACTGAACTATCTTTATTCGGCAAAAATCTTTTCAAAATTTGATATGAAATCTAGATTTCAGCATATTCAAATAAAACTTGAGGATAAATATAAGACAACATTTACGGTACCATTTGATCAGTATGAATGGAACATAATGCCGTTTGGATTAAAAAATGCTCCCTCAAAATTTCAAAGGAATTATGAATGATATTTATAATCCATTTTCCAAATTTATCATTATTTATATTGATAATGCTTTAGTTTATTTTGAAAGTATTGATCAAAATTTCAAACATCTCAATATATTCCTTAACACAAATCAAAGAAATGATTTAGCTGTTTCCAAAATCAAATATTCTCTTTTTCAGACAAAAATTCGATTTCTTGGTCATTATATTTATTAGGGAATTATAACTCCAATTGAAAATTAATTGAATTTGCTGATAAATTTCCTGATTAGTTAATCAAGAAAACTCAATTACAAAGATTTTTGAGTTGTTTGAATTATGTTTCAAGCTTCTTCCCAAATCTTTCAGATCTTATCAAACCATTGCATGATCATCTTAAAAAGAGTCGTCCTCCATGGACTGACATGCACACAAAAATAATTAAGCAAGTCAAAGCTCAAGAGTCTTCCTTGCTTGCATATCTCAAATCCCACTACATTCAAAGTTGTTGAAACTGATGCATCTGATTTAAGATATGATGGAATTCTAAAATAAGTTTTAAATGGCAAAAAATGTATAGTGCATTTGCATTAAAATATTGGAACCCTGCACAGCAAAATTATTCAACTCCCTAAAAGGAGATTTTAGCGATCATCTTGTGTGTTCAAAAGTTCCAATCAGAACTTTTAAATCAAAAATTTCTTATTTGAGTTGATTGTAGTTCAACTAAATTAATTCTTCAAAAAGATGTTCAAAATATTGCATCAAAATAAATTTTCGTTAGATAGTAAGGCATTTTAAGTGTATTTGATTTTGAAATTGAGCACTTAAAAGGATTCTTCAAATTCTCTTCCTAATTTTCTTACCAGAAAATTTTTATAGGAAATAAATCAGCAAAAATGAAGAAGTTAAAGAACATAGATCCACTTGACCCAAATAAGAAAAAACCATTTGCAGAAGAGAAGGCCAAACAAGTTGCCTTATCCTCCAAATGAAAACCCAAATCATCATCTTTCAAACAAATCAAAGATGATGATTTTCAAATAGAGGTCCTCCAAGCCTTGGTAGCCTCATTTCAAAAACCCCTCTAAATAGCAAAAAAATCTTGAGCTAATATAACCGAAGAAGACTAAAAAGCTTAGAAACTTATCCTCAACCAAATTCTTCAAGCAATAGCTAACTAGAGGAATCAAATCATTAAAGCAGGAACTTCTTCCATAGTCATAGTTCTAACAGGTCCAAAACCCCTTAATATAACTACCAAATATGTCAAAAAAATCCAACCACTAAAATCTATTATACACAGAACCCAAATATTGAGCCAATAGTCCTCTAGATCTTATTTTAAAGATCTTCCCCAAAGATTGACATTTTATTTCAAAATCTTTTCTCCATACCAGAGAATTCTACCAATATATTTTAGAAAACTTTGGTTCAATCTTTATTGGACATCACAGGAGCAAAGATGATCCAAATTTGATAACTTATTCAAGTTTCAAAATCAAAAATATTATTACATCAAACGAATAGGGCCTGGAACCATTCAAGATGAAAAAATTCAAAAAACCTTTTAATACAAATCTTATAGGATATTCATATTGGGATTACTAGGAAGCCTGGATGAATACGTTATATTTCTAAAGTAAAAATTTCAAACCTTCTTGGCTAATTTACTTTCTTTATAATGCCAAGTATCAAATTCCCAATTGGTTCGTAAGATGGTAGAACATTTTTAGACCAATTAAAGAAATTTTACCCAAAAATATTAAGGATGGGAAACATTTCGTGATCATTTTGACTCAAAAAGTCATGGAAAGTTCCCTATGCTTTTACAATTTCTTCTCAGAATAAGCCTCCCACGGTGTTATTTATGGGAATATCAACTTGTTCAAAATCCTGAAGGAAATTATCCAATCCTTCAACGTCAAAGTTCTATTAAATGGTAGGCTAAATTCAAATATTATGCCATGTCGGAAGAGTCTCAGATTTTGAAATGATTCAAAAAGTACCCTAAGTTCAATAAGGACCCTAAGAAAGGAACCAATCAATTTCTTCAAACCAAATCACAGTTCATGGCTGCTCTTGCTTCATCTTCAAATCCAAAGGAATGGTCTTCTAAGATAGAAGATATTCGTCTAATGTTAAAATCTAAGGCTGATGTTGAATCTCAAGCCTCAAATAATTCACTCGCAAAGTCTGAAGAATCAAAAGACTATACGCAATCAAATGAAGATGACTATTTTGGGATAAATCTTGATGAAGTTAACTCTAAAGATCTAATTTGAATCATCAGATACAAATACTGGGTCAAATTCAATTGTCAGCACTAGAAGATAACTTCAAATTTTGGTGAAGACAGCATAATTGGATTCCCAACCAACCTTTTCAAATTTTACTCAAATCAACTCATTCGGTGACTAAAGTTGACATCAAATAATTCAGTTTCACAATAGCTCTTTTATTGTACACTCATGGGATATTACTGTAGAAGTCAAATTTTGCCTATAAGTAAGGTGACTCAAATGTTCAGAACCACACCTCAAATAAGCCACAAAACATTATCTACTTAGTGGTTCTTTCCCTTCCCTTAAATTCTTTGTAAGTTTTATGCTTCATTAATAAAATTTTCACAATCCATATATGATTCCTACTTTCATCTCTCATTAGTCTTTTATTTTCTTGCATTTAGGGGAATCTCCAAGGTTCGCTGGTATCAAAATATGATTGAAAATAAGGATAGTAATATAAATTTATAATGTTTAAGGCTTGAACTTTATATTGATCTTTGAATATGAATTTGTTGTTGGCAGATCAATAGTACACATTTAGTAACATAAATTCATAAAGAGGCATAAATCCTAATTAAGCCGTTATAAAAATATTTGGATAGCCTCTATAAAAAAATTTAAAGAGTTTTTTAAAACAAAAAACACAAACAGACCCAAATCCTTTTCTTTATCCCATAATCTTTTTTTAACTTTCATACATATAAAATATTTTATATCAATTTTATACCTATAAAATACTAATTATCATATTTTATCCTTAACTAGTATCCATATCAAGATTATTTTGCACAATTTCATTCTTTTAGAAACGATATTAGACATTATTTCAACAAAATTAGCACAAAATATTTCATAATGGCAAAAAATTTTCACATAAACAAAAAGAAAATACCCTCAATCAAATTATGCTATGAAATATTCATTATATACTTTCGCTTCATGAAAGAGAGTATATAATCGAAAGCTGGAAATTTGAGTCGGGTGCATAAATCATAATTATATCGAAACGAAATTCCATAATGCTGTCTTCGCAGGATAAAATCATGTTTATCCAAGGCTAGCCAAAACCAAAAATATTTGCGAAATTCAATAAAAACATTGCCAAAACTGAAGAACATAACTATCATCTAGTTGCTAAGATGGCTAATTAAATCAATCCTCTTCGTCAATGACCTTGGTGCCCAAACCTTTCAATCCTTCTGGAGGGATCTCAGCAACAGTGACTAACGAATAAAACTCCTCCTTTGCATCTTCCTCGTCGTTCCTTTTCCGTGCTATGCGGACGCGGATCCTCCTTGGGACACTCCGGATTCCACGGCTCCAGACATACTTGTTAAGCTTGACATCCACTCTCACATCAGTTGTTCCCATTGCCTTTTGGGCAAACTTCCTAATTTCCTTAATAGCTTTTGGAGCCTTCTTCTTGAAGGTGCTGCATTAAAAACAACCATATGAAACAATTTCCGGTAATGATGCTAAAAATCAAAGGTTATTTAAAAAAAGCCAACCCTTTAGATAGAGAACAAATTTTAATCAATGACTTTAATTCAAACCAGAAAGCACTCCTTCTTTAGCACTGGAGATACAAAGATAAACTGCAGATACTAAAGTACTTTGAAATGGTTTCGAGTATTAAATAAGTACTAAATTATCAATAATCTCCCGGAAGCAAATTAAAATGATTACTAATGTTAAGCAAATCATTATTATGATTTGCCACAGAATATGGCTTCACTTTGCACAACAAATAAACTATCTTATAATTTATTGACCTAATTAATAAATTAAAAGCTAACTTTTAAAGATGTTTCACGTACCAACTTATTGAAACAAATAAATTCTAATTTAATAAGTTATCTTAAATATTTATAACTCTAAATTTTTTTCCAAATCTATTTTTATTTTTTTATTAACTTAATATGAATTATTTATATATCTATTTCCATTAATATATCTTTTTATATTTCACGCATCAACTTATTGAAAAAAAAATAAATTCTAATTTAATAAATCATCTTAAATAGCTCATAATTCTAAGTTTTTTCCAAGTCTATCCTTATTTTTTTTATTAATTTACAACTCATGTCCTTCATTAATATAAATTATTTTAATTTATATATCTATTTTTATTAATATATCTTTTTATGATATTTTATAATTTCAACCAATTCAACAATTAATTTTACAAAACACTTTTTACACAATCAACTAATTTATTAATTATAAGTTATCAATTATTATTTATCAACTATTAGTTAATGGTAATTTACACGAAATAGAGCCCATGCCCCACCGTACTCATACAGCTTGTAAACATTTTCACAGAAAGCATAACATATATTTGCTCCTTCTAAAGCCTTGAAGCAGAGCTAGAAACTAAATACGTACATGATCGTGGGTCCCTTCCCACAAATTTTTGCGAGATGTTGTGTATGTTTTTCTCTATTGACCATGGTGGTGAACACCCACACAAGCAGAACTGCTTCCCAAACAACTCAATTTTCATATAAAAATTAACCTTAGTCCATTGAACATATGTTTGATGGAGATCCGGACCTGAACTTATGATGGCTCAATTGTATGGCTTTTATTGTCTCAAACTGAACTTATCTACTAAAGCCATGAAAACCAATATAGCTTTTATTGTAGTTGCACATGGAACTGCCTCACACTGAGCTTGCAGAGGGATGTGGAGGCCTTCATAATTGGAGCTCATTCTGAGGTAATTGCATATGGAACTAGTATTTTGTATTTGCACAGTCGTAGAATTATACTAAATGCTTTTGGATAATCAACTTTAAAAATTTAACTTTAGATGAAAATTAGTTGTTTGGAATAAGGCAGCCCACATCAATGGACTATATCAAAGGCCAACTTCTGCTTGGAAAGAAGCAACATTTTGCTGCTTGTGTCCAGCAGACATTTGGGTCACAGTAAACCTATTTTGTATCTTATCTTATACTTTTAACCTTACTTTTTATGGTTTGTTGATACATATTAATACATTTTATATCTATTCACTGACTTGATGATATAATAAATATTTCTAATGAGTCAATGCAACACATCACGAAAGAAATTCATATAGGAACTTTCAACAAGCATATCCAAACCCAATTAAGTATTCTCAAAGTGATTTTTTTTTTCCAAAATTCATTCTCATTAATTCTCATTAGAAAAGTTCCAATACTTCACCCAAATATAGCCTCAAACCAAAAAAAAACAATTGCATCAATAATACATTTTGAGGCTACCCGGGTAGAATAATTAAGCAGCAATTAATATACCACATGGCGGTTGGCAAAACCATTACATAAGACTTTTCCGCTGTACTATTAGAGTATTATCAAACCAAATAATTAAACATAAAAAAAATTATTTGGTCAATTAAAGATCCAGCAAACTTCAAGGTTGGCAAAGCCATTACATAAGATCTTTCCATTGTATTATTATAGTGTTATCAAACGAAATAGTTAAACATAAAAATTATTTGGTTAATTAAAGATCCCGCAAACTTCAAGACACTGAATCAGAGACTGATTGTCAAACCAGCTAATCAAAGAGCCAAAACTATTCGGTACAATCTTCTATACAACAGCTGAGCATATAAGCAACTCATCATCTAAGATTTCATTTTTCGTTTGTATCTCTCATTTTTGAGTCTTGTTATTTTCTGCATAGTTTCAAGTTCAAAGAAAGACTTCAAAAGCAAATTATCCCTAATTATTTTCAATCCGAATCAAGTCTAAATTCTTATCGATTGAAAATCGTAAAAGCACGGATAGATATATAAGACCAAGTTATATTACCATCCATGTAAGCGTTTATGGAGATTGACGCTGTACTCTCTGGTGACCACCTCCTCCTTTCTACCTTTGGCCGACTTGTCCACCATTTTTGCACCTTCACTGCTCCAATACTTCGCCAATCTCGAAACCCTAACTGCGCTCGTTTTTCATATAGTGTACATGGGTTGAAAAATGCACTTGGTTTTGAGTTAAAATTACGGTCATGCCATTCACTTCAACATTGTTTGGATCGGGCCAAATGGGTGTTGGTAATTTTCCAAATTGGGCTTCTCATATTGGACTGAGTTGTTGCATTAAATTGAATGCTTTAAGATCATTTTTCCTTCATTATTGTAATCAGTGATAATACTGAAGGCTTAAAATTTTCTTTTGATATTCAATTTGAGCGACTTTAATTCCCTTAAAAAATAAATAATTTATTTTCGTCTTTCTGAAAATCAAACCAGTCTGATATTAGTCTCCGTCAAATTTCAAACGGATGGAGAACGAAGGTCCACTATGACAAATTTTTTAGTCACTTTTCTTAAGAAATAGAGCGCGTGACAATGGAGGATTGGATTCGATGTCTCAAAGCATATCATGCCTTCAAAACAATCCTCGAACCCTAATCTGCTAAGAATTTGAATTGCATGTGCTGGACAACAGGTTTCTTGAAATAATTAATATTTTCATTTTACTTTTTTATTATTTATTTATTAATATTTTTATTTTATTATCTTATTATTAATATTTAGTATTATTATTTTATTAATATTTACAGTATAATTATTTACTATTATTTAATAAATTCTCATATTTATGAATTAATTGTTATTCATTAATATTATTATTTTTATTATCATTACTATTATTAATTATTATCTGATTTTTTATTTTTTTTCCTTATTTATTTTTATAATAATAATTTATTAGTAATATTTTTTATTATCAAAGATAATAAATCCAAAACTCATAATGAAGGAACTAGATTCTCTTAAATATTAGAAAAATCATCATCATCTTATTTAGGATAATTTCATTAAGAGAAAATAAAAAAATAATAAAATTTTAATTAAATACATAAATAAAAATTTCCTTTTTCTATTTTCTTGATTATTTCAAACTAAATGCCCCTTAAAAATTTACAACTTTTTTATTAACTTTTTCATGAAAGTGATGTAAAATTTATATAATTAATAATAAATGTTATGTAGAAGTTACAACTTTTTTTAATAAATTTTTTTTTTCTAAATTCACAATGAAATAAATACCCTTTGTTTACATTGCTTAATTTGTTGCTTAGAGCTTGATTAATATAGTAATGAAATAATTGATTATACATAATCTATTTTATATTTAGTAACATCAATTAATAATTGATTATAGGTAATGTGTTTTTGTTTAGATGATATATAAAATAATTATTTTTAATATTTAATTACAAAAAATAATAATAAAATACATATGATATGTGAAAATTATTAATTTTTTAATCCTTTTATATTTAATTCCACATAATATATATATATATATATATATATATATATATATATATATATATATATATATATATATATATTATGTGGAATTCGGCTGAGAATAGGTAACATTTATAGCAATACATGAAGTTAAACTAGGTCAAATTTTCAATTTTTAATCAAAACCCTTGTATTTATTTTGTAACATACAAACCGGGACGAAAGGAAAAAAACGCTGAGGGTAGATTAATTTAGTTACGAACAGCGTACCAAAAAGCAAACATCGATACTTGAATCCAATGTTGCCGCCAGCAAAATCCATATTTATTAAATGAAAATTCTAATATGAAAATAAGGCTGAAAGTATATTTCCTATCCTCCACATGAGCGATCTATTTGAAATTTCACAGGAAAGAGGCCAATTTTGAACTGATTTAATTTTTCGAAGTGTGAAAATAAATTTTTTATTTTAGAGGGGCCAAATTTCCTTAAATTAAATATTGAGTGATGAATTTTATATTTAAGCTGATATTAGAAAAATGCAGATGCAACATTTTTACACTTAAGTCCCAGGGCTTTGCATAATAAATTTAAACTCTAATATACTAAGAAATTATATATTTTATTTTTCTGCGCTCATATGATGTGCAAATCTGACACACATAAATTATTCAAAAAGGCGACTATTTGGATTTAAATTATGCAAAATTTATATTTCACCAAAAAATTATATAAAATTTATTAACAAATTAATGAGCTTACCTCAAACAAAACTTTAGCCACTTTAATAGTTCATTACGTTTATAATTTTATTAAAAAAAATGATCACATATCATCTGCGAATCAACTAACTTAAGTCCTTCTTTTAATGGTGAGGAATTTAGATATAATGTTAGTAAACATATAAAAAAAATGTTTGGTTCACTAGTAAGAGTTATATTTTCTACCCATTTAAAATATGTGGTATTGATATCTACTCTTATAATTTTTATTAAAATTATAATTTTTTATATGAAATTTTATAATTTGGCCATAGAAATGTAAAAAAATTTCAAAAAAAATTATTTCAGTTTTTTTATATTTATTACACATAAAATACTTATTCATTAAAACATTTTATAAAAATATATATACAACATTTTATATAAAAAATAAAAAATTTTATAACTTCTATGTTAAACTTTTGTAATAATTTATAACTTTTTTTTTTCTCGAGGGAGGCGACGTCGCAGCAAGTCCCACGCACCCAGGTCGAGTTGTTAGCGACAATCAAACAAAGGTCATGGCAACATTTGTATAAGATTATGAATGTTTACTCCTTCGTTTCAATGAAAAAAATTATGATATTAATTTAAGCACAGAATGTAAAATACCTCTTTTAATTTTAGAATGGTTAGATATTACTCTTTTTTATTTTAAAAATTTAAAAATCATTCTACTTAAATTATATAAAATTTAAAATTAATACTCATCATCAATTTATTTTACCATTTTATCAAATTATATAATTTTTTAATAATATTTTCAAACAAGAATTGTAATATTATAGTGTTTTAGTTTATCTTATTATTTTTTTAAATGATTTATCTGTTACATAATTAATAAAAATTAAATTAGATATATAAAATTTTAATTAAATAATAAAAAATTGATTGAAAAATTATATGTTAAAAATGGAAAAATATACCAATATACTGTAATATTGTGATTGTTGTTAAAAAGTTTATAAAAAATATATAATTTAATAAAATAATTAATTAAGTTAACAATGGATGTTAAATTCAAATTTTATAAAATTTATGAAGGTGATTTCCAAATTTTTAAAGTAAGGAGGTAAAATTCAACTATCCCAAAATTAAAGCAGTACTTTACATTTTTTCTTAATTTTATAGTTTCAAAATAGTAGAAATTATTACTATATTAATTAAAATGATAAAAATATTAATTTAATAAGTATATTTATTGTGAAGATGAATAATTTCATTTATTTTTTGTATATTTTATGTAAAAAATTTTATTTTATTGTATATATATAAAGAGGTATTATGTGCATTTATATTTTGTGATTAAGAAAAATAATACTTATAGTTATGATAGCAAAAAAAATAATTTTCTCTTTAATAAAGAGGAAAATATCTTCTATCAAACTCTTCATATTTAATATTAAATATATAAATTATTTTTTTATTTTTTTATTTTATAATTATATTCTTACAAAAAATATTTTTATTAAAATAAATAAACTCTCATGAGTCAAATTAAGTTAAATATTTTAAATAATATTTTTATTAAAATTATTTAAATATTTTTATTATTTTATTATCATTAAATTAATTATATTATTTTTTATCTAAATAAAAAAGTGAACATTATTAACTACCACTTATATCGTGGAGGTTAGCAATACCTTAATTTTGTTTGATAATTAACTTATTCAATTAACTGTTAACTAATTTAATTAATTATTAGTTAATAACTAATTGTATTAATTAATTTGACTAACTGATGATATTAGCTATTTAAGTAAAAATATTTAGTAAAATTAGTTATTTCTTATTAGTTGTTTATATATAAAATAACATATAAGAATACATATATTTTATAATTTATTTAAATATTTTTTTACTTTAATAATATTTTAGATTTATTATATGATTTATGTTTAAGAAATATAATAATTTATTTTCAAATAATTTTTTAAGTCATACTTGCTTAAAAATATGATAAATTTAAAATATAATTAAAAATTTATTATATTTCTTAAATTATTATATTTCATAAATATTTTATAAAAATTAATAATAATTATTTAATAATTTTTAATAAGGATATAAATAAAAATATGTATATTATTTAAGGATAATTTTATATTTTTACAAATTCATTATTAATAAGTTAATTGAAAACGTTAAATTTATCAACTTTTTCAAATTAGCTGATTGAAAGACAATCAGCTAATTGAATAAGCTTAAATTATTATATTTTTAAAAAATAAATTATTATATTTCATAAATATTTTATAAAAATTAATAATTATTATTTAATAAATTTATTTAATCTTTTTTAATAAGAATATAAATGAAAATATGAGTATTATTTAAGGATAATTTTATATTTTTACAAATTTATTATCAATAAGTAAACTGAAAACGTTAGGTTTATTAACTTTTTCAAATTAGGTAATTAAATAAGTTGTTTGTCAAACAGTTAAATTAACTGATTAACTTGATCAAACAGCTAAATACTATTAAATTAACTAAAAATTCATCAAAAAGTACTTTACTAAACACTCTCATTATATAATAAATATTCATCCTTAACATGTATGTACATTAGCCTGAGACTTATTTGCAAAGAGAAATTTGAGAATTGCACTGCATTACATTTTATATTCAAGGATAGAGTGTCATTCATTATTTGTGATACATTTTTAGGCGTAGCACAATATTGAAACCCTAAATCCTGACCGATTATTTCGCAAAACAAATTGGGCTGGGTTCTTCCAGTGGGCCGCATAATCTCCCAGTTGGCCCAAATTGAATAAACTCGAGAGAGATCCCTCTCTCTTCCAAATTCCCCGCGACCTTTATCTCGCCGGTCTCCATTTCTGCTGATTCTTCTTCATTCTTTAACTGTGTGTCAGAAGAAATTCGGAAGAAGCTACTGAGTAAAAATTGAGACATGGTAAGTTTCCTTGCAACTGATCTCGCTCCAAAATATAATTTTTTTTTTGCAAAACAGATAAACCAACTTGAAGCTTAATTAATTAGAATTCAAATTTTCTGTTCCCGTTAGCTTGCATTTTATTGTATGTGATATGTTGGGTTTTATCATGTAATTAGTCGAGCAGGAAAGAAACTGTTCTCGACCTTGCCAAGTTTGTGGACAAAGGTGTTCAAGTCAAGCTTACTGGCGGAAGACAAGGTAGGAACCCAACTTCTTTTTATAACTATGATTCGCAAAAATTTTTTAGCTGTAGTTACTGGGTTTTGAAGACTCTATGGCATTATGGATAGAGCTAGAGATAAAAGGTAGGTGATTTTTTTCACTTAATGCTAAATAGACTATGGAAAGCATAAGCCTTTGTAAATTTTAGGTATCAACTACTGATGCAACTTCCATCAGTTCAACCAATGGTATCAAATTGGGGGAAAAAAAACCCGTTGAGTAATTGAACTGTTCCACACTTCAGAAGCTTTGTAATGCAAATCTTGTGCGATTTAGGTCTTTTAATGCTGAAGGGACCTAATGCCCATTAGTGTTGTTTGGTAACTTTGTTTTTCAGCAAGTGTTTTTCATCAGGTTTTGGACTTTTCTTGTTCTTTATGGGATGAAATGTTTGTAAATCAACTTCAATTACCTGTTAAAGGAAAATGATGATGATATTTGTTGAATGAGATCTATTGTATGCACAATACTGCATGTATTTTTGTACTTTCTTTTTTAGTGTAGCTTAATAATTAGGCTCTTGAAGAATGGATGTAATTCTTGGTTGTATACTTGAATAGAGGTATTAAAAATTTTTAGCAATTATAGTTCTCACTTCATATCAATTTTATCACTGTGTGAACTGATTTTGCTTCTGAAAATTTTGGCATAGGGATGAAATTGATACATATTTATATGACAAGTTCCCAATTGATAAACTGAAACATTCCAAGGGCTCTAGTGAGATTGAGTGCATTTTTCATAACCCAAAATGTTAGTGAAATCTTGTCCAATTTCACATCATATTTCAATTTGTTGGTTGCAGTGACAGGGACTCTGAAAGGATATGATCAGTTACTTAATCTTGTCCTGGATGAAGCTGTGGAGTTTCTAAGAGGTAAATAGTAGCAGCAGGCAGCAACTGTTTTTCATTTTAGCAATCTAATGCATATATTATCAGTCATATTACATTGAGTGGTTCTTACTTTTTATGTCCATGACTCAACAAATGCAACTTTAGCATCTGTCTCACAAGATTTTGGTACAACCTGCTACATGCTTAATGGAGTTTGAGGCCCTTTTTCTTTGTGTGCGTGGTAGAGCAGATGGAAGGGTGGGAAAGGGAGCAGAGGGCATAGGGAATACAGTGAATTCAATTCAATTCTGTTAATTCACTACTGATGAAGTGAGTTAGGTTCAGAAATAGTCTTCTTGGTCATGAAGCTCCTGGATTAGATAAATGCGTGAGATCTGTTGCAGATTTTAAATTGAAAAACAATGGACAATTCTTTGGGTATTATACAAATTATCAAATTAAGAAAAGCGGATTTCTTTCCACACAAAAAAGGGAAAGGGATTTCTTCCAACTCACTACACTGAAGGGATAAACAAATAAAAGCATGTGAAACCAAAGTTTTTACATTTTTTAACATCATTCAACTGCTTAATTGATAAAAAAAAAATTGAAAAAGTAGGGACACTTTAAAACAAGCTTGTCCATTGTGGACACAACTACGATTACAGCTCTCTGCCATGTAATGAACAGCTGAACAGGTAGTAATCTTAAAGAATAAAAAGATATAATTTAGAATCTAATGTTTAATACTTCTTATATACCTTGTTTCTATATTTAAACACATAGCAAAAAATTCAGTTCAAGTTTTCATACAATTCTTGATGTTTTCATACTTATTTTACATAAATTCATGCATAAATTTGTGACCCCCCTCTTTAAGCTTTGATGTGTCCTGTGTCATTGTGATGTCTATGTAATGCCCCTTGATTGTGTTAGTGTACATTCTTTATATCAAAATCCTCCTTATTTAATTCAAGGGAGGTTACCATGTTATATAGTGTTCATTACGTCCATTTTCCATGTTAAGGAAAAAAATTGTATGAGATTAACATTCTTACCTCAGCATTACCTGATTGGAAAGTCACCAACAAAACTTAAATTTGCACTGTTGCCATCAACCGACAATTGTATGACTAACTGGCTATAGATGTGAAAAGAGCTGAGTGCTAATGAGATCTTTAGTTAGTGAGTTGGTTTGAATTTTTTAATAGAATTATATTCTCTTGGACATAAGCTATGCCTTTCATATGATATATTATGAGATCAAGCATTTCTTTTCAATTTGGTATTGACTATAGAATACCATGTGCATTATTAGTCCAACATATGGGGGGAAAAATAAACCTAAAAAGGCTATCAATATGAGAATAACTGAACAACTAATTCAGGTTGTATCAATTTAGTCCCTCAAACAATCTAAATATCAATTTCATCCTCTAGTCATTCGAATCATCCAATGACATACATTTTAGCATGCTTCTAGGATGACTAACAATGATGTTGGGGTCATGTAAAAAAAGAGTTGTCATGACAGCATCTCTGAGTCATCTCAACTCCCAATGGTAATCTAACAAAAGGATTCGGCTGGGTAAATTTTAGTGAGTGGAGAGAAAAATTAATATTAAAATTATTTGAGGGACTACATTGATATAACTTGATTAAGTGAGGGATGGAAATGGTGTTTAGTTTATAATTTTTGTTTGCATGAGTAAGATCATTCTCAGTTCCTCTAGTTAGTGGACTATCTTTACACATATGATTGCAGTTTGCAGTGCTCCTTTGCAAGGACTTGGACCCTAATTTCTCTTAATAGAAAAAGTCCAAGAATTTAAAATAAGGAAACTTCTTTACTTATTCTTGAAACTATGCATTTCATAACCAAAGTGCATGCTTTTGTGTTGCAGATCCTGATGATCCACTAAAAACTACTGATCAGACCAGGCGTCTTGGCTTAATTGTAGGTTTCCTTCTATGCCTTCTCAATTTTTTTGTTCAATTAACATGATTACCATCATATGAGCATGAAATAAAAATAACTCCTTTGGTTCATAAATGTGTGCTTATTTATGCTTAAATTTGTGTAAAGTCATCCATCAAATAATAGATGGGCCATGTGTCAAAATTCCAAAGGCTAGCTTTAGACAGAATAGAGGGAAAAGGTTTCATTGTATATGAAGCATTATTCTTCGGAAAAGGCTTCATTATATATGAAGCATTATTTTTCTTTCCTTTTTTTTTTTTGGGGGGGGGGGGTGTAAGCTATGATATGATAGATCTTAAAATACTGTTTCATTTTGTTTAATCCACTAAGTTTTTGGCCTTGGCCGGTTCATTAATCTTGATGTAATTGGCGCAGTGTACTCTCATGATAAAATTCCCAAATCTAAACCCTTGTTTTGCTGCTCAATTATGAGAAGATCGACAACAACAACAAAACCTTATCCTACTAAGTGAGGTCGAATACATGGATCGCGCGACGTTAATGGGTTCTATCAAAAACCAAAATTTTCTGTGATATTATTCACCAAGAGATCCCTTTTTATAACTTCTTCTAATGTCCTTTTTGACCTTCCTCTACACTTTTTCATAGAACTAAAAACAATGTGATCAACTCTTCTCACTGGTGCCTCTAATGGCCTTCTTTGCACATAACCAAACCACCTTAACCGATTTTTTATCATCTTCTTCTCAATAGGTGTCACGTCAATATGTCTTCGTATGCAGTCATTTCGTATCTTGTCCTTTCTTGTATAACCACACATCCATCTTAACATTCTCATTTCTGCTACCCTTATTTTTTGTTCTTGTTGTCTCTTTAGAGCCTAACATTCACTACCATATAACATAGTTGGTCGTATAGCAATCCAACAAAACTTCCCTTTAAGTTTAGTAGGTACTTTACGGTCATAAATCATTTCAGATGCCTTTCTCCATTTTAACAATCTAACTTGTATCCTGTGTGTGATATCTCCGTCAATTTTTCCATCGCTTTGTAAAAAAGATCCCAAGTACTTAAATTTAGATATTTGCGGTATGATATGCTCTCTAATTCTTATCTCCAATTCATTTCTATCTTGTTTCTTGCTAAATTAGCAATGCATATACTCCATCTTACTCCTACTCAAACGAAAACCCTTTGATTCCAAAGCCTGTCTCCAAAGCTCCAATTTATAGTTAACATCTTCCCGCGATTCTTCAATTAAGACTATATCTTCCACAAATAGCATATATTTAGGGATAATCTCCTGTATATCCCTGGTAATAACATCTAAGACTAGATTAAATAAGTAAGGACTCAAGGCTGAACCTTGACGTAAACCTATCCTTGTAGTAAAGTCATTTGTCTCTCCTCCAGGAGTCCTCACACTTGTAGTTACTCTATCATACATGTCCTGTATAGCCTGGATATATGCGACACGAACACTTTTTTTCTCCAAAGCCTTCCACAACACTTCTCTTGAAACCCGATCATAAGCTTTTTCTATATCAATAAAAACCATATGTAAGTCTCTTTCTTTACTTCGATACCTTTCCATTAGCCCTCGTAGAAGATAAATAACCTCTATTGTAGATTTTTTTTGCATAAATCCAAATTGGTTCTCTGCAATCTTAGTCTCGTCTCTTAATCTGTGTTCAATCACTTTTTTCCATAACTTCATTGTATGACTCATAAGTTTTATCCCTCGATAATTTGCACAATTCTGGATATCTCCCTTGTTCTTGTATATAGGCACTAAAATACTCCTTCTCCACTCATTCGGCATTTTCTTTGACCTCAAAATCTCATTAACTAACTTGGTGAGCCAAAAGATACCTTACTTTCCTAAATATTTCCAAATTCAATAGGAATACCATCCAGACCAACGGTTTTACCATTATCCATCCTCTCAAGAGCATCTTTTACCTCCCCAACTCGAATCCTGCGATAATAAGTCAAATTTTATTCATCCTCTTGGATTTCTAACCTTTCCATATCCCTAGTCAATCCGTGCTCATCATTGAAAAGTTTATAAAAGTACTTTTTCCATCTCTCTTTAATATTTTCATCTGTTAGTAGAACTTGTCCTTCTTCATCCTTAATGCACCTTACTTGATCCAAGTTTCTTGATTTTCTTTCCCTATTTTTGGCAAGCTTGTAAATCTTTCGTTTTCCATTCTTTGTTCCTAGATCTCGGTAAAACTCCTCAAAAGCCTTAGATCGTGCCTCGCTTACTGCCTTTTTGATCTCCTTCCTAACCGTTCGATACCTTTTTCAATTTTCAGCATTATCGCACACATGCAAGGCCTTAAAACATTTTCTTTTGATTTTGACCTTTTCCTACACACTTTCATTCTACCATCAAGATTCTTTATCTCTTGGTCCAAAATCTTTTGATTCACTTAAAACTGTCTTAACAACCATCCCAACCCTCTTAGCTATCGCATCCCAAATAAGGGTGGCACTTCCTTGTGCTTCCCAATTACTTTTCTCTAATAATATTCTCTTAAAAATTATTTGTTTTTCATCCTTGAGTTGCCACCACTTAATCCTTAGATTGATAACTTGTTGTCTCTTCTTGTTACGGGTTTTAAAAAGGGCATCTATGACTAAGACCCTATGCTGTGTAGTAAGGCTCTCCCTCGGAATCACTTTGCAATTCTTACATATTCTTTTATTTGAGCTCCTTACCAAAAAGAAATCGATTTGTGACCTTGATGTTCCACTTTTGTACGTGATTAGATGCTCCTCTTGTTTTTTAAAATAAGTGTTCGCAATCTTAAAATCATACGCCATCAAAAAATCAAGAATGGATTGCCCCTCCTCATTTAGTGTTCTATAACCAAAACCTCCATGCACTCCCGAAAAGCTCCATAACCAAAACCTCCATGCACTCCTGAAAATTGCCTTACCTCACTACCAACATGTCCATTTAAATCTCCTCCAATGAAAATCTTTTCTTCTTGTGAAAAACCTTGAATTAATCTTTCTAAGTCTTCACAAAACTTCTCCTTCAAATGTGCTTCCGATCCTACTTGTGGTGCATAGGCACTAATAATATTAACAGTCTCCTGTGCAACTATTAGTCTTAAAGATAGGATCCTATCCCCCGTCCTTTTTACATCCACCACATTCTTTTTCCAAATCTTATCTACAATAATACCAACTCCATTCTTTCCTCTAAACCTCTCTATGTACCATAGTTTAAAACCTGTAGTGTTAAGCTCCTTAGCTCTTTCTCCAACCCATTTAGTTTCTTGAAAACACATGATGTTAATCCTTCTTCAAATCATGGTGTCCACAACCTTCAAAGATTTACCTGTTAGCGTGCCGATATTCCAAGTACCAAACCTAATTATGTTCTTGTGGATTAGCTTCTTTACTAACATCCGTTTAGAAAAATGTGAGGACCCTTGCTCATTTAACACTGCATCCGGGTGCCGATGCAGCGGCTCTAGCTTATTTGACACTGCACTCGAGCCATATAGCGCGTTACTTCCGGGTAACGACCTAATATTAGCATCAATAAATTGTCATGTGTAATCCATATATGAGATTTCGACAAAGTTTTTTACGTTGGCTGTCAAAGGCCTAACACAACCACTAGGGAGATATGCCCCCACTCGGGTTACAGGCTGATGTTACCCAACTTGGCCAAAATAAGTATATATATATATATGTAACCAGAGAAAGAGAAAGAGAGAGAGAGAGAGAAAGAGAATATCTGATCCATCATACTTCTCTCTGCACATTATCTGTGCAGAGGAACTTGGCAGGATCAACATACCTAGAGTTTTAACCAAATGTAAATAAATAGAAAGGAGAAAATCGCATGCCACCAGTTTTATTTTTATACTTAACAGATTCCCTTTCAACTTCCATAACCTCTTCGTGCTTCACAGTGTTGATGTTGCTCAAATTTGAAAAATTCCTGCACTTCGGCTGGGATGGATCTCGGGCCTCACTCCCAATAATTTTAATGTGTACTTTTGTTAAAGCTTGAGCCTAGCAACTTGGACTGTAAAATCATGCTACATAGAAATCCTGCAGTTTTTAAGTTCTTTTCTCCAGGTTTCTTAAGTAGTTGATAGTAGAACCTCATTCATTGATTTTTCATCTTAAAATAAAATATCAATGAACTTAACCAATTTAGAGTTGTATTTTGTAAGTATAGGGTGCAAAACCTGTGCAGCACCCTTCGCTCTCCAATTTCTATATATTTGTAATTTTTTAGTATGGCTTCGGCCTATCTTAGGATCCATTTGTTGCCCAAAGACAACAGAAAATTTACAGCTGTTTTAGGTGTCCTTTCCTTGTCAGTAGAAGTGCTATTTGAGTATAAAAGCAGTTACGAGGTGTTTCTGATGTTTGGTATATAAGGACAGTTTCCTGCTTTCTCAAGAGTTCCAAGTTTGAAATTCCATAATATATAATTTGTGCTATTTGCATATGCCTCTAGTAAAATAATTGATTGTCAAAGCCTTCCCTTCGAATGCTGGAATTATTCAACCTGATGAAAGTTGCTTTCACTCATTCTTCAATGATTCTTTTCTCGCTTCCAATCATATGGCTTGCATTTTGCAGTTTAGCTGTGGGAATACTAGTGACTAGTGAATAATATGTTTCTCCGGTGACTTAACCAATATCGTTTAACGCAGGTGTGTAGGGGAACTGCTGTCATGCTTGTGTCCCCAACCGATGGCACAGATGAGATTGCCAACCCCTTTTTACAGCCAGACGGAGCCTAGTTTTGAATTATATTTACATAAAACAACTGACATGTAGCTGCATGCTGATCAAGCCTCACGTTGCTTAGTTTGGACTTTTAATGTGGAGATTCTGATTAGCATATAGTCTATTTTATGTACTTGGAGTAATTTTTTTAGTACATTAAATGAATAGATTGTTGCTTCTTTTATGTTGTGGGTTTACCTTGATTTCTCTGACATGAAGTCAGCTTATACAAGGAAGCTATGTGATTCTTTGGGATTTATAGTTTTTGCATGGCATTTGGATGTCTAACAAATCTTCCACATTGTTAGAACACGTGCATGTTTGGGTACCTTAGTTACCCGAATGGGATTACATAGAGGCAGAGGCAACAAACCTTGCTTCTATTCGGCTGGGATTCTGGACTATAAAATCCTTATGGAACTATGCCATCGCTGAAGCAATTTAAGTATTTTCTCCCTTGTTTTGTGAACTTGACCTGTGAAAGCCTGTCATTGCAACCAAATAAGTTGTGCAAAAACCAGGATAGAAAAATAGTTGATTATTAGCAAGCAATTTTAGCGAGCAAGTACTTGTCTGGTATAGCAACTAGAGATAATTAATTAACAATTGATTTTGAAATAATTTATTATGTATAATATATTTTATGTTTGGCAACATCTCCTTGATAATTGATTACACATAATATATTCTTGCTTGGATGAAGCAAGGAAATTAGCTTTTAGTATTGACATAGCTTTTCAATCTATGCGATTCATAGATATCTATTTATTTTCTTTCTAACATAAATATAAGGATGACAAATATATAAGAGAGAATTTATAAAAGCATTAAAATCTAATTTATTATGTTTATTTTGTAATTATATATTTGAATTTATAAATAACAAATTTTTTAAATGTAATATGAGTTAAAAAATATGATATATAATTAAGTAATTTGATTAAATTAAATTTTTAACTTAATATTTTTATAATAAAAAATTTGTGTTAAATTCTTATTATTCAATAATATTCATGTTTAATTTGTAATTAATAATGATGAACAGGAAAACATATAAATAGATAAAAGGAATAAAAATAATGTGTGAATGGTAAGAAAATCATATTTAATTTAAAATATAGTACTTAAAATTGATATAAAGAAAATATTGATAAAATTTAAAAAAATAAATTTTAATTTAATTTAATAATATTTTTATTAAAAAGTAAAATTTTTAATTATATAATTTGATTAGTATTTTCCAAATTAAAAATTTTAAGTTGTTTAAAATTTTTTATAATAAAATTATATATTTACACACACACTATTTAGTAATATCAGTGTCAAAGGTGTAAATAATGGAAATGAACATGGGAAAAAAAATAAAAATATGCAATGTAATAAATAAAAAGAAAATATATAATGGGTAAGTTGTAAAGTGATATAAAAGTTAAGAATAAAATAATTTATTAAGTAATTAAAATAAATTAAATCTTCAACTTATTTAAATAAAAAGAACAAAGGAATATATCATGTTGTATCTACAGTTCTTAATTATATTAGCATATGAACTATAAATAACATGAATGATATTAATAAAAAAAAAAAAAAGAACAAGATGCAATGAAACAAATAAGACAAAAGATAATGTGACTCCAATATTAAGTAATATAAGAGTTAAAAATACTAGTATTTGTTTGGAAAAAATAATAAATCATTATTTCAAAAAAATTGAATAACAGTTATATTGGTTTGAAGCAAAAAATTGGAATGTAATTATTGATATATTTATGTCTTTTAAAACAAAAAATTGTAACTTTTACACACGAAACTTTGTTTTTTTTTTCAAAATTTAATAATTATGTCCCTTGGATGGAAAACTTTGTATCTTTCCAAATTCAAGAGTTATATTTATTTTATATCTATTGAATTAAACTTTTTAATCTCCATAAATGTTTTAAAACTTTTGTCTTTTAATTAATATATTTTTATGAGACATATTATCAAAGCATTCTTCTTATTTATTTATTTATATTTTTATCTTAAATACTTGTAGCCATTATAAAACTATTTTATAAAGAAATATAAAGAAAATTTTCAATTTTGCTTGTTGCAATTTTTCAATTTCTATTTTATCTAAGGAGGTCAATTCACATTTAATTTTTTCAAAACAAACTTGATTCAAGTAGGGGTGAATATTTCTTTAAAAAAAGTATTGTACTTCATGCCTCTGAAATTTTGTCTTCTATTACACAATTTTCCTCTAACAAAAAATATATATGTAGTTAATTAAATTAATTACATCAAATATTTAATTTATTTAAATATTTTTATAATAAAACATAAAATACATTATGTTTTATCTACATTATTTAGTGATATTAACATGAAGAATTCCTTAACAATATAAATTATTTTACACTATTAATGAAAAAAAGAAAATTCATTAAAAAATAATAACAATTAAAAATTTTTAATAGTAGTAAAAGAGTTTTAATAATTTTTTTATTATTATGATATCACATTAGTGAGTGATAATATAATGCTAATTTACACTCACAATAAATCAAATTTAAATTCTAATGTATGAACTATCTCTAACATGAATAAATGTGAAAAAGATAATAATAGGAAATAAAACATGCATAAGTTGTAAAACTTTAATAAAATTTTAATTAATTTCTATATAATTTAAAATATAGTAAAATAATGTCATGATAATATATGTTAATAAATCTTAAACAAATAAATTTGATTTTAAATTTTAAATATTTTATTAAATTATAGAATATGTAATTAATTATTTCATCTAAAAATTTTTGTTTTAAATTTCAAATTTATTTGAAATATTTTAATGAAAATTTTAAATTTATCATTTTATATCTATATTACTTTGTAATAATAATATTTAAGTGATAAACACTAACAATAAACATTAAAAAGAAAAATATGCAATAGAATATAAGTAAAAAAAGAGGGATAATCAGTGAACTATACAGCAGTATTAGAGTTAAAATTAAAAAATAATTAAGTAATTCAATTGAATTAAAATTTTAAGTTATTTAAGATAAAAATAAAATATATCATGTTTTATGTATAATTCTTAGTGATTTTAGTGTCTAAACTATAAATAACAAAATTGACAATTTATAAACAAAAAAATGCAAAATATGCAATGAAGCAAATTAAAAAAAAAGAACATGTGATTCTTATGTTAATTATTATAAGAGTTAAAAATAAAATATAGGGTTGACTAATTCAATTAAAATAAATCTTTAATTTATTTAAACTATTTTTATAATAAAAATAAAATGTATCATATATACTAATTAATGATATTAACCATTTAAATCACATATACTAGACGTGAAACTCTGTAAAAAAAATACAATAAGGTATTTAAAAAAAAGTGAAGCAGTGTGTGAGTTTGAAACATTAACAAAATATAGCACTTAAAATTAATATTAAGAGAATATTTAAAATTTAAATAAATAAGTTTGATCTTAATTTTTAAATATTTTTACTAAATAATAGAATATGTGGTTAATTATTTCAATTAGTACTTTTTATATTAAAATTTTAATTTATTTAAAATATTTTATAATGAAATTAAATATATCATGTGATATTTATATTACTTTGTAATATTAGTATCTAAGTTATAAATAATGATAATTGACATAAAAAAAAAAAGCAAACATCCGATGGAACAAATTAAGAAAAAGAAGAAAAATAATTAGTGAGATGTGTAGCAACATGTTAGTTAAAAAATAAAATATATATTTAAGTATAATAAAAAAATATTTTAACTTATTTCAAATATTTTATAATTAAAAAATATATAATGTTATATTTGTCTAACAATGATATTGATATCTATATTATATATAAAATGAGTAAATATGAAAAATTATAAAAATTAAAAATAAAATATATAATTAAATAAAATTAAATTAAATTAATTATTAAATATTTTGAAATATTTATATATTAAGGAGTTATTTGATTTGTATAGGAAATAACTATCTACAGGAAATTGAACTTTCTAAAAAATAACTTTTAATATAAACTTTCTAAAAAATATTTAAAGTTGTTTGGTTGATATATAAAAAGTGACATTTCCTAGAAAGTTTATATCTTATTTGATTTAATTTTGAATATCTTACGAAGTGTTAATAAAATAACTTTTATAACTCAATATTATTATAATAAAAAGTAATAAATTTTAATTATTATTAATTAAATTTAATGAGAATAATTTTATTATTATATTTGTAAATAATATGAAAAATAGAACTTATCTGAGGGAGGTTGGTAAGCAACTTTTTGTATTTTATAAGAAATAAGGCTTTCCAATAAATTCTATTTCTCTCAATTTATATGATAATGGCCAATCAGACAATCCATCTATTTTCTACTTTTCAAGAAATAGAACTTCTCATGCTATTAAGGTGAAACAAATGACCTCTAAAAATAAATTATATGATGTTATATCTATAAACTAAAAAGAAGATAGCAGAGTAAGACGAATAAAAAATTAAAAAGAAAAAGAAGATAGCATTTAATTAGGAAAATAAAAAGTTATTTCTTTAATGGCATTTTTAATGGCATCAGAGCAAATGCATCATAGGAAACATACTTGGCATAAGAAAGGTTGCATGGATTTTAGGCAAAAATATTGTCCTATTTTTTAGCAACTTTGCCCATTTGAGAAAGAAGAAGGTTCACTCTGGCAATGAATTGAAGAAAGCAATTAAGACACCTAAAGAAGTAGACATAGGTGAGAAACTAAGATGAAGAAAGTTTGAAGAGCTAACATATTACCACTAAAAAATAACAAAATAAGGAGAAACAAAATTTTATTTTGATTGTTTAATTAATTAATTAATATTGATTATTGATTATTAAAAAGAGTAATGAAGAAATAAAGTATACAAAATCTTCTTGTTATTGTTAGAATTAAGATAATGAAAAACTAAAAGAAAAAGGCTCGAATACAATTTTAGCTTCTTAAAGTATAAATTATGTAATTTTAGTTTCTCTTATTTAAAATAATCTATTTGTTCCTTTTAAATATCCAATTGGATTAAC
The DNA here is from genome assembly GCA_020226215.1 of Sindora glabra. NCBI lineage: Eukaryota > Viridiplantae > Streptophyta > Magnoliopsida > Fabales > Fabaceae > Sindora > Sindora glabra. The sequence continues at coordinate 83,989,514 of CM035226.1, forward strand.
TCTGGTCCAACCACTATTGTCCTATTATCTCACTAACAAAATAGTTAAATAAGTTCTATTACCTCACTTCTCTTCATTCATTTTCCAATAGATTTCCTCAAAATCTCAAACCAATGCATAATCCTTCTGTACTTCTTTAAAAATGCTCTCAAGAATTTAAAACACAATTTTCTTAGATTTTAAACAAACCCAGAACTAAAAAATAATGCAAAATCTGTACCAAATGAAAAAAAATGGATAATTTGTTTTATTTGTAGCAAAAGTGAACTTATAACAGGCTCAAGCTTCATCTTTTGAAGCAATTTTGCCAGCTACCCAAACTTCCATTCTTGAAAGATTTTCTCAAATATCCAACAAAGAGGTAATCCATCGAATACCTTGAATAATATGAAAAGCATGTCGAGATCAATTTGTTATTCAATAAGTGTACTCAATCTGCTAGGTACAATAAGATCGATGAATTATGGAGGGTCAAGACCATTTCAATGAGCATACTAACCCAAAATGAGGTCGAATACATTTGCCAATAGCTAGTGGGATCCCGAATAAAATATAGAGTGCTTGATGCCAAAATCTATGAGTTAATCAAATTCATAGGTGAAATGATTCATGATTAAAACTATAAATCAAGAGAAAGTTATAAAGGAAAGAAAGTGCTTGTCATTAGCTATGGAAATTCCAACATGGACTTTCACTTGACTTCTACAACTACAATGCTTATGTCATCAATCGTAGTTTGAAGCTTCAATAAGTATTAATTCAATGTTTCAAATTTTTCCAATAAAATTCTCTTTTTATTGAAATAAAACTTCTTCAAAATGGTATCTAAACAAGTATAAAGCTTTGTTTTTTAATTAGGTTCATGTATTGCTTAAAAAGTGTTTAGGAAATCTACATTTGAATTAGCTATTTTGAATTAATGAAATGGTTGCCATTTGGCTAGTTTGACAATCTTATGTTGATCTTGGTTTAGTTAGTGCTAGGTAATATTGAGAAATATGGGTTTAAAAAGACCAAAAACAAGTCTATTAGAATTGAAAAAACACATAATTAAAACCTTATTATGGATATTGATGCTTTAGAAAGAATGAGATACAATGACTAATCTATATTGCTTTACACCAAAAATTAATACTAAACTTACTTTAACACCTAGATAGAGTTAGTTCAAGTTAAAACCTAAAGGAATAGAAGTTAATTGGTGCAAATAGAATGTAAAAATAGGGAGTTTCCAAAAAAGTAATTTAAATGAAATAATAAAAACAAAATCAAGTAGAGTAAAATAAATATTAAGGCTTAGTCGAAGAAATTTCACACTCTAAATACAAATTTATCATATAAGATTACTCCTAATTCAACTACTTAACTATAAAATTACCCAAACACCCTATAGTAACCCTAATTAACATTGCAAATCAATCATCTAACACTAATTAACTCAAGACTGATGTCAATCCTTAATTAACCAGTAAGAGAAATTGATTTACAAATAGCTAAGATTAAATCAGTAATCTTATCTACAAAAAATTGTTAATTTATCTTTCAATTCTCTTAAATGATTATCACTTTACATGCAAAATCAAACATCTAATTGCTATTAATTATAATTGAAAACAATTAAACTACATATAAGAATTAATTATAATCAATCATATAGGTTCAAATTATAAAAAGTAATTAGCTAATAGACTTAATTATCTAATCACCTACAACAATCATACGACAAAAGTAGAATAGAGAAGTAAAAGATAGATGAATTAAGAAGTATATAAATTAAATTATAGATTCAAAATTAAACCAAAGTTAAGTGCTTAAACTCTTGAATTGATGTAGAAGAATTAACCATTCATGGTGGATGCAAAAGAAAACAAAAGCAAATAGTGTTGTTGTCTAGGAATTGTTATACATTTTTCTTTTGAAGGCATAAACCTTAAATATGATCTTCCTAAACTAGAAAACCTAATGGTCCAAGTAAATATGCCTCTTTGAATTACTAAGAATAAGTTTTTGCATAATTTAAAAGCTTATAACCTAATTTATAATTTAATCTACTAATAGTATTTTACTATAGTAATTTTCATAATTCAAATTGCAGCTTAAGTTTGACCATCAAAATGTGGTATTTTAAAACTTAAAAAGTTGTTGGGCTTAACCAAATTTTAGGCACTAGTTTGATCTGAATTAGACTTCTAGAGCCCTAGATAAAACATAAAAAACTGAAACTAGTTTAGTCTAAATAAAAAGAAAGCATCAATTTTACGATTATTTTTTACATTCCAAACATTTGAATAGAGTTTTAGTCAAAACATGGAAGTTTTAGAACTTCTTTTTACGTTTACAATGACATAAATATCATCCTAATTACATCTAATATTTAAATTTAGATGTAATTAGATGATATTTATGTCATTGTAAACTTAAAAAGAAGTTCTAAAACTTCCATGTTTTGACTAAAACTCTATTCAAATGTTTGGAATGTAAAAAATAATCGTAAAATTGATGCTTTCTTTTTATTTAGACTAAACTAGTTTCAGTTTTTATGTTTTATCTAGGGCTCTAGAAGTCTAATTCAGATCAAACTAGTGCCTAAATTTGGTTAAGCCCAACAACTTTTAAGTTTTAAAAATACACCATTTTGATGGTCAAACTTAAGCTGCAATTTGAATTATGAAAATTACTATAGTAAAATACTATTAGTAGATTAAATTATAAATTAGGTTTATAAGCTTTTAAATTATGCAAAAAACTTATTCTTAGTAATTCAAAGAGGCATATTTACTTGGGACCATTAGGTTTTCTAGTTTAGGAAGATCATAATTTAAGGTTTTATGCCTTCAAAAGAAAATGTATAACAATTCTAGACAACAACACTATTTGCTTTTGTTTTCTTTGCATCCACCATGAATGGTTAATTCTTCTACATCAATTTCAAGAGTTTAAGCACTTTAACTTTGGTTTAATTTTGAATCTATAATTTAATTTATATTACTCTTAATTCATCTATCTTTTACTTCTCTATTCTACTTTTGTCTTATGATTGTTTTAGGTGATTAGATAATTAAGTCTATTAGCTAATTACTTTTTATAATTTGAACCTATATGATTGATTATAATTAATTCTTATATGTAGTTTAATTGTTTTCAATTATAATTAATAGCAATTAGATGTTTGATTTTGCATGAAAGTGATAATCATTTAAGAGAATTGAAAGATAAAATTAACAATTTTTTGTAGATAAGATTACTGATTTAATCTTAGCTATTTTGTAAATCAATTTCTCTTACTGGGTTAATTAAGGATTGACATCAGTCTTGAGTTAATTAGTGTTAGATGATTGATTTGCAATGTTAATTAGGGTTACTATAGGGTGTTTGGGTAATTTTATAGTTAAGTAGTTGAATTAGGAGTAATCTTATATGATAAATTTGTATTAGAGTGTGAAATTTCTTCGACTAAGCCTTAATATTTATTTTACTCTACTTGATTTTTGTTTTTATTATTTCATTTAAATACTTTTTGGAAACTCCCTATTTTTTACATTCTATTTGCACCAATTAACTTCTATTCCCTTTAGGTTTAACTTGAACTAACTCTATCTAGGTGTTAAAGTAAGTTTAGTATTAATTTTTGGTGTAAAGCAATATAGATTAGTCATTGTATCTCATTCTTTCTAAAGCATCAATATCCATAATAAGGTTTTTAATTATGTGTTTTTCAATTCTAATAGACTTGTTTTTGGTCTTTTTAACCCATATTTCTCAATATTACCTAGCAACTAACTAAACCAAGATCAACATAAGATTGTCAACTGAGCCAAAATGGCAACCATTTCATTATCAAAATAGCTAATTCAAATGTAGATTTCCTAAACACTTTTTAAGCAATACATGAACCTAAATTAAAAAACAAAGCTTTATACTTGTTTAGATACCATTTTGAAGAAGTTTTATTTCAATAAAAAGAGAATTTTATTGGAAAATTTGAAACATTGAATTAATACTTATTGAGCTTCAAACTACGATTGATGACAAAGCATTGTAGTTGTAGAAGTCAAGTGAAAGTTCCATGTTGGAATTTCCATAGCTAATGACAAGCACTTTCTTTCCTTTATAACTTTCTCTTGATTTATAGTTTTAATCATGAATCATTTCACCTATGAATTTGATTAACTCATAGATTTTTGGCATCAAGCACTCTATATTTTATTCGGGGATCCCACTAGCTATTGGCAAATGTATTCGACCTCATTTTGGGTTAGTATGCTCATTGAAATGGTCTTGACCCTCCATAATTCATCGATCTTATTGTACCTAGCAGATTGAGTACACTTATTGAATAACAAATTGATCTCGACATGCTTTTCATATTATTCAAGGTATTCGATGGATTACCTCTTTGTTGGATATTTGAGAAAATCTTTCAAGAATGGAAGTTTGGGTAGCTGGCAAAATTGCTTCAAAAGATGAAGCTTGAGCCTGTTATAAGTTCACTTTTGCTACAAATAAAACAAATTATCCATTTTTTTTCATTTGGTACAGATTTTGCATTATTTTTTAGTTCTGGGTTTGTTTAAAATCTAAGAAAATTTGTGTTTTTAAATTCTTGAGAGCATTTTTAAAGAAGTACAGAAGGATTATGCATTGGTTTGAGATTTTGAGGAAATCTATTGGAAAATGAATGAGAGAAGTGAGGTAATAGAACTTATTTAACTATTTTTGTTAGTGAGATATAGGACAATAGTGGTTGGACCAGAGTTAATCCAATTGGATATTTAAAAGGAACAAAATAGATTATTTTAAATAAGAGAACTAAAATTACATAATTTATACTTTAAGAAGCTAAATTGTATCGAGCCTTTTTCTTTTAGTTTTCATTATCTTAATTCTAACAATAACAAGAAGATTTGGTATACTTTATTCTTCATTACTCTTTTTAATAATCAATAATCAATATTAATTAATTAATTAAACATCAAATAAATTTTGTTTCTCCTTATTTGTTATTTTTAGTGTAATATGTTAGCTCTTCAAACTTCTTCATCTTAGTTTCTCACCTATGTCTACTTCTTTAGGTGTCTTAATTGCTTTCTTCAATTCATTGCCAGAGTGAACCTTCTTCTTTCTCAAAGGGCAAAGTTGCTAAAAAATAGGACAATATTTTTGCCTAAAATCCATGCAACCTTTCTTATGCCAAGTATGTTTTCCTATGATGCATTTGCTCATGATGCCATTAAAAATGCCATTAAGAAATAACTTTTATTTTCCTAATTAAATGCTATCTTCTTTTTCTTTTTAATTTTTTATTCGTCTTACTCTGCTATCTTCTTTTTAGTTTATAGATATAACATCATATAATTTATGTTTAGAGGTCATTTGTTTCACCTTAATAGCATGAGAAAGTTCTATTTCTTGAAAAGTAGAAAATAGATGGATTGTCTGATTGGCCATTATCATATAAATTGAGAGAAATAGAATTATTGGAAAGCCTTATTTCTTATAAAATACAAAAAGTTGGCTTACCAACCTCCCTCAGATAAGTTCTATTTTTCATATTATTTACAAATATAATAATAAAATTATTCTCATTAAATTTAATTAATAATAATTAAAATTTATTACTTTTTTATTATAATAATATTGAGTTATAAAAGTTTATTTTATTAACACTTCGTAAGATATTCAAATTAAATCAAATAAGATATAAACGTTCTAGGAAATGTCACGTTTTATATATCAACCAAACAACTTAAATATTTTTTAGAAAGTTTATATTAAAAGTTATTTTTTAGAAAGTTCAATTTCCTGTAGATAGTTATTTCCTATACAAATCAAATAACTCCTTAATATATAAATATTTCAAAATATTTAATAATTAATTTAATTTAATTTTATTTAATTATATATTTTATTTTTAATTTTTATAATTTTTCATATTTAACTCATTTTATATATAATATAGATATCAATATCAGTGTTAGACAAATATAACATTATATATTTTTTAATTATAAAAATATTTGAAATAAGTTAAAATATTTTTTTATATACTTAAATATAGATTTTATTTTTTTAACTAACATGTTGCTACAACATCTCACTAATTATTTGTTCTTCTTTTTCTTAATTTGTTCCATCGGATGTTTGCTTTTTTTTTATGTCAATTAGCATTATTTATAACTTAGATACTAATATTACAAAGTAATATAAATATCACATGATATATTTAATTTCATTATAAAATATTTAAATAAATTAAAATTTTAATATAAAAAGTACTAATTGAAATAATTAACCACATATTCTATTATTTAGTAAAATATTTAAAAATTAAGATCAAACTTATTTATTTAAATTTGAAATATTCTCTTAATATTAATTTTAAGTGCTATATTTTGTTAATGTTTTCAAACTCACACACTGCTTCACTTTTTTTTAAATACCTTATTGTATTTTTTTTACAGAGTTTCACGTCTAGTATATGTGATTTAAATGGTTAATATCATTAATTAGTATATATGATACATTTTATTTTTATTATAAAAATAGTTTAAATAAATTAAAGATTTATTTAATTGAATTAGTCAACCCTATATTTTATTTTTAAACTCTTATAATAATTAACATAAGAATCACATGTTCTTTTTTATTAATTTGCTTCATTGCATATTTTGCATTTTTTGTTTATAATTGTCAATTTTGTTATTTATAGTTTAGACACTAAAATCACTAAGAATTATACATAAAACATGATATATTTTTATTTTTATCTTAAATAACTTAAAATTTTAATTCAATTGAATTACTTAATTATTTTTTAATTTTAACTCTAATACTGCTGTATAGTTCACTGATTATCCCTCTTTTTTTACTTATATTCTATTGCATATTTTCTTTTTAATGTTTATTGTTAGTGTTTATCACTTAAATATTATTATTACAAAGTAATATAGATATAAATGATAAATTTAAAATTTTCATTAAAATATTTCAAATAAATTTGAAATTTAAAACAAAAATTTTTAGATGAAATAATTAATTACATATTCTTATAATTAATAAAATATTTAAAATTTAAAATCAAATTTATTTGTTTAAGATTTATTAACATATACTTATCATGACATTATTTTACTATATTTTAAATTTATATAGAAATTAATTAAAATTTTATTAAAGTTTTACAACTTATGCATGTTTTATTTCCTATTATTATCTTTTTCACATTTATTCATGTTAGAGATAGTTCATACATTAGAATTTAAATTTGATTTATTGTGAGTGTAAATTAGCATTATATTATCACTCACTAATGTGATATCATAATAATAAAAAATTATTAAAACTCTTTTACTACTATTAAAAATTTTTAATTGTTATTATTTTTTAATGAATTTTCTTTTTTTCATTAATAGTGTAAATAATTTATATTGTTAAGGAATTCTTCATGTTAATATCACTAAATAATGTAGATAAAACATAATGTATTTTATGTTTTATTATAAAAATATTTAAATAAATTAAATATTTGATGTAATTAATTTAATTAACTACATATATATTTTTTGTTAGAGGAAAATTGTGTAATAGAAGACAAAATTTCAGAGGCATGAAGTACAATACTTTTTTTAAAGAAATATTCACCCCTACTTGAATCAAGTTTGTTTTGAAAAAATTAAATGTGAATTGACCTCCTTAGATAAAATAGAAATTGAAAAATTGCAACAAGCAAAAATTGAAAATTTTCTTTATATTTCTTTATAAAATAGTTTTATAATGGCTACAAGTATTTAAGATAAAAATATAAATAAATAAATAAGAAGAATGCTTTGATAATATGTCCTCATAAAATATATTAATTAAAAGACAAAAGTTTTAAAACATTTATGGAGATTAAAAGTTTAATTCAATAGATATAAAATAAATAACTCTTGAATTTGGAAAGATACAAGTTTTCCATCCAGGGACATAATTATTAAATTTTGAAAAAAAAAACAAAGTTTCGTGTGTAAAAGTTACAATTTTTTGTTTTAAAAGACATAAATATATCAATAATTACATTCCAATTTTTTGCTTCAAACAATATAACTGTTATTCAATTTTTTTGAAATAATGATTTATTATTTTTTCCAAACAAATACTAGTATTTTTAACTCTTATATTACTTAATATTGAGTCACATTATCTTTTGTCTTATTTGTTTCATTGCATCTTGTTCTTTTTTTTTTTTTTTTATTAATATCATTCATGTTATTTATAGTTCATATGCTAATATAATTAAGAACTGTAGATACAACATGATATATTCCTTTGTTCTTTTTATTTAAATAGTTGAAGATTTAATTATTTTAATTACTTAATAAATTATTTATTCTTAACTTTTATATCACTTTACAACTTACCCATTATATATTTTCTTTTTATTTATTACATTGCATATTTTTATTTTTTTTCCATGTTCATTTCCATTATTTACACCTTTGACACTGATATTACTAAATAGTGTGTGTGTAAATATATAATTTTATTATAAAAAATTTTAAACAACTTAAAATTTTTAATTTGGAAAATACTAATCAAATTATATAATTAAAAATTTTACTTTTAATAAAAATATTATTAAATTAAATTAAAATTTATTTTTTAAAATTTTATCAATATTTTCTTTATATCAATTTTTAAGTACTATATTTTAAATTAAATATGATTTTCTTACCATTCACACATTATTTTTATTCCTTTTATCTATTTATATGTTTTCCTGTTCATCATTATTAATTACAAATTAACATGAATATTATTGAATAATAAGAATTTAACACAAATTTTTATTATAAAATATTAAGTTAAAAATTTAATTAATCAATTACTTAATTATATATCATATTTTTTAACTCATATTACATTTAAAAAATTTGTTATTTATAAATTCAAATATATAATTACAAAATAAACATAATAAATTAGATTTAATGCTTTTATAAATTCTCTCTTATATATTTGTCATCCTTATATTTATGTTAGAAAGAAATAAATAGATATCTATGAATCGCATAGATTGAAAAGCTATGTCAATACTAAAAGCTAATTTCCTTGCTTCATCCAAGCAAGAATATATTATGTGTAATCAATTATCAAGGAGATGTTGCCAAACATAAAATATATTATACATAATAAATTATTTCAAAATCAATTGTTAATTAATTATCTCTAGTTGCTATACCAGACAAGTACTTGCTCGCTAAAATTGCTTGCTAATAATCAACTATTTTTCTATCCTGGTTTTTGCACAACTTATTTGGTTGCAATGACAGGCTTTCACAGGTCAAGTTCACAAAAACAAGGGAGAAAATACTTAAATTGCTTCAGCGATGGCATAGTTCCATAAGGATTTTATAGTCCAGAATCCCAGCCGAATAGAAGCAAGGTTTGTTGCCTCTGCCCTCTATGTAATCCCATTCGGGTAACTAAGGTACCCAAACATGCACGTGTTCTAACAATGTGGAAGATTTGTTAGACATCCAAATGCCATGCAAAAACTATAAATCCCAAAAGAATCACATAGCTTCCTTGTATAAGCTGACTTCATGTCAGAGAAATCAAGGTAAACCACAACATAAAAGAAGCAACAATCTATTCATTTAATGTACTAAAAAAATTACTCCAAGTACATAAAATAGACTATATGCTAATCAGAATCTCCACATTAAAAGTCCAAACTAAGCAACGTGAGGCTTGATCAGCATGCAGCTACATGTCAGTTGTTTTATGTAAATATAATTCAAAACTAGGCTCCGTCTGGCTGTAAAAAGGGGTTGGCAATCTCATCTGTGCCATCGGTGGGGACACAAGCATGACAGCAGTTCCCTACACACCTTGCGTTAAACGATATTGTTAAGTCACCGGAGAAACATATTATTCACTAGTCACTAGTATTCCCACAGCTAAACTGCAAAATGCAAGCCATATGATTGGAAAGCGAGGAAAATGAATCATTGAAGAATGAGTGAAAGCAACTTTCATCAGGTTGAATAATTCCAGCATTCGAAGGGAAGGCTTTGACAATCAATTATTTTACTAGAGGCATATGCAAATAGCACAAATTATATATTATGGAATTTCAACTTGGAACTCTTGAGAAAGCAGGAAACTGTCCTTATATACCAAACATCAGAAACACCTCGTAACTGCTTTTATACTCAAATAGCACTTCTACTGACAAGGAAAGGACACCTAAAACAGCTGTAAATTTTCTGTTTGTCTTTGGGCAAACAAATGGATCCTAAGATAGGCCGAAAGCCATACTAAAAAATTACAAATATATAGGAAATTGGAGAGCGAAGGGTGCTGCACAGGTTTTGCACCCTATACTTACAAAATACACTCTAAATTGGTTAAGTTCATTGATATTTTATTTTAAGATGGAAAAATCAATGAATGAGGTTCTACTATCAAACTACTTAAGAAACCTGAGAAAGAACTTAAAAAACTGCAGGATTTCTATGTAGCATGATTTTACAGTCCAAGTTGCTAGGCTCAAGCTTTAACAAAAGTACACATTAAAATTATTGGGAGTGAGGCGCCGAGATCCATCCCAGCCGAAGTGCAGGAATTTTTCAAATTTGAGCAACATCAACACTGTGAAGCACGAAGAGGTTATGGAAGTTGAAAGGGAATCTGTTAAGTATAAAAATAAAACTGGTGGCATGCGATTTTCTCCTTTCTATTTATTTACATTTGGTTAAAACTCTAGGTATGTTGATCCTGCCAAGTTCCTCTGCACAGATAATGTGCAGAGAGAAGTATGATGGATCAGATATTCTCTTTCTCTCTCTCTCTCTCTTTCTCTTTCTCTGGTTACATATAATATATATATACTTATTTTGGCCAAGTTGGGTAACATCAGCCTGTAACCCGAGTGGGGGCATATCTCCCTAGTGGTTGTGTTAGGCCTTTGACAGCCAACGTAAAAAACTTTGTCGAAATCTCATATATGGATTACACATGACAATTTATTGATGCTAATATTAGGTCGTTACCCGGAAGTAACGCGCTATATGGCTCGAGTGCAGTGTCAAATAAGCTAGAGCCGCTGCATCGGCACCCGGATGCAGTGTTAAATGAGCAAGGGTCCTCACATTTTTCTAAACGGATGTTAGTAAGAAGCTAATCCACAAGAACATAATTAGGTTTGGTACTTGGAATATCGGCACGCTAACAGGTAAATCTTTGAAGGTTGTGGACACCATGATTTGAAGAAGGATTAACATCATGTGGTTTCAGAAACTAAATGGGTTGGAGAAAGAGCTAAGGAGCTTAACACTACAGGTTTTAAACTATGGTACATAGAGAGGTTTAGAGGAAAGAATGGAGTTGGTATTATTGTAGATAAGATTTGGAAAAAGAATGTGGTGGATGTAAAAAGGGAACGGGGGATAGGATCCTATCTTTAAGACTAATAGTTGCACAGGAGACTGTTAATATTATTAGTGCCTATGCACCACAAGTAGGATCGGAAGCACATTTGAAGGAGAAGTTTTGTGAAGACTTAGAAAGATTAATTCAAGGTTTTTCACAAGAAGAAAAGATTTTCATTGGAGGAGATTTAAATGGACATGTTGGTAGTGAGGTAATGCAATTTTCAGGAGTGCATGGAGGTTTTGGTTATGGAGCTTTTCGGGAGTGCATGGAGGTTTTGGTTATAGAACACTAAATGAGGAGGGGCAATCCATTCTTGATTTTTTGATGGCGTATGATTTTAAGATTGCGAACACTTATTTAAAAACAAGAGGAGCATCTAATCACGTACAAAAGTGGAACATCAAGGTCACAAATCGATTTCTTTTTGGTAAGGAGCTCAATAAAAGAATATGTAAGAATTGCAAAAGTGATTCCGAGGAGAGCCTTACTACACAGCATAGGGTCTTAGTCATAGATGCCCTTTTAAAAACCCGTAACAAGAAGAGACAACAAGTTATCAATCTAAGGATTAAGTGGTGGCAACTCAAGGATGAAAAACAAATAATTTTTAAGAGAATATTATTAGAGAAAAGTAATTGGGAAGCACAAGGAAGTGCCACCCTTATTTGGGATGCGATAGCTAAGAGGGTTGGGATGGTTGTTAAGACAGTTTTAAGTGAATCAAAAGATTTTGGACCAAGAGATAAAGAATCTTGATGGTAGAATGAAAGTGTGTAGGAAAAGGTCAAAATCAAAAGAAATGTTTTAAGGCCTTGCATGTGTGCGATAATGCTGAAAATTGAAAAAGGTATCGAACGGTTTAGGAAGGAGATCAAAAAGGCAGTAAGCGAGGCACGATCTAAGGCTTTTGAGGAGTTTTACCGAGATCTAGGAACAAAGAATGGAAACGAAAGATTTACAAGCTTGCCAAAAATAGGAAAGAAAATCAAGAACTTGGATCAAGTAAGGTGCATTAAGGATGAAGAAGGCAAGTTCTACTAACAGATGAAAATATTAAAGAGAGATGGAAAAAGTACTTTTATAAACTTTTCAATGATGAGCACGGATTGACTAGGGATATGGAAAGGTTAGAAATCCAAGAGGATGAATAAATTTGACTTATTATCGCAGGATTCGAGTTGGGGAGGTAAAAGATGCTCTTGAGAGGAATGGATAATGGTAAAACCGTTGGTCTGGATTGGTATTCCTATTGAATTTGGAAATATTTAGGAAAGTAAGGTAATCTTTTGGCTCACCAAGTTAGTTAATGAGATTTTGAGGTCAAAGAAAATGCCGAATGAGTGGAGAAGGAGTATTTTAGTGCCTATATACAAGAACAAGGGAGATATCCAGAAATTGTGCAATATTATCGAGGGATAAAACTTATGAGTCATACAATGAAGTTATGGAAAAAAGTGATTGAACACAGATTAAGAGACGAGACTAAGATTGCAGAGAACCAATTTGGATTTATGCAAAAAAATCTACAATAGAGGTTATTTATCTTCTACGAGGGCTAATGGAAAGGTATCGAAGTAAGAAAGAGACTTACATATGGTTTTTATTGATATAGAAAAAGCTTATGATCGGGTTTCAAGAGAAGTGTTGTGGAAGGCTTTGGAGAAAAAAAAGTGTTCGTGTCGCATATATCCAGGCTATACAGGACATGTATGATAGAGTACTACAAGTGTGAGGACTCCTGGAGGAGAGACAAATGACTTTACTACAAGGATAGGTTTACGTCAAGGTTCAGCCTTGAGTCCTTACTTATTTAATCTAGTCTTAGATGTTATTACCAGGGATATACAGGAGATTATCCCTAAATATATGCTATTTGTGGAAGATATAGTCTTAATTGAAGAATCGCGGGAAGTGTTAACTATAAATTGGAGCTTTGGAGACAGGCTTTGGAATCAAAGGGTTTTCGTTTGAGTAGGAGTAAGATGGAGTATATGCATTGCTAATTTAGCAAGAAACAAGATAGAAATGAATTGGAGATAGAATTAGAGAGCATATCATACCGCAAATATCTAAATTTTAAGTACTTGGGATCTTTTTTACAAAGCGATGGAAAAATTGACGGAGATATCACACACAGGATACAAGTTAGATTGTTAAAATGGAGAAAGGCATCTGAAATGAATTTATGACCGTAAAGTACCTACTAAACTTAAAGGGAAGTTTTGTTGGATTGCTATACGACCAACTATGTTATATGGTAGTGAATGTTAGGCTCTAAAGAGACAACAAGAACAAAAAATAAGGGTAGCAGAAATGAGAATGTTAAGATGGATGTGTGGTTATACAAGAAAGGACAAGATACGAAATGACTGCATACGAAGACATATTGAAGTGACACCTATTGAGAAGAAGATGATAAAAAATCGGTTAAGGTGGTTTGGTTATGTGCAAAGAAGGCCATTAGAGGCACCAGTGAAGAAGAGTTGATCACATTGTTTTTAGTTCTATGAAAAAGTGTAGAGGAAGGTCAAAAAGGACATTAGAAGAAGTTATAAAAAGGGATCTCTTGGTGAATAATATCACAGAAAATTTTGGTTTTGATAGAACCCATTAACGTCGCGCGATCCATAGTATTCGACCTCACTTAGTAGGATAAGGTTTTGTTGTTGTTGTCGATCTTCTCATAATTGAGCAGCAAAACAAGGGTTTAGATTTGGGAATTTTATCAATGAGAGTACACTGCGCCAATTACATCAAGATTAATGAACCGGCCAAGGCCAAAACTTAGTGGATTAAACAAAATGAAACAGTATTTTAAGATCTATCATAATCATAGCTTACACCCCCCCCCCCCCAAAAAAAAAAAGGAAAGAAAAATAAGTGCTTCATATATAATGAAGCCTTTTCCGAAGAATAATGCTTCATATACAATGAAACCTTTTCCCTCTATTCTGTCTAAAGCTAGCCTTTGAATTTTGACACATGGCCCATCTATTATTTGATGGATGACTTTACACAAATTTAAGCATAAATAAGCACACATTTATGACCAAAGGAGTTATTTTTATTTCATGCTCATATGATGGTAATCATGTTAATTGAACAAAAAAATTGAGGAAGGCATAGAAGGAAACCTACAATTAAGCCAAGACGCCTGGTCTGATCAGTAGTTTTTAGTGGATCATCAGGATCTGCAACACAAAAAGCATGCACTTTGGTTATGAAATGCATAGTATTTCAAGAATAAGTAAAGAAGTTTCCTTATTTAAATTCTTGGACGTTTTCTATTAAGAGAAATTAGGGTCCAAGTCCTTGCAAAGGAGCACTGCAAACTGCAATCATATGTGTAAGATAGTCCACTAACTAGAGGAACTGAGAATGATCTTACTCATGCAAACAAAAATTATAAAACTAACACCATTTCCATCCCTCACTTAATCAAGTTATATCAATGTAGTCCCTCAAATAATTTTAATATTAATTTTTCTCTCCACTCACTAAAATTTACCCAGCCGAATCCTTTTGTTAGATTACCATTGGGAGTTGAGATGACTCAGAGATGCTGTCATGACAACTCTTTTTTTTACATGACCCCAACATCATTGTTAGTCATCCTAGAAGCATGCTAAAATGTATGTCATTGGATGATTCGAATGACTAGAGGATGAAATTGATATTTAGATTTGTTTGAGGGACTAAATTGATACAACCTGAATTAGTTGGTTCAGTTATTCTCATATTGATAGCCTTTTAGGTTTATTTTTCCCCCATATGTTGGACTAATAATGCACATGGTATTCTATAGTCAATACCAAATTGAAAAGAAATGCTTGATCTCATAATATATCATATGAAAGGCATAGCTTATGTCCAAGAGAATATAATTCTATTAAAAAATTCAAACCAACTCACTAACTAAAGATCTCATTAGTACTCAGCTCTTTTCACATCTATAGCCAGTTAGTCATACAATTGTGGTCGATGGCAACAGTGCAAATTTAAGTTTTGTTGGTGACTTTCCAATCAGGTAATGCTGAGGTAAGAATGTTAATCTCATACAATTTTTTTCCTTAACATGGAAAATGGACGTAATGAACACTATATAACATGGTAACCTCCCTTGAATTAAATAAGGAGGATTTTGATATAAAGAATGTACACTAACACAATCAAGGGGCATTACATAGACATCACAATGACACAGGACACATCAAAGCTTAAAGAGGGGGGTCACAAATTTATGCATGAATTTATGTAAAATAAGGATGAAAACATCAAGAATTGTATGAAAACTTGAACTGAATTTTTTGCTGTGTTTAAATATAGAAACAAGGTATATAAGAAGTATTAAACATTAGATTCTAAATTATATCTTTTTATTCTTTAAGATTACTACCTGTTCAGCTGTTCATTACATGGCAGAGAGCTTAATCGTAGTTGTGTCCACAATGGACAAGCTTGTTTTAAAGTGTCCCTACTTTTCAATTTTTTTTATCAATTAAGCAGTTGAATGATGTTAAAAAATGTAAAAACTTTGGTTTCACATGCTTTTATTTTTTTATCCCTTCAGTGTAGTGAGTTGGAAGAAATCCCTTTCCCTTTTTTGAGTGGAAAGAAATCCGCTTTTCTTAATTTGATAATTTGTATAATACCCAAAGAATTGTCCATTGTTTTTCAATTTAAAATCTGCAACAGATCTCACGCATTTATCTAATTCAGGAGCTTCATGACCAAGAAGACTATTTCTGAACCTAACTCACTTCATCAGTAGTGAATTAACAGAATTGAATTGAATTCACTGTATTCCCTATGCCCTCTGCTCCCTTTCCCACCCTTCCATCTGCTCTACCACGCACACAAAGAAAAAGGGCCTCAAACTCCATTAAGCATGTAGCAGGTTGTACCAAAATCTTGTGAGACAGATGCTAAAGTTGCATTTATTGAGTCATGGACATAAAAAGTAAGAACCACTCAATGTAATATGACTGATAATATATGCATTAGATTGCTAAAGTGAAAACAGTTGCTGCCTGCTGCTACTATTTACCTCTTAGAAACTCCACAGCTTCATCCAGGACAAGATTAAGTAACTGATCATATCCTTTCAGAGTCCCTGTCACTGCAACCAACAAATTGAAATATGATGTGAAATTGGACAAGATTTCACTAACATTTTGGGTTATGAAAAATGTACTCAATCTCACTAGAGCCCTTGGAATGTTTCAGTTTATCAATTGGGAACTTGTCATATAAATATGTATCAATTTCATCCCTATGCCAAAATTTTCAGAAGCAAAATCAGTTCACACAGTGATAAAATTGATATGAAGTGAGAGCTATAATTGCTAAAATTTTTTAATACCTCTATTCAAGTATACAACCAAGAATTACATCCATTCTTCAAGAGCCTAATTATTAAGCTACACTCAAAGAGAAAGTACAAAATACATGCAGTATTGTGCATACAATAGATCTCATTCAACAAATATCATCATCATTTTCCTTTAACAGGTAATTGAAGTTGATTTACAAACATTTCATCCCATAAAGAACAAGAAAAGTCCAAAACCTGATGAAAAACACTTTCTGAAAAACAAAGTTACCAAACAACACTAATGGGCATTAGGTCCCTTCAGCATTAAAAGACCTAAATCGCACAAGATTTGCATTACAAAGCTTCTGAAGTGTGGAACAGTTCAATTACTCAACGGGTTTTTTTTCCCCCAATTTGATACCATTGGTTGAACTGATGGAAGTTGCATCAGTAGTTGATACCTAAAATTTACAAAGGCTTATGCTTTCCATAGTCTATTTAGCATTAGGTGAAAAAAATCACCTACCTTTATCTCTAGCTCTATCCATAATGCCATAGAGTCTTCAAAACCCAGTAACTACAGCTAAAAAATTTTTGCGAATCATAGTTATAAAAAGAAGTTGGGTTCCTACCTTGTCTTCCGCCAGTAAGCTTGACCTGAACACCTTTGTCCACAAACTTCGCAAGGTCGAGAACAGTTTCTTTCCTGCTCGACTAATTACATGATAAAACCCAACATATCACATACAATAAAATGCAAGCTAACGGGAACAGAAAATTTGAATTCTAATTAATTAAGCTTCAAGTTGGTCTATCTGTTTTGCAAAAAAAAATTATATTTTGGAGCGAGATCAGTTGCAAGGAAACTTACCATGTCTCAATTTTTACTCAGTAGCTTCTTCCGAATTTCTTCTGACACACAGTTAAAGAATGAAGAAGAATCAGCAGAAATGGAGACTGGCGAGATAAAGGTCGCGGGGAATTTGGAAGAGAGAGGGATCTCTCTCGAGTTTATTCAATTTGGACCAACTGGGAGATTTTGCGGCCCACTGGAAGAACCCAGCCCAATTTGTTTTGCGAAAAAATCGGTCAGGATTTAGGGTTTCAATATTGTGCTACGCCTAAAAATGTATCACAAATAATGAATGACACTCTATCCTTGAATAAAAATGTAATGCAGTGCAATTCTCAAATTTCTCTTTGCAAATAAGTCTCAGGCTAATGTACATACATGTTAAGGATGAATATTTATTATATAATGAGAGTGTTTAGTAAAGTACTTTTTGATGAATTTTTAGTTAATTTAATAGTATTTAACTGTTTGATCAAGTTAATCAGTTAATTTAACTGTTTGATAAACAACTTATTTAATTACCTAATTTGAAAAAGTTGATAAACCTAACGTTTTCAGTTTACTTATTGATAATAAATTTGTAAAAATATAAAATTATCCTTAAATAATACTCATATTTTCATTTATATTTATTAAAAAAGATTAAATAAATTTATTAAATAATAATTATTAATTTTTATAAAATATTTATGAAATATAATAATTTATTTTTTAAAAATATAATTATTTAAGCTTATTCAATTAGCTGATTTTCTTTCAATCAGCTAATTTGAAAAAGTTAATAAATTTAACGTTTTCAATTAACTTATTAATAATAAATTTGTAAAAATATAAAATTATCCTTAAATAATATACATATTTTTATTTATATCCTTATTAAAAATTATTAAATAATAATTATTAATTTTTATAAAATATTTATGAAATATAATAGTTTAAGAAATATAATAAAATTTTAATTATATTTTAAATTTATCATATTTTTAAGCAAGTATGACTTAAAAAATTATTTGAAAATAAATTATTATATTTCTTAAACATAAATCATATAAGAAATCTAAAATATTATTAAAGTAAAAAATACTTAAATAAATCATAAAATATATGTATTCTTATATGTTATTTTATATATAAACAACTAATAAGAAATAACTAATTTTACTAAATATTTTTACTTAAATAGCTAATATCATCAGTTAGTCAAATTAACTAATACAATTAGTTATTAACTAATAATTAATTAAATTAGTTAATAGTTAATTGAATAAGTTAATTACCAAACAAAATTAAGGTATTGCTAACCTCCACGATATAAGTGGTAGTTAATAATGTTCACTTTTTTATTTAGATAAAAATAATAATTAATTTAATGATAATAAAATAATAAAAATATTTAAATAATTTTAATAAAAATAATAAAATAAATAATTTGACTCAAAGTTTATTTATTTTAATAAAAATATTTTTTGTAAGAATATAATTATAAAATAAAAAATAATAAAATAATTTATATATTTAATATTAAATATGAAGAGTTTGATAGAAGATATTTTCCTCTTTATTAAAGAGAAAATTATTTTTTTGCTATCATAACTATAAGTATTATTTTTCTTAATCACAAAATATAAATGCACATAATACCTCTTTATATATATACAATAAAATAAAATTTTTTACATAAAATATACAAAAAATAAATGAAATTATTCATCTTCACAATAAATATACTTATTAAATTAATATTTTTATATTTTAATTAATATAGTAATAATTTCTACTATTTTGAAACTATTAAATTAAGAAAAAATGTAAAGTACCGCTTTAATTTTGGGATAGTTGAATTTTACCTCCTTACTTTAAAAATTTGGAAATCACCTTCATAAATTTTAAAATTTGAATTTAACATCCATTGTTAACTTAATTAATCATTTTATTAAATTATATATTTTTTATGAACTTTTTAACAACAATCACAATATTACAGTATATTGCTATATTTTGCCATTTTTAACATATAATTTTTCAATCAATTTTTTATTATTTAATTAAAATTTTATATATCTAATTCAATTTTTATTAATTATGTAACAGATAAATCATTTAAAAAAATAATAAGATAAACTAAAACACTATAATATTACAATTCTTGTTTGAAAATATCATTAAAAAATTATATAATTTGATAAAATGGTAAAATAAATTGATGATGAGTATTAATTTTAAATTTTATATAATTTAAGTAGAATGATTTTTAAATTTTTAAAATAGAAAAGAGTAATATCTAACCAATCTAAAATTAAAAGAGGTATTTTACATTCTGTGCTTAAATTAATATCATAATTTTTTTCATTGAAACGAAGGAGTAAACATTCATAATCTTATACAAATGTTGCCATGGCCTTTGTTTGATTGTCGCTAACAACTCGACCTGGGTGCGTGGGACTTGCTGCGACGTCGCCTCCCTCGAGAAAAAAAAAAGTTATAAATTATTACAAAAGTTTAACATAGAAGTTATAAAATTTTTTATTTTTTATATAAAATGTTGTATATATATTTTTATAAAATGTTTTAATGAATAAGTATTTTATGTGTAATAAATATAAAAAAACTGAAATAATTTTTTTTGAAAATTTTTTACATTTCTATGGCCAAATTATAAAATTTCATATAAAAAATTATAATTTTAATAAAAATTATAAGAGTAGATATCAATACCACATATTTTAAATGGGTAGAAAATATAACTCTTACTAGTGAACCAAACATTTTTTTTATATGTTACTAACATTATATCTAAATTCCTCACCATTAAAAGAAGGACTTAAGTTAGTTGATTCGCAGATGATATGTGATCATTTTTTTTAATAAAATTATAAACGTAATGAACTATTAAAGTGGCTAAAGTTTTGTTTGAGGTAAGCTCATTAATTTGTTAATAAATTTTATATAATTTTTTGGTGAAATATAAATTTTGCATAATTTAAATCCAAATAGTTGCCTTTTTGAATAATTTATGTGTGTCAGATTTGCACATCATATGAGCGCAGAAAAATAAAATATATAATTTCTTAGTATATTAGAGCTTAAATTTATTATGCAAAGCCCTGGGACTTAAGTGTAAAAATGTTGCATCTGCATTTTTCTAATATCAGCTTAAATATAAAATTCATCACTCAATATTTAATTT
Source organism: Sindora glabra (assembly GCA_020226215.1). Lineage (NCBI taxonomy): Eukaryota > Viridiplantae > Streptophyta > Magnoliopsida > Fabales > Fabaceae > Sindora > Sindora glabra. The sequence continues at coordinate 84,010,286 of CM035226.1, forward strand.
AAGGAAATTTGGCCCCTCAAAAATAAAAAATTTATTTTCACACTTCGAAAAATTAAATCAGTTCAAAATTGGCCTCTTTCCTGTGAAATTTCAAATAGATCGCTCACGTGGAGGATAGGAAATATACTTTCAGCCTTATTTTCATATTAGAATTTTCATTTAATAAATATGGATTTTGCTGGCGGCAACATTGGATTCAAGTATCGATGTTTGCTTTTTGGTACGTTGTTCGTAACTAAATTAATTTACCCTCAGCGTTTTTTTCCTTTCGTCCCGGTTTGTATGTTACAAAATAAATACAAGGGTTTTGATTAAAAATTGAAAATTTGACCTAGTTTAACTTCATGTATTGCTATAAATGTTACCTATTCTCAGCCGAATTCCACATATATATATATATATATATATATATATATATATATATATATATATATATATATAAAATATAAAAAGATTAAAAAATTAATAATTTTGACATATCATATGTATTTTATTATTATTTTTTTGTAATTAAATATTAAAAATAATTATTTTATATATCATCTAAACAAAAACACATTACCTATAATCAATTATTAATTGATGTTACTAAATATTAAAATAGATTATGTATAATCAATTATTTCATTACTATATTAATCAAGCTCTAAGCAACAAATTAAGCAATGTAAACAAAGGGTATTTATTTCATTGTGAATTTAGAAAAAAATTTATTAAAAAAAGTTGTAACTTCTACATAACATTTATTATTAATTATATAAATTTTACATCACTTTCATGAAAAAGTTAATAAAAAAGTTGTAAATTTTTAAGGGGCATTTAGTTTGAAATAATCAAGAAAATAGAAAAAGGAAATTTTTATTTATGTATTTGATTAAAAATTTTATTATTTTTTTATTTTCTCTTAATGAATTATCCTAAATAAGATGATGATGATTTTTCTAATTTTTAAGAGAATCTAGTTCCTTCATTATGAGTTTTGGATTTATTATCTTTGATAATAAAAAATATTACTAAATAAATTATTATTATAAAAATAAATAAGGAAAAAAATAAAAAATCAGATAATAATTAATAATAGTAATGATAATAAAAATAATAATATTAATGAATAACAATTAATTCATAAATATGAGAATTTATTAAATAATAGTAAATAATTATACTGTAAATATTAATAAAATAATAATACTAAATATTAATAATAAGATAATAAAATAAAAATATTAATAAATAAATAATAAAAAAGTAAAATGAAAATATAATTATTTCAAGAAACCTGTTGTCCAGCACATGCAATTCAAATTCTTAGCAGATTAGGGTTCGAGGATTGTTTTGAAGGCATGATATGCTTTGAGACATCGAATCCAATCCTCCATTGTCACGCGCTCTATTTCTTAAGAAAAGTGACTCAAAAATTTGTCATAGCGGACCTTCGTTCTCCATCCGTTTGAAATTTGACGGAGACTAATATCAGACAATTTTGAACTGATTTAATTTTTCGAAGTGTGAAAATAAATTTTTTATTTTTGAGGGGCCAAATTTCCTTAAATTAAATATTGTGATGAATTTTATATTTAAGCTGATATTAGAAAAATGCAGATGCAACATTTTTACACTTAAGTCCCAGGGCTTTGCATAATAAATTTAAGCTCTAATATACTAAGAAATTATATATTTTATTTTTCTGCGCTCATATGATGTGCAAATCTGACACACATAAATTATTCAAAAAGGCAACTATTTGGATTTAAATTATGCAAAATTTATATTTCACCAAAAAATTATATAAAATTTATTAACAAATTAATGAGCTTACCTCAAACAAAACTTTAGCCACTTTAATAGTTCATTACGTTTATAATTTTATTAAAAAAAATGATCACATATCATCTGCGAATCAACTAACTTAAGTCCTTCTTTTAATGGTGAGGAATTTAGATATAATGTTAGTAAACATATAAAAAAAAATGTTTGGTTCACTAGTAAGAGTTATATTTTCTACCCATTTAAAATATGTGGTATTGATATCTACTCTTATAATTTTTATTAAAATTATAATTTTTATATGAAATTTTATAATTTGGCCATAGAAATGTAAAAAATTTTCAAAAAAAATTATTTCAGTTTTTTTATATTTATTACACATAAAATACTTATTCATTAAAACATTTTATAAAATATATATACAACATTTTATATAAAAAATAAAAAATTTTATAACTTCTATGTTAAACTTTTGTAATAATTTATAACTTTTTTTTTTCTCGAGGGAGGCGACGTCGCAGCAAGTCCCACGCACCCAGGTCGAGTTGTTAGCGACAATCAAACAAAGGCCATGGCAACATTTGTATAAGATTATGAATGTTTACTCCTTCGTTTCAATGAAAAAATTATGATATTAATTTAAGCACAGAATGTAAAATACCTCTTTTAATTTTAGATTGGTTAGATATTACTCTTTTCTATTTTAAAATTTAAAAATCATTCTACTTAAATTATATAAAATTTAAAATTAATACTCATCATCAATTTATTTACCATTTTATCAAATTATATAATTTTTTAATGATATTTTCAAACAAGAATTGTAATATTATAGTGTTTTAGTTTTCTTATTATTTTTTTAAATGATTTATCTGTTACATAATTAATAAAAATTGAATTAGATATATAAAATTTTAATTAAATAATAAAAAATTGATTGAAAAATTATATGTTAAAAATGGCAAAATATAGCAATATACTGTAATATTGTGATTGTTGTTAAAAAGTTCATAAAAAATATATAATTTAATAAAATGATTAATTAAGTTAACAATGGATGTTAAATTCAAATTTTCTAAAATTTATGAAGGTGATTTCCAAATTTTTAAAGTAAGGAGGTAAAATTCAACTATCCCAAAATTAAAGCGGTACTTTACATTTTTTCTTAATTTAATAGTTTCAAAATAGTAGAAATTATTACTATATTAATTAAAATAATAAAAATATTAATTTAATAAGTATATTTATTGTGAAGATGAATAATTTCATTTATTTTTTGTATATTTTATGTAAAAAATTTTATTTTATTGTATATATATAAAGAGGTATTATGTGCATTTATATTTTTGTGATTAAGAAAAATAATACTTATAGTTATGATAGCAAAAAAAATAATTTTCTCTTTAATAAAGAGGAAAATATCTTCTATCAAACTCTTCATATTTAATATTAAATATATAAATTATTTTATTATTTTATTATTTTATAATTATATTCTTACAAAAAAATATTTTTATTAAAATAAATAAACTCTCATGAGTCAAATTAAGTTAAATATTTTAAATAATATTTTTATTAAAATTATTTAAATATTTTTATTATTTTATTATCATTAAATTAATTATATTATTTTTTATCTAAATAAAAAAGTGAACATTATTAACTACCACTTATATCGTGGAGGTTAGCAATACCTTAATTTTGTTTGGTAATTAACTTATTCAATTAACTATTAACTAATTTAATTAATTATTAGTTAATAACTAATTGTATTAGTTAATTTGACTAACTGATGATATTAGCTATTTAAGTAAAAATATTTAGTAAAATTAGTTATTTCTTATTAGTTGTTTATATATAAAATAACATATAAGAATACATATATTTTATGATTTATTTAAGTATTTTTTACTTTAATAATATTTTAGATTTCTTATATGATTTATGTTTAAGAAATATAATAATTTATTTTCAAATAATTTTTTAAGTCATACTTGCTTAAAAATATGATAAATTTAAAATATAATTAAAATTTTATTATATTTCTTAAACTATTATATTTCATAAATATTTTATAAAAATTAATAATTATTATTTAATAATTTTTAATAAGGATATAAATAAAAATATGTATATTATTTAAGGATAATTTTATATTTTTACAAATTTATTATTAATAAGTTAATTGAAAACGTTAAATTTATTAACTTTTTCAAATTAGCTGATTGAAAGAAAATCAGCTAATTGAATAAGCTTAAATAATTATATTTTTAAAAAATAAATTATTATATTTCATAAATATTTTATAAAAATTAATAATTATTATTTAATAAATTTATTTAATCTTTTTTAATAATAATATAAATGAAAATATGAGTATTATTTAAGGATAATTTTATATTTTTACAAATTTATTATCAATAAGTAAACTGAAAACGTTAGGTTTATCAACTTTTTCAAATTAGGTAATTAAATAAGTTGTTTATCAAACAGTTAAATTAACTGATTAACTTGATCAAACAGTTAAATACTATTAAATTAACTAAAAATTCATCAAAAAGTACTTTACTAAACACTCTCATTATATAATAAATATTCATCCTTAACATGTATGTACATTAGCCTGAGACTTATTTGCAAAGAGAAATTTGAGAATTGCACTGCATTACATTTTATATTCAAGGATAGAGTGTCATTCATTATTTGTGATACATTTTTAGGCGTAGCACAATATTGAAACCCTAAATCCTGACCGATTTTTTCGCAAAACAAATTGGGCTGGGTTCTTCCAGTGGGCCGCAAAATCTCCCAGTTGGTCCAAATTGAATAAACTCGAGAGAGATCCCTCTCTCTTCCAAATTCCCCGCGACCTTTATCTCGCCAGTCTCCATTTCTGCTGATTCTTCTTCATTCTTTAACTGTGTGTCAGAAGAAATTCGGAAGAAGCTACTGAGTAAAAATTGAGACATGGTAAGTTTCCTTGCAACTGATCTCGCTCCAAAATATAATTTTTTTTTGCAAAACAGATAGACCAACTTGAAGCTTAATTAATTAGAATTCAAATTTTCTGTTCCCGTTAGCTTGCATTTTATTGTATGTGATATGTTGGGTTTTATCATGTAATTAGTCGAGCAGGAAAGAAACTGTTCTCGACCTTGCGAAGTTTGTGGACAAAGGTGTTCAGGTCAAGCTTACTGGCGGAAGACAAGGTAGGAACCCAACTTCTTTTTATAACTATGATTCGCAAAAATTTTTTAGCTGTAGTTACTGGGTTTTGAAGACTCTATGGCATTATGGATAGAGCTAGAGATAAAGGTAGGTGATTTTTTTTCACCTAATGCTAAATAGACTATGGAAAGCATAAGCCTTTGTAAATTTTAGGTATCAACTACTGATGCAACTTCCATCAGTTCAACCAATGGTATCAAATTGGGGGAAAAAAAACCCGTTGAGTAATTGAACTGTTCCACACTTCAGAAGCTTTGTAATGCAAATCTTGTGCGATTTAGGTCTTTTAATGCTGAAGGGACCTAATGCCCATTAGTGTTGTTTGGTAACTTTGTTTTTCAGAAAGTGTTTTTCATCAGGTTTTGGACTTTTCTTGTTCTTTATGGGATGAAATGTTTGTAAATCAACTTCAATTACCTGTTAAAGGAAAATGATGATGATATTTGTTGAATGAGATCTATTGTATGCACAATACTGCATGTATTTTGTACTTTCTCTTTGAGTGTAGCTTAATAATTAGGCTCTTGAAGAATGGATGTAATTCTTGGTTGTATACTTGAATAGAGGTATTAAAAAATTTTAGCAATTATAGCTCTCACTTCATATCAATTTTATCACTGTGTGAACTGATTTTGCTTCTGAAAATTTTGGCATAGGGATGAAATTGATACATATTTATATGACAAGTTCCCAATTGATAAACTGAAACATTCCAAGGGCTCTAGTGAGATTGAGTACATTTTTCATAACCCAAAATGTTAGTGAAATCTTGTCCAATTTCACATCATATTTCAATTTGTTGGTTGCAGTGACAGGGACTCTGAAAGGATATGATCAGTTACTTAATCTTGTCCTGGATGAAGCTGTGGAGTTTCTAAGAGGTAAATAGTAGCAGCAGGCAGCAACTGTTTTCACTTTAGCAATCTAATGCATATATTATCAGTCATATTACATTGAGTGGTTCTTACTTTTTATGTCCATGACTCAATAAATGCAACTTTAGCATCTGTCTCACAAGATTTTGGTACAACCTGCTACATGCTTAATGGAGTTTGAGGCCCTTTTTCTTTGTGTGCGTGGTAGAGCAGATGGAAGGGTGGGAAAGGGAGCAGAGGGCATAGGGAATACAGTGAATTCAATTCAATTCTGTTAATTCACTACTGATGAAGTGAGTTAGGTTCAGAAATAGTCTTCTTGGTCATGAAGCTCCTGAATTAGATAAATGCGTGAGATCTGTTGCAGATTTTAAATTGAAAAACAATGGACAATTCTTTGGGTATTATACAAATTATCAAATTAAGAAAAGCGGATTTCTTTCCACTCAAAAAAGGGAAAGGGATTTCTTCCAACTCACTACACTGAAGGGATAAAAAAATAAAAGCATGTGAAACCAAAGTTTTTACATTTTTTAACATCATTCAACTGCTTAATTGATAAAAAAAAATTGAAAAAGTAGGGACACTTTAAAACAAGCTTGTCCATTGTGGACACAACTACGATTAAGCTCTCTGCCATGTAATGAACAGCTGAACAGGTAGTAATCTTAAAGAATAAAAAGATATAATTTAGAATCTAATGTTTAATACTTCTTATATACCTTGTTTCTATATTTAAACACAGCAAAAAATTCAGTTCAAGTTTTCATACAATTCTTGATGTTTTCATCCTTATTTTACATAAATTCATGCATAAATTTGTGACCCCCCTCTTTAAGCTTTGATGTGTCCTGTGTCATTGTGATGTCTATGTAATGCCCCTTGATTGTGTTAGTGTACATTCTTTATATCAAAATCCTCCTTATTTAATTCAAGGGAGGTTACCATGTTATATAGTGTTCATTACGTCCATTTTCCATGTTAAGGAAAAAAATTGTATGAGATTAACATTCTTACCTCAGCATTACCTGATTGGAAAGTCACCAACAAAACTTAAATTTGCACTGTTGCCATCGACCAACAATTGTATGACTAACTGGCTATAGATGTGAAAAGAGCTGAGTACTAATGAGATCTTTAGTTAGTGAGTTGGTTTGAATTTTTTAATAGAATTATATTCTCTTGGACATAAGCTATGCCTTTCATATGAAATATTATGAGATCAAGCATTTCTTTTCAATTTGGTATTGACTATAGAATACCATGTGCATTATTAGTCCAACACATGGGGGGGAAAAATAAACCTAAAAAGGCTATCAATATGAGAATAACTGAACAACTAATTCAGGTTGTATCAATTTAGTCCCTCAAACAATCTAAATAACAATTTCATCCTCTAGTCATTCGAATCATCCAATGACATACATTTTAGCATGCTTCTAGGATGACTAACAATGATGTTGGGGTCATGTAAAAAAAGAGTTGTCATGACAGCATCTCTGAGTCATCTCAACTCCCAATGGTAATCTAACAAAAGGATTCGGCTGGGTAAATTTGAGTGGAGAGAAAAATTAATATTAAAATTATTTGAGGGACTACATTGATATAACTTGATTAAGTGAGGGATGGAAATGGTGTTTAGTTTATAATTTTTGTTTGCATGAGTAAGATCATTCTCAGTTCCTCTAGTTAGTGGACTATCTTTACACATATGATTGCAGTTTGCAGTGCTCCTTTGCAAGGACTTGGACCCTAATTTCTCTTAATAGAAAAAGTCCAAGAATTTAAAATAAGGAAACTTCTTTACTTATTCTTGAAACTATGCATTTCATAACCAAAGTGCATGCTTTTGTGTTGCAGATCCTGATGATCCACTAAAAACTACTGATCAGACCAGGCGTCTTGGCTTAATTGTAGGTTTCCTTCTATGCCTTCTCAATTTTTTTGTTCAATTAACATGATTACCATCATATGAGCGTGAAATAAAAATAACTCCTTTGGTTCATAAATGTGTGCTTATTTATGCTTAAATTTGTGTAAAGTCATCCATCAAATAATAGATGGGCCATGTGTCAAAATTCCAAAGGCTAGCTTTAGACAGAACAGAGGGAAAAGGTTTCATTGTATATGAAGCATTATTTTTCGGAAAAGGCTTCATTATATATGAAGCATTATTTTTCTTTCCTTTTTTATTTTTTTTTTGGGGGGGGGTGTAAGCTATGGTATGATAGATCTTAAAATACTGTTTCATTTTGTTTAATCCACTAAGTTTTTGGCCTTGGCCGGTTCATTAATCTTGATGCAATTGGTGCAGTGTACTCTCATGATAAAATTCCCAAATCTAAACCCTTGGTTTGCTGCTCAATTATGAGAAGATCAACAAAGCCTTATCCCACTAAGTGAGGTCGGCTACATGGATCGCACGACGCCAATGAGTTCTATCAAAAATCAAATTTTTTGTGATATTATTCACCAAGAGATCCCTTTTTATAATTTCTTCTAATGTCCTTTTTGACCTTCCTCTACACTTTTTCATAGGGTTAAAAACAATGTGATCAACTCTTCTCACTAGTGCTTCTAATGACCTTCTTTGCACATGACCAAACCACTTTAACCAATTTTCTGTCACCTTCTCCTTAATAGGTGCCACGTCAATATGCCCTCGTATGCAGTCATTTCATATCTTGTCCTTTCTTGTATGACCACACATCCATCTTAACATTCTTATTTCTGCTACCCTTATTTTTTGTTCTTGTTGTCCCTTTAGAGCCCAACATTTACTACCATAGAGCATAACTGATCGTATAGCAGTCCAATAAAACTTCCCTCTAAGTTTAGTAGGTACTTTACGGTCACAAATCACTCCAGATGCCTTTCTCCATTTTAATCATCTAGCTTGTATTCTGTGTGTGATATCTCCGTCAATTTCTCCATCGCTTTGTAAAAAAGATCTCAAGTACTTAAATTTAGATATTTGCAGTAGGATATGCTCTCCAATTCATTTCTATCTTGTTTCTTGCTAAATTTGCAATGCATATACTCCGTCTTACTCCTACTCAAGCGAAAACCCTTTGATTCCAAAGCCTGTCTCTAAAGCTCCAATTTATAGTTAACATCTTTCCGCGATTCTTTAATTAAGATTATGTCATCTGCAAATAACATACATTTAGGGATAATCTCCTGTATATCCCTTGTAATAACATCTAAGACTAGATTAAACAAGTAAGGACTCAAGACTGAACCTTAATGTAAACCTATCCTTATAGTAAAGTCCTTTGTCTCTCCTCCAGGAATCCTTACACTTGTAGTTACTCCATCGTACATGTCCTGTATAGCCCGAATATATGCGACACGAATACCTTTCTTCTCCAAAGCCTTCACAACACTTCTCTTGAAATCCGATCATAGGCTTTTTCTAGGTCAATAAAAATCATATGTAAGTCTCTTTCTTTATTTCAATACCTTTCCATTAGCCCTTGTAAAAGATAAATAGCCTCTGTTGTAGATTTTTTAAACATAAATCCAAATTGGTTCTCTGCAATCTTAGTCTCGTCTCTTAATCTGTGCTCAATCACTTTTTTCCATAACTTCATTATATGGCTCATTAGTTTTATCCCTCGATAATTTGCACAATTCTGGATATCTCCCTTGTTCTTGTATATAGGCACCAAAATACTCCTCCTCCACTCATTCGGCATTTTCTTTGACCTCAAAATCTCATTAACTAACTTGGTGAGCTAAAAGATACCTCGCTCTCCTAAACATTTTCAAACTTCAATAGGAATACCATCCGGACCAACGGCTTTATCATTATCCATCCTTTTAAGAGCGTCTTTTACCTCTCCAACTCAAATTCTGTGATAATAAGTCAAATTTTATTTGTTCTCTTGGATTTCTAACCCTTCCATATCCCTAGTCAATCCTTGCCCGTCATTGAAAAGCTTATAAAAGTACTTTTCCCATCTCTCTTTAATATTTTCATCTGTTAGTAGAACTTGTTCTTCTTCATCCTTAATGTACCTTACTTGATCCAAGTTTCTTAATTTTCTTTTCCTATTTTTGGCAAGCTTGTAAATCTTTCGTTTTCCATTCTTTGTTCCTAGATCTCGGTAAAACTTCTCAAAAGCCTTAGATCGTGCCTCGCTTACTGCCTTTTTGATCTCCTTCCTAGCCGTTCGATACCTTTCCCAATTTTCAGCATTATCGCACACATGCAAGGCCTTAAAACATTTTCTTTTGGTTTTGACCTTTTCCTGCACACTTTCATTTCACCACCAAGATTCTTTATCTCTTGGTCCAAAACCTTTTGATTCACCCAAAACTGTCTTAGCAACCATCCTAACCCTCTTAGCCATCACATCCCAAATAAGGTTGGCACTTCCTTATGCTTCCCAATTACCTTCCTCCAATAATATTCTCTTAAAAGTTATCTGTTTCTCATCCTTGAGTTGCCACCACTTAATCCTTAGATTGATAACTTGTTGTCTCTTCTTGTTATGGGTTTTAAAAAGGGCATTTAGGACTAAAATCCTATGCTATGTAGTAAGGCTCTCCCTCGGAATCACTTTGTAATTCTTACATATTCTTCTATTTGAGCTCCTTACCAAAAAGAAATCGATTTGTGACCTTGAAGTTCCACTTTTGTATGCGATTAGATGCTCCTCTCGTTTCTTAAAACAAGTGTTCGCAATCTTAAAATCATACGCTATCGAAAAATCAAGAATGGATTGCCCCTCCTCATTTAGTGCTCCATAACCAAAACCTCCATGCACTCCCGAAAATTGCCTTACCTCACTACCAACATGTCTATTTAAATCTCCTCCGATGAAAATCTTTTCTTCTTGTGAAAAACCTTGAATTAATCTTTCTAAGTCTTCCCAAAACTTCTCCTTCAAATGTGCTTCCGATCCTACTTGTGGTGTATAGGCACTAATAATATTAATAGTCTCCTGTGCAACTATTAGTCTTAAAGATAGGATCCTATCCCCCGTCCTTTTTACATCCACCACATTCTTTTTCCAAATCTTATCTACAATAATACCAACTCCATTCTTTCCTCTAAACTTCCCTGTGTACCATAGTTTAAAACCTGTAGTGTTAAGCTTCTTAGCTCTTTCTCCAACCCATTTAGTTTCTTGAAGACACATGATGTTAATCCTTCTTCGAATCATGGTGTCCACAACCTTCAAAGATTTACCTGTTAGCGTGCCGATATTCCAAGTACCAAACCTAATTATGTTCTTGTGGACTAACTTCTTTACACACATCAGTTCAGAAAAATGTAAGGATCCTTGCTTATTTAACACTACATTCGGGTGCCGATGCAGTAGCTCTAGCTCATTTGACACTGTACTCGAGTCATACAGCGCATTACTTCCGGATAACAACCTAACATTAGCATCAATAAATCGTCGTGTGTAATCCATATATGAGATTTCGACAAAAATTTTTACGTTGGCTGTCGAAGGCCTAACACAACCATTAGGGAGATATACCCCCACTCGGGTTACAGGCTGGCGTTACCCAACTCGGCCAAAATAAGTATATATATATATATATATAACCAGAGAAAGAGAAAAAGAGAGAGAGAGAGAATATCTGATCCATCATACTTCTCTCTACACATTATCTGTCCAGAGGAACTTGGCAGGATCAACATGCCTAGAGTTTTAACCAAATGTAAATAAATAGAAAGGAGAAAATCGCATACCACCAGTTTTATTTTTATGCTTAACAGATTCCCTTTCAACTTCCATAACCTCTTCGTGCTTCACAGTGTTGATGTTGCTCAAATTTGAAAAATTCCTGCACTACGGCTGGGATGGATCTCGGGCCTCACTCCCAATAATTTTAATGTGTACTTTTGTTAAAGCTTGAGCCTAGCAACTTGGACTGTAAAATCATGCTACATAGAAATCCTGCAGTTTAAGTTCTTTTCTCCAGGTTTCTTAAGTAGTTGATAGTAGAACCTCATTCGTTGATTTTTCATCTTAAAATAAAATATCAATGAACTTAACCGATTTAGAGTTGTATTTTGTAAGTATAGGGTGCAAAACCTGTGCAGCACCCTTCGCTCTCCAATTTCTATATATTTGTAATTTTTTAGTATGGCTTCGGCCTATCTTAGGATCCATTTGTTGCCCAAAGACAACAGAAAATTTACAGCTGTTTTAGGTGTCCTTTCCTTGTCAGTAGAAGTGCTATTTGACTATAAAAGCAGTTACGAGGTGTTTCTGATGTTTGGTATATAAGGACAGTTTCCTGCTTTCTCAAGAGTTCCAAGTTTGAAATTCCATAATATATAATTTGTGCTATTTGCATATGCCTCTAGTAAAATAATTGATTGCCAAAGCCTTCCCTTCGAATGCTGGAATTATTCAACCTGATGAAAGTTGCTTTCACTCATTCTTCAATGATTCTTTTCTCGCTTCCAATCATATGGCTTGCATTTTGCAGTTTAGCTGTGGGAATACTAGTGACTAGTGAATAATACGTTTCTCCGGTGACTTAACCAATATCGTTTAACGCAGGTGTGTAGGGGAACTGCTGTCATGCTTGTGTCCCCAACCGATGGCACAGATGAGATTGCCAACCCCTTTTTACAGCCAGATGGAGCCTAGTTTTGAATTATATTTACATAAAACAACTGACATGTAGCTGCATGCTGATCAAGCCTCACGTTGCTTAGTTTGGACTTTTAATGTGGAGATTCTGATTAGCATATAGTCTATTTTATGTACTTGGAGTAATTTTTTTAGTACATTAAATGAATAGATTGTTGCTTCTTTTATGTTGTGGGTTTACCTTGATTTCTCTGACATGAAGTCAGCTTATTCAAGGAAGCTATGTGATTCTTTGGGATTTATAGTTTTTGCATGGCATTTGGATGTCTAACAAATTTTCCACATTGTTAGAACACGTGCATGTTTGGGTACCTTAGTTACCCGAATGGGATTACATAGAGGCAGAGGCAACAAACCTTGCTTCTATTCGGCTGGGATTCTGGACTATAAAATCCTTATGGAACTATGCCATCGCTGAAGCAATTTAAGTATTTTCTCCCTTGTTTTGTGAACTTGACCTGTGAAAGCCTGTCATTGCAATCAAATAAGTTGTGCAAAAACCAGGATAGAAAAATAGTTTATTATTAGCAAGCAATTTTAGCGAGCAAGTACTTGTCTGGTATAGCAACTAGAGATAATTAATTAACAATTGATTTTGAAATAATTTATTATGTATAATATATTTTATGTTTGGTAACATCTCCTTGATAATTGATTATACATAATATATTCTTGCTTGGATGAAGCAAAGAAATTACCTTTTAGTATTGACATAGCTTTTGAATCGCATATCTATTTATTTTCTTTCTAACATAAATATAAGGATGACAAATATATAAGAGAGAATTTATAAAAGCATTAAAATCTAATTTATTATGTTTATTTTGTAATTATATATTTGAATTTATAAATAACAAATTTTTTAAATGTAATATGAGTTAAAAAATATGATATATAATTAAGTAATTTGATTAAATTAAAATTTTAACTTAATATTTTTATAATAAAAAATATGTGTTAAATTCTTATTATTCAATAATATTCATGTTTAATTTGTAATTAATAATGATGAATGGGAAAACATATAAATAGATAAAAGGAATAAAAATAATGTGTGAATGGTAAGAAAATTATATTTAATTTAAATTATAGTACTTAAAAATTGATATAAAGAAAATATTGATAAAATTTAAATAAATAAATTTTATTTTAATTTAATAATATTTTTATAAAAAAGTAAAATTTTTAATTATATAATTTGATTAGTATTTTCCAAATTAAAAATTTTAAGTTGTTTAAAACTTTTTATAATAAAATTATATATTTACACACACACACTATTTAGTAATATCAGTATCAAAGGTGTAAATAATGGAAATGAACATGGGAAAAAAATAAAAATATGCAATGTAATAAATAAAAAGAAAAGATATAATGGGTAAGTTGTAAAGTGATATAAGAGTTAAGAATAAAATAATTTATTAAGTAATTAAAATAAATTAAATCTTCAACTTATTTAAATAAAAAGAACAAAGAAATATATCATGTTGTATCTACACTTCTTAATTATATTAGCATATGAATTATAAATAACATGAATGATATTAATAAAAAAAAGAAGAAGAAGAAGATGCAATGAAACAAATAAGACAAAAGATAATGTGATTCCAATATTAAGTAATATAAGAGTTAAAAATACTAGTATTTGTTTGGAAAAAAATAATAAATCATTATTTCAAAAAAATTGAATCAACAGTTATATTGGTTTGAAGCAAAAAATTGGAATGTAATTATTGATATATTTATGTCTTTTAAAACAAAAAATTGTAACTTTTACACACGAAACTTTGTTTTTTTTTTAAATTTAATAATTATGTCCCTTGGATGGAAAGCTTTGTATCTTTCCAAATTCAAGAGTTATATTTATTTTATATCTATTGAATTAAACTTTTTAATCTCCATAAATGTTTTAAAACTTTTGTCTTTTAATTAATATATTTTTATGAGACATATTATCAAAGCATTCTTCTTATTTATTTATTTATATTTTTATCTTAAATACTTGTAGCCATTATAAAACTATTTTATAAAGAAATATAAAGAAAATTTTCAATTTTGCTTGTTGCAATTTTTCAATTTCTATTTTATCTAAGGAGGCCAATTCACATTTAATTTTTTCAAAACAAACTTGATTCAAATAGGGGTGAATATTTCTTTAAAAAAAGTGTTGTACTTCATGCCTCTTAAATTTTGTCTTCTATTACACAATTTTCCTCTAACAAAAAATATATATGTAGTTAATTAAATTAATTACATCAAATATTTAATTTATTTAAATATTTTTATAATAAAACATAAAATACATTATGTTTTATCTACATTATTTAGTGATATTAACATGAAGAATTCCTTAACAATATAAATTATTTTACATGATTAATGAAAAAAGAAAATTCATTAAAAAATAATAACAATTAAAAAATTTTAATAGTAGTAAAAGAGTTTTAATAATTTTATTATTATTATGATATCACATTAGTGAGTGATAATATAATGCTAATTTACACTCACAATAAATCAAATTTAAATTCTAATGTATGAACTATCTCTAACATGAATAAATGTGAAAAAGATAATAATAGGAAATAAAACATGCATAAGTTGTAAAACTTTAATAAAATTTTAATTAATTTCTATATAATTTAAAATATAGTAAAATAATGTCATGATAATATATGTTAATAAATCTTAAACAAATAAATTTGATTTTAAATTTTAAATATTTTATTAAATTATAGAATATGTAATTAATTATTTCATCTAAAAATTTTTGTTTTAAATTTCAAATTTATTTGAAATATTTTAATGAAAATTTTAAATTTATCATTTTATATCTATATTACTTTGTAATAATAATATTTAAGTGATAAACACTAACAATAAACATTAAAAAGAAAAATATGCAACAGAATATAAGTAAAAAAAGAGGGATAATCAGTGAACTATACAGCAGTATTAGAGTTAAAATTAAAAAATAATTAAGTAATTCAATTGAATTAAAATTTTAAGTTATTTAAGATAAAAATAAAATATATCATGTTGTATGTATAATTCTTAGTGATTTTAGTGTCTAAACTATAAATAACAAAATTGACAATATATAAACAAAAAAATGCAAAATATGCAATGAAGCAAATTAAAAAAAAAGAACATGTGATTCTTATGTTAATTATTATAAGAGTTAAAAATAAAATATAGGGTTGACTAATTCAATTAAAATAAATCTTTAATTTATTTAAACTATTTTTATAATAAAAATAAAATGTATCATATATACTAATTAATGATATTAGCCATTTAAATCACATATACTAGACGTGAAACTCTGTAAAAAAAATACAATAAGGTATTTAAAAAAAAGTGAAGCAGTGTGTGAGTTTGAAACATTAACAAAATATAGCACTTAAAATTAATATTAAGAGAATATTTAAAATTTAAATAAATAAGTTTGACCTTAATTTTTAAATATTTTTACTAAATAATAGTATATGTGGTTAATTATTTCAATTAGTACTTTTTATATTAAAGTTTTAATTTATTTAAAATATTTTATAATGAAATTAAATATATCATGTGATATTTATATTACTTTGTAATATTAGTATTTAAGTTATAAATAATGATAATTGACATAAAAAAAAAAGCAAACATCCAATGGAACAAATTAAGAAAAAGAAGAAAAATAATGAGTGAGATGTATAGCAACATGTTAGTTAAAAAATAAAATATATATTTAAGTATAACCAAAAATCTTTTAACTTATTTCAAATATTTTTATAATTAAAATAAAAATATATAATGTTATATTTGTCTAACAATGATATTGATATCTATATTGTATATAAAATGAGTAAATATGAAAAATTATAAAAATTAAAAATAAAATATATAATTAAATAAAATTTAATTAAATTAATTATTAAATATTTTGAAATATTTATATATTAAGGAGTTATTTGATTTGTATAGGAAATAATTACCTACAGGAAATTGAACTTTCTAAAAAATAATTTTTAATATAAACTTCTTAAGAAGTATTTAAAGTTGTTTGGTTGATACATAAAAAGTGATACTTCTTAGAAAGTTTATATCTTATTTGATTTAATTTTAAATATCCTAAGAAGTGTTAATAAAATAACTTTTATAACTCAATATTATTATAACAAAAAGTAATAAATTTTAATTATCATTAATTAAATTTAATGAGAATAATTTTATTATTGTATTTGTAAATAATATAAAAAATAGAACTTACTTGAGGGAGTTGGTAAGCAACTTCTTGTATTTTATAAGAAGTAAGGCTTTCCAATAAATTCTATTTCTCCCAATTTATATAATAATGGCCAACCAGACAACCCATTTGTTTTCTACTTTTCAAGAAATAGAACTTCTCATGCTATTAAGGTGAATCAAATGACCTCTAAAAATAAATTATATAATGTTATATCTATAAACTAAAAAGAAGATAGGAGAGTAAGACGAATAAAAAATTAAAAAAAAAGAAGATAGCATTTAATTAGGAAAAGAAAAAGTTATTTCTTTAATGGCATCAGAGCAAATGCATCATAGGAAACATAGTTGGCATAAGAAAAGTTGCATGGATGTTAGGAAAAATTATTGTCCTATTTTTTTGGCAACTTTGCCTATTTAAGAAAGAAGAAGGTTCACTCTGGCAATGAATTGAAGAAAGCAATTAAGACACCTAAAGAAGTAGACATAGGTGAGAAACTAAGATGAAGAAAGTTTGAAGAGCTAACATATTACCACTAAAAAATAACAAAATAAGGAGAAACAAAATTTTATTTTGATTGTTT
Organism: Sindora glabra; assembly: GCA_020226215.1. Classification (NCBI taxonomy): domain Eukaryota; kingdom Viridiplantae; phylum Streptophyta; class Magnoliopsida; order Fabales; family Fabaceae; genus Sindora; species Sindora glabra. Next base: position 84,027,593 of record CM035226.1, read on the forward strand.
AATTAATTAATTAATATTAATTATTGATTATTAAAAAGAGTAATGAAGAAATAAAGTATACAAAATCTTGTTGTTATTGTTAAGATAATGAAAAAGTAAAAGAAAAAGGCTCGAATACAATTTCATCTTCTTAAAGTATAAATTATCTAATTTTAGTTCTCTTATTTAAAATAATCTATCTTGTTCCTTTTAAATATCCAATTGGATTAACTCTGGTCCAACCACTATTGTCCTATTATTTCACTAACAAAATAGTTAAATAAGTTTTATTACCTCACTTCTCTTCATTCATTTTCCAATAAATTTCCTCAAAATCTGAAACCAATGCATAATCCTTCCGTACTTCTTTAAAAATTCTCTCAAGAATTTAAAAACACAAATTTTCTTAGATTTTAAACAAACCTAGAACTAAAAAATAATGCAAAATCTGTACCAAAAGAAAAAAAATGGATAACTTGTTTTATTTGTAGCAAAAGTGAACTTACGATAGGCTTAAGCTTCATCTTCTGAAGCAATTTTGCCAGCTACCCAAACTTCCATTCTTGAAAGATTTTCTCAAATATCCAACAAAAAGGCAATCCATCAAATACCTTGAATAATATGAAAAGCATGTCGAGATCAATTTGTTATTCAACGAGTGTACTCAATTTGCTAGGTACAATAAGATCAATGAATTATGGAGGGTCAAGACCATTTCAATGAGCATACTAACCCAAAATGAGGTCGAATACATTTGCCAATGGCTAATGGGATCCCCGAATAAAATATAGAGTGCTTGATGCCAAAAATTTATGAGTTAATCAAATTCATAGGTGAAATGATTCATGATTATAACTATAAATCAAGAGAAAGTTATAAAGGAAAGAAAGTGCTTGCATGGAACTTTCACTTGACTTCTACAACTACAATGCTTTGTCATCAATTGTAGTTTGAAGCTCACTAAGTATTAATTCAATGTTTCAAATTTTCCAATAAAATTCTCTTTTTATTGAAATAAAACTTCTTCAAAATGGTATCTAAACAAGTATAAAGCTTTGTTTTTTAATTTAGGTTCATGTGTTGCTTAAAAAGTGTTTGGGAAATCTACATTTGAATTAGCTATTTTGATAATGAAATGGTTTCCATTTTGGCTAGTTGACAATCTTATGTTGATCTTGGTTTGGTTAGTGCTAGGTAATATTGAGAAATATGGGTTAAAAAGACCAAAAACAAGTCTATTGGAATTGAAAAACACATAATTAAAAACCTTATTATGGATATTGATGCTTTAGAAAGAATCAAATACAATGACTAATCTATATTGCTCTACACCAAAAATTAATACTAAACTTACTTTAACACCTAGATAGAGTTAGTTCAAGTTAAACCTAAAGGAATAGAAGTTAATTGGTGCAAATAGAATGTAAAAATAGGGAGTTTCCAAAAAGTAATTTAAATGAAATAATAAAAACAAAATCAAGTAGGGTAAAATAAATATTAAGGCTTAGTCGAAGAAATTTCACACTCTAAATACAAATTTATCATATAAGATTACTCCTAATTCAACTACTTAACTATAAAATTATCCAAACACCCTATAGTAACCCTAATTAACATTGCAAATCAATCATCTAACACTAATTAACTTAAGACTGATGTCAATCCTTAATTAACCAGTAAGAGAAATTAATTTACAGATAGCCAAGATTAAATCAATAATCTTATATACAAAAAATTGTCAATTTATCTTTTAATTCTCTTAGATGATTATAATTTTACATGCAAAAATTAAACATCTAATTGCTATTAATTATAATTGAAAACAATTAAACTACATATAAGAATTAATTATAATCAATCATATAGGTTCAAATTATAAAAAGTAATTAGCTAATAGACTTAATTATCTAATCACCTAAAACAATCATAAGACAAAAGTAGAATAGAGAAGTAAAAGATAGATGAATCAAGAGTAATATAAATTAAATTATAGATTCAAAATTAAACCAAAGTTAAAGTGCTTAAACTCTTGAATTGATGTAGAAGAATTAACCATTCATGGTGGATGCAAAAGAAAACAAAAGCAAATAGTGTTGTTGTCTAGAATTGTTATACATTTTTCTTTTGAAGGCATAAAACCCTTAAATATGATCTTCCTAAAATAGAAAACCTAATGGTCCAAGTAAATATGCCTCTTTGAATTACTAAGAATAAGTTTTTGCCTAATTTAAAGTTTATAACCTAATTTATAATTTAATCTACTAATAGTATGTTACTATAGTAATTTTCATAATTCAAATAGCAACTTAAGTTTGACCACCAAAATAGTGTATTTTTAAAACTTAAAAGTTGTTGGGCTTAACCAAATTTAAGCACTAGTTTGATCTGAATTAGACTTCTAGAGCCCTAGATAAAACATAAAAACTAAAACTAGTTTAGTCCAAATAAAAAGAGAGCATCAATTTTACGATTATTTTTTACATTCCAAACTTTTGAATAAAGTTTTAGTCAAAACATGGAAGTTTTAGAACTTCTTTTTAAGTTTACAAAGACATAAATATCATCTAATTACATCTAAAACTCAAGTTATAGTTGAAATTTTGAAAAATGTAAAAATTCAATATTAATAGAATAATTTAAAAACATTAAAAAACCATCATCCAATCTATAACAAGGTTAATTCCCTAAAATTAAGCATATGTAACATACTAAAAGGCATAAAATAGAAAAAAATAATATAAATAATGTTTTGCACATCAACTTCTCATACATTTAGTCTTTGCCTAACTTTGGGCAAACATAACTTTATTTAAAACTAAAAAATAAAAGATTTACTTCTTAAAAACTTTAAAATCACAAAATTTACAAGCAAGAAATAATCAAAGCCGTCAAGAGACATAATATATCATAAACAAAAATATTGACAAACTCAAAATTAATCAACACAACAATTTCATTCTAAATGGATAGATAAAATTGGTAAATTCTTACAAAATTCACTCTCCAACTTTAAGTGTTTATTATAAATGATTCACTCAAGTTCATTCCATGAAAATGTCCTACCATAAGCATACTTATTATTTAATCTCTACTACTCAAATCACATACACAGAGTAAATTAAAAGGATTTTCTTTAAGGTTATAATAGGGTTAAGGGGAAAAGAAAGAAAAATTGAAGATGTGAAGGTTAAAAATCATAAAAATTAATAAAGCGCTTAAAATATAAACATGTCACAAATAATGAACAATTATGACTTAATACAATAACCCAAATTATAATTCAAAACACTTATTAACTTCTTTTTTTTTCTTTCTTTCCTAATCCTTTTTGGCTTATTTTTTTCACTTTTTTACCTCTTTTTTATTTTTTATTATTATTTTTCATTTTTTATTTCTTGTTGTCTTTCTTTTTTTTTCCTTCATTCAATCAAATCATGAACTTGAAGTTGATAATTTATTTTCATAACACACATACAAAACCCCACACTTACTCAAGAACTTATCTAATAAAGATTTCAAATGCTTTATTAATCAGTAATTAATCACTAAGGTTAGGTAAAGACACTTATTTTTCATTAAACCCTATGTTCATGGGCTAATAAATAAAAAAAAGGCAATTAGGCTTAAAAGGGGTTCAACAAAAATAAATTAAAAGTTAGCTATTTGGTTTTAAGTTAAATAAAGAATGTCTTTGTCATTTTAATATATGCATGTATAAATATAATCTCAAAAATAATTAAAGCAAGTTTTAAAAAAAATAAAATTATAAAAGAACATTACACACAAAAAAAGGAAAAAGAAAAGCATAGATACTCAATATAAAGCTCAAAATCTCACAAGGTAAGATATACTACCAAAATTCAATTTATCATTTTAAAATCCATCACTATAGTAATCAATTTGATGAAGAAAAATAATTCATTCAATCATGTTTTGAACCTTATCTAACTTCAATTGAATCCTATTAATGAAAAATATAAAATCTTCATGAATGAAAAGTAATTAAAATAACTCAAAAAAATTAAAAATAAAAATGAAAATCACTCCTTTTTTAATTTTTCTAGATTTTTTTTTTCAAAAACTCAAACATTGGTACAAATATAAAAACTTAAAGGAAAACATAAAAGAAATCTTGAAATTCTCTCCCTCACTTTTAAAATTTAGATTGTCTTAATATAAAGCATATCATCAATATTAAGAAATATTGAGGACAAGTAAAAAATAAGGGAAAGAAAGAGTGAATTTAAAAACTTGGGTTGCCTTTCAAGAAATGATTTTTTTAACGTCTTTGGCTAAATATGACTCTAATTTCTTCAATTATACTTCAATTCATAAGGTATTGCCTTAAATGATTCTAATGAAGGATACTTCAAATGGTTATGTATAGAATTCACTTTCAAATTTGATACATTTATCAACTCTATGCTAAGTGTCAACCTTAAATCATTCTTTTTTTTCAAATTCAAAATCATCTTGCACTATGAAATCAACCTAGTCAATAGAAAAAATAGAATAAACTCTAACGAGATTTTTCAAAACCTTGAAAACTTTAAGTTTTTTTTTTGTCACTCCATTACATACATCAACTTTTTCTTTTCCTTGTTTTTCTTCATTAACCTCCTTTTGAGACATATTGAGTTTCATCTTGATAAGAGTCTCTAACATCTCTTCTTCTTCTTCTTAGTAATTTCAATGCTATTAGAAAAAGGAATAAGAATAAAAAAATTAGCACAAAGAATGAAATTAGGTGCGAATTGTACATTAATACAAGAATCTCCGATTTATTTTTCTTCTATCTATTCACTCATTAGGTTGGCTTGGATATTAAATTTTCAATTTACTTACTTTAGTTGCAAACTATCCCATATGATGTTCTATATTATTTATAAGGTCCTTGGTTTCCCATTAGAATTAATTTAAGTTTGCTATAGTTTCTTGCTAGAATTACATAATACTTATAGTTAAACTCTTAACAAAGTCTTCTAAGTCAGTATCTAAGTTAGGAGCATTATGTTGATATTGACTATAATCCATTTGATTACTATAGTTGAAAGTTGAATGATCCTATTAGCTTTAATTGTAGGAATTGGAATATGGAACATGGAACATGGAACATAATAATGTTGGCGATGGCTTGAAAATTTTCCTACAAATGTTTGAATTTTCTAAAATTACTTTATATCTAATTAACTAATAAGAAAAGTTTGCTTAGACAATTATTGCTCAATTCTAAATACAAGTACCTCATGAAAATCATTAAAATCACGATAAAAAGTTATATATATTTTTTATTTTTTTAACCTCTTAAATTATGAAGGTTTCTCACACTTTTAGGATCAAAATTTAAGTTAAAATTAAGAGAGAAAACATTCACACATCAAGAGGAACAAGAATTAAATAAAAAAATTAAAAATACAAAAAAAAACTAAAATATTAGAAAATAGTATTAATCATTTTTTTATCAAAAAATGTTGCGATCAAAAGCTTTAGAATGTTAAAAAAAACCCTTAAAGTGGAAAGTTTTGTCCTGAAATTCAATAACAAATATTGTTACCCAACACTACTAACAATCCTGGAAAACACTAAAAAAATGAATAAAAAAGGATTAAAAAATAAAAAATAAGCACTAAGTGTACAATTTACTTCTCGAAAATGACACCAAAATTTTAATTTACTTCATTTCATACAAAAAATTAATATTGAACCTACTTTAATATATAAATATAGTGAATTCAAGTCAAATCCAAAGGAATAAAAGTTAATTAGTAAAAATAAAATGTAAAAATAATGAGTTTTCAAAAGTAATTTAAATAAAATAATTAAAATTAGATATAAAAGCTCAATCCAAGGAATTTTACACTCTAAATACAAATTTATTACTGATATTAATAAGATTACTCCTAAATTAATTACTTAACTATAAAATTACTCAGATGACCTATAATAACCTTAATTAATATTAAAAATTAATCACCCAATACTAATTAACTCAACACTAATGCCATTCTTTAATCAATTAACAAGAGCGATCAACAAATAGCCAAGATTAAATTAACAATCTTACATGTGAGAAATTACCGATTTATCTTCCAATTTTCCTAAGTGATTATAACTTTGCATGCAAAAATTAAACACTGAATTACTATTGATTATAATAAAAAATAATCAAACTACACAAGAGAATTAATTACAATTAATCATATAGCTACTAATTACAAAGAGTAATTAACTATCAAGTTTAATTAGTTGATAACCCAAATAATCATAAGATAAAAGTAGAATAGAGAAGTAAAAGATAGATGAATCAAAAGTAATATGAATTAAATCAAAGTCTCAAAATCAAACCAAAGTTAAAATTCTTAAACCGTTGAATTGATGTAGAAGAATTAGCCATTTATGGTGATTGCAAAAGAAAATAGTATTGTTATCTAGAATTGTTGTGTATTTTGCATTTGGAGGCATAAAATCCTTAAATATGATCTCCTTAAATGACAAAACATAATAGGCCAAGTAAATATGCATCCTAAGTTACAAAAAATGAGGCCTTGCCTAATTTAAAAGCCTATAACCTAATTTACAATTTAATATACTAATAGTGTTTTACTTTAGTAATTTTTGTAACTCAAATTGCAACTCAAGTTTGACCATAAAATTGGCATAGTTCTGCTAAACTCAAAACTTGAAAGTTATTGGTTTAAATCTTAGCTAATTTGGGCACTAATTTCACCTCAGTTGGACTTTTAAAACTCCAAATGTAGCCTAGAAACCAAACTAGTTTAGCTTAGATAGAAATAGAGTATTATTAACTTCATGATCATTTTTTACATTTTAAATGTCCGAACTAGGTTTCAATCAAAATATAAAAGTTCTATAACTTCTTCTTAGCTTTTCAATGATATAAATATCACCCAATTTTGACATTTAAAACTCAAGTTATAAAAAAACTGAGACAATATAAAAATTCAACATTATCCAAACAATTTATAAACATTGGAAAATCATCACCTAATTATATAACAAGGTAAATTCTCTAAAATTAAGAATATATAACACACCAAGAAGCATAAAACAAATGGAAATAACATAGATAATATTTCACATGTTGGTGACATAAAAGTTGTAACAAGAAACAAGAAATTCATAAATGGTGAAATTAAGCTTGTTAATGGAGAAAAGCTTGATATTGATGTAGTGGTTATTGCTATTGAATCTCACAACAATGTCCCTCCTTGGCTATAAGTGAAAAATGTTCCAAATCCTTTAATTTTTGAACCTTTTTTAGAAAGATTCTTAAAAGGAGAATCTTTAGCACAATTTTCCAATCTAAAAAGAAGAAATTTTTTAAAATGATCATTAAAGAAGATCCTTAATTCTAAACTAATAGTAAAGCTTTTGAGAGTCTGACTTTGTTTTGGAAGTTTATTTCGAAGAGTGAGATAGTCATGTTTTTGTTATTTTATAAATAGGAAGATGAAAACTTATCCAAGAATGGAGGCAGACAAAAGGTTTTATGATTGGCCTTCGCAAAGTGGAGTAACGAGAGAAGGAAGTGGTAAAGAGAGATTGAAGAGAGATAGTGAGGCATAGCATAGAGATTGCCAAAGAAGGATTGAGAAAAGAAGAAAAAGGAAATAAAAGAAATAAATAGAAAATTAAAGTTAATTTGTTTACTTAAGTCGTTCTAATTTGGTATCCTGTATGTATAAAAAAAATGACACCTAAGCAATTTCCATTAAAATTTAATGGAATGCAAATGGTAGGACCAAAGTTAGTCTAATTAGATATTTAAGGGAATTAAAATAAATTATTTTAAATAAGAAGGATCAAAATTACGCAATTCATATTCTAGAGGACTAAAATTGTATTTAAACAAAAGAAAAAAGACAAAAAAGAAAAGTAAGATCAATATGGATATAAATTCTAATTTTTCTTTTTTTTTATAATTTCAATTAAAATAGAAATAGCTCTTAAGTAATTTTTAAAGTCTATTTGGAACATTGTATAAGAGAAAACTAATAATAAAAGCATATACTATCCACTCTTATTAGATATTTAGTGCACTCATAAGATAGAATAATCTAATTCAATTAAAGCATTTTATTCAATTGATATATGATTAAATTACCATCTTTCTTTAGACATGATATGATTTGAGTAAATTTTTTTCTTTTTATCATTAATTTCAAACAATTATATTATGAAGTAAAATGATAAATTATCAACAAATGGTAAGTTGTGAATTGATTGTTGACCATAATTAGTCTCCACTTAATGTTGTTAATTGGTGCTCGTCAACATTCACCACCATTGATTATATTTGTTGTCACCCATCATTAGTGACTATCTCTATCATTATTCCTCATTATTGACCATTATGTGCTACCATTTATCACAATTGAATACCCCACCCCTACCCACTACCATCTATGGACCAATATCGCTACCCCCATCGCTAACTATCATTTGCCTCCATTTACATTCATTGATTATAGTCTATTATCACCCTTCCTCGTTTATTATTATTCTTTATTGTTGTTCACTGCTTGTACGCCACCAAATATCATTCTAAAAAATATATAATTTTGATGATCAAAGTTATCTAAAAGTAATTTTGTTTAAACAAGTATTTTTTTAATATTGTTCATATTATATACACATGATAACAAACACTTAATAATATAACTTTAAACTATTATTTTCTTGTACAATTGTATATTAAAATATTAAATAGTATTATATCTTATTATTTAATTATTTTATCATATATTATTATGTTAACTTATTCTATTTTCTTCTATACAATCTTATCGTCCAAGAATTATGGCCCATAAATAATTGATTGTAATGTGTTGATATTTGGATCTCTAAATCTCATTTCATCTTTTGAAAGGCTAAGTGTAGGTTATAGTTGCATTAGCTTAAAATATATACAGAAATCACACGTGAAAATTCAATACATGTGTTGAAAAAAATCCAGGAACATTGGTTAGGGAAACCTCGAATTAACATGTTAAAGCACGTGTGAACCCTTGATAATAACAAGTCAAAATCCGAGTTTCTTCGTTCTGCCCCCTAAACTGACCATATTTTCCTATATAGGTGCTGAGGGTAGCTGGACCCCAAAATGTAAAGAGACAGGCTCAACTAGAGCAAGTGCTTACTGGGGTAAGGCCATACCCATGTGGCCAACTTGACTGTATCCACCGCCTCTCATCTAATCCTGAGGTTGATTCCTATCTTGTCATTATTTGTTGATGGTTTATCCAAGCTCTTGCAAATGAAAGAGGTTCAATGCCTCTTTCCAACCAATATTTGGTTCATATTTATCCCACTGAAATTGTTTGATTCCTAACTTTCATTGTAGTAACGCTAGAATTCAAAATTTTATGTGTATATTAAATAAATTATTACTTCCATAATTATTAAAAAAATTATGCAATATTTTAGTATAATAAATAAATAAATTTATATTTTATTTATTTGGTTAATAAATTATAAAATAATATTTAAAAATATTTAATACATTAATTTATTAAAAAATTAAGTTTTGATTTAAAAAGTTCTGGTAGTTTATAACTTATCAAATTTTTTAAAAATGTATATTTTCTTTCAATTAAATAATAACTCCCCCCATTATAATTGATTAAATTTTAGATTATTACATTCTTATTTTAAATCATATATAAATAAAAGATGGTACTATAATTGTGTAGTGGTACTTGATATTGTTTTAGAAATTCTATTTTTCATCCTATTTAAGGTTCAAATCCAGAATCATGCATAATGCGTTAAGTAAATTATTATTTCTATTATTACAAAAAATTACATAAATATAACATACATAAATAAATATATAATATTATAAAATATAATTAATTATATTTTAAATAATTATATTTTTATTTTGAATGATAGATATATAAATAAATATATAATATTATTTTATTTTTTAATTAATTAATTCATATTTTTATGTCATTTTATATTTTTTAATTAATTTAATAACTAATTTTATCAAATACTTTTTATGCAATCAATTAAGTTATTAATTCCAAATTATAAAGTAATTTATTAATTATTAGTTAGGTTAAATTCAACCTCTACAAGTAACGATATCATAATAGAGAAGTTAAGTAGACTAGTTTTTTATCAACATATTTTTGAAAAAAGAAAAGGGAAAGTAGCTCGTGGACTATCGCTATAAATAGACTAGTTTAGTACATGCTTTGCTACACCCTTGTCTTTATCTCCACTCCGTCATTTAAGAGGGTTTCGATTTACAATTATTCTTATTAAAAATTAAAAATATTTTTCACCTAATGTTTTTTATTTAAATGGTATTTAATTTTTTTAAAAAAATTATATTCAAATTTTAATCCCTAATATATATATCTAATAATTTAACCCCCGTTAAAAACAAAAATCTTTCCATTAATGCAAAAGCGGGGTAAATAGTACAGCATGGAATTTTTTTTTTCTTTCGGAAACTTTCAATATTTGATAGATTTTTATATATACGTTTACGTTCCCGATTAATTTGAAAATAAATTAAATTAATTTTTTTAGTAATTATTTTTTCTATTTATAAAATTCAAACTTGAAATATTACTTAGAGAAATGTTGCTTATAAAGAGATTTAACTCTTAATCATTCGTCTAGTTTGGTGAATTTATGAATATTTTATGCATTGTTTCTTCGAACTTTTGTGAAGTAACACTGTTGCTACAACAACTGCAAAGTTCTATATCTTGTTCTCTTAAATTTATGTTGAGTAACAATATTGAAATATCTATTTTAACAAAATACTAACATAATAAACTATTGAATTATTTTGATATGCAGCTAGCAGAACAAATGAAAAAGTAGTTGCATAACTTTCATATTTCTTTTTCACTAGTTTTAAGTATACATAACATAATTTATTTAAAATTGGTTTACCAATTATGAATAAGACGAGTGACATAATAAGAAGGATTCTCAAAAATATCAATAAGACGTATTTTGATTAATTCATTTAAACGGCTCATTTATATTTATATTCAATCTAAATGACTTGAGAAGGTTTCTTGCAACCTAATTTTAAGATGCGACTTTTTATGATTATAAAATTCAACAGAATTAGCACCTTTATTAATTACAGAGTAACATCTATTGTTATTTTTGAAATTATTTCTTTTTAGTGTCATGAATTCAAAATTAAAATATTACAAATATATATATATATATATATATATATATATTAAGTCATTTTTCTCTTAAAACTAAACCTAGGACACACTATAGATCTTTGGGCTGATATTTTCAATCCTACTATGATATTAATTTTAGTACTACTTTTATTTGTATTTTAACAAGTAAATTAATTTAATGTTATGATTAAATAATTTCAAAAATTTATAAAATTATTAACTTATTTATCAAAAATAAAAAAAGTATTAAAATCCTTAATATTACACTGTAGGAGTAGAAATATTTCCTATTGGAGGTTTGGCCCGCACCTTTAGTCTTAATTGATGTTGTCAACTCACCATATTCTGTTGCCAACAAGGTCTTACCGGCAAACATGGTAAGAAATTTTTAACATTTTACAAAATCTCTCTAGCAGATCTAGAATTATTAATAATAAATAAAATTAAAAAAATAGAGTTGCCTACCTCTTAATTTATTTACACTAATTTTTGAAAGAAATTAATAATATATAAGTATATATTGAGAAATTTAAATCTTCCTTTATTCTACATTTAACGTTGATGAAATAACTTATTAATAGCTTTTTATATAGAGACGAAATTGAATCTCATATAAGTAAATTTTAAGTGAGTCTAACCCATTATAAGTTTAGTAATAAGTTCTATACTAGTTTTGTCTAAACAAGTTCAATCACATTTTTAATTAATTAAATAGTATATCAAAAAGTAAATTAAAACCTATTGTATTGCTTGATAATAATTTAGGTTACTAAATTGAGTTATATATTAGTCCAATTTTAATAAAAAAATAGGAAAATTTAATTAATAGCAACCCAAAATAAATTAAATTCCAAACATTGGATTAGAGGTGACAAAATGGTTGGATAAAGAGTTGAAGGTTTGTATATTTAATTATGAAATAATATTAATTAATTTATTTTTAGACAAAAAATAATTTTTGAAAAATCAAATATGAAATATTACTCAGAAAGGTATCCCTCTCAAGTAGGGTGGAAGTAAGCCACCTAATAATATTAACCTAAACTATTTTTGGCCTTTTCATAAAATAGGATAGAATTAGGTCTAGTTTTTTGTTCAATTTACAAAATAGATTATGTTATATTAATTAAAGCCCAACTATTCACTTACCAGACTTATATAGTTTATAATTCTAAATAGACCAATAAATTAAGTTAAATCTTTAAAAAATATAGACAACTTAAGCTTATATAGGCCACAACAGTTTTACCGGTTAGATTAGATTAAATAATTCTGATGGGCATTTAACTTGTTTTTAACAACATTTGATTTCACTTACATCCATTTTCGTTTCAAAAAATTAAAAAAGTTTACTTGCATTAGTGATAAAAAAATATATGAAAAAAATTAAACTATGAGTAAAAAAATAAATTTAAATTTTTTAATAGTAAAAATTATTTCTTAATATTGATAGGAAAAGAACAAAAATAAAGGTTATAGTTGTGAAATATAATAATGATAAAAATAATATAAAATAATAATTAAATAAATAAATAAATGGATTGAGCCTAACTCTTTATATATGGGTCATGGATCAATTTATGATTCATGTAAAATTTTATTCCCTCCAATTTTTATTATTTATTGCATTTAAAAAAATTATTTCTTTTTATCTGCTATTTTAGAATTTTAATAAAATATTAAATATTATTTTTTAATTTTACTTTTTTTTTCATTAATAAATATTTTATTATCCTTCTTAAAATGTGTCAGTATGTTCATTCTATCATAATTCTCCTTCTATTTTCAATTGTTTTAAACTTTGTGAATAATAAAAAAATTAATAATAATGTTTAAAAACTCTCTAAAATTAAATAAATCAAATTAATTTTTTGATATTTGTGAAATTAATTATAATAAATAACAAAAAATAAATCAAATAATTAAATCATAAATAAAAAATAAATCAACAATAATCTATTTATTAATAATCGAACCCAATCCAAATCAACCTCACCTTTCCATTTGCTACCCCAACATCGGATGAACGAATGCTTAAAATACACACAACCCAACCCACCAACGGGTAGTTAATTGTTATACTTTTTTATGACATAAGATTTGTTTGTTGTCTATTTTTAAAAATATTTTTTTTATTTTTAAAAAATAAAAAATTGTTTAGCAATTTATTTTTTAAAATTATTGTTTAAATATATAACTTAAAAATAAAAAAAATTAAAATAATTTTTGATTATTTTTTAAATTTATTTTTATTTTAAATATTAATTTTAAAATTAAATAAAATATTTTTTATTTTAATATTAATCACTCTTTATTCTTTATTTTTCTTCAATTTAAAAATAATTTTTGATGATTAAAAAATAATTTTTAAGAATAATTTTTAAAAATATAAAAATAAAAATATATTTAAATACACACATAATTTATGAGTTCCATCTTTTACAAATAGCGATGCGAAAAGCAAAATGGGGACTGATTGATGGAGGTTTCTATGGTTCAAATTGACACATTTGTTGTATGGCACACAACGCTTGATGTTACACTAATTTTTGAGAGGTGTTGTGATCAACGGTTCAAATTGGCTTGAGCCTAAAGTTGTCATGAAAGCAACCACTAAAAGGGTATTGCTATTTGGTCCTTTTATTTTTCAAGATTTTCACAATCGTTGTATAATCTGAATCTTCAAAATCCACTCAAGCAGTTGAACAGAAGATCAAAGACATTATTAGCAAAGGTGAAAATTTTGCCAATAGCGTTTTGTGATCTTAAATTTTGCAGCCAAGTGAAAACTTGTTCTTCATCCACCAATGAAGACTTGTATCGGGGCAAGAAAGGATTTTTGTTTTTCTTTTAATTTGGAAAGCTTTATTTTCGATAACTGGCTTAATCAAAGTTACTTTTAGAGATGCTATCTCAAATCCTAAAGATTGCTTTGATTTTGATCATAATTTATTTTGAGCTCACAATGCAGGATTTGAGAATAAATTGAAAAAAAATTTGTTACTTAATGGGCACACAACTTATATGCATATTACAAATAAGAATTGAAGGTCTATTTGATTCAATTGGAAAAAAGGAAATGAATTAAGAAAGGAAAACAAGGATTAAGAGAATAAATGACTTATAATTACCTACTTTATTTTATTCAAATAAAAAAAAAGAAGTAAGCTCTTCTAATTTTTTTACTAACAATTATTATAATTACTATTTTATTATTATTTTACTAATATTATTATTACTATTATTTATATTTTATTATTCATTATTATTTACTTTAGTTACTAATGATCTTATTATTAAATTATTTAATATTATTTTATTTTTATTTTAAAAATTATTTTATGATTATTTTTTATTATTATTTTATAATAATTTATTATTAATATTATTGAAGATGGTAAACTCAGAATAGGATAATCAAATTTCCTTAGAAATTTAGGGAATTATCATTTTCTAATTTAAAATAATCTTATTAAGAGAAATAAGGAAAAAGGAATAAGTTTTTTTTTTTTAAGAGAATGAAAATTTAACATTTCATTTTCTTGTCCTAAGTATCTCTAATCAGATAGCTCCATAAATAAATGTAAGAAAAATTGTTAAAAAATTAATTATTAAAATATTTTATTTATTTTTATTCTTATTAGTAACAGTTAATTTCAAAGTTGCGTTTTGAATAACCGTGTAAGCTGGCGTTATGTCAGATCCTCAAGCTTATTTTGACTATGCAAATGATTTTTTTGTTGAACAGAAAAAATTTGTGTGATGGGTTGTTGGCAATGATTTATAAAACATTGGAACAAGTTACAAGTTTTTTTAGATTAATAATTTAGATCTTTTAACGTTAATTTGATAGTTCAATTTTAAAATTTATATTGCATACAATAAAAATAAATTAATACCATAGAATCCTCCTTTTATTAATTACAATTTGCCATGGAGTCTTCAATACTAGGCATGGATGAGTTATTACTGCTATAATTTGTCAAATTTACAACGGCTAAACTATACATTTCAAAAGTATCATAATCTCACTTTGAAAGGAGAAAATTGAGTGTCAAACATCTTAATTCAAGTGATATCTAATGATACCGAAGGTTCAAAAAATGTTTGAACATGAGTTTGGTAAAATGTCATGTTTAACCTGCTAAATTTTATTACAATTTTAATTTTATCATTTAAATTATATTTGAAATAATTTTTTTAAGTTTTTTTAAAATACGTGTTGTTATCAGTGATATAATTTTATTAGATTTTTTTATCACAAATGCTAATTTGTCATTTTTCATAATTTATATAAATTATATTTTTATATCTTTATAACAAAGATATATTTTTTGTCTCCTAATTATTATTAAAGTTTCAATATTATTCCTTCAATATTATTTAAAGTAAACTGTAACTGTCTAAATACAATAAAAATGTTGATGAAAAGGATCTTAGTCCTTGAATGGGAGGAAGAAGACAATTTACCTAAAATTCATCTCAATAACAATAAAGAAGAAATGCCAAACAAAAATACTTTTGAGGAAGTTGAATGATCACTGGCTTAAGTACTAAGTGAAGCTTTTCCATTAGTGCAAGAAAGAAATTGCAAATAAGAAAAAATACTGCACCAAATGAATTGTCATTAATTGACAAAAATTTAGACAATAATGAAGAAAAAGACAATGAAATAGAGTTATAAGCTAGTTATGGGAGTGAAGAATCCAATGATCACATAATTATAAAAGAGGAATGTTAAAGTGTAAATTTACTTTAAATAAAATTTAAATGGAAGTTAGGAGACTAAAATACTTTTTGTGATAAGAATATAAAAATGTGACTTATGTAAGTCATATAAAAACGTGATTTATAAATTTTAATAAGTTTTTATTAATATAATAATGCATGAATGAGTGATAGTGTGAAATTAATTTATACCAATGATAATCAAATTTAAACCCTTTTAACTTATACAAACACACATTTTATTTATATACAAAGTTTAATAATTTATATGTTCAAATAGCTTTTGAATTATCGATTAGTATTATATATAAGTTCATTATACGTTGGCTGTGATATGCATGACTTCCTAAAAGGTTCTTATCGTTCTAATGACTTTTAAGATTTGAGTAATTTTATTAAAATTTGTGTTAAGTTTTTTGTTAATTTTTTAAATTTTAATTTAATTCTTTTGACTAATTTTTATTTTATTCAATTTATTATTTCTAATTAACATGATTTTAATTCATTAATACGATCATCATAATAAATAAGTCACATTAAATATTCAAAATTGTTATATGCTCTTAGAGTGAGATTCAAGATTGAAATCTGAATCTTTTTTCCCTTTTAGATTGAAACTTATAAATTTAGGGTACTATTTTTTATTCAATTGGCAACCTATAATTTATATTTATAATTTAATTTCAAATTTCATTTTCTCTCTCTCTCTCTCTCTCTCTCTCTCTCTCTCTCTCTCTCTCTCTCTCTCTATATATATATATATATATATATATATATATATATATATATATATATATATATATATATATATATATTATTGCTGTTAAAAATATGGTATAATTTTACACAACTTTATATTTTAAAGTTAAGAAAAAATAAAATCTATTATTTATGAATTTTAATGCTTAACTTATTTAATTAATAGATAGTTTAACGCATATAAAATTTTAAACAAATTAAACTTATCTCGTCTAAAAGTTAGGATAATTATGTTTTCATTCTTTTTATTTCAAGAAAATATATTCATTTTAAAAGTTTTGTATTTTTCTTTACATTCAAAATTCAATTCATAACCTATATATGTATGCATCTAATATTTTAATCACTAAAAAAATAATGGGAGATGTGTGTAAATTATTAAAAATAAAATAAGTGTGAATACAAATAAATTTTAAAAGAAAATACTATGTGAATCTTGAGGTTAGAAATACCTTTAATATATTAAAAATTATATTTTTAATTTTAATGTATTTATTTTAAAATTTAAAAAATATAATTTAGTAGTGAAAATACTCAACATGTGAAATTTCCCATTGTATTACCCTAAATTAAATTTGGAAGTCAGTGATTTATCTTAATTATATTTAATAACCCGTGACTTTGGTAAAAATTATTGTTCCAAATAGTTTCACCCTTTCTAGATTTACACTTACTTCAATTTTATAAGCAATTTATTAATTAAATTAATATTTAATACGAGTTATAAATTTTAATTAAGGCTATCTCCAAATATGATATTAATCTGACCCTTCTACTCCTCTTTATTTCGTGGCCAAAAGAAAATTTCCTCTTCTTTTCTAGTAACAGGATGGCACAGTACACAACTAATAAATTATCAACGGTTATTAATATTCCTTCAGTCAATTGCATAACACGATTTTGCCACATGGCTTGTTGTATGTCATACAACCATTTTTAGTATTTGTACCATAGAATTCTCCCTGATTCAATGGTATTCAAATAATTTGAGAACTAAAAATGGTGAATAATTTTGGTCTTAATAATGCTTGGTAAGTACTCAGAAATTTCACGAGCTTTTATGAGAATTTAACATAAAAATTATAAAATTTGATCATTTTTATCAAAAAATAAACATTTATCAATATTAATTTTATGTGCAATAAATACACAAAATATAATTGTTCTATAACTTAAAATTGTATTAAAAAATTCTTCAATTTATTTATCTTTTATATAAAAATATAATCTTTAATAAAGAAATTTAAAGAAAAATAAAAATATTTTCATATAACTATCTCCTATACATATTAGTATGAATTTTCTTGAATACATACTGAGATTGTTTAGTTGGTAAACTCAAAGCAGTTTAAACATTTAAAAATTTCCATCTAGACATGATTAGTAAATTACCACCAAGATATAACGGAATGTTAATAGAATGTTAAATCTGTAATTAATAAAAAGATGAAAAATATTTGAAATTATTGATATTTTAATAAAAATGTGGTGATAAACTTATCTTCTAAATAATAAATATAATTTAAGTCGAATATTCTATACTGAAAAAATATCTCCAGATTGCGGACTCTGTTACATACTCTCTCGTTCCCCTTAAAAAAATATACAAGGTTAGTAGGTAGGGTTGGAGGGGGGTGGTGGGAAGGAGATTTTACGTCATTGTGATTAAAAAAAGGTCCATTCGTAGATGCTCTCCTTGGGAGTTGGGACATTTTGTCACTTAGTACCCCATGCCTCATTCAACCAAATCTCCAATCATAGAGTTGACAAAAAAACTAAGCCCAATAGTCATATCCCACCACGCAAATAAAGGGGGAAAAATATTAATGTAGAAACCAAATCGCAAAATTCGTAAGTCAATTTATTGAAGGACCGGAGATATTAATCGTAGGGTGAGTGTGATAATTATGAATAATTAATTTTCAAAGATTACTATAAATAATTTTATTTTATATTAAAAATATTTAAGAATTATCTTTACTAGTTTTGGCGGTGCATACCAAAAAGTTCACTTTAATGTAAAATTATCATGGTAGATAGAGTTAAAACTCCTTATAACTCGTTGCATATTAGAATTTTTTGGAAGTTTTTCTAGGGATGTAAAATGAGTGTGGAGCTCGTAAGTTTCATGAGCAATTCACAATTGCAGGCTGTGAGCAACTTATGTGTAATTCATTTATCACGCAGGTTTATATAAGCCATCCGCATGAGTGGGAGTAAATTTATAGGTATTTCTGAACCAATTTTTTTATTTTTAAATATTTTAAAAAATTTTAATTTAATATATTTTAGTGTCCAATAATTTAATATAATTTTTATACTCTTTATATAAGTAATTCATTATATAAAATAAAAAAATAATTGATCAATTATAATTTATAAAAAATTATTTTTTTAATCTAATCTAATTTAATGCCTTATTGAAAGTTTTGTATCATATATTATATCTACAATTTAATCTCTAATTTTCATGTATATATGTCTAATGATATAATCACTTTTATTAAAAAAATAATAATTTACTTGCAGGTACCCTAAATAACCATGCGTTCAACCATTTTTGTCCTTAAAAAATGTGAGTTAAACGAGCAAATTTGTATAGACCCAAGCTCACATCAACGTAACTCATTTAACATGTCCTACCTTATATTGTATTTCTAATTTTTTCTTCAAAATTTCATTTATTTCATCAAAATAAATTATAAAAAAATATTATTTATATATATTAATAAAAAAATCATATGCATTATATAATTTGTAATTAAAAAATAATATCTAATTAAAATAATAGTAATAGAAGATAATATTTTTTTGAAATAAAAGAAGTTATTATTTTTAAATTTTTTATATTTAATATTAGATAAATAAAATATTTTTTAATTTAATATCTTATAATTATATTTTATCTTAACGCTGTCTTTCTTTTCCACATGCAAACTATACCGTCTCCTTGTAAGGATCGTAACAAGGATGGCATGAATGTGATTTGATGACCACCCCGCTCCTGCGATGATTGGGATTTAGCAAATAACGATGGAAATTGAGGCTTACGACCACAAAGAGGAGTCACAATCAAGCGAAGGTAACAGTCGTAGCTCATCAAGATTATGTTTGTTTTAATAAAAAATATTTTTATAAAAATATAATTATAAATTATGGATATAATAAAAATTAAAAATAATTAATATATTTAATATTAAATATATTAAATTTTATGAAAAATAATTTTTTAAAAAAGTTATTTTTTCTATTATCACACTTCTAAAAATTATTTTTAATCATGAAGTATAAAAATAGATTATATTCATTTATTTATATAAAAATAAAAATTTTCTATAAAAATTATCTTTTAAAAAATAAATGGAATCTAAATCAATCATCTTAAAAGTAATTTAGGCCTATCAAACTAAGCAGTAAGTAGAAATAATTATTATAACTTTTCTGAATGTCAAATTAATCATCTTAAGAGTAATTTTTAGATAAAATGATCATAAAATCTTTTAAATCTAGTGCCTGAAGCAAAATTATCAATTTCATTTTTAAAATTATTAAGCATTAACAAAATAGTCCCCAGATTATATTATATGATCAATTTTTTCTTAAATAATAGTTTATACAAATAAACTTGTTTATTTATAAAAATATTCAAGGATGGAATTATTTATACAAATTTATATAAAAAATTAAAATTATCTATACAAACTATTATTTAATAATAAAATTAGTCTTTTAATATAATTTAAAAATTATTTTATTAATACCTTACAATTTTAGAAATGAAATTGATGAATTTGACCTATTTATAATTTGCAATAACATGTGGATGGCTAACATGATCAATCACATGAACCAAATTACTGCGTGACACATGATTGAATAGTTAAATGGAATTCTTTAAAAAAAAGATAGATCAATTATTTTATGAGCAAATTATAGGAAAGAATATAATTTATTCTCTTAAACATTGGCTCCGTTTTACATAACAAATAAATTAACTTATAATTTATTAACTTGATCAATAAGTTATAAGTTATAAGTTAGCTTCTAGATGTATTTTTCGCATTAACTTGTAAGTTACTTCAGGTAACTTATAAGTTTTGATTTAATAAGTTACCTAGAGTAATTTATAACTTATAAGGTACTATATTTTTAAATTCTTTCCAAATCTATCTTTATTCTTTTTATTAATTTACAATCCATATCTTTTGTAATATAAATTTAAGTAATTTTTTAAAAATATAACTTATTATATTTTAAATAATTATAATTTTATAATAAGTAATAAAATAAAAGTTATATAAGTAAATAAATATATAAATTTATAAAATATAATTAATTAAATATTAGATATTATACTTTTATTTTATACTTTTTAATTATATTAATATAATTTAATTTTTAGATAAATATAAATTATTTTAATTATATATATATATTTCTATTAATATGTCTTTTTATGTTATTTTATAATTTTAGCTAGTTTCACAACTAATTTTATGAAACACTTTAATTAACTTATCAGTTATTAGTTATCAGTTAATTTATCAGTTATTAAGTAACTTATTAGTTATCAATCAACTTATCAGTTATTTATGCGAAACGAATCCCTTAACTGAGTAATAATAATAATATATGAATTTTAAAATTTTATAATCTATATCTCTAAATTTTAATTAAGTGATAAAAAATAGCATGTGAATTTTAAAATCTTATATTTTATCCCTTAAGCTTTAACAAAAAATTGAAACTATAAACTTTAAATCTAATGATAATATCTTTTGACAATATATAAGTATTATCTAAAAATTCTGAAAATGTTTTGACTATTGTTGAAACTTAAAGAATACATAATTTTAAAATTCGATCTACTAATATTTAATAGTTTTTTTAAAAGGTTTCCAAAGTTCATATTTGTTAAAATATGATAAATTCTATTTGATATATTAGTGTTTGAAGACTTTTGGTATCTAATAGCCATATTAGGCCTTAACTAATTCAAAGTTAAGTCAGGTAGGATCTAATACGGGGGCAAATCTCTCCCAGTGATAATTTTTTTTCATTCACAAGATTTGAATCTAAAACTATATTTAAGAAGATCAATATATAAATTTGAAAATCAAAGTGTTTGACTAACATAATTAGGAAACTTAATAGAAGTCATTGTTTAAATTGTTCTTGTAAATTAATGTTTAAAATGTAAGTGTATAAATTACTCTTTTGATTGGATGGAGATATAATGAATTCAAGGTTTGATATTTGATTTATTTTAGGAGTTGTTAAAAAGTTGAGTAAATTAGTATAATTAAAATAAATGATGTGTTAAGAAAAAAAAATTATCTCAAATTTTAGAAGCAAATGTTACCCATTAAACTTAACCAAAAACTAACAATTTCATTTTTTTTGAAAGTTTGGATGATAAAGTATATAGTTTTAAAGTTTATTAACTTAGTTAAAGATCAGGGGATAAAGTGTAATATTTCAAAATTTGTGTACTAATTTTGTCACTTAATCATAGTTTTTTGAAAATTTAGGGGGGTAAAATATATAATTTTAAATTTTATATACCATATTTTTATCCGATCAAAATTTAGGGAGTAAAATGTTATATTTTAAAATTAGTAAAACTATCCTCTAAATCCTTATATTTTTTATTTTTTTCTAAATGGATCCCTATGATCTAAAAGCTTTGAATTGAAAACTTGTATTTTATTTTATTTTATTTTTAATTGGTTTCTTACTATTAGCTTGTCATCAATTTTAAATAATATAGCAAATAGTTTGTTATTGAGTTTAAGATTTGTTAAATTGGAGCTACCAAATAAGCTCAACAAATCCATTATAGTTTCTTATACTTTCATGAATTTTTAAAATTGGTCTTGGCTAAAAATTTTGAATTGGGTCCTTATAGAAAAAAGAGAAAAGAAAAAAGCGAAACGAGCAAAAAAGAAAGGAAAGATGAAAAATAAAAAAATAATTTACAATAATTAAATTTAAGTTTTGAATTTATTATTAAAATTAAGGTACACTTAATACAAATTAATTAACTTATATAATTTAAATAATATTTTAAATACATTGCTATTAATTAAAAATTGGTTAACTTAAAATAAGAAATCATTTAATAAAATCAAAGTTTAGATTTTGTCATAAGCTAAATGTACATTAAGTAATTTGAATAAATGACATATTAAAACCTTTAAATAAGAATAAATAATCTATTTAGTTTTTCAATCCA
The DNA here is from genome assembly GCA_020226215.1 of Sindora glabra. NCBI lineage: Eukaryota > Viridiplantae > Streptophyta > Magnoliopsida > Fabales > Fabaceae > Sindora > Sindora glabra. The sequence goes on from CM035226.1 coordinate 84,050,483, forward strand.
AATACTAAAATGATTTAATATGTTAAAATATTAGAAAATAATCTTTATGTAATTCAATAAAATGATTTATTTATTTATTTATTGTACAAGTCTAATAGTTTAACCCTTCTTCCTAATCACGTGTTGTTTCTAACTCTTAATTACTATTTTTTTTTTGGTAGAACTCTTAATTACTATTGATAACAAAACATAGAAGCAGAGGATGGGTAATAATGTCAAGAGGGGAAGGAAGGACAAGAATTGGTGAGGGGGTAGTTTTGATGGAGGAGCTAGTGGTGAGGTGAGAGAGAACATTGGAGGAAGATAAACGACAGGTAAAGACAGGAATGGAAGGTTGAAAGAGAGTCAACAAGGGATGCAAAACGCCATCAGAAAGAAGAAAAAAAGAAACATAAAAAATGAGAAGTGAAAATGTAAAAAAATTCGGGGTTATAAAAAATTTTAAATGTAGAACAAATATATTTTATGAAAATTAAGTTAATAAATATATGGAGTTTATATAAATAGATTATGATAATTAAACTAAAATTTTAGATTCAATACTTTAAATACATAACCATTAAGGCTAATTTAACTTATTTAAAAAATATTTATTTTTCTAGTATTTTAACTTATAATAAATTATTTTAGTATTTAACATGAATAAATAAATTAATAATATATTCTTATTTAAAGGTTATATTATATTATTTATTTGAACTATTTAATAAATATTTAGCTTACTTTATTTTAAATTTTCAACTTTAATTTTATTAAATGGTGCAGTTGTTTTTGTTAATTAAACTCTAAATTAGTAGTAGTATAATTAAAATATTATTTTAATTATTTTAGTTATTTAACATGTATTGAGTCTATCTCAATCTTAATAATATTAAATTTAAGACTCAAATTTAATTATTATATTTAATTATTTTTATTTTTTTAGCCAGACATTTAATTCAAATTTTTTAAAAATATAGAAATTTATTTAGAGAATTTAAGAACCCAAGGCGCGTTTATTGAACTTACGTGAAAGCTTCAAGTTAATATATTTTATACTCAATCAGCAAATCATTTATTTATGTTATTTAAAATAGATGATAGGTTAATAGCAAAGATTCAATTAAAAATTAAATAAAAACATAAATATCCAATCAAAACTTTTAAATTATAAGGATTCATTTAAAAATTGATAAATTGCAAAGATCTAGTGGATAGTTTAACCATTAAGATTTATATCATTTTTGTAGCTCAGTTAAAATTCAGGCAAATAAATTGTATTTCTCCAAATTATTTCTCTATTGCCAAGATGGATCAGCCGAGAAATTGCTCTACAACCACTCCAAATTGATTGGGATTGATTTTAAAGAATTTGTCATTAATTTATGTGTAAACTGTCAGATAATTTAACCACAAGACTGACTTTTTATATTACATGTCCAAACTATCTTTCTTTCTTTCTTTCTTTCTTTTTTTTTTGGAAATCGATCATTTTATTAGATCATTGGTTAATTGAAAAACAAGTTAGATTAAGTTCAATATATAAGTAAGCTCTTCTAATTTTTATTCTTTTATTTACAAAATTTGAGTTTAAAATTTTACTTAAAAAATACCCTATCAAATTTCTTACCACTCATATATCTAAATTATATTTAAATCCTTGTTGCCCTCTCCCTCACTCATTGTGAAACCCACAAAGACAAAGCTTTGCACTTGGGAGTCATGTCACAGAGCAGCCAAGAAATTCTAATCCGTTTCAAGAATAAACAGAAATCTTTACTTGAAGGTGCACCACCGAAATTCGTGGCTCAGCGGGATGCCGTATAGTATCTAATTTAGTTGTATGTTGTAAAAGATACCGTATACAATATATAACCATATTTTATTACATATGAAATTTAATTTTCAAATAAAATTTAATACATTAAATAATAATATATTAATAATTAAATTTAATAATATATCAATATATCATTCTATCAATAATATACCACGTTAATCTTCTTATGCGTCAAGTTATGAACCTTTTATTAAATATAATATAATAATATATTATAATTAAATTTATTATTATTATATTAATAATATATTATAATTTTTTCCTTAAAAATATATAAAGCGCCTTACTAGGTTTGAAAATATATTAATATATTATTATATTAAATCTCTAATTCTAAAATATTTATATATTATTTTCTAAAAAAAATTATTTATATATTATTAAATTTAATTATTAATATAATATATTACATACTTCGATAAAGTAAATTTTAATATGTTCTTAAAAATTTAATATTCAAAATGATATGATAAAATATATATTATTAAAATATTATTAAAATTTTTATAATTTTATCAAATAATTTATATTTTATTATATCACCCGTATCAAACTTTTGAAAACACCTAAACAAGCACCACTTCGATAAGTTAAAAATTTAATGTACGATCACAATGTACTAACATCATAGTGCATCGTGGATTCCCCAATTTTTTTTCTAATTTTGTGTTCTCTCTTTGTTGAACGTGGAAATTTTCTCGTTTAGTCACCCAACACGGCATTCCTTTGCAATTTCTCCCATCCTTCGTGTTCGAATTTGCACTATACCCGATATTTCCTTTCTCTGACACCTTTTGGCTTTTCATGGCTTTGGAAGGACAAAATAAATCCCTTGGCCCACTTGGTGGTCCCCCTTCAATAGTCTAATCCCTCCCAGTGCCTATTTGACCCATCTGATCGTACCCGTTAGATTACGACAATCCTCGAGATTCCCCCAACTCAATTTTCTATCAAGCTGTTAGAAAAAAAAAAAAATACAAAGCAGGAAAGCCGAACCCAATTGGTTCACGCTTCCTGCTGCCAACAGCCAAAGATAAAACTAGAGCAAAAATTTTAATTGAAGAATTTGCCACTTGCAAGTCGCAGCCCTTCTGCTGCTCACACCTGGCGCGTCATTATTGGCTTTCAAGATCACACGTCGTTTCAGTAGCAAATATGGACCACGATAAGTCCCGCACCAACTCGATATATCGCCCAAATATATCGTGATAAAGTTACATGTCACATCAAGTGGGGCCAACAAACTTTCTATAATCACTATTATCGAAAATTCCACTTTCAAAGTACAACTAAAATGACGATAAGCCCCCCTAAACTTCTCGTCGAATTTACCCTTCGATAACCTTACTGTGTCTCATTTCCCCCAAACCAGAACGAAAAATTAAAATCATAATCACGAACAATAGCCAATAATACTGTAAATCACAATAATTTATCACTTTCAAGCCCCGAAAACAAACATAAGAAAAAAAAAATTGATCAGAGATTGATCTATCACAGAGAATTAATCTTCGGTAATAATCCCTATCCCACACACGAATAAGCTTTCTTCTGCTAACGTTTTCCTATAATTTGATAGAGAGAAAGCAAGATCGGAACTCGATCGCGAAGATATGGTCGATCTTCGTTTTTTTTTTGTCAATAATCGCTTTGAGATTCCTTCAATTTGTACACCAAACCGTCAAACTTTCACGATCTTTGCAGCTTTGATCACCGGATTTTCCCTCGCAATTGCTTCACGGCCGGCAGCTTTATAGTCGTAGCTGCAGTCGTGGCGATCGGAGTATCGGTGTTCGGCGCAGAACAGCTCCCCACACCGACACCGGAATCCAGTCAGCCCAACCTTTCTCCGGCAACCAGAGCAACGGCTCACCACGCGCTTCGCTTCGGACGGCGCCGTCTCATCTGGTTTTTGTCGATCCGTTGTAGGCTCCTCCAAAGGGTAGGATCTCTTCGGTGAACGAGATGTGGTAGATCTAGATGTTTTATCGTCTGTAAATTTAGAAGGGGCTGAGATTCCAGCTACGGAAGTGGTAGATGAGGAGGTAGTGGTGGTGGAGGTGGCGGCGTTGAAGCAGTTCTGGCACATATTATTGGTGGCGGGGTTACCGGTGACGCCGCAGTTATTGACGCAAGGGGTAATAGTTTCGGGGACCTTGAACTCGGTCTCCTCCTTCTCTGTTTTCTGAGCCATATTTGGTTGTATCGGAACAAAGCTCGGAAAATCGGGACAGAAAGTTCAGATTTTCTGTTTGGCCGGAGAGAGAGAAGGAATACGAGGGTGAAGAGGCTAGCGGAGATGAGAAACGGGGATTTGAAGGGATTGTAAGGTCGGTAATTGGCGATGAGAATATCATATGGGCCTCATAGAGACGCGTATCAAACATTTCTTGGTGTGGCTGGAATTACCAAATTGCCCAATTGGTTTGTCGAAATTTCTTGGATGTGGGTGGCTTTCTTGTCTGACAGGGTTCTGACGTGTTGAGGTCATTATAGAGGAAGTTCAATCATCATCATCATGCGATTATGCCATGCCAGGTCTGGGCGATGGGCAGCAGCTAACAATTTATTTATTTATTATTTATTATTTAAAAGGTGATTTGATTATGTTGATTGGGAAAAAAAGTAGGCTGAATTTGATTTTTTTTTTTTAAAAAAAGCAAATGCACAAATACACAAAGCTCTCATAAATTTAGTCAAAATTGCATTGACATGTCTTTTGATTCTAAAACATGAACAGACATTTTCCGTCAATTTTACCGAGAGATACTATTAAGTTTATTTTAAAAATTTTATTAAAAATATTAGTTGTAATCATTCAATATGATCACAGGTTAAAAGAATTTTCTTATGAGCAAACTATCCTACCCTTATTTTTACATATTCTCGTGCCAAATTACTCCAAAATTTGAAGTTTTCTCGTACAAAGAAAAAATTTTCATCTAAAGCTTTTAGTTTGCATATATTTTTCCTTGTACAAAAAAGATATTCTTACCAAAAAAATTTTGTTTTGTATTTTTTTCTAGTATACTAAAATTCTAATATATAAAGTTTAATATTCATTCTTTTACCCCCAAAAAAAGTGTAATAATAATTCTAAACTTTTGAGTATAAGATAGTAATAGGTGGCATAGTATAAAAATATTAGAAAATGTAGATCATATTATATAATTAAAAATATCAATAATATATGATAAGTATATTAAATAAATTATAAAATTATAAATATTAAAATTTAAAAATTAAATATTTCATTTAGTGGATTCAAAGTTCTAAAATAATTATTAAATTTTAAATATTAAAATCAGTATACATAAAAAAAGAGACAAGCAAACAAAAAACTTTTGGTAAAAACAATTTAAGAAAGAATTTGAAATTTCAAGTAACTAAATCTGGACTAAAATTAATATGGAAACATATACAAATAAAAGAATGATAGTTCTGTCACAAAATAAATATTTTGACTTTTGACTATGTTATAATGATTAAAATTAATATTCTCTTAACAAAAATTTTAAAATGAACTAAGTGGTAGCCTTTAATAAAATTAAGGGAGGGTTGATTTATATTTTGAAATAAGTTGGAGGTTTTCATAACATCCAGTAAATTCACGAAAGCCCAGTATATTTTTATTTTTATTTCTTTTAATTTTGCATTTGACATTTGTTTTGACTTAGAGAAAAATATACTGATTTCCTTTGAATTTTAATGAAATTATATGAACATCCATTTAATTTTAAAATTTACAAAATCTCCACTGAAATTTAAAATAATATTATACTGAATCTAAATTTAAAATTTTCAATAAAATGATGAAAAGAGATTATTATAAATTCAATTAAATAATATATATTAATATGAGATATTTTAATTATTTTATGATAAAAATATACTTTGATTAAACTCAAAAAGTTATATATGACTAGTAAAAAAAGCCACATTTTAATGTAAATATTATATATTTTTAACCATTTGAGTTTAATCAAAATATATTTTTAATGATAAAATACTCAAATTATCTTGTATTATTTAATTTAAATCTATAATCATCTTTTTTATCATTTTATTGAAAAAATAAATTGAGATTTAAATATGATATTATTTTATATTTTAATGAAGATCTATATAAGTTTTAAAATTTAAAATGAGATTTATATAATTTCACTGAAATAAGAGTTCAGTGTATTTGCCTCTTTGACTTCTTTTTGCGTGTTGCTTGAGAGGAAGAGGATCTTACAAAACCCTTTCCGTTTATATTTAAATTCAAACAATAAAAAGCATCAATAAGTTAGTTATATAAAATATAGGGAAATAGTAAAATACTCCATTTTTTTTTATTTTGTTTTTGCTTTGTTTTGATAGCCAGAGCATCTTGCAAAACCCTTTCCGTTTATATTTAAATTCAAACAATAAAAAGCATCAATTTTTTAGTTATATAAAGGAAAAATGTAAAATACTTCTTTTTTTTTTTTTAAAGTAACAATGGAAGTGGTTAAATTATTATATGTAAATATGCTAAAATCGTGGATCAGTAAAAGATATAAAACCTTCAACAAATATTAGATATTCCTTGAATTAAAGACTTTTGGCAAAATATTCATCTTTGTTGAATTTTTCTTTTTTTAACTTTAAAAACTTGAAAATTATTCCTTTAATTATTATTAAATTTGAAATTAATATTTATTATTAATTTAATTTATTATTTTATTAAATTATATAATTTTTATGATTTTTTGAAATAAAAATCACAATATCATGATATTTTTGCTTATCTTAATATTTTTTCATAAATAATTTTTATATTATATAATTAATATAAATTAAATTAGATATTTAGAGCTTTAATTAAATAAAAAAAATTATTTACAAAATTATATGTAAAAAATGATAAAATAAATTAATATATTATAATATTATGATCTTTATTGAGAAAACTTAGAAAAAATATATAATTTGATAAACTAATTTATTAAATTGATAATGTATATTAATTTCAACTTTTATGAAGTGTAAAAAGAGTGTTTTTCAAGTTTTCAAAGTCAAATAGAACAAAATCAAACAATTTTAAAGTTAAAAAAAAGGATATTTTATATTTTTTTGAATAAAAAACTTTTGTAAGTAAATTGTGTTCAGAATTCTATAGTCATTAATTACCAAGCCGAGGGATATGATACACGTACCAAGTGACCTGTTGTGAAATTTCATATCAGTTTGATTTAAGTATAATTTAAGATTAAATATGATAAATAATGTATAAATTTATTAATTGTCTTGAGTCTGTAAAATTTGAAGCATAACTATTACTATGATATATATGCTAATATTTATGAAGAAAAAAAGTGTAATTTTATCTATGCAACTAATCAGACCTTTCAACTAATTTTCATAGGCTTAAATCAATTTTAAATTCGGAGGTTTCTTTTCATTTATTTTGATGCTCAATCTTTAAAAGTTAGAAGACTTAACATATATATAAAGATTTAGGTTGGAACTCCTTAAAAGAAAATATATTTATATAGTAATAATTGTAGTTTTTGTGATGCATGCATGTTCTCATTTGCTTACAAAATATGGATTCATACCCAGGGTTATGAATTACAAAGTATATGAGATCTTAAAATTTGGCTGCTAAAATTTGAATCTTTTTTAATGGTGAGGTTGATAATTCACTTGATATATATACATATAAAGATTTGGGTTTGAATTTCAAATACAATTAAAAATAAAATTCTTAAAATAATATTAAATACAACCGCACTACTAATAATAAATTTGAAATTATTTTAAATTTAATCTATTTTAATTAGTAGTGTAAATAAACTTCATATCTTGTCATGTCATTAAATATTGTTAAATCTTTTTAATCATAGTAAAAATCTTAATTACTTCTTTTGGAGATAACAATTTGATTCATATTTAATGGATGCCTTCAATTTTATCTCTTAGTATACGGGTATGGGTCTTCAAAATAGATATGGGTATGGGTATAAGTAAAAAAAAAATTATTTAAATTTTATTAGATGCTAATATGGATACAAGGACTATACTACCCAACTCTCTTCTTACTCATATTATATAATATATAATAATATATATTTAAATATAAATTTGATTATATAATAAAAAATTTTAAATTATGTATATAATTATTTAATTTAAATATAAAAAAATTTTAAGATTGACTTGACAAAATAATTTATTTTATTTTTTATTATATTAGTATTATTATATTTTTAAATAATTATCATTTTATTAAAAATAATATGATATAGATAAATATAGTTAATATAATAATAATATATAAATAAATTTTAATTAGACAAAGAGGACAAAAATAATTGGATATTTTTAATTTTTATTAAAAATTATAATAAAATATAGATAAATGTGAATCATTTAATATATGATGGAGAAATATAAATGGGTATGAAATACTTGATGGGGATGGGTACAAGTATTCAAAACTCTACTAACATGGCTATAAGAACCGGAAAGAGCAGAATACGTTGGACTGGGAATGGGGATGACAAGTTTTAATCCCCTACTCGTACCTACCCCCATTGTCATTTCTAACTTTTTTTTCATCAAGCGTAATTGAGAATATTTTACATTAACACCAAACAAAATTTAAAATTAGGTTTATTATGTTTTAAAAAATAATTTTAATAAAATGTAATTATAAAATATTAAAATAAAGAAAAGCATTTTATTTATTTAATATTAGATATAAAGAGTTTAAAAAAATTACTTCCTCTTTTAAAGAGAAATTTATTTTTTTCACTACTATCACTCTAAGTGTCTTTTTTAACTATAATTATAAATGGTAAATTGTTCCTTTATCAATATATATACATATATATAAATAATATTTTCATATGAAAAATACTTTTCGATGAAATAGCTTAATTTGAAATCCACACAAACGATATATATATATGTGTGTGTGATTCTTTTGGTAAAAATTCTTAGTTAGTATTGATCTTTTAATAAAGTATTATTTTTTTATTTATTAATAATATAATGCAACCTCAAGTATATAGAACTTGCAGAAAATATAGTTTAACAAAAATAAAGAAAATTTAAATGAAGTTTGTAGGTGTTTAATTGTTATGAATTTTTGGATTATAATTTTATATATGTACTACTCTTTCAATACAACACTAATAATTACAATTAAATGAATATATTTATTAATTAATTACTCAATTAATATTGATAATAAATAATAATCATATTTAAAGTCAATTATTTTAAAATTAATCATAATATATTCATCGTTCTATGCAACGTCAGTTTGAATCGTTATAAAGGAACATCATATGCCATTAAGCGTACTTGTGCATTATCATACAAAAAATATACACTATCAATCAACATTAGTATGAATTTTGCACATAAAGGAGCAAGAGAAATTAAAAAAAAAAATGAAGTAAAATTCTTTGTTCACCTTTTAGTGATTTCGTACTAATTTACATAGTTGATGTTTTATGATTATTAAATTGAGCAACCAATTAATATTTATATTTATTGGATTGTAATTATTAGTGCTAAATTAAAAAATTAATATATATAATTATAATTGGAAGTTTCATGCTAAACATTTATGAAATTTCATTTAAATCTTCCTCTTTATTAACAAGGACAAAGCGGAAAAAAATTATAAAATTTTTCCTACGCTTCTTGTGTTTTTTAAGAAAAATTCAAACACAACCCCCTCAAAAAAAAAAAAACTTTATAGGAATAGTTAATAAATTATATTTCACTCCATCTAATATTTTTAATTTAGTTTTCCCCATGGATAAAATTCATTTGAATCCAACAAATTATCTATTAAATCAATATATTATTGGTTTTCATGCTAAATATTTGACAGAACATAATGATTCCCTATGCTAAGAAAAAATAATAATAATCAGCGATTAGTTTAAGCAAAGCCTCATTATAATTCCTAGATCCACTTAAGATAGATCAATATAATACTACTTAATCCTAGTACAAGAATTTTCTGTTTATGGTGGAATCCCATATTAAGGGGCTTGTGTCCGGCTGAACGCCGAAAGAAGATGCAATTGAAAACAAAAACATCGACAACGAACAACGATGCATAATGTTGGAGGAAATCAAACAGGAGAGAATTATATTTTACACATTTATAATTATGTTCTATTTTTACTTAAATTATTTGTAATTTTAAATATTATAATTTACCTACAGATATTTTTAATTTTTTAATATTTTATCCATTTAAATTAGTTTTTATCTAAAATTTAATAAAAAAACTAACATATACTACATATAATTTTTACTTCCTTATACTTTGACTCAATTGGGCACTTATTTGAACTTAAATTACCCCCAAAGAATTAAATTCTATTGAAAATTTAATTTTTATGATTTAGTCCGTAATTACGAACTACAAGGTGTCAAATAGAATTATTTCAGAATAAATTAGTTTTAAATGAACATTAAATTAAGTCAAAATTTTAGATAATAAAGATCACAATCAATACATTTAAATTTTTTGCTAAATTTTAAATTAAAATAATCTAAATAGATAAAGTATTAATGATTTAAAAATATATATCAATAAATTAAAACATTTAAAACTACACGATGAAGTAAAAAAGAGGCAAAATTACTGTGCATAACCAAACACATAATTAAAACATACAAACAAATAAATATATTTTGTTGAAATTCATGATACTAAATATAAAAAGGTTAAGATAATATCATTTATTATTACATCATTAAAAGAAAATCTTGAAATCACCTGAAAAAAAAAATCAAAATATGTTGAAGAATGAAGCATATGTTTAAGATACGGGATACAAAATATACAAAAATAATTTTTTTAAGGTTAAGTAGACAGGAAGTACGAGAACCTTTTATACTAAGTAAATGATTTATTTTTCACTATAGTCTAGTGTCGTATATTTAAATTTTTTTATATTAAAAGATTATTTAAAGAGTCACAAAATGTAAAAAGATATGATTATCCAGATTTTAAGACATGACAACGTACATGGAAGAGATACGTTAGTTTGTATAATGAGACATGATGATTTTAAATTTTGAAAAATATATTGATTTTGTTGTAAAATATTTTAATACCTCAAAAAATTCTCTTTCATAAATTAATCTAATAATTTTTATTATTAGGCTATTTATTGTTAATTATTCTACTTGCATATCTACAGACTATGAGATAATTGTAACAACAAAAAAACAAAAAGGAAAGAGATTTGTCTAAAAGATCTTTTTCCTAAAAATATTCTTTGTTTGACTAATTTTTACTTGTAACTCTCTTTTTTCTTCTATTTTTTGTATCAACAAGTTATTGAAAATGATTTTTCAATAAGAATTTGTTTGAGGGATTTATCAATAATTCAAGGAAATTTCTTCAAAAAGTCACCCTTCCCTTTTATTGGTTTATTTGAGATAATAATTTAATGACAAAACATTTTCTTATAATTACAACATGTGTAAACAAAAATTATTTAATATGCAAGATCTTTGTTTGAGTCCAAGTGGTAGCATAGCATTTTATCTTCAAAAAGAGCAAGTCCTATAATGAATTTCATTTCCTATTTCTATTCCTATAATTACAATTAGTGGATCCTTTTTTATTTTATTTATGATATTTTCAACTTTAGAGTATATATTAACTCATATATCATTTTCAGTTGTATCAATTGTAATTGCAATTCATTTGATAAACTTATCACTCAATGAAATCGTAAAACTATATGATCCATTGAAAAATTTAAAAATAAAGAAATGATAAAAAATTCTTTTCTTGATTTAGTTTATAGATATCGGAACTAATCCAACTCTTATGTTTCGTTGCTAACATTGAGTTTAGAACCCTGAGTAGACTATTGGTGATAAGCCGGAGGAAGGTAAGGATGATGTCAAGTCATCATGCCCCTTATGCCTTGGGCGACACATATGCTACAATGGCTGGGATTCATAATGGTAGGAATAAAAAGACCCATATTTGTAGTCGCCTTACATTTCATTAAGTAAAACAAGAATGATTGCTATTTATTGCATACTTTTATTTTTGATTTGATAGAATCCTTACCATTGAACCATTGATTGTTTTTCTTTGTAAAATAATCAAAAAATTGCTTATTAAACTCTTTCTCTAAGAGGTTATTGAAAAGAGATAAGCAGGATGTTGTATTTCAAAGATTGGATTTCATATTCGAATGAAGCTCATAATCATAAGAAAGTAGGTTTTTTTAATTATGGGCCTAGCAAACAAAAAATTTGGATAGAATCTAATAGGATCTCCCATTTTTCAAAATCTAACTTGAAAGTTTCCTCTCATCCGACTCTTATTTTCTATTAGAAAAATTCCTAATTCTCCATTTAGGGCTTCAACTCTCTTACAAAGTTCTTAGTTTAACAATTCAAAAATCAAAGAAAGTTTTTTATTAATGAATTGATATTTAAAACTATTCCAAGTGTTCATTTGATAAATTCTTATCTCTCTATCTATTTCTAATATGTAGCTCAGTAGAAAAAAATGGTTTTCCTAAGGATTCTTTCAAATTGAAAATAAATAGTGAACAAAATAACAACCCCGATTGAATTATTTGGTCCCACTCATTATTAATGGGATCAAGGATACTTCTAACAAGAAATGTATTGAAGAATTGGTGTTGGACTAGTTAAAAATCAAAGTTTATCATAAGCTTGGTCTAAAATTCCTAAAAAATTAGCTTTTGGACAACTTGGTGAATTGAAACATCTTCATAGTTAGAGGAAAAGAAAATAAAAGTGATTCCTCCCAAATCACAAATAAAATAAAAAATGGTGGAATAGATTTCTCTATGATTTGTGATAGAACAAGGGTTTCCATTTTTTCAAATGAATAAATGGAAAACCTATTGATTCTAACGATTGATTGCAAAGTTGATCATACACTTTGTAGATATATAAGATGCCATCCTAGGATTCTATTTCCTAGTACCATGGCCAAAATGAACTCCTACTTCCATCATCTCTTCCAAAGTTATGAAACAAATAAAAGGGGGCAAATAATTGAAATTGAACTTGCATCTTTCCAAACAAAAAAAATGTTGAATTGAATCTACTAGCCTTTACTAGGGGCTGTTATTCATTTTTATACTAAGCAAACTGTCAATGATAAGCTGAAGGAAGGTAAGGATAACTTAAGTCATTATGCCCCTTATACTTTGCGTAACACATGTGCCACAATGGTCATTACTTCAACTAGCCCCCATATTTTTTGAATGGAACTCTTAGTTAATGAAATGTTTGCCTAAATGCAATATGTAAGGTTTACCCAGTAAAACTTACAAGTAAACTAGATATAGAAATGGCAACAAATGTTGTTGTTTCCATTATTATATGATTTCAAAATCACAATTAATTTAGGATAATATCATTATCATTTATTTACAATAGGATGGCATACAAAGTATATAGATTCTAATAAATAAAAAATAGGATTTATGATTATATAAATCATTGAGAGTAGTTCTAGGCTAGGAATGCATAACTTATCAATCTATCTGATAAATTAATAAGGGCTCATATAACCTATGTCAAATTATTTGTATTCATGGACCCAATTCAATTTAGTATGGTCTTTCATTCACATTTTTTCCTATCAAAACTATTTTATAAAACTTTTGGACTCCTAAATTTGGAGTATCCACTTTCATGCAATTCACAAGATTTAACAAGCAATCAATATTTTACTATTAAAGGTGTAGTACTCTTTGTAGTAGCGGTCCTTATATATTGTATTAATAATAAAAAAATAGTTGAATAAAATTATAGATCTTTTTTATATTAACACTTTGCATTTTACCAATAAAGAAACAATAATAATTCTCAAATCCAAATTGGTTAATTATTCTCAAATAGCACAAGTATTTTGCTTTAGTTCGACCTATAATTCTATATGAAATCGTAGATTATATAAATTTAGCAACACCTTTCCATCTAGTCCGGTATGGAATGAACTTACAATCATGGAATTGACTTATTTATCAGATTATAAGTTCATAACTCGAGCCCATTCTCATTTTGAACGACGCATATTTACTAACTCTTTGATTCTAATTAATATAGTAAAATGGATTTTGAACTAAGAAATAGATTCTAGAAACTAAAAAAAGGTCTCTTGAGCAATTTCAATAATTAGATTCATTGATATTCTTGGTATAGTAGATGCTATCACATATACAATTATATTCATTTTGATGGAATTATTTAATCTTAAGAGGGACCTTTTATGATTTTGATAATGTCAAAAATAAATTAATTTTATATCACCCTTCAATTTGAATTAGTAAAAGTAATGTCCTTTTGTACAATATGGATTCTAAACATTCATGATCTAGATGGAAATAAGTCAAATTACTTATCCTTCAATTTAGTAGTAAACTGTCTATCTCTCTAAGGAGTGTGAAAGATGTTTTATTAGAAATATTTTTGTTAGTACTTTGACTCGTATTCCCTAAAAAGTAGATCCCGCTCTAGAAACTGAAGATCAAGTAGAATGTGAACGACGGGTTAGTTTCTAATAATTTATGTAAGAAACCTAAGATGATTATCTCATGGCTATTAAGAATGGATCAAATCAGATGGTTCTATTTCTTAATCTTTTCGACCCTTAGGATCTATAAACTTTTTAGATCTCATTAACTAAAGAAATATAACTTTGAATTATAGTTAACTTGGCATTAATCAAGAATCTCCATGGAATGCCAAGAATTCTTGAATTGTTTTATGACTCATAAATCAAATAAATTAATTATTTAAAAGAACTATTCAAGAAACAAATGATCCTTTTTCTCATTACCAATGGATTCTCACTTTGCTCATTTTATCAAATAATATTATTCTTGAATTTTATGTATGAAATTAATAAAAGTAAATAAATAATCTATGTTTATTGACTCAGGTAAAATCATGAACTTAATTTGGTTATTTTTTAAAAAATCCTAAACAAGTTAATTATTCAAGGCATTTTAATTGGTAGCTTGCAAGGCTCATAACCTTGAGGTCACAAGACCCTAAAAAATGGATAAATCCTTTTTCTTAGAAACACATACAAGATTTGTCACCACAAAAAAGATAATGATAACCTCATCATTAACTATTTTATTGAACCTTCTTAGGGAATATAAGGTTTTCATAAGGCTAATCTTGAGTTGTTATCTAAGCATGAATATCTTCATATAAGATCCATGCTCGAAAAAAGGGGGTGATAATAATTCATATAAAATTAATGAATTCATTCTATTTAATATATATATATATTCTATATTGTATTGTATTTTTATTATATTTTTTCTAAATTTTGACATTTTATTTATTTTGATACTTCAATTCGATGCTAGTTTTATTTTGTTGAAATTGGGAGAATAACAATAACCTAAAAAAATTTGAGGGATTAAGTGAAACAGAATTGATTGGATGGTAAAGTCGTGAAAAATATATATTATATTATATGTTTATATTATTATTTTATATTTATATTATTACATATATGATATGTAGTAAATGAGATTTTACCAAAAAATTTCTTCCAGCCTATAGGAAATAAGAACTATTTATATATTTATTTATTTATTTTTTAATGTGAATTTGACATAATAAAGGAAAATTTAACTTTTATCTAATAGTATATCAACTACAAGTGTTATCTTAAAAAATAACCTTACTTTTAAAAAGAAAATTGAAGGTGATTGTAAAATAAAAGGATAAATATAATATTATTTCAAATAGGATTGTCAAAACATACCAAAGTTCATATATAGTGTAAACTAGTTGGTAGATTAGAGCAAATTAGACAACCAAAATTTTAGTCCATTTTTATTATGACACTAAGCAAAGCAAAGTTCGCACATATTAGATTTAGTCTAGTTCAATTGTGTAATTGACAGCTAATGTCTATAAATTACGCTGATCAACTCATGGATTAGAGTAATCTACACCACTTAAATATTAATCATTTTCATCATAAACTTATGCACACTAGTATGTGTAGACTAAAGTTTGCACGAACTTGAATCACTTGATCAAATTTGTTCATCTAACAACATTAATTTTGAAAGATAAATCTATTTGAAACTACAAGATAAGATAAAACTAGATCAAATTTTAATAGATAGGATAATAAAATAATTAACAATAATTCAATAAATGTCATAAATGCCTAAAATAACAATAAAATATTTTAAATAAATTTATAAAGAAACTTCTCAAATATTTATATTTTACAACAACACCTATATATTTCAAAGAATTAATATAAGAAAATTAAAAAATTCAAGAAGTTTATTAAGAAGGATATAATTTAGGTAAAATTATTTAGATGTTTGCATTATGATTCTCTATTTCAATTATATCACATATATATTAACTACTTTATAAATTATTATTAATTTGTAAATTTTAATTTAGATTTATTTGTCACAACCTAAAATCACCTACAAGTGATTTCCCACTAACCAAATGTACTTGTTAGACAAACTTTAGCTTTAAAAAATTATTATTTGAATCTTAACTATTATTTTTTCAAACAAAGTTTCCTTAATTTTGAATACTTCTTGAGGGCTACATGCTCTTAGATTTTAAATCTTGTAACCTAATAGACTTGGAATCATAAAACATACATAAAGTAAACAATCCTAACGTAACAATTAGATAGTAACAACTTACTTAATCCTAATTCAACTATCAAATTCTTAAACATTACCATCTTTAATCTCTAAAAGTGTAATAGAGTCTTATTGGTTGAGCTTTAAATTGAAAGAAAATTGTCAATAATGAAAGAAATGAATTACAAGAACTTAATAAGCATATATTTATAGAAATCTACAAATAAAATCATTTAATAATAAATAAAATAAAATATTTAAATAATAAAAGAAAAAGTCTAACAATTATACCTTGCATTGTATGTATATAATCAATATAATAAGCAAAGAACTTGGGATTTAATAAACCACATTGTTCTTGCTCCTGTAAAACATGAATTAATATATCTTTCGAATAAGTGCATACCTTTTGAATTCCATATTGTGAGCTTTTAAAAGCCTAAACACCTTAATAGGACGGTTAAATGAGTATGATTATCTTGTCACATAAATTTATTTAAGTTTCAATGATAGCACACATAAGTAATATAAAAGTGAGAAAAAATGAAAGTGAATAAATTTTCTTGTGATTCTTGATCAACCTTATCTTCTCACAAATGTTATCCTTATGCCTCTTAAGTCTGCCTTTTTCCTTTATGAATGGGCACCTGGTATTGTTACATAATATCACATCAAAGCACAATTTTCTCCCCTAACTCATCATTCTTAATCATTTTTCAACATCAAAGTATCAAATTCATCACAATATATATTTCTTTGCTTATTAATGTAATTCAACTTTAATATTCAGTAAATAATAGTAAACAATATTACCATGCCTTTGTTGCATGTCTACAAATATCTACCTAGAATTAATAACTAAATTATATGTATACAAAATAAATGTGCATCAACAACCAAATAATATCAATGTTATACCTTTATCACATGGCCTTAAAGAGTTATTTAACAACAAACTTCAATTTACATTTATATTTCCTATGTACAAAACAAACTAATCAAGTCACTACATAAGCAATGCATATTGGATTAATATAAATCAAGGTTAATATAAATGTGTTCCATGCTACCATACCAAATATAAGTATAAGGATATCATATATAGGGTTAAATAGTCATATAGAAGCATAGAACATAAAATAAAATATTAGATTTAGGTAGGATATACACTTACCTTGAAACACAATCTCCTTTCTTGAAAATCTAAAGTACCCATATTTGATCATTTTTCTAGTTATCCTTTAATTTACAAGAGCACACAATAAAGTAGCACAAAATAAGTATTTCTTTTCCTACAAACCCATGTTTAGGTACCAAACAACTTACTTTATAATCTAAATCATAACTTTCATTATTTTTCCAAGATTGTTTCTAAAAAGTTAGAAACTTGCACTAGAGTTAAGGTTCTCATATGAGGCATCAAACAAACAAAAAATGTTATACTATAAATGAGTTTATCTCATCCTAAGGAGACTACCTTTAGCTTAGTGACAATAGGGTGGAATACTAAAAAAATGAAAAGGCTGAAATACCTTACATGTTATCATTTCTCTATTGGGTTTTAGTGGTTTTTCATAGCACTAATGGTTAGCTATTGGATGATAAAGATGCCACCAATGGGTTGATGGTTGGAGTTGGTTAGGGAGCAATAACCATAAGGAAAGCAAGGAAAAGGATGGAGGAAAGAGAAAAAGAAAAAGAAAGAGAAAGATGGAGGAAAGGCTTGGTCTTAAAAAGAGAGAAAAGAAATGGAAAAATAAAAAATAAAAAGAGCCAAAGGTTTTTCTAATGTATTTTGGTCGCACCTATCAAGATAACCTCAAACTTAAAGGAAAACAATCTTAGCTATCCAATTGGAAAAAAATGAAGGAGAAGAAAATAGGATGTGATAAGTGTAAAATTACTTGAAACTAAACCAAATCTTAACCATTTGTTTTCCATAAAAATCCTATTTCTTTTAGATGCTAACTATTTAGTACTAATTTTCTTCATTTTCTTCTTCTTCCCATAATTTCTATAATAATTTATTGATTAAATAACTTGAAAAGGTGTTTTGGAATTTCTATAAATTTAAGTGAAAATTATTTATTAAAATTTATACAGATACTTTATAAACTTTCCACCTATAACTTTAAGTATCTCAATTTTTGAAAAAAAAAATATGATGCAAGCTGTTTAAGAGAAATTTTAGATAATATATTGACTAGATAAAATTATAATAACATTTTTCAATGTAAATATTAAGTACCCATATTTTACCATAATATAAAATAAATAGAAATTTGTTAATTTAATATTCAAATATTCATTTTATTTTCAATGGTTACTAAAGTAGAAAACTAATTTGAAAATAATCAAATTAATTTAAATTATATTCTTTGAAGCTTTAAAATTAATAAAAATTACTTAAAAATAAATTTAGATATTACAAGTTCTTCTTCTTTTAAAAGAATTTGCCCTAAGCACTAAGAAGGATAGGCAGGGGTTATTTGCAAATAAAATAGCTATGACAAATGTCACAAGGTAAACTTAAAGGAAAGAGAATATAAAATAAGGAATATGTTATTCATAGCTAACAAAAGTATTCATGAAATTCACATTATAAGTTAACTCTTATCTTTAATTACATACCTTTATAGTTCTTCTTAGTCAGATATTTCAAAAAATTCCATACACTACTTATCTCCAACAAATTTCTCCTTTTAATCTATCCTTAGAAGGCTAAAATCTCTGTTAATAGCAATTCTCCTAAAGAAAATTACTAATCATTTATACTTGAGATACCAAGGAATTTTTTTCATAGTTGATTTCTGCACATATTACAAAAGTTGTATTCTACATAATAGTCAAAATTCCCAAAAAGGAAAAGAAATCAAGGATATATTCATGACACATAAAACCATGTATTATAATTTTCATTACTAGTAATCAACATATCATAGCCATTTAACATATTCATACTACTTTATCAACAATTTAACCAATATCGTAAAACAAATGAATCAAAAAAGGTTACTAGATAACCTATCAAAACCTCAATTATGAACTAATGCTTCATCCATAAACATAGAAACAATATGCAAGTTTTTCTAAAGGAATTTCACATAAGCTACTATGAATATAAGAAGGAACCTATCATTCTCCTCAATGAATAAAATGTGTCACTAATAAAACTAATAAGCATACACTTCCAAAAGCCTATCATAATAAAAGAGATACTTTATGACCTTATGTTCTTTTTTATAACTTTGAAATTATCTAGTTTCAATTCAACTCTATACTTTATATCATCATCCCATACATTTTGGTATTTTAAGAGACTAAACATAAGTGTAACCATTGAATATATATTTTATCCCTTAAGTATAGGTTACACATCAAGAGATAAATACACCTTTAATGGGATGAGTTTCAAGCCCAAATCCTTCTAAGAACCCTTCATGTCAATCATGTAACCCTTTAATATGGAGCACATAAAATTAAGTAAGCATATTGTAATAGCATATGACATTGCCAAGTGCTAAACTATAATATCATATTTAATATAAACTCATCCATTAAGGTTTTGACTAAAATAAAGCAATGGTAAGATTAAAATATCTTATTTGTCACATATCAAGTGAAGAGTAATAATGTAAATATGCTAAAGGGTTCTAACCATGCACATGCTAGTTGAACTTAAACTAGATATGTAACCTTTACAAAATTTTACAAAAAAAAAAAGAATCATATTTTTTAACAAAAGTGATATTTATAAACACACTTTACTGCGAGCCTAACTAAGAAATACTACGAAGATGACAGACATAATAATTACTCGTTGTATGCTAAAATTTAACATATTTGCATCCTTATTAGTAGGTAAAGTTCTAATACAAAGCCTTTACTCTCAACCATATCTCTATATTAATAAAACTTGTCATTTTAACTTCTATGTGAAAATTTATCATTTCACTAAAGTTGCATCTTGCTTAATCTTTTAAAATTAAAAGTCTAAATATAAAAAGTTTATGCCATCTCTTTTGTTCTTAAAAGTTTCACACCTACATTCTATCTAATAACTAAAAGTGCATGTACATGCACACAAAGCCTAATCATTTTATAATTATTTACTACCCAATTTCTATACCATATTATATATCGTGTTCATCTAGTTCATTCGTTCCTTATATATTCACTATCATGTCAATGTTACCCCCTTCAAAAAGTATGATCCTTTCATAGCTTTTGATTTCCTTAAATAATGCATAATAACAAGTTTACTTCTTCTAAAATATTTATTTGTTTGTTTCAAATACTTATTTCTTGCATAAGCCTATATTTGCTTCTGATTTCATTGAAATTCTAAGCCTACCCTTATAATTAAGTTTATCACCTTAGTAATTACTCAAAACTACATCTTCCAAAATCATTTGAATAAATCCTATCTGAAAATTTCAAGTGTGTAGTCCTTTATCCAAATAAAAGTATTATTTTCACTTTATAAGTCATGTAACTTCCTTAATAGTAATTTGAATTTTGCTACTTTAGAATTTCAATTTAGTCACCTATTAAAGTAAGAACTTAGTTAATGAACAAATGAATAACTACAACTATACCAAGAAACCTCCCTATCTTCTCATTTTTTAATCCTTTATTTATGTATACCTAATCACAGTTCATAATACAATTTCATATAGTTATTATTTTTTGATTTGATGTCAAAACTTTACCTCACTCATTTCCTCACAAAAAAACTAATAATAATATGATAGTTTATAAGTTTTATTATGCTATCAATCATCTCTAACTCTTTAGTACTCATTTATGACATTACAATTAAGCTAGTTCATTATCAGGCCCAATTGAAATGGCACTAATGAACAAATAGACAACATTAATCAAAACTTAAAACCTTAATAAAACTAACAATTTCAATTTATTCCTTAAATCTTATGCCTTGTTAAGTTTAAGCTTTTTGCTCCCTCTTTTTTATGTTAACTAATGAGTTTCAAGTTTTAAGAATAAAAAAGATAACTTCACTCTACTATAGCAGACTTATAAACCTATAAATCACATGAGCATGCCTAATGTTACTAAAACTTTATTAGTCCTCACCTAACAATAAATCAATACCCCATATTAGGATTTCATAATCAACATTCAATCATTTATATATAAATACTAAATAAATAGCTAGATGATTAACTTGTTTATCATAATATTATAAATTTCATGAAATATGAAATATTATGAAGATTTAAAGCATTAGTTAATTATATATTTGACTATAAAAGTTTAGAGATAAATTCTAGCACCTATAGCCAACTATATAAATTCAACGAACAACTTTGAAGATTATTGTTAACTATATGTTTCCAAAGAGTAGGCCTTCCAATCATAGTTAACTATAGACCTTCTAAAAGTAACTTCTTAAGTTATAATCGATTATATAATCAATTATAACCTCACTTTTGTACAATTTTCTACAGTTTTATTGTTCATTCAACCATTTACCCTTAATTTGTCAACTTATACATTCCTAAAACCAAACTATACTTTGCAATAAGCATTAACTTAAATATTCAAGTTAAGTTTAACAAGAAAAGGAAAGAAAACATGTTATAATAAAAAAATCACATCAAATATCATCATAATTTACATTATAATACATTAATAATCATTTTATTCACATTTAACCCTACCCTATTATAAACATATAAGCCATACATAAGTTTTAAAAAAGGTAAAGTAACACCAATGATAGTTGATCTAAGTGAATAGGAGCTTGGTCCCTTTAAATAAGGTCTCAGGTTTGAGTCTTGTGAACGGAGAAAACTATCACTGGGAGAGCTTTACCCCTATATCGGCTCGAATTTGGATTAGTCGGAGGTCTATGGCTTATCAAATACCGGATGGTCCATACAAAAAAAAAAGGTAAAGTAACCTTTATATCATTTACATGCTAATTTCAAATAAAAACATTCATTAAGTTAATAGTTCAAGCTAATCCCGCCATTAAAGTGTAAAACATGGTAATAAGTTACCATATATTGATATATGCATGTACTAATCCGTTCACATTTTATCATCAGCTATTCTACATTATAATCTAAACTTTATGAACAAATTCAAACCATCCTATAACTTTAGCATCCTAACTAAGAACAATTTCCTAGAAAAATAGTTTATCCTTAAAGATGAACTATAAAAAGATTAATAAAAAAATATTAACAAATGGAGGTTAATATAAAATGTAAAAGCAATGGAGATTTCAAAGATGTATAAAAGTAGATAGTCCCAACACAACTACTACATGGTTATAATTTACTCAATCTTAATCCAATTGTCAAATTCTTAAACATTGTTATCTTTAATCTCCAAAAAGGTAATAGTGTCCTATTAGGTTAGCTTTAACTTGAAAGAAAAATATTAACAATGAAAGGAATGAGTTATAAGAAATTAATGATCATATATCTATGAAAATTTATAAATAGAATCATTTAAGAGTAAACAAAATAAAAGGTTCAAATAATAAAAAAAAGTTTAACAATTATACCTTGCTTTGTGTGTATATGTGTATATAATATAATAAACAAAAAATTAGGGATCTAATAAAACCCTATCATTGTTGATTTTGTAAAACATGAATTAATGTATTTTTCTGAAGGAGTTTATCACCATATCACACCTTTTTAAACACTTTAACAAGATAGTTAAGTGAGCATAATTATTTCATCACATAAATTTATTCAGGTTTAAATGGTAGCACACATAAGTGATATAAAAGTTAAAAAAATGAAAATGAATAAACCTATTTGTGACTCTTGGTCAACCTTATCCCCTTATAAACACATTTTTATACCTTTTGAGTTTATCTTATCTCTTCACAAATAGGCACTAGGTATTTGATATATAATATCGCATTAAGGCATAATTTTCTCCCCAAACTCATCATTCACAATCATTTTTTAACACCAAAGTAACAAAATTTCATCATAATGTATATTTCTTTGCTTATCAACACAATTCAACTTCAATATTTAGTAAATAATAGTAAACAACACTACCATGCCTTTATTGCATTGCAATGGATATCTACCTAGCATTAATAATCTAAATCATATGTATATAAAATAAATATGCATCAATAGCTACATAATATCAACACCATGCCTTTGTTGTATGGCCTCAAAAAGCTATTTATAAGTAAACTAAAATTTACATTTATGTTTTCTATGTAAAAAAAAAACTAATCAATTTTTTGCATAAATAATGCACTATCGGATTAATATAAATTAGGGTTAATATGAATGAGTTCCATGCTCCCAAACTA
The DNA here is from genome assembly GCA_020226215.1 of Sindora glabra. Lineage (NCBI taxonomy): Eukaryota > Viridiplantae > Streptophyta > Magnoliopsida > Fabales > Fabaceae > Sindora > Sindora glabra. The sequence goes on from CM035226.1 coordinate 84,074,265, forward strand.
AATATGGGTATAAGGATATCATCATATATTTACATATGTGTATGTATATATACATTTAGTTAAATAACCATATGGAAGTATAAAATTTGAAATAAAATATTACATTTAGGTATAATATTACTCACCTTGAAACGCTATCTCTTTTCTTGAAATTCTAAAGTACTCATATTTATCAATTTTTCTAACTATCCCTTAATCCATAAGAATGCACCATAAAATAGTATAAATTAAGTATTTCTTTTCCTACAACCCCATATCTAGGTACCAAATAATTACTCTAATAATCTAAAACATAACTTTCATTATTCTTTCAAGATTGCTTTTAAAAAGTTAGAAACTTACACTAGAGTTATAGTTCTTAATTCAAGCATCAAACATAGAAAATATTAAAATTTTATGCTCTAGATAAGTTTTCCTTAGAAAGCTATCTCTATCTTAATAGGGGTCGGAATGTAATGGAATGATGAAAAATGAGAGGGCCAAAATGCCTTTTGTGATGTCATTTCTCCACCATGTTTTGGTGGTTTTTCACAATGCTAATGACTAGCTATTAGATAGTAATGACATCAAAGATAGACCAATGGCCAAAGGTGGCTAGCCAATGACAACAATAAAGGAGAAAAAGGAGATGGGTGGAAAGTTGAGAAAAAGAAAAAGATAAAAAGATCAAGGAAAAGCTTAGCCCTAAAGAGAGAGAAAAAAAATAGGGAAAAGTAAAAGGTGCCATGAGTTTTTCTAATGTATTTTGAGTGCACCATAAATCTCAACTAACCATCAAGAAGACCTCTTAAAGAAATAAGTAAAGAAAACAATCTTGGCCATCTAATAAGCATAAAATCAAGGAGAAAAAGACAAGATATGATAAGTATAAAATTACTTGAAACTAAACCGAATCTTAACTATTTATTTTCCATAACAATCTTATTTCTATTAAATTTCAACCATTCAATACTAATTTTCCTCATTTTCCATTTCCTCTTCTTCTTCCCATAATAATTTATTAATTTAAAACTTAAAAAAAGTGTCCCAAAAATTCTCTAAATTTATATAAAAACTATTTATCAAAACACATACAAATACTCTATCAACCTTTCACCCATAATTTTAAGTATGTTTAGATTTTGAATATATATATATATATATATATATATATATTCAAGGAAAATTTTACATAGTACATTGACTAGATAAAATTTTAATAATATTTTCAAATGCAAATATTAAATATTCATATTTTATCATAATATGAAATTAATAGAAATTTGTCAATTTAATATTTAAATATTCACTTTCTTTATAGTGGCTACTAAGTAGAAAGCTAATTTAAAAATAACTAAATTAATTTTAATTATCTACTTTGAAGCTTTAAAATTCATAGAAATTACTTGAAAGAGATTCAGATATCACATTATAATATGTATATTAATTATTCTATTAATTATCATTAATAACTACAATTTGTTGACCACAATATTTATCAATATTATAATTATTTTTTAAATAGAACAATTAATATACACATTATAATTTGGTGATGAATCTTACAATGAACACTTAGAGAACTTTACCTGAATTTTTTGTTTTTAAGTATAGTTGATCGATACACTTTGGATGTTCAAGATAATCTAACAAGTTATTTGCTAGAAAAATTTACAACAATTAATAAGGTGAAAATATGCTTGGGATAATGTCATATCTTCTTTGTTATTAGTTTCCAACAAAGTATGCATAATTACTTAAAATAGAAATGTTATTATGCATCATCGATATAATTGCATTTAAAATATATATATGACATTAACCAGATTATTCAATCAAATATCATTTATTCGGATATCACTACTTTAACCTAACCTTCAATAAATGGCTTTCATTCAACCAAATAACCAACCATCTTGGTCATGGACTTATCTCTTAAATAAGGTCAACTTTAAATGTTAGCCATTGAGGGCTAAAATCACTCTAACATTAAAAATAATATCTGTGAGTATAGACCCTAGATTTGCCACCATATTAGCACACTTTTAAATGGCAAGATCTTATAAAAGGCTCCAGTTACATACTTGATACCAAAGATCTAATATTTGATAAATACTCTACCTAAACCATTACTAACTTAAGTATTGGAGTGTGCTTGATGGACTTCTCTGTCATGTACACCTAACCTTTCATTCTTTGTGGAGGTAGTTTGATTTGGTCAACCTACTTGGAGCCTAGTCAAATCTCCTTAAATTGTCATCTAACATTGTTTGTGGTTTACCTTGCTACTACATCCCACAATGTTCATTATCTATACGAAATTTCTTCTTGTCTATGAAGTTATAGTATACCAAGTCACTTTCAATGTGAGAATGTATAACTTCTGCATTATTGCCAAGAGTAACACATTAATGATTGTGAGGCTTTTCTTATTAAAAGAAATTAATAAAAAACTATTGAAATGGAATGCAATATTTTAGCCAAGCATGTTTATCATTTAAAGGCTGAAATGGATGCTCTTTGCCATCTTCATCAATAACATTAGGCAAATATACTACCACTGCTTATAATGCCATTTCTGAACTTTAACATAATTACCCTATACTTCCGATTCTATCATTTCCCTTGACAAATCCCTTACAAATGCAAATTATAAATTTGTCCTTTATAATGATTGACCTTATATTAATCCCAACATCAAGACCACTTGTACCACTATCCTTAATGTCAAACTCTTAAATTATCCTAACTTTAAGCAAAATTATCAAAATAGGCTAGCTCAACCCTACTAAACTAAATTAATAAGTAAAAATTATATATTAGGCTAGTCTTAGGTCGAGTTATTTTTTTACATAGTTAGGTCAGATCAACTTACTACAATACCAGTCTCAGGCCGACTTTTATTAGGTGGTCCTAAGTGAGTTTTACAACTCATTATACTTTATTATTATTAGTACATCACTTATTTGTTTATTGTTAATTTCATATTATTAGTTAATTAACATTAATTATTATTTAAAAACTTATTATTAATGAATATAATTAAAATAGTAAAAAAATAAATTAAAGTATAATATTTTTTAATATGAAAAGTCTCCAATCAAAAAAGTAATTAAAAACTATAGGATTTAGACTAAAAAATTTAGTATTAGTTAGAAAGGATATGAATATTTTGTTAACAAAATTCATAACATATATATCAGTATATCAATATTTTACTATACTAATATTAATTTATTACTTTAATTAATATATTTATTTAGTTATAATAATTATTTATATATATTTAGTTATAGTAATTACTTTGTATAATTATTTTTATTAATTTTTAAGTATTGTGATGATAAATTAAATTTCTCACATATTAATTTTTTAATTTTAATATAATTATTTATTTTGATGAACTTACATAATATATGTTAATAATATTAAATATAAAAATTTATTAATTTTAATATTAAAAATTATTTAATATTACTCATATATATGATTTTAATATATAAAAATATATAATAAATTAATAATTTATTATTTACTATTATTATCAAGTTAATAAGTTGATTCAATAATTCAACGAACTAATATTTATCAGTCCCAATCCCTTACCAAGTCAATCACTATTATCATTTTCTGTAACATCCTAATCCCAAGTTAAGTAAAATTATACCAATTTTAAACTAACTCATTAAATCCAATCCATTTTAACACCTCTATCTTTAAGGCTTATAGATCTTCCATTAATCATAAATAAAATGGTTGCCCCTTAATTTCAACTTTTACTTCCCTTATTATTCCTACCAACACATTCCAACATTGATATTCTTCATTTCAAAAGAATCCTATCAATCCATCCAATCATGATGAAAAATATGACCTTTTATTCCTATTTATAAGCTAGAATAACTCTCATATAAAGATATTAATATATATGTATATAGGCCTAATTAGATTATTGGACAATTTTAGGTCCTAAGAAGCCTTTAATTTATTAGCAAATTTGAAAACTTATTTATATAGGTAAGCTTTTAAACAAGGTAATAGGCTGAATCAATTTTCTTTAATAAGCTAAGTTGAGTCTAAACCTAAACTTTAGCTTTATATAGGGTAAAAGGCCAAGCTTAGGCTAATGATTTATAAAGTAGGTCTGACCTATTTAGAGTAAAGTCTAACTTAGCTTGACCTAACTTGGCCTAAGTTAACGAAAGTATCACTATTCATTAAATAATGGCAAGATTTCTTTTAAGACATTTTGCTCTTTCTCTAATAAAAAGACCCACTTCTACCTTAAAAGAGTTATTAACTTAAGCTGAGAAATTTATAAAAGCTAAAGAGTAAGACTTAAATTGGCAATAATATGATCGCTCTCAAAAGGAAGTTAGTAAAACACAAAACTAAAATATTATGACCAAACACTTCTTTGGCATTATTTTAACAACTATGAACCATTGAGCATCCCTCTTAGCCAAATTGTTCATGATGTCAAAATGGTTAAATTGATGAAATTCTCAACACTAAAGAGAAAGAAACATCCCTAGTTAATTAGTAAAAGTACTACAAATTCCACCTAGACTACAATCATGATATAAATGATTGTATCACACTGAAAAATGAAGTTGAAAATTTAATATAGAAAAGATGCCTTTCTAAATATTAAAATTACAAAATGGATGATCAAAATAAAAAGAAGTAAGAGGAAGATTAAGTGAAAAAAAGAGGACTATTTGGATCGATCATATCTAATTGACTTAAAGGTAGTCCAAATCATGAAAATTATTCTTAAGGTTTTACAAAAGGAGATAGTACAAATTATTATAAAAAAGGCATGCCAAAGAAATTCTTACCATAAGATAAAAGCAATATAAAGAGGAGGTTGACTAGTTTTACAAAAGAAGATTTCGACAATATTAACCTAAATCATAACAACCTATTGGTTATTGCTGCGCTAGTTCACAATTACCTTATCAAGTGAATATTTATCAATCTCAAGACTTTTACGGATGTCTTATATTCCAAGATAGCAAAAAATATAAGAATTTTTAGGGATATGTATAAAATGTGCAATTGAGTACTTATCGAATTTGTAAGAAGTCAAGCTCAAGTCGAAGTAATTGTGACACTAAGAGTTACACTTGACTTTGATAGCAAGTTGAAGATGATTGATATTAATTTCTTAGTCATATTAGGGTTAAACAATGCTTATAATGCCATCCTTAGCCAATTTTCACTAAACTAAGCAATAACTATTATATCCACACTTCACCTTCTGATGAAGTTTAATATTTTGAACAGAGTTAATTAAGTTAGAAAAGACTAGAAAATAATGCATTAATGTTATATTGTCAACTTAAAAGTGAAAGATATTGAAACGAATTCAATATAATTAGAATCTTTTTAAAAGATTGCTAGATGGTTGATACAACATTATTAGAAGTTAAATTAGATGATTTGCGAAAATTAGAACTTAAGTCCAAAGTAGAAGAAACTTAGTTATTTGAAAGAGATAGCCATAAAATCATAAAAATTAGAGTGAACCTAGATTAACAAGGTAAATAAACACTAACATAACTATTAAAAGATAATAAAGTTATGTCCACATGGTTTTTAGCTAACATGTTTAGTATTAACATAACAGTCACTGTCACAAGATATCCATAGATTTAACCATCAAACTAGTACAACAGAAGAAAATAAAAATAAGAAAAGAAAGACAAGATTAAAGAGAAAAAAGCAATTTTTTTAAAGTTAGATTCATCAAAGAAGTTCTTCACACTATATAATTAGTGAACCTAATCTTGGTGAGAAGGCGAATTGTACATGGATAATATACATTGACTATACATATTTGAACAAGGCATGCCTTAAAGATTTATACCTTATACCAAATATTGATCAACTAAGAGATAATTCATCTAACTTTAACATTTTTAGCTTTAATAATGCTTTCACAAGATATAAGTAGATGAAAATGCAACCTGATGTTAAGGATAAGATGATGTTTATAATAGACTAAGGGTTTTTTATTACAAAGTGATGTCATATGATTTGAAAAATGCTAGTGCATCTTATCAATGAATGATGAATAATGTATAGAAATAAATAGGCAAGAATATGGAAGTTTATGTTGATAATATGATCATTAAATTGGTCATAAGGAGCAACATTAGAAGGACATTGCTAAAGCATCTAAAATTTTAAAAAAGTATTAGATGCAACTTAACCTAAAAAGATATGCATTTAAAATGAAGGCAGGAAAGTTTTTCGATTTCATCCTTATTGAACAGGGAATAAAAGTAAACCCCATAAAGTGTTAGGCTATCATAAATATAAGAAATCCTACAAACATAAAGGAGATCCAAGCTTTTAATGTTAGACTAGCAACTCTTTCTAAATTCCTATCTAGGTTATCTGATAAATGTTTTCACTTTTATAATTTGCTTAAAATTTTTAAAAACTTTGTATGAAATGATAGGTGTGAGGAAACATTCCTTAAAGAATATTTAGCCATACCATAAGTATTGAGTTGACTGAAAGCAAAAGACATGCTATACTTATAACTAGCTACCTTAAACGTGGCAGTAAGCTTTGTTTTAGTTAAGGAATTTGAAAGAATAGAAAAGTCGATATATTTTGTAAGTAAAACTTTATATGGGCTAAAAATAAGATACTAGAAGATTAAAAAATTGGCATTTGCCTTGATAATCTCTTCCAAGAAACTTAAACCATATTTTCAAAATCATCAAATTATTATATGAATAAATGTATTAATACGATAAATACATAAGTTGGATTTTATGGCTTAGGTAGTTGCTTAGCTAATTGAACTCTCCAAAGTATGGCATCATTTATGAAATTGAAAATGCTTTCAAATTACAGACATTACTTGACTTTGTGGTGGCGATAACTAAGGAAAAGCAGATGGATATATCTTTAGAATAGGTCATGTATGTTAATAGGTCATCTAACAAAAATAGAAGTAGGGCAGGAATAATTATGGAAAACAAAGAAGGAATTATTTTGAAATACTCAATTAAGTTTGAATTCAAGGTGACAAACAATCAAGTTGAATATAAAGCTATAATAGTTTATTTGAAATTAGTGATAAAAATTAGAATTAAAAATATGTGAATATGCAATGACTCCAATTTGGCAATTACCCAACTAAGAGAAGAATACAAGGTAATAGAACTAAACTTAGTTAAATACATAAAAAAGATAAAAAGATCTATTGGTAAAGTTTAAATATGAACTTTTAAAGATACTTTAGTAAGAGAATAGAGAGGTGGATGCCTTAGTAAAACTAATCAATGACAAGGTAATGGTAAACAACTAAACAATCATACAAGAATTGATTAACTTCCCTAGTATAAAAAAAATGTGACATTCTATAACTTAATTGCTTGGACTCTTGGATAACTCTAATATGAACATACTTATAAAAAAGAGAACTCTTTACTAATGAAAACAAGGCATGGAAACTTCATAGACAAGCAACTCACTTTTTCATGGATAATGACCGATTATACAAATATGGTTTCAATCTTTTAGCCTTTCAATGCTTTCACTTAGAGGAATCTAAGTATGAATTAAGAAAGTTCCATGAAGGAATATATAGGATCACCTAGTAAGAGCAACCTTAACTAAATAAGTAATCTACTCAAGTTGTTATTAGCCCAAAAAAGAAACTTTTAAACTAGTGACAAAATGCCAAAAATTTGTAGAAGTTTAACATCAACCATTAGCACCAATAGAGCTTATCATTTCTTCATAGCCATTCAAAAAATAGGGAATAAACCTATAAAGCCTTTTATCAAAGGCTTTCAATCAATTAAAATACTTGGTGTTAGTAGTGGACTATTTTATTAAATGGATTATGGCTAAAGCCCTCGCATCTATTTCATAAAAAATTCTTCTACAAATCTATTATATACAAGTATTATTAAGAATTGGAATTTAATCAACCACTTTTATACTATCATTAACTTTATCAAATGCAGATTTGGCTTGCTGGAGACACTAATCTTTAACAATGAACCTAAATTATAACCAAAGGTTTCTTAAAACTTTTGCCAAAGGTAATCGCATTCACTTTCAATCTCAATTCATTTAAAAAAATTAAATAGATGCCTCACATCTTTTCTGACTTTATGAAAGCCTCAAGATCAAGTAAAAGTTCATATTAGTCAAATGTCCCCAATTAAATGGCCAAGTTAAGCTTGTAAATAGAATTATACTAGAAGGCTTAAAAAAATATTGGAATAAGCCAAAGGTAATTGGATAGAAGAGCTTCCAAGCTTTCTATAGTTATATAGGACCATTTCATAATCCTTTATAGGCGAAACTTCCTTTAAATTAACTTATAGTTTTAAAGCCATATTGCTAGTCAAGCTAGGAAAGTCGAGTGAATGGCAAAAACGTTACCACGAAAGAAGTAATCAATTGCACAAAAGATAAAATTTATACTTATTTCTTAAAATTCTTGACATGGCTCAAAATAGAGGTTGAACAATATAAGAGAAAGTTAGCTAGCTATTTAACAAGAAAGTTAAAGTTAAAATGTTTCCTAAAGGATCTTTTCTCCTTAGGTAGGCCAAAGAACCTTGCAAAGATATTAGCAAAGGAAAGTTATTCCCAAACTAGGAAAAAACTTGTAGAGTCAAAAAAGGCATAGAAAATGAGGCCTTCAGGCTTAAAATAATAGAAAGTGTACTAATGCCTCAAATGTGAAATGCAACCCACCTTAAACATTATTTTGTAAACATTTGAAATAAACCAAAAAAAGTAATTCAGCATATCAAGCATCATTTAAAGCTTTGTGCAAGCTGTATGCCTTTGGCACCTAAAGTTTGGTATGAGCTATATGCCTTTAGAACCTAAAGCCCAATGTGAGTGATACACCTTTAACACTAAAAGCCCAATATAAGCTATATGCCCCAGCATTTAATAGTTAAAATGCATATATTTAATTCTTACAAATCGATCAATTAACCCTTTAGCTATGGAACCTCAAAGATAGGAAAAGTTAAACACGCTTCTAAAATTCAAAGTGTTAGATTCATAAAGGTTCAAACAACTAAGAAAAGTAATAAGTTAAAACTACCTCTAGTATGATCTAAATAACCCAAAAGCTCTAAAACTAGAGGCAAAACATTATATTTAGAAGGGTTAGAGTGACCGAAGTGGCATTAATACTTACTAAAAGATAAATGCCAAATCTCGATAAGACTCAAGAAAAAAAAACTCATTAAAAGTCATCTAGAAAAAATTCCAATCTCAAGATAAATATGAATTATGTGAAAAAAGGTTTAGATAACATTATAGAGCTAAACTTTGGAAAAATATCCAATTGAATTGTAAAATAGCTTTAAATCAAGCATAAGAAAAAAGATCTAGATGACCACTAAAAAGTTTTATTAAAAGCTAAAACATCATGAAAATTCTAATAAATCAAAGAAGTTTAAAAGCTCATAGATATAAATATATAAGGTCAAATAACCAAAAAAATCCAAATAACCATTAGAAAGCCTTTAGACAATAGAATGACAACAAAAAAATGCTTAAAGATGATTAAAAACAAAACAACCAAATAATAGTTAAAGGCTTATTAGAAGCCATGGAAAATTAATATTACAACTAATGTGAGATATTAACAAAATTTCAATAATCCTGTGTAGGAGGAATAAAAAATGCTAAGCAAGTATTCATCAAAATGTAAAGAATTAAAAGGCATTCCCATTCTTGGCATTATTCTTCTTTAGGCTATCTTTAAGAGTCGAATCCTTATTAATCTTAGAGGCGTCAATGGAAAAGTTAAAATGGTAGATATGATGAATGGCCTATTCAAAACTTAAATGAAAAATGAGCTTATAGTCTGCCTACACATCTAAAAGTTTTAACTTAAATTCTTTAGCCTGCCCCTTTAACACCCGAATCTTTTCATCTTTCTCACTTAGCTCTTCTTCTCAGTTTTACTCCTTTTAACTATAAGTATTTAGTAAAGATGCAGTGGTCGAATGAGACCGTTACTCCTATTTTATTTTTTTAAAATCCATCTCCCTTTTTCTTGACTTAGTGAACTCTAGAACTTTTCATCCAAGGAATGCCAAGTGGTGGTCCAATTTTTTTTCACTAACTTTAAATGATTTCTTACAGAGGCTTTATTATTTTTGTTAACATCGAGAATAGTTTCTAAAAAAGTTCTCAACTTAACCAATCTTTACAACTACAAAATGAATAGCTTGACTTTCTTTATGCTTGGCAAGATAAAATTAATTCCTATAATGATCAGTGTTAGTCACAAGATGCTTTCATAGCCAGGAAATAGAACTCACATCTTTATACCATAAGCTCTAAAGAATATCCATTTCTAAGGAAGCTTTAATTGAAGTCATCTTAAAAACTCCAGAATCAATCATTTCATCTTACTTTTAGCAACAACTTTAATTGCATGCTTTTTCTTACCTTTTTTCTTTTTCAATTCGCGCTTCAATTGACTAGGAGTTGCAATATTCCCTTGAAAGTGGTAGTGGCAGTAGATGTAACTATCAGATTAGTTAGCACTTTTTTTTTTATCAAAAGTGGATTTTAAACTTGAGTGGGCATAGTGTAGGTTGTGCCTTTCTCTTTTTCCTTTCTAAGATAAGCTTTTCAAACTAAAGCTATCCTTAATGCATCCATAGAAAAATATGGAATATCAAAATCTCTTTTACCCAACCACTACTTTGTAAGAAAAATTAAAAAGATTAGGAATATTATAGTAAAGGAAAATCTAGACAATAAGAAACATACATTGTGAACTTGACAAATGTTAAGAGGTTTTTCATAAGTACATAAAAGAAATTAAATAATAATGTCTTGGTTATTTTTGCTGAAATCCCTGAGCTTAAATGGAAGAGGATGTTTATAACCTCTAACCTATTTCATATAGTATAATTGTTGAGCACTATGCATCTAACATGGTTTTGTGTCATTAACCATTTGAACTTAGAAAAGTTATTCTTTTAACCATTCACTCTAAAATACAATTAATTGAAGAGTATCTAGTAAGATCTCTACATAATGAGGGTCCAAATCCTATTCTTTTGGTAAAAGTAAGTTTAAAAGTAAGAAAAGACACGAGAATTACAGGACCTAGGCTTGATCTTATTACAAAGAGTTTCAAAGCACGCTAACAAGTATCAGGTATTCCAAGTTAATTGGGTTGAGTAGACATATAGGCATTTCATAACATGTTATTGAAAAAGAGAAAAAATTTTAACTTATTATATAATGTCACTATAAACAAGAAAGAAAAAGATGTGTTATAGTTGCACACTTACTTGCCTTTTTAAGTAGGAAGAAACATCATCTTTATATCCTCAATAATTTAACAATGTTGTTAAAGGTTAGTTATAACTTCTAAATTTATCCACAACTAGATGCAATAGTGGTTTTTATATCCATATTCACCTAATTCAAGTCCTTTGCTCACCCACTAGATAAGAAGTTAAGTCTTCCCTATCAATATTTTTATATCAATCAACCATGACAATGGTTAAAGTTAGTGCAAAAATAGCTTTAAATAATTTTGATTGCTCCAAGAAGGTGAAAGAAGGACTAAAAAACTTTGATGAAGGAGGTATTATAAAAACACGAAAGAAAAAAGACATCAATGTCCAAACGGAACCTTCAAAGAAGCAAAAGATTAAAGGTTAAGGAATAAGTGGAGTTCAAACAACTCTCATGGACAAATAACATATAATATTCACATGAAATGAATAGACAACAATGTCCAAAATGATAAATTTGAGCTAACTACAACATAATCCTTAACAAAGGACTCCAATAGATGAATAGTATAAAGAAGGAAAATAATGAAGATAAAAGTTCTTATCAAGAGTGAACCATCATAAAAAGTTGCAAAAACAAGTTTTCAAGTAGCATACCATTACTAAGTAAATTAAAGCAACAAATGAAGTATTTTCTCCAAAACAAAAGTAATAGCAATTTACGTAAACATAACAAACATGTAAGTCATTGCAATTCATTGCAAAGTCTCAACAATGTGTAAGAAAATGAAAGAAATAAAAAAATAATAATTGATGACAATCATTAAAGAATAAAATGAAGAAAGATAATGAGTTAACATGCTTGGAAGAATAGCAACAAAGAAGAATGTAAAAAGTTCCTTACCAAGAAAAAGAGGAAGAACATAAACTAGGGATTGAAATGAACAAACAGTATGAACCCTTTCAACTGTTAGAATGACTTAAGAATGAATAATTGCCTTAAATCCAATGGCTCAGGAAGGACCAATTAAGCAAAAGAAACATGAATGGACATCCCTATCCAATAGCCAAAAATAGCATAGAATCAAGGGCTGAGATGATCATCCTAATGATTAGTCATATTTAGATGTATCCTAAGATCCATAGCATTATGAGTGTTAAGACACATGAGCATTGAATACTGGCTAAAAATGAAAATATCCAAACAAATGAGGAAAAAGTGGGGCAAGTGACAATATCCAAATTATCTAATTGAATCTAATTCATCCTAATGTCACTATTTCAACCTAACTAGCAATAAATGGCTCTTATTCAACTAAATATCTAGCCGTTCCAATAATGGATTTATCTCTTTGATCAAGGTCAAGTCTAAATGTCAACTAACAAGTTTTGAAATCACTATAACATATTAAAGATAATATCCACAAGGATAAACCCTAAATTTGTCATCATATTAGCACACTCTTAAATAGCAAGATCTTATAAAAGGCTTCAAGGATACGCTTGATACTTAAGACTCAACTTATAACAAATACTCTTTGCCTAAACCATTACTAACTTAAGTATCGAAGTGTGTTTAATGAACCCCTCTATCATGTACACATGACCTTTTATTCTTTGTGTAGGCAATCTAATTCAGTCGACCCACCTTCAACTTGATCAAATTTCCTAGAATTGTCAATAATATATGAAATATCTACTATTACATGTCTTAAGCTTTATTTATCATTTTTGCCCTATATTTACATGAGAGTATGATACAAATTTATGTAGTTATAAGTACAATGCATTTTTTAAAAATCTAAAACAAGTAAGCTTAAATGTAATTTTCATATTTAAAAATAAAAATATGAAATTTTAATTCTTTAATTTAAAATAATTTATTTTATTGTATTAAATATTTAATTGATGTGATTGTAATCCTTCCATTTAATTTTTGTCACTTTTTGTATAGGGATATTGAAATGAAAAGAAGAAAGAAAGAAAGAGGAGGTAATAAAATAAAAATCTATAAAATACTATAACAATAGATTTCAAGTTAGTAAAAACAGGGGAGTCTTCTTGATTCTACATTTCAATATCTCATAATAAAAGTTGACACAAATGTAAATACTGAAATTATATTGAGAGGGAGAATATGGTACGGCGCCGATTCTATCGGTACATTATTAAATCTCATTATTAGATTTTATTTATATTATACAAATAAATAAAATTTAATAATTTAGATTATTAATACATCAACACAATTAGTACACTATAATTATCACCTTACATTAATTAAATATGCAAGACAATCAAGATAAATTATTTTAAATTAAGATATTAAAATTTTATAATAATATTTTAAGGATATAGAAATGTATTTACAAATATAAAAATAACAATATATATTAAAGAGAATTAAATCTAAAAGAAAAAAATTATGATACACTATTTAAAAAAGAAGAAAGGAACATTCATGTAGGGAAAGTGTATGAAAGGTGAAACAATAAACCTTCTGATGGAAATCCAGCAGACTTCACATGGAAGCGATTCTGCTCCGCCAAAAAAGGTTCAGTGCCGCTTGGCAATCATTCACGAAAGGACAAAAAAATAAATAAAAGAGACCAATGAATCCAAATTATTAAATTTTATTTGATTTATATAATCCTATATGAGTTACTAAATTTGAATCATTGAATTTAGTGGTGCATGATATTAATGGGACATTTTAAATACTTCCTTCACAAAACCATCAGTTTCTCGCCCAAAAATTTTTTTATTGCCTAGCGAGCACAAAGATTATTTACTCATTATCAACTAAAATTAAAATAAATTTAAGGAGAGTAGTTGACAACTTAATAATTATATTAATTGCTTTTATAACAACGAAGTAACCAATTTTTAATAGTAGTGGATACCTAAATTATGTCCATTAGTTTTCATTTCCATCATCAACTAACATTGCCTTTTGTGCGCAATTTCGGGATCCAATTCATACTTCACTTCTTTTTTGGTACAACCCATTATTTGTTTTGAGACTGCTGCCATATGTTCAGATTTTAAATCTTTTTATACAAACATAAAATTACAATTTACCAGCACTAGATTAGATGTATGTAGTTCAACAGTAGTTGTAATTTTTTTATGCATATAGTTCCTTAACTTTTTAAGATAAAAAACTATAATACTTTCTTATAATTGTATTCAATTTTTAATTAAGCTCTTGTAATTATACTGTATAAACTAAGTGTTCACATATAGGATAGGAGTCACGGACCGTGTAAGATAGAATACACATATTATAAATTCTATATGAGATAATGTTAGTATAACATTTAAAATGATATATTAAATAGCTTTTAATGTACAACAAAATCCACTGTACATTATGCTAAAAATTTAATTTAAATTATTATTGTATGATGGTGATGATGTTACTATTGATCAATAGTTTTAAACCTGAATTGTACTGACCAATTCAATTAGTCCGATCAAAAATCAAATCTTAATTTAATTTAAGTATTAAGAGAAATCAAAACGAATTATTTTGAATTACTCAACTCATTATTGATTCAATCAACTTGTCAATTTAGTGTGAACTAATTCGAGCGAGTCAAAAGTTAAAGCTCAAATATAAGATTACAGACTTAACCCACATATTTTCACTACCACCACTAGCACTAACTTCCTTTTTATTATAAAAGTGACTTTTATTATATATAATGTATATCATTTTCTAATTTTTAAATTTAACTATGTTTAATTTTTTATAAATAATATATATTATATAAATTTAATAATATATATAATTAAATTATTTTTATTTAACACATATTTGATTTAAAATTTTCATTAATTGAATTAAGTATAATTTTAATATTATAAAATAATATTAAATTTGTATTAGATAATTGTAATTTTATAAGATTAATATTTATTTTCTTGTGTTTGAAAAATATATTTATACAAATTAAATGAATTTAAATTTTTATATATAGATACGTAATATATAATTTTATACATGTAAAAAAAATGTATGAACCAATCTGACTAATTAAATCAATTTAACCTTAATTCAATTATTTTACTAATTAATAATATAATCAAGTTTGAAAATATTACTTGTAATATTTATTACAAGTGATAGTATGAAATAAAATATTAATAATAGAAAGAAGATAATAATAACGACGACAATGTATCGCATATGAAAATTGATCATTTGGTCATCACATCAATAATCGGTAATAATTGTGATAAATATAGTTACTAGCTAGAATTATGAATGTCTTATGGTAAAAGTGATGGATGCGGCGGGCTACATTTTTTGCGATGGTGGTGATGGGATTACCGACATAAAAATGTTTTTTATTTTTATTATCTTTTAATATAAAATTTAGCCATCAAATCTTATCCGTTGCCCTGTCTGTAGCGTTGCCCAATGCTTATGTATATAAGCAAGGAAGGCCGTATGAAATTACACTATATAATTTATATAATAAAAATACCTTATTTTATGCTATCCAACGTTACAAAATGCACTAATGGAGGCTTTAAAAGATTTGAATTTTATCACTACATTGATTCTTTTTAATTGAATACTACTAGCCACTTCTCCGTTGCATCGTGCTAGTAACCAGCACTCATGAACTGATGGACAATAATTTGTTGACATTATTTTTAAGAGATTTTTCATTTTTATTATCTGGTTTTAAAAAAAAAATTACGCGAGTTTAGTGGGTAGTAACTCTTGCATCACAAACATTAAAAAAAAAACACTATTTCTATTTAATTTAAATGTCAATAATTTAGAGAAAAATCAGACACTTCATAAAATTATTTTTTAATTGAAAATAATGAGTTGTACATATCTCATTTTAATAACCATTAACTATATTAACAAAAATTTTATATACATTTGACTGAAGTGACAATCAATCATTCTTAAAAGAATTTATCTTTTTTTAACATCTTGAATTTAATTTCGGTTTCTTGTATATATAAGTCTAATAACATTGTCGTTCTCCTTCTGTTGGAAAGCAAATCATTATATACATTTGTATATTAGTAACATGAATATGACAAGAAGTAATAAGTTAAAAAAATAAATATAAAATGTAATTAAAAATTAATGAAGTCTAATTTGAAAAGGAGGAAATTATACTGGGAAGAGAAAATAATTTAACTATTTACCAAGTTCTCCCACTTGAGAATCTCTACTTTCATATCTTTAGTTAAACTATTTGAGTTTGGTAATTATACATTTTTTTGTACGAAAAATGGTAAAAATTCCCCATTCCTATAATTAAGCAGACTATTAATAGTATGCTAGAACTATCAATAAAAACTTATTTGCAAATTACCAACAAATTCAATCAGATTGAGGTAATAATTTGATTATACTATATTCTTTTCATTATACATTTGTATGATTTATAACTTCAATTTTTTTTTTTTAAATCTTAGACGATGGACGATGAATATGAAAGTAACACAAATGAAGTGAAGAAGCAGATAATAAAGGATAAGCTTCACAGGAGCCTATGCTAAAACTCTATTTTAGTCACCGAAATACTTGATTTGAAATAATTTCACTCTATTTGTATAAATATTTTTATTAAAAAAATTTATATTAATTTAATTTTTTAAAAATTTTAGTTTAAATAAAATTTTAATCTTCTATAAAAATTAAATCGATATAAATTTTAATCTTCATAAAAATTAAAAATTTAGTTGAATTTAATATTTTATAAATTAAATAAATATAAATTTTATTTTAAAAATGAAATTGATACAAATCCAATCTCATAAACTAGGATTCCCATCAGCGTTCCAAAGCTTACCCCGTCTTTTCCATTCATAAGCGCGGATAGGGTAAATGATCATCGGATAGAATTGTAAGGACATGTATAATATAAGATAAGATTTAATATTAAACAATTTTTAATACACTGTTATTCTTTAATATTTTTTGAATCAATATAATTATAAATTATTGAGATGGTAAAAAAATATTTAATATATCTCAAACTAAATACAAAAAAATTAATAGAAAATAACTTCATTATTTTAAAAAATATTTTTCTCTATTATTATAATTCTAAATATCACTTTTATAATAATAAAATATGAAAATAATATGATGCTAGCGTATCTATCTAAGGATAAATGATATTTTTATACAAAAAATATTTTTTGAAAATAAACGGACTGTAAATATTTCTTATTTTACTGTATGAGATAATATATTATACAAAAATATATAATCCATTTTTATCTTTTAATTTTTTGAAAACCGCCTATTTGTGTTGGATTATTTTAATAGATATAGTATACATACATGACATGTTTTAATTTTTGTATTCTTATTGTAAAAAGGTGTTTTTCACATTCTAATTTTTATTAAAATTTTAATATTGTATTCTAAATTTTTTTTGAAGCGAATGTAACATCTAATTTTCCAAGAACACGGGGGACCTTTATTATAATTATAATAAAGGAAAAATACTTTGATCTCCTCTAAATTTTTATAAAATTATATGAACTTTCTTCCAATTTAAAAACTTACACAAATTTCTCTTTAAACACAAAAAATACACTTAAATCCAATTTTAAATTTTTCATTGTAAAATAATAATGAAAAAGAATATATAAATTGAATTATAATAATAGGATATATTTTAAGTATTTTATACTAAAAAATATATTCATTAATTAAATTCAAATAACTAAATATGATTGATAATAAGTCAAATTTTGTTAAAAGTATAACATTTTTTAGTCATTTAAACTTAATTAAAACATATACTTGATCACAAAATACTTAAAATATCTTATTGAATTTAATTAAATTAATATAATCCTTTTCTCATTTTTTATTGATAAAAGATTCAAATTTGAGTTTAAATTTAATATTTTTTAAGAAAAATTTATGTAAGTTTTAAAAATAGAGAAGAGGTCAGCGTAATTTTACTAAATCATAATTGGAGATCAAAGTATTCTTTTTTTATAATAATATTAGGACAAAATATAATTATAATGTGATGGCTTCCTTTATAACTAATCAATGCAAATACTGAACAAATCTAAATATACAAATTTTCATTTAATATATTGAAAGTAATACATAAGGTAGATTACATAAAAGTGAACCATAACATATTAAGACTCACGCCTTGTTTAACAATATTAAAAATAAGATTTCATTTCATTCTCAAATGAATTTTTTTAAAAAATGGTGTTTGACTTTAAATATAAAAAGATTTTATTTCATTTCATTTTATTCACTAGAATTCCTATTTTAATTACATTTGTACCATTATCAAATCCATCCAATTTAGTAAGAATTTCACTAGAATTCATTTCATTTTGTCAAAAAATATTTTATATAAAATTTTTACTCTCTTTCTAACATTATATTTATTATAATACCATCAAAATTTACTTTTTAATTAAATTTTATATATTTTTAATACATTCTAAATAAAATAATTGATTTACAAATAAATTGAAATCATTATTTTTAATAAAGTATCCAAATAATATAATTCATTTATAAATGAATTGAAATTATTTTAATTGAAATGAAATGAAATCAATTCTAAAAAAAATTACATGCCAAACAAAGCATCAATTCCAAATTTTACAAGTTAAAATTTTTAAAAGCTATACACTTAACAACTCTAAAAGATTGAACCAAATCAAAGTAAAGTTTCACCTTTATATCAAAAGTTATTAGTAAATTTATTTTAAATAAAATTTAAAAAATTAAATTAAATTTCAATAAAAACATTGATTGAAAGTATCTTTTTATTATAACAATATAAAAATACGCCTTATGCAGATTATGTAAATCATTAAATTAAATATCATGTAAGTATTTTTATTAAATTTGGAAAATAAACAAAATTTTAAATAAAATTTAAAAGATAATATTAAATGTTGAGTAAAAATAAAAAATTAAAAAATATATTTGCGTCATATATAATATTAAAATTTTAATTTAAATAAAATAATACTTACATTGATATTGATAGGGGCAATGAAGAGAAATAAATGGAAAGAATATCAGGGAGACAAGGTGAGAGTTATGGACGGAGAACCGTGGCTGTGTTTACGGCGGTGATAACGATGCTTGGCATATTAATTAATGTTGGTGATATGATAATAGTTATACAGAAAGAGTGATATGGAATGAGAAAAGAAGTAAAAATAATATAAAATAATTTTTTATAAGTATATTTGATATAGTAAAATAATAAATAAATATTTTATTCAATTTTTATATTTGACATATTAAAATAATATAAGAATATAATAATAATATTTTTATTAAAAAAGTAATAAATATTTTATTTAGTAATTCTATATTATTAAAATATATAGTATGAACAATAATAAAAATTGTCATAATTTAAATTTTATCATTAAAATTGTAATTAACAAAAAATTTTACAATAAAAATATAAAATTATAATTTACTAAATTTTTTATATCATTTGTAAAGAATAAAAAATATTATATTTTAAATTTAATTATTAAAAATATAATTATGAAAATATTTTGATAAAAAAATATTCAAAACTAATATTATCTATTTTTATTAATCACGAGTAATATTAAAATGTATAAAAATATAAATAGATTGAAGTAAAAAAAATCATTTCATAATTTATCAATTTTATTATGAAATAAAAATTTTATTATTTAATAAAATAATTATTTATTGACAAATAAATATTTTTATTTTATAATACATATCAAATAAATTTTCTAACTACCCTTCCTCTCACTCCTACTCTATTCTATCCCCCCGAAGACATAGTAATAATTTACGTGTTGGTGAAAGTAATTGCTAATAAAACTGTCCAACGTTACTTTTTGTACTATACAATTTTGAATTAAATGCTTATTGTATTTCAATAAGTCTCAACAATTTGCCTTATTTACATTTTATTTAACGGATGATCTTTACGTAAAAAATTGAAACTATAATTATTTTTATGGACAGAAAATTCATCCTTATATTCAACTTTATAATTTTTACTTTAATTTTTATTTACTCATTTGCTTAAGTTAATTTTATACGTACGTAATGTGATAATACTATCTAGTTAAATGATATTTACCTTTACTAGTACAAGTGCATTAAAATTAAATATGATAAAGATTTATTTATTTTTAATTTTTATTTTATGATACTTTGCATGTGAATCTTATTCTAAATAAATTTCTAGTTCCATCCTTAAAGCGCTTGTAAGAAAATTATATGCCTATTTGACTTGTAAATTATATAAAAGGTTCGTAGAATTTTATAATTTTCCACTGTAAGTTAATTTTTATTAAAAAATTATAAACTTCTAGTGTTTACATATACATTTTTTTAATAAACCATTAATAATTTTTATAAAAATTTCATTTATTTATAAAACAATATTTCATAAAATTGAAAACAAATAAATAAATAAAATTCCAACAAGTTGCACACTTGCACTTGATTATCAGCGCCGCCCCGCGAAAGACACCTTCCCTTTTTGGATTTTCATTTTTCTCTATTTGCGCGTCTGATGTCTTCCAAGTTGGCTGCTTTTACCCACCATGGATTAAAAGAGAAGGATAAAATGGTAAATGAATGAAATGGCGCGGTCTCGTGAGGTGGGGTAAACGGTGGTGACAGGTGACAACGAGGCCGCCTAATCTGACCACCGTCTCTGTGCTTCTCGTCTCTCTCCTCCTTTCCCTTTCTGTAGCCGTCACTGCTACGTGTCCTTGACACGTAGACCGCTGTCTCTTTCAATGCATGTGCTCGGATTCCACCACCGTTCCATCCATGCTATCCCATCCCAAGATCAGTTGGGCATCTTGGAACGAGCTTGGAGGGATCGGAATAATTTTCATGATTCTTTTTAATCCAATCACATTTATAAAAAATTTATAATGTGTACAGTTAAATTTAATTGTTAATAAATTAAAATTTAATTTTTTTAAAAAAAATTAAGGATAGTTTTATTTTATCTAAATTATAATTATGGATATTAATATTTTAATTAATACATTAATAAAATAATAATATATTATTTGTATAAAGTGATTTTCAAGTTAGTTATTTTATAAATTTTTAAATAAATCCTTAAATTTATTTTAATTTTATTTTAGTATCATGTATTTTTAATAAATTAATAATTAAATAAAAAGAGAGATGAGTCAAATATTTTTCTCTACACAAATTTAAATAACTTTTGCTTCAAATGTTTTTTTTCTCTTTTTACTTTACACATATATTTTTAATATTTTTATTTTTATTTAATTCTCAAAATTCATAATAAAATTATTACTTTAATAAATAGAATAATATATTAATTATTGTAAAAAATTATTGTTTATTATTTAAATATTGCATGAAATAAAAAAATGCTTTTACAATTTAGACCACCCATTTATATTAAAGTAAATGTATATAAAGCTACGTGCTTTTGTACTAAATGAAGAAAATTATTATTTACACAAAAAATTGAATAAAATTATATGCCATATTTTTAAATACTTTATCCATCAGCATCCATGTTTTTTAATAATAAAGTCTTTACTTGTCATAAATTTATTTAAAAAAATATTGTTGTATACAATGCAATAAAATTATATTAGACATTAATGTATTGTATTTAAATAATTTTAGAAATTTTTTAATTTTAACTAATCAAAATTTCTAATAAAAATTATGTTATTATTCTTTTTAAAATAATGTAATATTTTTCATTTTTTATTATTTTAAATTATTTAAATTTGTATATAAAATCAAAAAATTCCAAGAAATTATTAGTAAAAAACCAATATATATGTATACATACTTATTTATGTATGTATATTCAAATACATTTTACTTAAAAATTTAGGATTACAAAATATAGGTTATTTATTATTATAACTTGGTTATATATATATTTAGTCATTTGATTAGTATAAGAAATAATTTTTTATAAGAAATTAAATTTTCTAAGAAATAACTTTCATGTGAACTTTTTGAAAAGTACTCAAAGTTGTTTAATTGATATGTAGAAAGTGTCGCTTCTTGATAAATAACTTCCTATGTCATGTTTATAACTTGGTTATATATATATATATATATATATATATATATATAAAGTCATTTAATTTGTATAAGAAATAATTTTTCATAGAAAATTAAATTTCCTAAGAATAACTTTTGTATGAACTTTCTGGAAAGTACTCAAAGTTATTTAGTTGATACATAAAAAGCGACACTTTCTGAGAAATAACTTCATATGTCATATTTGATTCAACTTTGAATATCATAAGTGTTAATAAAATGACTATTATATTTTTGATATTATTATAATATAAAATGATAATTTTTTATTATTATTAATTAAATTTAATAAGGATAATTTTATCATTACATATATAAATAGCATAGGAAATAGAATTTATTTAAGGGGAGGTGAGTAACCAACTTCCTATATTCTGTAAGAAGTAGAATTTCCTACAAAGTTCTATTTTCTTCAATTTATAAGATAATTGTCAATCAAACAACTCATCTGTTTTTTACTTCTCAGGATATAGAACTTCCTATACTATTAAGGTGAATCAAACTACCTTTATATATATGGATGTTTGTCTCAATTTTGTTCAAAATTTCATACATTATCAAAAGAAATTCAATTTGTCTCATTTATTTTTTTATTTTTTTATTTTTTATATTTTATCTTATGAAAAAATTATTATTAATAATAAATTAAATCAATAAAATAAATGTTTTATTTAAAAATGATAGTGTGTATGTTGTAAAAGTTTGTGTTATATATCATTTATAATTATAATATGAGAAAAGTAAAAGTAAATATATATATATATATATATATATATATATATATATATATATATATATATATAATTTTTTATAAGTATATGTATAACACTTTAATTTCCAACTAAAACTTGCTTAATATATTTTAAACATACTTAGAAAATTTAATTATGGATGTGATATATTAGAAAAATAATCTATATAAGTATCATATTTTCAAAAGTATCAACGGATATTGGATTTTTTATTCAAAATAATACTAAATTTTACTAGTAAATTAAGTATTTTAAATGATTCTTTTGTGTATTAATGTATAAAAAATAAGTGAAAGAGATTATTTTAAAGAAAAAGGAAGGAGAAATAAAAAATAGTTTCATAAAGTAAAATTTTAGATTTTTAATTTGTTAACTTTATTTTATATTTTTAAAATAATTATCTGGTAATTCTTTTAAAGCATTTTAATTTTGAAAGTTTTAAATTATAATGTATTATAAAATAAACTTGAATTAATAATTCTTAAATTAGGTTTATTATATTGTTAAGAGTTGTAAAAATATACATATAATTTAATAAACAATTCACTTAAATTACTTATTTTAAATTATTGATGAATTTAAAATTTAAAAAAATTATGGTTTAAAACATAATTATTATATCATTAATTTTTTACTGATTGAAAAAGCCTTTTAATTATAAATCTAAATTATTTATTTTTGTATCATTAAAATTTAATAATTCTCGTTCTATTATAAAGTGCAAGTATTGATATCTAAACTTTTAATCTAAATATATTAGAATTATTCAAAAAATAATTTTAACATATAATTAAATTTATAATATATTAATACACCATCTTCGACTTTCTCTCAATTTTTTGGATTTATAATATGAATCATACAATTACCCTATTTGTTTGACAGCAAAACTTTTAATCTAGACATGCAATTTTTCGTATATAATTACCCTATCCGTTTCTCTTTTAATGATATGCTTAAAATAATTTTATAGCAATTGAGAAAATCACTCCATCATTGTCCTATGGTATTTATTTTTTATTCTTCTTTCCAAAATTACTTTCTAATCTAATAATCAAAATTAACTTTATCATTGTTTCTTTGTGGATTTATATATGATGATTGATACCAATACAAAAGAGTTGAGCGCACAAAGATAGTTTTAGTATTAAAAGGATAACATTCTAATTAAGGATGGAAGTATGTCACTTAAGTTACAAGTTTCTAGCATTTAATCTATTTTTAAGTTAGTCTACGTCGACCTTAACCCCATTTAAAAGTGTTTTGATGATAATAATACATTTTGACCTCCTTAGATTTGATAAAGAACACACATTGTCCATGATTGCAAAATGGTAATGATTGAAGACTACTGGGAACATGGTTAGAGTTTTAAGATAATTTGTAAAACAACTTGTGCAAGAAGAATTTCATTTAATGGGTTTAGATGTTTTCATGAGAAAATATGCTTATCAAAGTTAAAACTTGTGTTAAAACAATTTTTATTAAGGTTAGAATTCTTTTTTGCAAAGAAAATTATGTTTTTAAAGGTTCATTTTTCAGAAATCTTGAAAAATAGATAATCAATTGATTGACCAATCGATTTTAAGTATCCAGAGAAGAAAGTGGAACATTTGAATTGATTAATTAATTGATTCCAGGCATCTAGAAAGAATAATGGAACACATGAATCAATTGACTAATCGATTTCAAGCATCTAGAAAGGAAACTAGCTAAAATGAATTGATTGACCATTCGATTTTGAATTCAAAATCAAGCTTTATTTAAATTGATTGATGAACCAATTTCATCTCTATTTCTAGTAAGCCTTGTTTAAATTTAAATTTTTATCAAAGTAGAATCGATTGGCCAATCGATTCTCCACATCTAGAGGCAAACTAAGTCCAGGTGAATCGATTGACCAATTGATTCACAATGTGATATTTTTCAAATGAATAGCTGGGTGAATCAGTTGATTGATTAATTCACTATAACATTTTTAAATTTTCAAAGGGAGTATAAATCGATTGATCAATCAATTTATAAGACACCAACTACTCTATAATAACTATATTTTGTGAGTAACAAACCTTTAAACCTTCTAACTTTTATATAAAGGCTTGACTTTGATTTAAAAATATAAGATAGAGCTTTCACTATTGTATTGACATAAGATATTCTTCTCTTTCTTATCTTACAAATTCCTTGAGTTTACAAGATTAAATTCCTCTTATTAGTTCTTTATTATGCATTCCAACTATCAAAGTTTATGAGCCTCTTTTTTTATTCCAAACTATTCATTTGTTGTATATTAAAATGAGGTATCTCTAGGAACTTCAACAGTGTTAAATCTTTTGATAGATTAAGTCTTTGAGAGAGGAATCTCAAAGGGATTGTAGAAGAAAACATAGACTTGTATAAAGGCTTCTTCAAATCCTCTTAAACTTGAAGAGATGGTGAATTTATTTTCAAAATCTAAGTCAAATAAGTCAAATAGATTTAGTAGTGGATGTAATCTTTGGAAGTGTTTAGATCTTCAAGGCTGAAGCATTATAAATCACTGAGTTTAATTCTCTCGATCCTTATCTCTTATTTATCAGCTCTATACTTTATTTTGATGATTTAAACTATGATTGTAATATACTTGCTTCATATTGAATTGATTATTCTTGTAAATATCAATGGCTTCCTATTTTCTACTTTCAATGAATTATTGTTAATTTATCAAAATAGTTTACTTTACTTTGATTTTGAAAAATTTTATACTTAATTCACCCTTTCTTGGATAAAATCTTGAACAATAATTAGTATTTGAGCTTGGCTCTTGTGATAAGATCTTACAATTTTAAGAGGATTCTATGGATAGTTTTAGTATTTTACCCAAATGTCCTTCATTGGATAAACCTTCAAGTTTCACTGGACAACATTACACTTATTGGAAATAAAAAAATCAAGGATTTCATAGAAGCAATCGATGTTGATATATAGGAATTGATTGAGAATGGATACAATCCATTAACTAAAAAGGAAAATAATGTTGATGTTTTTAAAATTAAGAATTGAATATAGTGAAGACAATAAAAGAAAACATTAACTTCACTCCAAAGTTAAGTGGACTCTATCAAATTCTTTATGGTTTAGTGAATACGAAAGAGTTTCAAATTATTTAATTGCTAAAAAAAATATGAGATGTGCTTAAGGTAGCTCACGTAGGAACTACACAAGTCAAAAAGAGCAAAATACATACATTAATTTATCAATATAAATTATTTATGATGAATGATGGTGAATCCATCAAAGATATAATGTAAAAATTTACTACTCTTGTTAACCAACTTAGTCTTTTTGATAGAAATATTACAAATAGAGAGCTTATTCATAAGGTGCTTAGATCATTAACAATTGAATTGCAACAAAAAATCACTGTTGTTAAGGAAGTAATGAAAATCAAAATGCTAACCTTGCAAAATCTATTGGGAACTTGCAAGAGCACGAGCTAGAACTCAAGAGCTATGCTAATGATAGTGAAAGGAAAAAGAAATCTCTTACTTTAAAAGCTGAAACCAAAGTTGATAAAAATAAAATTGATGATAATTGTCAAGAAGAATTGCTTGAAATATATTTTCAAGATGACCTAGCCCTTGTTACTAAGAAATATTAAAAGGCCTTCAAAAGAATTAATGGAAGAAGAAAAATTTCTCAAGCAAGCAAACACATAAATAAGTGATAAGCCAACAAGTAAGCCACTTTAACTTACTATGAGTGTAAAAAGTTAGGTCACATCAAGTTTGATTGTCCCATATATTTGAAGAAACAACTAGAATATGAAAAGAAGAAAATAAAAGCTCCTATAAGAAAGCTCACTTAGCAATTTAGGGAGATAATGATAAAAATGATTCTTATAATTAAAATGATAAAGATGAAGAAACACTTCTTTGTTTAATAACCATGGAGAACAAGATGGAGATGAGATATTTATTTCTATCTCAAATGATAAATCTAATTATGTTATTTCTAATCTTAACATTGATTAACTTAATGTTAAAAGAAATATTAAACTTTCGAAGAATATCATATCTTTTTTGGAAGAAAATATTGAATATCTAGAAAAGGAAAATTAAGACTTAACTAAAGAAATAGAGAGCCTTAAGAAAATCACCTAAATGTGTACCTCTTATCAAAATCTCAAGAAAAAACTTAATGATTATACCAAAACTCTTGAGAAATTCATAAAAGGAAAAGATTCACTTGATATTTTTCTTAGTTAAAAGACAAGCTTTAATAAAAAAAAGTCTTAGATATACTCCAAACAAGCAGAATCATTTTTATAAGAACTTCCTTGTAAAAGAAACCATGAAAACACAATATAAGATAACATGCTTTTATTATGGAGAAAATGGATCAGAGTGATTCCCTAAATTCCTTTTTAAATATTCCTCAATATCCTGGCCATTCATGGATATGAGATAATTAGGATTTTTTTGGAGATTGGATACAGTTACTAATTCATGATCTGGCATGTACAGAATAAAAACTTCATTCTTATAAAAGAACAAATGTATCTGTTAATGAAAATGGGCCCAAATTTATTTGGGTATTAAAAGTTAAAAATTGATGCTTCTTTTATAGGTTTGCATAAGAACTCAAAGTGAGATGTAGTACTTAGATAGTGACTATTCAAAACATATGATTGGAGATAAATCTAAGTTTATCTCATTAACACTCAAAGAATGAGGAAATGTCATATTTAGAAACAATTCAAAAGGCAGAGTCATGGGGAAAAGTAGAGTTAGTAAAAATTTTAAATCTTGTATTAATGATGTCTTATATGTTAAAAGGCTCAAACATAATTTACTTAGTATTAATCAATTTTGTGAAAAAGGAAAGAAAGTTACCTTTGATTCCACTTTTTGCATGGTTGAAAGCCAAAATAATAAGCAAATTAAGTTAATGAAAAAAAGATATAACAATATTTATATAATAGATATTGATAATAAATCCAATTTGGATTCTAAATGCTTGGTCAATACAAATGATGACTCTTGAATTTCACACAAAAAGCTTGTTTATGCAAATATGGATCTTATTGAAAAACATTCCAAAAATGAATTAGTTGATGAATTGCCAAAATTAAAATTTATCAAAGATAGAATTTGTGATATATGCCAGAAGGGAAAATAAGTAAAAACCTTCTTTAAATAAAAAAATATTATTTCTTCATCAAGACCACTTCAATTATTCTATATGGATTTAATTAGTCCCTTAAAAATTAGAAGTCGGGGAGGAAATCCCTATGTACTTGTAATTATTGATGATTATTCTAGATTTACATTGACATTATTTCTTCTTTCCAAAGACAAAGCCTTTGAAGAATTCAAAAGGCTTGCAAAACCATTCAAAATGAAAAAAGAATGTCCATAATAAGTATTAGAAGTGATCATGATGAAGAATTTGAAATTTATAATTTTACTTATTTTTGTGATAACCATGGCATTAGGTATAGCTTCTTATCTCCTAGAATACCTCAATAAAATGGAGTTATTGAAAAGAAAAATAGGTGTCCAAAAAAGATGGTAAGAATTATGCTAAATGATAACTGTCTTCCTAAGTCTTTTTAAGTTTAAGCAATTAGCACTGCTTATTATATAATAAATAGAGCTTTTATTAAGCTAATTTTGAAGAAAACCATTTATGAACTATACAAATGAAGAAAGCTAAACATTTCACATTTTTAGATGGAAATGCTTTGTACACAACAATGGCAGGGATAATCTAGGAAAGTTTGATATCAAATCTGATGAGGCTATATTCATTGGATATCCTTCTAATAGCAAAGCCTACAAAGTTTATAACAAAAGAACTTTGCTAGTAGAAAAATCCATTCATGTGGTATTTCATGAATCCTCTCTTTTCATGAAAAAGGTATCAAATGAAGATGAAGAGCAGGTTAACACATGGATCACTTAAAAGAATCCAAATAATTAAAATAAGAAAATAAATGTTTAAGAAAAAGATGAATAAATCCAAGAATTAATCCGCCTATAACTAATATAGATCAAACTCATGGACCCCAAAGAAAAGGGAAGATTATGAAAAGTTATCTTATTGATTAAGTTATTAATGATATGTCTCAAAGGGTAACTAGAAATATTTTAAAAAATATTTATGATCACTATGCTTTTCTACCTTGATTTGAACCCAAAAATATTGATGAGGCAATAATTGATGAATATTGGGTCTCGGCCATGTAAGAAAAGTTAAATTAATTTAAAAGAAATAAAGTTTGAGAACTTTACCAAGACCAAATAAATATCCAATTATTAGTACAAAATTAGATTTTAGGAACAAACTTGATGAAAATGACATTATAATTAGAAATAAGGCTAGATTGGTTAGAAAAGGTTATAACTAAGAGGAAGGCATTGATCACGATAAGATATATGCACCGGTAGCTAAACTTGAAGCTATTAGTATGTTATTGATATATGCTTGCATGAAAGGATTCACACCTTATCAAATGGATGTTAAAAATGCATTTTTGAATGGCATAATTATGGAAGAAGTATATGTTAAACACTCTAGTTTTGAAAGTCGTTTCTTCCTTAATCATATATTTAGACTAAAGAAGGTATTGTATGGTCTTAAACAAGCTCCTAAAGCTTGGTATGAAAGACTAAGCAAATTCTTAATTGAAAAAGATTTTTCAAAAGGAAAAGTTGATACTACCTTATTTATAAAACATAAACTTAATGACATCCTCTTATGTAAATATATATTAATGATATCATGTGGAAAGAGTTTGCTAAGATGATACAAGGTGAATTTGAGATGTCCATGATAAGAGAGCCAAATTTCTTCCTTGGTTTGCAAATGAAGTAATCAAATGATGAAATATTTGTAAGTCAAACCAAGTATACATAAAAGTTAATCAAAAAATACAATATGAATGAAGTAAAACATTCTCCTACCCTTATGAGTATTTCAACTAAGCTAGATCTGGATGAAGAAGGTAAAAAATATAGATGATATCATGTATAGAGTTATGATAGGCTCATTGCTTTATCTCACCACAAGTAAACTAGACATTATATTCAATTTGTGAATGTGCACAAGATTCTAAAAAAATTCAAATGAATCTCACTTGACTGTTATGAAAAGAATTTTTAGAAATCCTATAGGCACACCTCACTTTGAATTATGGTATCTTGAGGAGAAATTAAATTTCTTGATAGGTTCTTCCGATGTCCATTTTGTTAGTAATAGCTCGAATAGGAAGACTACTAGTGGAACTTGTCAATTTCTTAGACCCTTTCTAGTCTCATGGCACAGTAAAAAGCAAAATAGTGTTGTACTATCAACTGTTGAAGTAGAATATATAACTATTAGTAGTTATTGCACTTAACTCTTATGGATGAAGCAATAATTATCATAATTTGGCTTAAGTTTTGAAAATATTCCTATTAAATGTGATAACACTAATGCTATTAACCTTATCAAGAATCTTATCAAGCATTCATGGTTAAAACATGATGAAATTAGACATTACTTTATTCGTGATCATGTTACAAGAGGAGATATTTCACTTGAATTTGTTTAGACTAATTTTTAACTTGTAAATATCTTTATTAAGCCACTTAATAAAGACTGTTTCAATTTTATTAGAATAGAATTGGGCAGGTTGAATATTCTTAAAAAATAATACTTATAAACTTCCCGTATTATTATCAAAATCAAGATATTGACTTTAGCATCAGAGATATCTTGAAAGGTTGTTTTGCAAGTGATGCCTTTCAACTTCAATGATCAGAGCTCAAAACAAAGCTTTAAACATTTATAAGCTTAAAAGATTACATTAAGGATCTTTGATGGTTAAAGTGATAAATTAAGTTTTTTTAACAAGGATGGAATTGAGTGACCAATCGATTCAGAAAAGTTCATAATAAGAGGTTATAAATCAAGTGGACAATTAATTTCAAACATGAAGTAGTGGTTTCTGGAAGTCCAGAATTGATTCCTCAATCGATTGACTATAGATAGAGGGAATTCTAGAAATTCAAAATTTTTAGCCATGAATCAGGCGATCAATCGATTCATATATAAATATGTTCATACATGATGTAATTTGTTAATTGATTCCATAGGTCCTCTACATAAATGACCAGGTGTTATGAAGTCTTATTCTCTCAAACCTTATTTTATTGTGATGGTTTACATGCTTCAAGAACCTCCCAAACCCTCATCATAACTCTACCTTTTCATCAAAATAAATTGATTAAATCAATCCTTTATCATTTCTAACACTATTTAACTAATCAAAATCCCCTGTATTGCCAAGAATCTGATTTTACCAAAATCACTCCTTGCACCTATTCTCCCCTATCACCATTTAAATTCAAAACCACCATCTAAATTCCTTCATTCATCCTCTAAAACTCCTTTTTTTATCCTAAAATCATAGTAATCATTCTTTTCATGGGTAAGAAAAGCATGGCACCTAAAAAGTCTCATACTGAGTCAAGAAAGGGAAAAAGGAAGACCACAGATCATCATCACAACCTCTTCCCTCTATCAATACGATCCTTGAGAAGGTATATTATTCTAAAGACTCTACATTTGAAAATTTTATGAAATGCATGATTAAAGAGATTGAACCTAGAAATTATTAGGATATTAAATTTTTAAGGAATGAAAATTTGAAGATATATCATCTACTACACCATTTACATCTCTTGAAATTTTCTAAACATTCTATTGATGTATACACTATTTTAATGCATTAATTTTATGCAAACTTGAAGAAAAGTGGTTAAGAAAGTTTACTTGAATTAATCACTATAGTAAAGGGAGAAAGATTTTTTATAAGTATTCATAAATTGGCTACCATTTTTATATGGATGCAAATCAACCATTTGCCAGTGCCTGGAATGTTGCAAACTACTCTAAAGCTATAGTTATTAAGTAATTTTGGCCCTGTTCTAAACTAAAAGTTATCAAGAACAAACTGCTCATCACTAGGTTAGCCACAGAGGATAGACTCCTACAATATACCATTGTTAAAATCATCCTTCCAGAGTACCATAACTTCACTCAAATTGATGATCATGAATTATTCATGATGTGGGCTATAAGATAAAATGTTCCTATTAACTTTACTTATCATATCCTCTTGTACATGTATTCTCATATCAATAGAGACTTCTTTCCTTATAAAATGATATTCATAGAATTATTTAAGGTTTCTAGGATTTGAGTTAATAAAAAGGCCTGGGTTGAAATTTTCAAAGAAATTAAAAGGATAAAAGCTAAACACCTCAAGCAAATATCTTTTCAAAAGATATAAGAGGTATGGAGATTTATTGATAAGGAGATACAATGGACGAGTTTGACATGAGAGCTTTATGAGACTATCTCACAACTTTACATTAAGAGACTCGGAAGGAACTAAAATCTTACATTAAGCATCAATTTAAAAAGCTTAAGGAGAAACTGAACATTGCTGAAGCTAATGAGGACAACTTTGATGCACCTTTCAAGAGAGAGTGTTCTAGTGAGGGAGAACTAATATTAAAAATTTAATTTAATTTTAAAATAGTTTTTTATCATTAAAAAAAGGGTGATTGTTGAACTTTGCCCTATTTAAAAGTGTTTTAATGATAACAATATATTTTAACCACCTTGGATTTGATAAAGAACACACACATTGTTCATGAATGCAAAAAGGTAAAGATTAAATACTATTAGGAACTTAGTTAGAGTTTTAAGATAATCTATAAGATAATTTGAATAAAGGGAATTTCATTTAATAGGTTTAGATGTTTTCATGATAAAATATGCTTATCAAAGTTAAAACTTGTGTCAAAATAATTTTTATTGAGGTTGAACTCTTTTTTGCAAAGAAAATTATGTTTTTAAAAGTTCACTTTTCAAAAATCTTGAAAAATAGGGAATCAATCGATTTCAAGCATCTAAGGAGAAAACTAGAACACCTAAATTGATTGACCAATTAACTTTTTTGAAGGGAGTATGAATCAATTGACTAATTGATTCACAAGGCACCAACTACTTTATAAGGACTATATTTTGTGAATAACAGACTTTTAAACCTTCCAACCTTTATATAAAAGCTTGAACTTGATTTGAAAACATAAGATAAAGCTTTCACTGTTGTATTGACACAAGATATTCTTCTCTTTCTTATCTTACAAATCCTTTGAGCCTACAAGATTAAATTCCTTTTATTAGTTTTTGATTATGTATTTTGACTATCAGAGTTTGTGAACCTCTCTTCTAGTTCCAAACCATTCATTTGTTGTATATTAAGGTAAGGTATCCGTAGGAACTTCAAGAGTATTGAATCTTTTGATAGATTAAGTCTTTGAGAAAGGAATCTTAAAGGGATTGCAAAAGAAAATAGAGACTTGTATAAAGGCTTCTTCAAGTGTCCTTAAACTTGAAAAAATATTAAATTTATTTTCAAAATCCAAGTCAAGTAGACTTGATAATGGATGTAATCCTTGGAAATGTTGAATCTTCAAGGCCGAACTATTATAAATCACTAAGTTTAATTTTCTCTATCTTTATTTCTTATTTATTTACTCTATACTTTGTTTTGCTGATTTAAATTATGATTGTAATATTCTTACTTCATAGTGAGTTAATTATTCTTATAAATACCATTAGCTTCCTATTTCCTACTTTTAACAAATTGTTGGCGGTTAATCAAAATAGTTTACTTTACTTTTGATTTTGAAAAATTTTATACCCAATTCACTCTCTTTTTGGGTAAAATTTTAAACAACATTTTATTTTAACTTGTTTACAAAATAAGATAAATTTGGGTCAAGCTTTTAATGCATTTTGCAAAATAAATTGTCATTAAATTTAAAATCTAACCTATGAGCTTACTTGTATGGGTGTGTCCATATATATATAATTTTTAGAAGTACAAAAATTTCTAATATATCATTATTCTCTTAATTTTAGCTATATTATAACTTTATTATATATAATATTATAATTATTTAAATTATTAGTTTATAATCTTTATTGTGATATTTATACTTATTTTAGGATTGAATCAAACTCGAATTAAATTTTGAACTTATTAAAATTTATGGTGCTTATTAATTTTATCAAGTTAATATAGATTGAATTTTGAACTTTAAAATTTGCTATTCTTAATAATATCAAAACTTGGCACAAACTAACTTAAATATACTTCTAATGTAACTTTTAAGAATATTTATTAATTATTAATGAATTCATATAAACTAGCAGGTCAACTTAGGTTTTGACAATTTTATATAAGGATCACTAACTTATTACAAATTAAATCAATTTTTTTAGGATAATTTTATGGTACCCAAACTTTTAGTCGAGATATAAATATCTCAACTAACAACAATGATAATCATTTGCTACTTGTACTATTTTGTAATGCCTATATTATTTATTACTTAAATAAAAAATAAAATTCTATTTTTGACCCATTTATTTTTAATATTTATTAATCTCACACCTTATCAAATTAGATATAATTTTTTTTACTTTCCCCAAATAGTTTACATAATTTTTTTCTTAGTTTACATTCTACCAAATGTTGGCTGGTTTGTGACATAAAAAAATCAGAAAAATGTAATTATTTTACTAATATTAATATTAAAATTTCATATATTCTATTAGTAATGAAAAATTCTATATAAAAGATGTCATATTATTAAAAAAAACATGATCATAAATTGTTATTTTAGTAAGAATAATTCAATAGTTTTTAATAATTTAAAAATATATGATAAATAATGTTAATAAATAAATTTAAATTCTAGAAATTAAAAATCAATTTACACAATAAAATTTTTTATTTTAACATGTTAAAATAATGTAACAAAATTTTGTAATACCACTTACTATGTTATTGACAATTGCTACAACTTTTCTACATTGAATAAAATTTTTAGTTATTTTTATTTTTTAATGAATTAACTTCTTGTTCATTAATAACCTTAAAAATATACTATATGGTTAATATAAAATTTTATAAAAATAAGCTTAAAAAATATCTAAAATATAAGTTAGAAAGTGAAAATGAAATTACTAGTTTATTATATCTAATATGATATCTAAAACTTAATTGATAGGCCATTAATGGTAATTGTAAATATAAAATTTTATAAAATAAATTAAAATTAAATTTTATTTAAAATAATTATTAAAAAGTACTCTTATCCTAATATATGACTTTATATAATATCTATTTAATTAGATTTACTTTTTCTTAAATTTATATTTGATTAACAATTTTATATTTACACTTTTATACAATCGTGACATTTATTAAATATTTGACTACAAAAGAACTTGTTTAATAAATAAAATTTAAATTAAATAAAAATTAAAATAAGATTTAATCATTTCTCATTCATCGTCTCATTACTATCAATAAATTATAAAGATATATGTAATAATTTTATGTCAATCCAATTTATGCTAATTAATATATTTACAATTACTTTTATATATTAATAATATATTTGATAAAAAATTATTAGGTTAATATAATATGATAACTATATAACTATTCATGATTATATAATAAAATATAAAATAGGAATGAATTTTGATGTTTATAAAATCAATTAAATTCAATTTTTTTTATTAGTGTGTCGGATAATTTTTTTATATATTGAATAAAATTCAAATTATATACTAAAGAATCAAGTTAAGTGGCTTTTCTGTAAGATAAAAAAATCACTTCTAATTTTTATTAAAAATATAATAAAAATTTTAAAAAATAATTTTAGTTATAAAATTTTAAAAATATAATAATTATCACTTTTGAAAATAATAATTAATTATTATATTTACTCTAATTATAATTTACCCTTCTTTATTTTCTAAGAATAAATGGGGTTTAAGGGAAGGTTCATGTATGAAAAATAAAATATAAAACTCCTTTATCAACTTTACTAATCTTAAAATTGTTATAAGAATTAGCTATATTTATAAAGAAATAAATATTTTATTTGATATTTAATAATATTTTAAAAAAATTATTTAATAATATTTTAAAAAATTATGTTTACATTTTTATATTATATTAATATTTAATTCAATATATTAATATTCTTAATAAGTAAAGTAAAGATTTTAATAGATAGGCAATGTATGATAAAAGATGAAAAAATTTATTAATAATAAGATATTATAGGTATTTCTATAATATACATAGTTAACTAGTTAAATAAGTTATCAATCAAATTGTTACAACCCTTAAATTTGGTGACAAAAAAATTGAATGGTTCAAAATTTATTATTTATTCAAAGTATCTGTACCTTAACTTCTACTTTAGGTATGGAAGAACTACTTATTTATTTTTATGTAGACTTGATTTATTCTAAGTAAAACCAAATTCGACTTATCCTACTTCTACCTCTAATTCTAATCACAAAATCCAATGCAATTAGCTGGTTAGAGGAGAAATATGATGAAATAAATTGATTGAAACATTTTAAAGTAAATGTGCATCGAGTAATTAAGCATTTATGGTAGATACAAAAAGGATAAAATTAGAAAAAAATTAACATTGCATTGAATTTCTAAAACAACAAATAAAAAATATTTTTCCAAAGTGATAAATCAAAGTGGGCCAAGGAAGTATATTGTTAGGAGCTGCGAACTTAAGAAAGAGGTTGAGATTAACTGAAGAAGTTTATTTCCTCAAGGATTGAAAAGTATAAAATTGTTCAAGTGTGTAAATTCTTAAAACTTGATAATTTATAACATAACTGCCTGTAATGAATGAGAATCCCTACCCTTAAGATTTAAGGTAATAAGTCAAACTTCAATTGGTTGAAAGGTTTTGAACCTTTTTTTTATTTATTTAGAGTGTTTTTGAATTACTAGTCTTAGTTTCGGCACACTATTTTAATAATAAGAGTTATATTTTTATATTTCATATATGCTTAAAAAAAGTTCTAGTGATGCATATTTTTATAATTTTGTCATTAAAATGCAAAGGTTTTCAAATTTTTTATTGTAATTTTTTATATATTTGTTATATGCAAACTCTATACTTACTTATAAATTTTATAAGAAAGGCTATAAGATTTCATATAAAAAACTACAAAAAATTTTACGAGTTTTACATTAAATTTTATAATCTTATATAAAATTATTCCTTAATTAATTGTAAAATGAAGGTTGTGACTAGTTTTGTATATGTAATACTTTTTACTACGTATATGATGGAATTTAAATTTAATATATTATTAGTATAAAATATTTTATACTAGCAATAAATAAATAAGAATATATGAATGGATAAATGTGTAAAGTTAATTTACACTGATGAAATTTAAATTCATAATTATTTGCGAAGAGAAATTTAGGAATTGCATTGCATTGCCTTTTATATTTAAGGATAGATGCGTCAATTCATTGTTTGTGATACATTTTTAGGCGAAACACAAAATGGAAGCCTTAAACCCTAAGATGCACTGTAAATATTTCAAACAGATTGGGCTAAGTTCCTTCAGTGGGCTGTATAATCTCTCAGTTAGCCCAAATTAAGCAAACTCGAGAGTGATGTTATAAAAATTTTAAAAATAAGAAAAATGCAAAATGACTCTTTTAATTTTAAGTGGTTGGATTTTATTCCATTCAACTTTAAAAACTTGAAATTATCCCTTAAAATTTACAAAATTTGAAAATAACATCCATTTTTCATTTAATTATTTATTTTATCAAATCATGTAATTTTTTAAAAAAATTTAAACAAGAATTAAAATATTATAAAATGTTAATTTATTTTTATTATTTTTTAGACATTAATTTTGCACCTTGTATTTAATCAAAAATTTTATATATAATTTAATTTTTATTAATTATATAACATACAAATTATGTATAAAAAATAACTAAAAAAATTAACATACAATAATATTTTGATTTTTATTTAAAAATTTCATAAAAAACATATGATTTGATAAAATGATTAATTAAGTAGAAGATGAATTTTATTTCCAAGTTTTATAAAGTTTAAATGGATAATTTCTAAGTTTTTAAAGTTGAAGGAAGTAAAATCAAACTATTCTAAAATTAAAGAAGATAATTTACATTTTTCTTTCTAAAAAATTACATAATTTCACATGAGCAATGTAATCGAAATCATATGAAAAGGTTAGAAGAGATAAATGAAGTATTAGTTCTATCCTAAGTTAGTTAGCCCTTCCATGTGCCTTCCAAAATGCATAATTTCTAGTGATTCTTAGATATTAGTCGGAGTGTCTTCAATTGCACGATCAAATAGAAGCAAAAAAAGCTTCTTGAAAAGATACAAACAAATGAAATGTAGAAAGGAATCACTTCCTCTATTGAAACAACTTTAATTATTCTTTGAGAAAGAAACTCCCTTTTTATACTATAACAAGAGAAAATATAGTTGTAGGGTTTCTTAAAATAAGGATCCATTTATATAATTAATTAAATTAGATTATGAATTTTATCTATCATAAGATTTATACTCAATTAACTTATATTTGGCTTAAATTTCATATAAAATCCATAACTTTATTATCACTTAAATTTTAGGTGTTAAATAATATCAACATTAATAACAACATCTTTAAATATTAGGTGAAGTCTAAGTTAGAAAACAATTCCAACAAGAGAGGGAAAGTCCCTTTCTTCTAAATTCTATGTAACCTTTAGCTCCCCAAGCTTTATTTCTACTTTTTTATTCTTCTTTATTCTTTACTATGTATTAGAAGAAAATAAAAATAGCTACTAAGTACAAATTGAGAAATGGTAAGTTTCCTTTCAACTGAGCTCATTTCAAAGTATAACTTTTGCAAAATAAAAAAGCCAACCAAAAGCTTAATTAATTAGAATTGAAATTGAAATGTTTTGTTCTTGTTACCTTGCATTGTTTTGTATGTGATATGTTAGATTTTATCATGTGATTAGTCAATTACAAAAGAAATTGTTCTTGACCTTGCGATGTTTATGGACAAAGCGTTCAAGTCAAACTTACTAGTGAAAGACAAGGTAAGGAATTCAAGCTCTTTTTGTGACTTTGATGTGCAAGATTTTTTAGTAATAGTTACTAGGTTTTGAAGTCTCTATGGGAT
Organism: Sindora glabra; assembly: GCA_020226215.1. NCBI lineage: Eukaryota > Viridiplantae > Streptophyta > Magnoliopsida > Fabales > Fabaceae > Sindora > Sindora glabra. The sequence goes on from CM035226.1 coordinate 84,113,459, forward strand.
TATAGAAAGAGCTAGAGTTGAAATAAATGCTTTATTGGACTGAATAAACTCATAAATATTTGTAAATTTTAAGGCCCTATTTGTTTTGATGGAAAATATCTCTCATTAGAATACAGTTATAGATTAGTAAGATGGTGGAAAATGTTTCGTATGTTCAATGTTAAATATAGAGATTTTAGTGGGAGATAATTTCTTTTTCAAATAGGAAGTCATTTTCCTTCATCCCTATGGTTCTAAATTTTTTTATAACAATATATAAAAGCAATATGCCAATCCTTCATTTGTATAGAAACAAATAAGAATTTCCTATGGAAAATGTCTTCTAAAAAAATAAATGAAGCTTAAGTATTAAATGCCACTCCCATGAATTAACTAGTAGTATCAAATGGAAAAAAACCACACCCCTTTGAGAAATTGAACTTCTTCACATTCTAGAGGTTTTGTAATGCAAATCTTGGGGTAATTTAGCCATTCAAGTCTTTTTCTACTTAAGAAACCTAATGTCCATTAATGTTGTTTAATAACTTTGTTTTTCAAAAATTATTTTTTTTGCAAGGTTTTAGACTCTTTCACTTTTCATAGGATGAAATGTTTCTCAATCAACATTATTTACTTGTTAAGGGAAAATGATGATGATATGTTTGTTGAATGAGATCTACTGGATACATAGTAGTGCATGTATTCTTATCTATAGCTTCACCTCTCATAGTAGATTAATACTCAAGCTCTTGAAGAATGTATTTAATTCCTAATAGCATACTTGAATAGCTTTATTAAAAAATTTAGCAATTATAGTTCTAAATTCATATTAATTATATCATTGTGCAAATTGATTTTGCTTCTAAAAATTCTTGCAGAGGGATCAAATTCATTCATATTCATATGACAAGTTTCCAGTTAATAAATTAAAGCATTCTAAAGATTAGTAAAAGTAAGTGACTTTTCATAACCCAAAGTGTTAGTGAAATCTTCTCTATTGTCTCATCATATTTCAATTTACAAGTTGTAGTGACAAGGACTTTGACACGATATGATTAGTTACTTAACCTTGTCTTGGATAAAGCTATGTTTCTAAGAGGTAAATACTTTTAATAGGCAGCACCTATTTTTCACTTCAGCTACTGGATATATTATTAATCATATTCCATTTCTTATTTCTACAACTTAATAAATGGATTTTAACATATGTCTCAAAAGAGTTTAGAATAACCTACTACATGTTGAATAGAGTTTGTGGCCTTTATGTGTGTATGTGTGTGTGTGTGTGTGTGTGTGTGTGTGTGTGTAACTAGATAGAAGGGTGGGAAAGGGAGTAGAAGAGGGTCAAGAATACAAATCACTTTTGTTGATTCACTATGAATAAAGTAAGTTAATTTTAGAAATAATCTTCATTAGGTTATGAAACTATTAGATTAGATAAAATGCATAACAACTGTTATAGATTTTATATTGAAAAATAAAGAAGAATTTTTTAGGTATTATACAACTTATCAAATTATGAAAAGTAGGTTGCTTTCCACTTAGAAAAAGGAAAGGGATTTCTACCAATACACCAGATTGATAAGGAAAACAAATCAAGGCATGTGAAAACAAGGTCTCAACATATTTTAATATTACTATTCTATTGCTTAATTGATAAAAAAATCCTTAAAAGTATGGATTTTTTGAAAAAAATAAGCTATTAAGCCTTGTCTATGATGGACAATATTTTGATTACAACTTTTTGACACGTAATGAATAGTTGAATAGGTAATCTCAAAAGAAAAAAATACAATTTAGAATCTAATATTACATTTAATACTCATTCTCATTATATACCTTCTACCTATACATAGACACATACCAAAAAGTTTAGTTCAAGTTTTTTATATAATTCTTGATAGTTTTGTACTTATTTTACATTTTACATAAACTTTTAAAATTAATTTATAGTGCCACCCCACTTTAAAAATTTAACGTATTCTTTAACCTCTTAATGTCTATGTCATGTCCCTAGATTATTTTAATGTCCATTGATAAGAATCTAACTTATTTTATTTGAAGGAGGTTACAATGTTATATACGGTTCACTAGGTCCATGTTCCTTTTTTACGGCAAAAAATGTAAACGATTAACATTCTTGCCTCAGTATTATCTGATAGGAAGGTCATTAACAAAACTTAAATTTTCACAATTGCAATCCACCAATCATTGTATGGCTAATTGGTTATAGATGTGAGAAGAGTTAAGTAGTAGTGAGATCCCTTAGTTAAGTTAGTTTGGATTCATTGATATTTATATTTCTTACACATAAACTATGCCTTTCATATGAAATATAATAAGATCAATCATTTTTTTCCAGTTTGGTATTGACTATAAAATATCACATGCATTAGTGCAATAAATGGACAGAAAAAACTAAACCTAAAAAGCATATTAATATAACAAAAAGCAATCAACTAATTCAAGTTGTATCAATTGGTCTTCATTTCATTCATTAGTTATTGAATTTATGCAACAAATTTCATTTTGAGATGCTTTTAGGATGACTAACAATGATGTTAATAAGGCTTTTTTGAAAAAGAGCCCCCATAACAACATCTCTTTTAGCTATCCTAATTGCTAATGGTAATTTAACAGAAGGATTTAATTGGGTAAAATTTAAAGACCAAAGAAAAAAGAATTGCTATTAAATTCTTTAAGGGATTACCTTGATAAAACTTGAACTAGTGAGAGATGGAAATGGTGTTTAGTCTATCATTTTTGTTTGCATAAGAAAGACTATTTTTAATTTCCTTAGTTTGTGAGCTGCCTTTACACTCATGATTAGAGTTAGCACTACTCTTTTGCAAAGACTTAGATTGTTATATCTCTTAACATAAAAAGCTCAAGAGTTAAATATTTTTTAGTAAGGAAACTTTTTTGCTTATTCATGAAACATGTGAATTTCATAACAAACTGCATGCTCCTTTATTACAAATCCTAATAGTCCATTGAAAACTATTGATTAAACCATAAGTCTTTACTTAATTGTAGGTTTCCTTCTATGTCGTCTCCTTCCTTCTCATGTATTTTGTTCATTTAACATAAACTACCATCATATGTGTAAGAAACTTAGCTTTTCTAGTTCACATATCTTAGCTTATTTATGCTAAAATTTGTGTTAAGTATTCATCAAATAGACTTGCCATGTGTCTAATTCAAAAAGCTAGCTTAGACAGAATAAATGGAAGAAATGTTATTATATATGAAGCATTATTTTTTTTTATTTTTGGGGGTAGGGGTAAGTGATAAGAAAAATATTTATTATTTTATTTTTTTCCTATTTTATATATTTTAGTGGGTTACATGTACTTAATTTGAGAAAATTGGTCTTGTTTTATAATTTGTGATTGATTTTATAATATTCTGAATTTATTTAGTTAATGCTAGATTTTGAGCTCTAGATGTCAGATTAAGATGATCTTTATATCTTTAGAAAGCTTAAAGAGAGGTTTATAAATTTTATGTTTTAGCTTAAGTCTAGTTTAAATGTTTTGGAAGTCATATATGGTTGAGAGGTTGAAGTTATATCTTTGTCCTAGTTAAACCCACCTCTATTTTTGGACTATATCTGGAGCTATAGAGGTCTAATTAACTTAAAAATAAGGCCTAAATTTTCATAAGACATAGGCCTACAACTTTAGTATTTATGGATTACCCAAACTACGTTATTTTAATGGTCTTAAGCTAGTTGGAATTCAAACCTGTGGGAATTTACTAATGTAATTGCTAGAGTTAATTGTCTTGTTAAAAATAAATTTAAGTTTCTAAAAATTAAGAAGACCCCATTATTATAATCTTAACAAACATACAATCTAAGTCCAGTGGGGTTTTAGATTAATTAGGTTAAATAAATAAGGAGAACTTACTAAATTATAGGGACTTTTATTAGACTTAGTAGACAGTTTTTACTTTCCTTGTTTTTATTTTTTCTTTTGTTCTTCATCAATGGAAACTTAAATTCAAAATTGATTTAAGGAGTTTGAGGTTCACTTTTTTGGGATTATAAGATTACAAATTGCAATATTAATTTTCTTTAATTAATTTTCCTTTCCCCTTATTTACTTGTGCTGAATTCTTGAAATTACTTGTATTGGATGTTGATTTAATATACTTAATATTCATCTTTTTAATTTATGATTTCTTGTTATTTTGATATTGAATTGTGATTGATAAATCATGATTTTACACATATAGGTAAAGGATTGAAGGATTAATTTGTAGGTTTTAACTTAAATTTCTCAATTCAACTAAATTCTATCATTAAATTAATTTTGATCTAACTTAAGGATTATAATGATTACTTAATTTGACTAATCTTAATTAATCAAATCCTAGATGGTAATTTAGCTTAAGATTCATGAATTATTACAAAGTTTTGGGTAATTCAAGGTTAAAAAATTAATTAAAAAATTTAAATCCTAATTAATCCAAATTAGAGTTCTCAATTCCTTAAATTGATTATTTTGCTATATTGGTTTTCTTTCTTTTTATTTGCTATGCATTTTAATCTTGTTTAAAATGTTTAATTTAATTTAAAATCATGAAACCCCTCATTCGATGTTTTGCATTTTATTATTACATAATCTTACATATAGCATATAGCATTTTGCATTCATATAGCATATTCTGTTAGTACACTACATTCATTCTATTTGCATCTGTTGCATTCTATTTTGATATTTGTTTTTACATTTTATTGTGCATTTTGTTTTTGCACACTCTTAGTAATTTATAATAAAAGATAATATTAAGAGATTATTAAGGGTACGACCTGGTTTATGCCACTTTATTGTATTATTTTGTAACAAATCAATTTTTAATCTAACTTTGGTGTATAGTAGCATTAATTAGAAAAGTTAAAAAATTGATTAGAAAATTTAAATCCTAATTGATGTATGATTAATCTAAATTAGAGTTCTCAATTCCTTAAATTGACTATTTTGCTATATTGGTTTTCCTTCTTTTTGTTTGCTATGCATTTTAATCTTGTTTAAAATGTTTAATTCAATTTAAAATCATGATAAGAAAAATATTTATTATTTTATTTTCTCTTATTTTATGTCTCTTAGATGTTACATATGCTTAATTTTACAGCATAGGCCTTGTTTTATAATTTTGGATTGATTTTACAAGTTTCTGAATTTATTCGATAAATGTTAGATTTTGATATTATTTTTTAGTCATATTTTAAGTTTCAAATGTTGGATTGAGGTGAACTTTATGTTGTTAGAAAGCTTAAAAAGAGATCTATGACTTTCATGTTTTAGGCCAAGTCCAGTTTAGATGCTTTAGAGGTCATATGTAGCTAAGAAGCTGAAGTCATGTTTTTATCCCAACTAAACCTGCCTTGGTTTTTAAGCCATAACTGGAGCTACAGAAGTTCGATTAACATAATATCAGTGCCCAAATTTTGCTAAGACATAAGTTTACAACTTTTTTGTTTATAGGTTTTACTAATTACCTTGATTTCATGGCATTATACTAGATGGAACACAAACTTACGAGAATTCACTAATGTAACTATTGGACTTAATTACTTTGTTAAAAATAGGTCTGGGCTTGTAAAAATTAAGAAAGCCTCATCTTTGTAATCCTAAGAGCTATAGGAGTCAGGTCCATTAGGGTTTTAGAATAATTATGTCAAATAAATAAAGGAGAGACTCATTAGACTTCAAATTTTACATACAGACTCAATAATAGAGTTTTTCTTTCTTTTCTTATTTTTTTGTTTTCAAGTTATGGAAGACTAAAGACACTTGTTTAATTTAAGGATTGTGAAACTCTTCTCTTTAAAGATTATGAGATATTGATTAGTAATGTTAATTTCCTCCTATTGATTTTCTTCTTTCTCCAATTATTTATGTTAAATTATTGAGATTACTTCTGTTAAGTACTGATTTGGTATAATTGGTGCTCAATCTCATAATTTCTATTCTTTTGCTATTTGAATGTGAAATTATGGTTAATTAATCATGATTTTATATGTTAGGATGGAGGGTTAGGGAATTACTTCAGTTGTATCTAATTTAATTTCCTAAATTAATTGAATTCTATCTTTAGCTTAATTTTGATCTAGTTTCGATATTATGGCAGTTGCTTAATTCATCTACTAATCTTAATTGAATAAACTTTAGACAGTTGTCTAACGTAGGATTTGTAGATTATTGCAGGGGTTCCAAGTAATCCAAGATTGAAAAATCAATTGGAATAATCAAATGTTTAGTGATTTAGGATTAATCCATAATAAGAGCTATCATATCCTTGAATCGGATGCATTTTGTACATTAAATTCTTTTTGTTTAATTATTGTTTTGTTTCTATTTTATGCTTGTTTACTTCATTGTTATCATTTTAATTTCATGCAACAAATCCCCCCTAATTCTGCATTCTGTTATTGCATAATTATATATACAACATATAATATATTGGTCTTGTTTCTACCTAACATTCTGTTTTATTGTATTTACATACTATTTGCATTAGTTTCTTTCTTTTTTATTGCATCAATAATCCAACAATTATGTATATATTGTTAGGAATTCATTTAGGAAAGATAAAATTAAACGATCACTAAAGGTATGACCTGATTGTGCCACTATACAACATTATACTTTCAGCACACCAATTCTGATTAATTTTAGTATATTGCGATGTGCATATCAAATCACAAACCCCCCCATTTGGTGTTTTGCATTTTATTATTGCATAATCCTGCATATAGCATATATCATTTTGCATTCATACAACATATTTTGTCAGTATACTATATTTATTCTATTTGCATCTATTGCATTTTATTTTGATACTTGTTTTTACATTTTATTATGTATTTTGTTTTTGCACACTCTTAGTAATTCATAATAAAAGATAATATTAAGAGATTATGTACGATCTGGTTTGTGCTACTTTATTATATTATTTTGTAATAAATCAATTTTTAATCTATTTTTGGTGCATAGCAGCATTGTAATCAATGAGATACCTATGATAGACTTGAAGATTAAACATTACCCATTGTGATTTCATCCATTTTTATCTAAATTATATGATTTTAAGCATTGTAATTTATCTACTTATATTTTTAATCATTAATATTTTATCTATCAAAACTTTTTTCCATTCAAAATTTAATAAAAAAACTTATTGTGCATTCATGTTATATTTACTTCCTTAAATTTTGTCTTAATTTGATATCTATTTAGAATTAATTCACCCTAAAAATCTCTATTCGACACCCTTTATTTAACGATTGTAGATTAAATTGTAGAAGATAAATCTCCAACAGAATTAGAGTTTTTTTAGGATAATTTAGTTTTAAATAAGTGTCAAATTAAGTTAAAATTTAAAGAAGTAAAAATTATATGTAATACATATAAATTTTTTATTAAATTTTACACGGAAAAATAGTTTAAGTGCACTAACTATTAATAATTGAAAGCACAAGTAGATGAATCGTAATATTTAAAATTATTTATGAGATAAGTAAGAAAGGATAAAATTAAAGATAGATAAAATGTAATTTTTCCTAAATTTAATTGGGTAAATTCTATAGAATTTTATTGAACTTTTGTTGATGTTTGATTTACTTCCTATACTATTAAAATATATTTTCCATTTACTTTTACTTGATTATTAGTAGAAAGTACCTTCACTTGTTAACTTTCTATTTGAGATCCTAATGTACAATCCACACGTGTAACAACTTTTTTCAATACCAAAGAAACTTGTTGTACTTATTTTTAATCAGGTCTCTAACATGTAAAATTCATATTGTACATATGCGTTAACAATTTCTTTCCCTTGCCCCCCCTCGCCCCCAAGTTTCTTATATCAAAAATCTATTTCTAATTTCTTATTTGAATACTTTGCAAGCATCTTAAGCTATATTTTCAACTTGTGTGCTCGACCAGCTGCTTCATTAGTCCGTGACCTGTCCGCAGAGAGATCATTCCAAAGTCGGGCCGAGGCTGCCTCGGCACTCTCTATGTCACATTTCCATTGACAAATGACCCAGCAACTCAGGCTCTGCACCACGCCTGCCATGAAGATACTCTCCGCTTTTGCAATCCAGTTTGAGTCACTCTTGCGCAAATATTCAGCTACAAAGTCGCTTTCCAAAGTGAAACGGCTACATGCCCATATCATTACCTTTGGCCTCTTTGCTTCCTCTAAATTTGGCTCAAAACTTGCCACAACTTATGCGCAGTGCAATCATGTCTCATATGCATGTGAACTGTTTGATAAACTGCCTAAACGAAACTTGTTTTCTTGGAACATGATGATGAGGATGCATGTACAAAATGGTCAGCCTTACGACGCCCTCGATTTGTTTGTCGAGATGCATGCTTCAGGTCAGTGTCATCCAGACAACTTCACTTACCCCCTTGTCATCAAAGCATGTGGTGACTTGTCGTTGATTGATGTGGGTGTTGGAGTTCATGGAAAGACGTTAACTGGTGGGTTCGATTTGGACACATTTGTGCAGAACTCTTTGTTGGCAATGTATATGAATTGTGGGAAGAAAGAAGCAGCTCAACTGGTTTTTGATTCTATGCAGGAACGAACTGTGGTCTCTTGGAATACCATAATTAATGGCTACTTTCGAAATAGCAGTGCAGAAGAGGCTTTGATGGTTTATCGTAAGATGAAGGATGTGGGTGTGGAGCCTGATTGCGCAACGGTGGTTTCTGTATTGCCAGCTTGTGGGTATTTGATGAATTTAGAGCTGGGTAGAGAGGTTCAAGCATTAGTTGAAGAGAAGGAATTTTGGGGCAATTTAGCAGTAAGAAATGCAATGTTGGACATGTATGTCAAGTGTGGTCAGATGGAAGAAGCCCAGTCACTGGTTACTAGAATGAATGAGAAGGATGTTGTAACATGGACAACCTTGATCAATGGATATATTCTGAATGGTGATGAGAGAAGTGCTTTAATGCTTTGTTCGATGATGCAGTACGAAGGAGTGAAGCCCAATGCAGTAAGTATAGCTTCTCTCCTATCTGCCTGCTCCAGCCTGGTTTCTTTGAACCATGGCAAGTGCTTGCATGCGTGGGCAATAAGGCAAAAACTTGAGTCTGAGGTCATTGTTGAAACTGCTTTGATTGATATGTACGCAAAATGCAATTGTATTTATCTCAGTTTTATAGTTTTTATGAAAAGCTCAAAAAACAGGACAGTCCCATGGAATGCAATGCTATCTGGGTTCATTCACAATGGGCTTGCAAGGCACGCAATAGAACTCTTTAAACACATGTTAATAAAAGATGTACAACCCAATGATGCAACCTTGAACAGTCTTCTACCTGCATATGCTATTGTCGCTGACTTCAAACAGGCGATGAATATTCACTGCTACCTACTAAGAGCTGGGTTTCTTTATGGGCTTGAAGTAGCAAGTATTCTAGTTGATATATACTCTAAGTGTGGAAGTATAGACTATGCTCACCAGATTTTTAATATCATACCTTTAAAGAACAAGGATATTATTATTTGGAGTGCAATAATTGCTGCTTATGGAAAGCACGGGTTTGGTGAAATGGCCGTATCACTTTTCAACCAGATGGTACAATCAGGGTTAAAACCAAATCAAGTCACTTTCACTTCTGTTCTGCATGCTTGCAGCCATGCAGGCTTGGTTGATGAGGGTTTGTCTTTATTTAACTACATGCTTGAACAACACCAAATTATTCCTCATGTTGATCATTATACTTGCATCATTGATCTTCTTGGCCGTGCTACCCGACTCAATGAAGCTTATGATCTTATTAGAACAATGCCTATACCACCTAACCATGCTGTATGGGGAGCACTACTTGGAGCTTGTGTGATCCATGGAAATGTTGAATTGGGAGAGGTGGCTGCCAGGTGGCTTTTCAAACTTGAGCCGGAAAATACTGGAAATTATGTGTTACTGGCAAAACTTTATTCTACTGCAGGAAGATGGAGAGATGCAGAAAATGTTAGACAGATGGTAAACGAGGTGGGATTAAGAAAAGAACCTGCCTACAGTTTGATTGAAGTGAGAAATATGTGAATTGACCATGTTTTGTTTAGATTACAAACCTGCTTTTAACCATTCATCCATAAAAGCTAAAACTGTCAGTTCAAAAGCTGAGATAAGATTTGGAAGGCCCATTAAAGGGGTAAAAGGTAATTTGCTTTGAGGGTAGAAAGTATATTCCGCATTGCCAGTATGGTAGTGGCAGTTCAAAATTCTTGTCATATTGGTGGTGATTGCTTCAATTATGTCTGGCATGCACTGCCACAGGCACAAAGTTCAATGTGGAGGTTTGGTCTTTTGTATCTATGAATACCCCATTCTTCCCTCTGCCTCAGTTCCTGTATTTACTCCAGTGAGATTTCAATATTATTCACAAATGCTGGGATCACAACACAGAAATGTCATCCATTTTTCCATTGCATTGAGGTTTTGTTGGAAAATTAAGGCAAATATTCTTTGAAGCCATCAAGGGATAGGTAATGGCTCTAGCCACTACCACAACTACCTACTTGCTGCCTGCTTGAATGAATAGGTAAACAAAGATCAGGGCTTGTGTAAAAGGAGTTGAATCTTGCTACAGAGGACTATTTCATTGAGCTTCCAACTATCTGGAAGCAGGTAATTCTTGATAAAATTTGGTTTGATTTTGTTTTTAATGTGGATTTATTTATGCCTAATTGGTTGAGTATTTTCTCTCTTTTGATTTGACACTTTGGTTATCCAGTAAGCTGGCAGGATTTTTCTATGTTGAAAACTTTGGATGATGCTGTTATTACTGTTCGCTGTAGTGTAAACTTTGATTTAAGCTAGCTGTTCTACTTGTTTCAGGATGATACAGCAATGAAAGTAAACAAATCCAATGTAGTTTTGATCTGCGTAGGTCACTGTTTGAAACTGGACATCAGTTCTGATTGCTGCTTCTGAACCTGTATCATCGCGTTGTATATACCTATATGTGGGGTAAGCAATGCAGTGTTATTTCATACTTACATGTAGTGGACTTTGAACTGGATAGAATTTGTCAAAATAGGGCAGGGAGCAAGGGATATTCTCCAGGTTCCAATTTTGGATGCCAGTTTATGGTGTTCAGTTTTCTGATTGCTAAATTGCCACCAGTTGGGAAGTGATTTCCTATATCTTGCAGTAACCAAACTGCAAATCTCTAGAATACCTGAGTTACCAGTTTCCCTGTACATGCATAGCCCAACACCCGGAAGATGCGGGAGGAAGAAGCATCTACCATTGGCAAGTTCCTTCTGGCTCTGTGAGTTGGTACAAAATTGAGGTTTCAAAGATGTGACCAGGCAGGGTGTCCAACTTCATTCGGAAGCAAGCTGTATATGCTTAAAGAGGTCTTGCTAGATACATCCTGTAAGAATCAAGCATTGACTTAATTATGTGTTCAGTAAATATTTGTAAATTTTAGTTATCAGATAGTTAAATATATTTACTTCTATCATTGTTTTGTGTGTTAATTAGGGTTAGTTAATTATAGATAGTAATCTAATTTCTTTGATGTTAACTATGAGTCTACCTTACAACCAATCAGTCTACTTACGTATGTCCTTTATAAGAAGCACTAACATGCAAAGAAGCTGGCTACCAAGAATGATAGCTTAGCAAATCATCCTGGTCAACCTTCGCTTTAAGAACTTCTATTCTATCCCTTGCTAGATGTTCTCCATTGTAAGTCCCATGCTATTTCAAGATTAATGGATGAAACAGAACAAAACCATACCGACCAAAGGTTTTTTTTTTTCTCTCATTTATCTTTTTCAAGTGTGATCTTTTCAGTGTATACAGTTCCACAACTGGTGATACTGTTGATATTCTACGTAGAGAATTGTAATTATCATTTGTTGGTGACAAAATTTTAGCTCTCCAATTATCTTTTCATCATTGTTTTATCTTGTTAGATCTTATACAGAGCTTTGCCTAATTTTTCTCTGGAGATAAGGGTATATACTGATTGGGTGGGGTATTCAAGCAGAAATTTTGCTTGGGTGGATTTCTGCTTTAATCTTTGGATGGCCTAGAAAGCATCGTTATGTATAGAACTCATTTTTGGTGAATTCTTACCTGCATAATTGGAGTTTTGGATATTTGATTGCCATTAAAATGAGATTTATACTTCAATTTTTCGTCCTCTAGCTTTTGAAATTCTTGCTCAGTGTTACAGAAATATATTACCAGATGGTCTAACTGTATCCCTTGTTGAAATTGAGATGCACTATGAGGATTGGTTTTTGCTGGCATTTGAATCTCAACTGCTTCCCAGTATGTTGTGCTCCTCTTGCTCCCATATCTATACGTTTGAGTTGAACCAATCTCTTTAATCATACAATTTAATCCGATTTGTTTTTTACTTTTCAAAATAGAAAGTAACCATTAAAAAATATTATTATTATTATTTCTTTCGTTGCTTATTGGCATCGTGATTTTATTTCTCACTTTGACGATTGCTAAAGCAAGGAATAATTAGGGTTTGACACCTTTTTTAAGAATTATTTGGTTCATACCAAAAGTAACTTTTTGCATAACTTTTTGAAAAATAATTTTTTATGTGAACTTATTAAAAAGTCCTTAAAATTGTTTGTTTGAAAGCGAAGAAGTGATACTTTTCAGAAAATAATTTTTTATATTTTATTTGATTTAACTTTTTAAAAAATATTGATAAAATAACTATTATATTCTTAACATTATTTTAATACATATTACTAGATTTTACTTACCTCTAATTATCTTTTTTTATATTATATTTCTAATATGTATTTCTATCATAATTTTTTTAAATTTAGTAATTTCTTATATTTTTAATTTGTTATTAAAAAAGTAAAATAGGTTTATATAAAGAAAATAAGATATATATATTAAATTATTTTAATATAATTAAAATAAAATATAATTCAAATAAAGAAAAATATTAGTTAAATAATTAATTCTATCAAATTTATATAAAGCAGACAAAAAATGCATAATTTTTTACTTTTATGTTTAAATATTAAAATAATAAACATAAAATAATATAATAGATATATACTAAATTTAATTATTCTTAGAATTAAATTCTTATTATAATAATCTTTATGATTATATTTACAATTTATATTTCTAATATAATATAATATTTAATACATATTTGATACAATTCTAATTCTATCCATTAGATAATTAATAAATAATTTTATTGTATGGAATGAATATTTATATTTAAATAAATATATTTATATTTTATAATTAATAAACTATATTTATCATTAATAAGATAAATTTATTATAAATTTTTAAACAATAAGAATAAAATATTAAAGTGGCTATTAATTAAATTAAACAAGGATAACTCTATACTTTTATACATTTAAGACTTAGAAAGCTCTTCTTATCAAAAGAATAACAATAAACAACTTTTCATAATTTGTGAAAGTATAACTTTATGAAAAATTTTATTTTTTTATTTTAGTAATTAGTAGTCAATCAAATAATTTAATTAATTTTTATTTTTTAAAAAATTTTACTTAATTTCTCTTGCACGAACTTAATGGATTTGGACACACGGGAATTGCGTTTACTATCGCTAACTTCAGCTTTCTAGTTACCATTAAACCCTTCAGGTTTTGTTAGTTGTCAGTTCCTAACCTATGTTCGGTAGTAGTTCTAGTCTAATTATAATAAATAATATTGAACACTTCAGTACTAATAAGTATTTTGACAAGTTGGACAATTGTTTCCTCGATTTCTGTATTTATTCCACCATTACGTTAGAACATTTAATATGTTAAACTATAGTAAACATTAATACTAAAATTAATAATATCGTAGAATTGAAAGTATTCTTGATCGGATTTTAGGTTCCATTAATTTTTCCGGAAAACATTTATTTTTTGTAAAAAGATATCATCTGCATTTATATTGACAAAGAAATGATATATAATTTATATGTTTTGTAATTAAAAAAATGATATTTTTGAAATTATGATGATGGAGGAAATTAAATATTGTTTTAAAAAAGTAGAATGTTACTTTTTTCAAAACCTTTTAAGAAATAAATTATTTTTCTTATTTTAATATTTTATAATTATATTGTAAAATTTTATTTGTTCTGTCAAAAAACATATTTTATTAGAAAATGTCATTTGTGTTTATATTGGTAAAAGAGTAACATGTTATTTGTATTTGTAGTTAAAAAAATGATACCTAAGTCATTTTAGTGAAGGAGAGTAAATTATATTTTTTTCCAAACTTTTAATATTTTACACTGAAAAATAAAATATTTTCCCTATCTCATCATTTTATAATTATATTTTATTAAAAAGCATTTCCATTGAAACAAATTATACCTAGATTTTTCATAAAAAATATTTTCCATTCTTGAATGAATTAACCTTAATCTCAATTACAAATAGCAAGCAAGCTTCTTATCTCCCTTGAGGGTCGTCCCCATATTTATTTCCTAATGTGAAACAAAGCCCTTGTATTTGATGGGTATCTAATTTTGTTTCTCTTGCGTGATGGAGCAATGCTTAGCTGTTGTTTATGTAGAAAAAGTAACTCTTGCAATTTTTTTTAATAAAAAATTAGTAGGAAGGAGAGGTTGCAATCTTATAGGATTTCTTTCATATTTTGGAATCAAACCAATAGAGAGGTAATGAGAATTTATTAATATTGGCAGACAAGCTACAAAACGATCACACATAAAGCATGATTAATAATAATTTTTTGCTCAGATTCAGTAAAGCCAATACAATCCTTAGAGCTCCCTTAACCCAAGCACCCCTCAATGTCTGACTAATTACTTAAGCACTTATGGGCCTTAGCTCGATTGGCTTATGAGCAAGTCTAGATACAACCCGATTGGCTTATGAGCAAGTTTAATTAAGATATGTCATACTATTTCAAAACAAAATAGAGATGTTGGTCGAGGCCTACAAGGTATCTTTAAATTCTTAAAATGACAAAAGTCGAACATATTAGGTTCGAGACCTTTTAATCCAAAGTCAAATGTGCCAATCCAATGTGCGATATGATCTTGCCTTTGTTTTCTTCATATCTATTTAATCTTTCCTCACAACGAAAATGCCTTCAATTTTTCTTGGCTCCCTTTTCTTAATATCCGGTCTTTGCCAACAACGACGACTTTCAAATAATGCTTGGTTGGCCAAATCATACATTTTTAAATATCTTTCCTAATAATTTAATTCTTCAAAATATAACATTATCATTATATTTGATTTAATTAAAATATTTCTATAAATTTTACATATTATATTGTAAAAATATTATTAAATTACTAAAAATGTCCCCATTGAAAATTAAGATGTATAACTAAATTTTAATACTAGTATTGGGGTGCTTTGTTAGGCTTTCTCAATCACAAAAATTAATTTAAGAGTTCTTAACTTATAAATCAACACATAACACTTTTTACAACTAATATGAGATAACCTAATAGTTTTGCGACTACAATTTTGTAATGTCGACAATTGCAATGGTCATAATTATAATCACAATTGCAACTACAACATGTTTTAGTATTTGCCTAGCTATAATTATAGTTGCAATGTAACTATGATCATGATCATAAATAACTTCAATTGTAGCTTATAAGTTTAAATACTCCTAAAAGTTTCTCAAGCCATTATAGATGCCTATCTGGGTTATGGATCTCAATATAGAAAAGGGCTTGATTCTTTGAGAGGAACTTAGCCAACAATAATGCTAAGGCTTCCATGCTTTTGTTATGCACCAGGTTGCAAGCACAACATAGACAATCCAAGAGCAAAACCTCTCAAGGATTTTAGAACCCTTCAAACACATTACAAGATGAAGAATAGGATGAAACAATACATGTGCAGAAAATGTGGTGAGGCTTTTGCTATGAGAGGTTATTGGAGAACTCAAAAGAAAAATGATAGGAAACATTGGTACTATCTTTATGGGTCTGATTTCTAACATAGGAGGTCTTTTAAAGATCATTAAGGCCTTTGTGCAAGATAAAAAAATTTAACTACTGAAACTCTAAATTATAGGTTTAAACTACAACATGAGAAAAGAGTGAAATTCTATGAAATACACAAATTTGTGGCATTCATAACTACACTTAATAATTGCTCATCCTTTGATCAACAATCACACGATTTCTTTTATTCCTTAAAATTAAAATAAAGAAAAATACAGTTAAAGAGTTATCTTCCTTTAATTGAAACCTTTTAACACCACTTCCATGGGAGATAGTGTAAGTTATTTTTATGATGGAGCAGAAAAATAGCTAATATGATTTCAATAAGGTAGCGATGCCTTTTATGAATGATACTAAGTTATAAATTCTATCCACCATAGTATCTATACTCGCTAAATCAATTGAATTTTGTCCCAGTTACCAAATAGCCTAATATTTTAAGTGTCACCTAACGGCCTTATTGACATTAATATTCCTAATTAATAATTTATGTAGGTCCATAATAATAAAATACTACAATCTCCCACTTAGACCTACATAATTTATAAATAGTGCCTACAAAAATATTAAAGTTAATATAAAACAATACTATTGCATCCATAGGTCTATATTGAGATCATAGACATTCAATAACATAAAATATCATGTCCAAAGGGATATATACATCAAACATATTGAATGCCTATGCCTTAATGACTAACACAATCAATAATCTCAAATGTGTACTATAAGATTTACATGACTTTAATATGACTATATGTAAATCTCTACATCAAGGGTCCTACATCCACTTAAGATGCCTAATAAGAATTAAAATTCTCAACACAGAATGAGATAGGATCTTAATGTCTCTATCAACATGCCATAACTAAAATATGTGTAAAATATGATAATAATACAAATATCTCATTATAAGTATTTTCATTAAACATATCTTGAAAAATCAATAAGCTCATATAAGAAATCACACTAACCTAGAACATTGAAAGGCTTAGGCAATTTTATATTATTCACATGGTCATGCTTAACACTTAAGCTTTTAATATGTAGATTTGTGAGCATAGAATACATGAAAAAAATAAGCAGTATACTCGTATATCTTTTATTTCTCATAAATTGGTGCTTTGAATTGAAGATTTTTACATAGACAAAATTTTGTTATTTAAAGAGAAGATTTTGATAGCAACATTATTGCAAAATAAAAAAGGTTAAGAATAAAATCTTAAGTAGATAGTTTCATAAGCATATTCATGACATGCAACATGCCCTGACCTAATAATGAATGTTACTATAAATGATTGCTCAACATTTTTCATGACATAGCTCCTCCTAATATGCATTTAGACACAAATTCATGATCATCTAAACAACTAACTAAACAAGTCTGAGTAACCTATAACTATGAGATCTCTTGTAACATGTAGTCATTTGTACCATCCATGTATAATACCAACAGTATAAAAATCACTGACCAAAACATACAACAAGCTACCAATGACTAACTCATCTAAGACATTCTTTATTGTTTAGAAAAAATATTTAAGCCTAATAAATTTGTATCCTTTTGGATTAACAAATATGAGAGCATACCAATGTATTAGGCCCTTCTTGATACCGTAAATGAGATAAACTAAATACTTTAGGGACTTGTCACTAAGACTTTAATGTCTATTTATTTATACATAAAAGTACTTCCAGGCCTTTTATTTGATTTTAATTTAATTATTTTATCTCAATCAACACATCTATATTATTGCTAACTAATAAAATGTCATCATTGCAGAGAACTAGAAGAACAAAAAATGCTCATAATTATCATTATACATTAGTTTGCATTATTCTTCTTGAATTAAAGAGAAATTATGATTTTATCAAAAATTAAGATACAACTATATGAATGGACATATTTATTTTTCCCTCTATGAAACTATCTTACTATTTCATATTGTTTCCATTAGGTTACAATCTAGAAGGGTTATTCTATTATTTGATAAGCATATGTCCCATTAAAACAAATTACTCTATATCACAATAATTCAAAACGATTTTACAATGTTAAGAAATAGAAAATCTTTTGCAATCTACATCTTGCAAGTGTAGTTCTTTAACTACTAACTTGATCTTGCACTTATGATTTCACTTGAGCATCATCTTTTAAACTCATAATTTATTTTTGACTAGCTTATTATTAATGGGCAATTCAATTCAATCCCAAATTCAATAGCTATTGTCATAATGTCACGAGCATGCAACATGAATTTAGAATTTATATTATAATTTTGCTTACTAGCCGAGGGGTTTTATGCTATTTCATTTTGTTTAAATTTAATTTTGGAGTCACCATTAATCTTTTATCAAGGTGTGATTGCCTACCTAAAATATTTAATTAATTTTAATGATCTTGTTAGATATATTAAAATTAATGAATTTAAGTCTACGTACTAGATCAAGGGTTCAATAACATGTAAAGAATGCATTAACACCCTTACAACATCCATTCGATAAATGATATTAACAATTTATATATTATTTGATTGACTAATTTTTCTAAACTTCCTCCTTCTTTATATGTATTAAATTTGATCATCAATAATAAATGAAAATATAAATAAAAAAATGAAAATAACATAGTGATTATAATAAGAGAATAAATATCTAATTAAATTTATTTATTAATTATATTTGTTATAAGAAAAGCTTCCCTAATTTATTTTGAAAGAAGTTAGTTTGATCCTTCCAATTAAATTGGAAGAGAATGAAATTTTATGAATGACTTCTTATTAATTTATGATTTCTTGAATAAAAATAATATAATCAAATTTAAATATACATGACCCAAAGTATTATAAACAAAGTAGAATTAAAGGAAAAAAGAGTGAAACTATACTAGTAAAAATACTAATAATAATACAAAGAATAATAATCATAATACAAAAATTAAAAATGATAAAAATATTTTACAATATATTTAATTATTTATTAATTAGAATATTTTTTTCTATTGGAAACCTCCCTAAATTACACAAAAAAGCTAATTTAATCTCTCAAATTAAATTAAAAGAGAATAAAAATTTTAAATAATTTATCGGAAGTAAACCACGTATAAATAGTAATAGATGTTACAAATAACTAATAAACAAGAAAAATGTAATTATATTCTCAATAATAATAATATGTAACAATATTAAAATAATAATAGATTAACAAATATTTAACAATTTCCCTATTAATTACATTTATTATAAAGTGATTCCCTAAGTTACTTGAAAGAAGTTGGTTTGTTTTATTTTTTCAATTAAATTAGGATAGAAATGCTTAAAATGATAAATGATTAATGCAAGATAATAATAATTAATATACAAAGTTAATAATAAATTATAATATATAATAGTTATAGTAACAATGATAAAATTAATACATTAAAAAATTAATAATTTTATCTATTAATTATACTCATTGTGAATAACTTTTTCAAATTACTCGAAAGGAGCTATTTTTATTCTCTTCCATTAAATTGGAAGAAAATAATTCAAAATGATAAACTATTAATATACAATTTATTTGTAAAGGATAAAATTAAATTATAATTAAAATAGACTTAAGATAAATAATTTTACTCGAGCACCTATGTACTCATCTTAATTAAGAAAATATGATTAAAATCATTGTAGTTCATATGCATGATACAAGAAAGGAAATAACTAAATAAATAAATAAAATTAAAAAAATAGGAATAAAAAAGTGATGGAAAATTCTTTTAATTAAAAAGAAAAAACATAAAGAAAATGGCTTATTCTTTTGCAAATATACAGGTGTCCACATATGGGAGCAGATAATTCTATCACGCCTTCTCCTATTGGCGATTTTGTTTCTATCAACATGATCAACTAATTTGGTAGCCCCACACATGACCCATTGCAATAAAATCAAGCCTTACTCCATTGGATATGCTCATCTTTCTTCAATTCTTCTTTCTAGTGTTCATTCAAAAATCTGAGAAGGAAAGAAAAATAATTCATGAATAGCCCTAAACCTTAGCATCTTTGATAAAGACTCAAATATTTGCTTATTTCCATACAAACGATTAGAATGCAAGAAGCATGGGTACAATCCTTATGATTAAGCAAGTTTTAGAATTTTCCTCTACATTCCAATTTACAAGATGAATTATATATATATACATATGTTTGTATGTTTGTATGTATGTATGTATGTTTAAAAAAGTTAAAATTAGAAACCATCAATCTTTTTTAGTAATAAAAGAACTAACTTTTCTATTATTAGAATGAATCCATACCTTTTCCAAGCCTTATTTATTACCTTTAAGATAGATCCTAAATTTGTTACTAATGCTTTTAATTTTTAGTTCACTAAGACTTACAATGATTCAAATTTATTTATATTTTTGTTTGCTAAGAATTATTTATTATCCCTCTATTAATATTTATCAAAATTTAAATAAATAAGTTTAAATGGTTAATTTTATAATAAATAATCTTTTGTATTCACACAAGAACTTGATGGATTTATGAAGAAAAAATAAAAGAAACAAAGGCATACAATAAGAGTAAAAAAGGTGGTAGGAAAAAAATAATAAAAAAGCATAGTAGTAGTATAAGCATCATTCATAATTATAGTTGGGATTGGACGGGTCAATCGTTAAATGGGCCGGGGTAGATCCATTTGGCTTTTCCATGGGCCTTCAATATGGAGGTCCTAATCTGATCCTTACAAATTTGGATTAGTTTATGAGCCTTTTTTATTTTTAGTTTTAATAAAATTAACTTTTAAATAATAAAATTAAAATCACTAAAAAATATTACATATTTATTTATAAATTAGTCATAATATATTTTAAATTTGTATATAACTATAAAAATATTATATATATAAAATATAAGTTATAAAATACCTATAAAATAAAAATTTTAATTATAAATTATTTATAACACAGCCCTACTAATTAAAAATAGAAAATAGAAGTGCAATTTTGTATAGATTGAAAATATAAGCTTATATAAAATTTAGAAATATAAAAAAAGAACTTTGTGGGCCATTTAGCCTATTCGCATACTAACCCACATGGACTACTGGCTAACTTTTATAGATAAGGCCAATTGCGACCAACAACTCTTAGGACTTCCATTTTGAAGGCTTAAATCCTTCAAAACTCGCTAGCTAACAGATTGGCTCATGCGTTTCGACCCATTTCAATGACTATATTCACAACTTGTTAAGTAAAAGAAAATTTTCCTTTTATCAATTATATAATCTTTGATATGTTTACTTGAGTTTATTTACTTATCTTTCTCTCAATTTTTGTGTTTCTTTTCTCTAAGCTCTTTACTATTTTTCCCTCTAAAACTTTTGTGATCAACTTCCCACTTTTTCCCTTAATTTTTCTTTAATGTAAAACCTATCTCTATCTGTAAAATTTTTCTCACTAGCAAAACCACCTCTAGTACAAATAAAGCTTTAGGGATTTCAAAAGAGGTCATTGTCTTGTAAATGAATCAAATTCGTCCATGTCACCAACCCAAATCATTACATATATCTTCATATTATTATATATCATCTTTATTTAATTTACTTCTTGCCAAAGATGCTAAGTTATTATATGATATATATTTCCTTGCTATTTGTATTGATCCACAGTGAAAACGATTAGCCAAAAAAAAAAACTTACTTAATTGCATTATATAATAAAATTGCTAGTTTTATTGTACAGTACTATATTTTATGTGTTATGAACAAATTAATAAGGGAAAAAAGTAATAATAAGAAAATAAATTAAAATAAAACTAATAAAAAATGTTAGCGAACAATGCAAAAATAAAAAGACAATAAAAAATAAATGAATAGCTTTATTATAGAACATCTTATATGCATTGTAACTTTCACAACTCTATTTCACATTTTTTTTATTAGTACAGAATATAATGCCATTGGACAAATGTGTAAACTGATAATGGTGATAATAATAATAATAATATAACAAAAGATAAAAAAGTAATAAAATTAATGATTAATTGAAAGAAAAATAAAAATAGTAATAAAAGCAATTAGTTATAAAATATATATAAAACATTTTTAGAAAGAAGAAAAAATATGTGACATATTTTAAAAGCATTTTCACATTGTTTTGGAGGCATTCAATAATAATAAAATATTTACTAAGAAATTTTTTAATAAAAATAGAAAATAAATAAATACTATAATAAAACAAAAATAATTTTTCACATATTTATTTTTTTTATTTTTAGATAAAAATAAGGTGTTTACAACTATAATCCATTATAAAAGATCAAGAAATCTTTATGGAATATTCCTAACAATTTTGCTCTACTAAATTGCACTTGACTAGATCATAATATAATATAAATGGATTTGTAAGTTAATGCATATAGTGAAGTCATCATACTTTATTTCTAACTCTTACCTTTAACAACATCTGATAGCTCCTATTATTGAAGAGAATTCTTTAAATGGATTAGTTTAACTAAAGCCTAGAGATGGTTTTTAAAGTAAAGTTTCAAAATATGAAAAATCCTAAGATAGCCTATCAAATTTTGCACTTAGAACAAACACATCAAAAAATAACTTTTATTTGTTAAAACATAATAATTAAAAAAAAAATTTTCATAGTGAAAGATATTGTCTTTTTGGCATAAAATAAAAAACAAACATCCATCTATGGTTCTAATGTACTTTCTTATATCTCCTAGGCTTAATGTAATCATCCTTCCATTGTCCATATCATGTAAGAATCTCCCATGTTTGTTCTTATGATGTTTTTTTGTCCTAAAGTCAAATCATAAGAAATAAGGTTATTGACCTAAAGCTTTTCCTTCTTATGTTTTTCTTTGCTTGATTATAGATATCAATTTATTAACTATTCTTGAGTGTTATACAAGAGCTTCAAAACAATGAATCTTAGAGAAAGCAACTTTAGTGCACAATTAAAAACTAACTCATAATACTTTGACAAATTTCAATATAAGCTCTTGCACTTCATTAGCCTCATTATGGTTTATTTTTTTTCTTAATCTATGAGATATTATGCTCATTTCCCACTTTATTGAATTTTAAAATTTTTCATAAAGAGAAATAAAAATATTAAAGAATTGATAGGTTCAAAAATATTTTGTCTAATCGTTTGGTCTATAGTGTATTTACTAACCATAAGACTAACTAAATTCAAATTTAACCAATTTTCATATTACTCTTTTGCCCTGCATTCGAATTTGTACAAATAGTGGGTTTTCTTTCTAGGATTGCTAGATATAGTTTTTAGAATTTGGCTCTATTCATCGTAATTTGTACTATCTAGCATCTTTACAAAATTTTGCTACATAGACGTAAAAATTAAGGAAAATATACCAATCACTTAATGCATGTAAATACCTTAATCATGCTAATATTTTTCCTTACAAAAACTATGCAATCACATTTAATATTATATTATAAGATTTAAAATTAAAGGACATCTAAAATCTTACAATATAATACAAGAGTCAAATATTATACTTTTAAAAAAACTTAACACCAAAAAGATATTTGAAAATTCTAGGTATATAACATTTAACCTTACACTTATATTATTGCCAGCGTACTATATTAATAATATAATACTGAAAGATGTTTAATATTACTAATATAGCTTTTCTCTGATATATTTATTTTTTAAAAAAATTCCTTTTAAAATTCAAAATAAAATTATAATTCAACTGGTCCCACAAAAGGTAGGGATGCATCTACACAAAATCTTATGACATAATAAAAATAAAGATAATTACCATATAACACTTCAATATTCAAGATAATTTATTACATCACCTAAATGATATAAAAAAATTACTATAAAATTCCATGAGGTAGCTTAAATAATAGGAATATATAGGAATTTTTTTTTGTTTGAGATAATTTTAAATGAATATTTAAATAAAATGGGTAAATATTAACAAAAAAATTTTAAATCTAGAACATGCCTATAATTACGTACTTAGAAAGTGGAGCATAATGGTGTTTTCATCATTAATAGAAAATGACTCTAAGGTAGCGTGGGGGCTATACACATCTTCTGTGCATGTAGGTCATGCTTGTAAGGCTAATTTTATCTTCTTTGCTTGGGACTTGCAATTCAAATCATCCTTAACAAGCCTTAACTCATGACACAACCTAATTTTATTTTATTGGATTTTTATGTGTTATATGCACAAATGTTGTCTAAATATACTTTTTGACTCAAGTCCTAATTGACCGAACCAAAAAATCATTCAAACCTATGCACAAAATTGATTTTTTTTTCAAACTTTCAAGGATATACTTGCACTAGATTTGTGATTCATTCTAGGAATCCTAGTTGTTGCAACCTTCAAAAAATAGGTTTTAACCTCTATAAAATATGTTTGCAACTTATTTCAATTCATATCTTATTCCAAATATGTTTTAACCTCTATAAAATAAGTTCTGGATTTTAGGTCATATATATATCTCCAATTATTTCAAGAATTATGCTCTTAAGCCGCCTAAATCACTTTTTTATGAAAGAGCATAAACTATTTTCACAATGGAGTAGAAAAATAGCTATTATGGTTTTAGTAAGGTAGAGACTCTTATAGATCCTATCTATCATCGGATTCATAACTACTGTAGACAATTAATTTTTTATCTATTTTATTTTCTACCTTATAAATTATAGCTAATCAGAGAAGGCTATTTGTTAAAATTTAAAATTTCATATGAAAAATAAGTGGGTCATGCAAAAATCTCTTAGATAACAATCAAATTAAGTCCAAGGATTAATTATAGAATTATTTATTTATTTATTATTATTTTCATTATTTTTATGAAGTCTCGGATCGAGTAGAACAAAAATTTTTAGACATTAGTATAAATATGTTATATCCTATATTGCTTAAGTTATATTAATGATTTCCTTAAGGTTAGTATATATATGGGCTTATTTGTACTATTGACATCTATAAGTCATCAAAGGAAAAAAAACATGAAGCTTTCTCAAGGTTCTACTTATAAAGATCAAGCATCTAAAGTCTTTAACTTCCATTAAGAATATTTATTTCGGATTAAAGATTTCAATACTAGTATTTAAGCCTTTGAATTTTTCCAAACATGAAACCTATGTGAAGATTCAACCTTTGCTCAAATATCAAGTTCATCAAGCACTCTTTCAAAGTCAAGTATTCAACTTTCAAGTTAAGATTAAACTTTTTCAAGCCTTTTTGTTAAATTCAACCATTCAAACTAAGATTAAGCTTCTTTAAGCCATCATTTAAAGTTAACTATTCAACCTTCGAGTTGAGATCAAATTTCTTCGAGCCCTTATTTAAAGTTATTAAATTTGACCATTCAAGCCCAGGTTAAGCTTTTTCAAACCTTTATCTAAAGTTATCAAATTTAACCATTTGTGTTGAGATTAAACTTCTCAAGCCCTTGTTCAAAGTCATTAAATTCAACCATTTAATTTGAAATTAAGTTTCTTAAAGCATTTGATCAAAATTCACTTGAAAGGAAGAATTAGAGGATTAAGCTATGTTATTTTTTCAATAATCAAAATTAAAGGTTGGACTTCACTTTATAAAAATGAATAAAATTATTTGTTCCTTATAATTTCTTTATTAAAAATTTTTGTATGTACAAATTTCTAACACACCTAATGGAACAATCTTTACCTCTTATTTCTTATCTTTGAGATCAAATTCATCCAAATAAGTTTAAATGACATCAAAGAAATAACTCTTCAATAAGCCATTATTACTATATCTGGAGTAAATTTTCCAATCGACTTAGTAAGTTTTAATTTTTAAGGTTTTATGACTTAAAGCAAAATAAGAACCCTTGCAAATTTGTATACTCCAACATCTGCAATACCAAATTTGACTCTTATTTTTATAAGTTTGTTGTCATGGAAATGACCTTTATTTATAGATGTAATTGGGGTAAAGTTAAAGTTAGTTGACATTCTTAGTGATGTTTTGGCTTAATCTACTCTATATGAACATTTTGAATTAGCAACAAAGGATGCAATTAGCAAAGGGAATTAGTAAGGCTAATACTATTTTTTCTACTTCAAAGACTTTCACATTTTAATTGAAGAAACCTTTTTCAAAAGACTACTCTTTTAATTTTTTTAGATTTTCAAATTTTGCTATAATGCTTATTATGATGAAGAATGTAACTTCTTTCAAGGTATAAGTCTCAATCATAGCAAAGACACTTGAAGCATTGACGAAATCCATTTAACAAAGAGAAGTTATGAGAGATAAATAAATCTTTGACATCTTATAGAATGTTGATAGTTCTCTTAAATTGCACAATGATTTAGGTAATGAATTTGAAAATAATCACACCAAGATAAGCATGATGAAACTACAAAGGAACAAAATGACTCTAAGATTAAGCAAACTTATCTAGAGGGTGTTATTCATACTAACTAGCTAAAGAAGTTCATCAAAGAAGCTACAAAGATCAAGTAGAAGGGAGGAAGACTTCTTTTCCTATGTCAAACCATATAATTAAAGGATTTATATGTTGAAAATATGTTAAAATTATTAACCATCTAAATTTTAATAGTTCAATAGCAAGGCAAATACTTAGTAAGCCGTTGCTTACTTTATTGAAACATGTAATGATATTGGAATTAATAAAGATCTTATGGTAAAATAGTTCACACGTTCTCTTAAAGAAAATACTTTCAATTGGTACACTAATTTGGTGCCTAGATTAATTTATAGTTGGAAGTAACTTGAACATGAGTTCTTAAATCATTTCTATAGCACTTGTTATATTGTTAGCATGTTAAAGTTTACTAACACTTGCCAATCAAAAGATGCACTTGTAATTGATTACATTCAGTGATTGAGGAATATAAGCTTTAACTACAAAGATGAACTATTTAAATCATTAGCAATAATAATACGCATTCAATGGATAAATTAGAGCTTAAGTTATATCATTTAAGCTGTTAAGCCAAAAACATTTGAAAAACTAGCTAGGAAAGCACATGATATGAAGCTTAACATTACTGCTAAAATAAGTCAAAGGATTTCTATTCATGACAAGACAAAAAAAGTAGAGGTTTTTAAAAGAATAACTAGTCTTCATCCTTCAAGCCTAAAATCAAGCAATCCATGGTTGTGGCTTTTTCATTAGTCAAGCTTAACATTAATGTAAGCAAGCAAGACAATAAAGCCATAAGTGCTCCTAATGAAGAAAAAGGTCTCTTTAAAAGGAAGATAGAACAAAGAATATCTGTTCCTTGATTTTAATGTGCCATCAATGCTGGAATCATTACCTGGATCTAATTTGATTGAGTTGCTAGAAATGAAGTATCCTAAGGAAGTAAACAAGGTGAATGATCCAAACTTTTATCACTATCATTATCTAGTTAACTACTTAATCGAGAAATACTTTATGTTGAAAGATAAAATTATGGAGTTAGCCAAACAAGGTAAAATCACAATTAATGATGATAACACAACAAGGAACTTGACAATGATCATTCTATCTTTGTCAAGAAATTATCTTCTTGCTTAAATGATTTAATTTGGTTTATTTGAGCTAACCATCCTAGGAAAGCTAACTAAGTTTCCAATGATTATTACAACTTTTGATGTCATTAAGGGTAAATTTGATAATAATTCCATCTTGGATGATAAAAAAAGATGGACCTTGCTCACTTGCAAGAAAAGTAAGAAAAAGAATCAATATATGTTCTCCAAAGCAAGCCCAAAAAAGTTCAAAATAGTGAACAAACTAGAATGGAAACTTATCTAAAAAAAAAGAACAATACTAAGAAGGAAATAGATGTCTTGGCAAACAAAAAGCTCTAGAAGAATATCACATTACTTGATTTTATGCCATAACAATTTCATGGTTTGGAATACACCACATGCCACCAAGTAAGTGATAAGGAAGACATTGATGATGAAGAGTGTGAAGTTGAATAAGAAGTGAGTAACTCATGCATGAATGTGCTGACATTCACAAATGATGATTTGCTTCTTAATTCTAAGTGTCACGATTCTTTTTTTATCACTAATCTCATTCACAAGTAGAAGGTTAGTTGTATCCTAATAGATAGTGCTTTTGCTATCAACATCTTATCCTTCAAGATAATAAGAGACCTTAGAATTTCGATGGATAAGCTATTGCATAGCCAGCTAATGATTCAAGGTTTGAACTAAAGTGGACAATGAGTAATTTAAAATATGACTTAACCTTCGAATGAATGAAATTGAGTCAAGTGCTTTGTGTCATGTTATTGATGCTTAAATAACCTATAACTTCTTGCTTGAAAGACCATAATTAAATGAATATGAAGTTTTTCCTTCTAATTATAGTATATTCACCTTTTAGACAGTAATTATAATTAGAGTAAATTAAATATTCTACAATAAAAGTTTTTTTACATTAATTAAGAAAAGCAATATTGTATATATTAGAGGCAAACTAAATTTAATTTAAGAAAGCTTGGCTTTTAAAAGATTTGATATCTTCATTTTTATATTTAATAATTTTAGATTAATATCTAAAAATTTAAAACTTTAAAGAAAAATATAAAATACTTCTTTAAATTTTGATATGATTGCATTTTACACCTATTAACTTTAAAAATTTACAAATCAAATCATTTAATTATAAAAAATTGCAATTAAACTTATATTTTACTTAGTTAATTATTTTACTAAATTACATCACTTTTAAAAAGTCTTTAAACAAAAATCATCA
Organism: Sindora glabra; assembly: GCA_020226215.1. NCBI lineage: Eukaryota > Viridiplantae > Streptophyta > Magnoliopsida > Fabales > Fabaceae > Sindora > Sindora glabra. Next base: position 84,142,189 of record CM035226.1, read on the forward strand.
TATTATTGTATGTTGATTTATCACATAATTTTTTGTACTTAATTTCATAATTAGAATTTAATTAAAATTTTATATATTTAATTTAATTTCTATTAACTATATAATATAAAAATTATGTGTGAAAGAATGATATTTTAAACTAATATACAATAATATTGTCTTATTTAAAAACTTCTTGAAAAATCATGTAATTTAATAAAAAGCTTAATTAAGTGATACAAAAAATTTTGACATTTAACTTTATCGATTCTCTTATCTTTTTTTCTTATACTTGTGAAACAATTTTATAAAAAGATAGAACAAACCTATAGTAAGATAAATTGATAGCCACAAAGATACTTGAAATACTAACCTGCAAAAAATGATAACACCACAACGCTAATAAAACTAAATACAATAGTAACTTTTACTCAATTTCCTTCTAATTGTAGTGGTTAACTTCTACTTATAGCTTTGTAACTAGCTACCTTAGAGCAACCATATCTTAAATATATGTTTTGCTTTCTTAATGGTGAGTAACATGAGATGAGAATGCAAATCACGAAGTGAAAATCTCATTTGAAAGCATTAGCTTCTAGAAGATTTTTTACACCTCATGTGACAAGGTGAGAAAGCTTATAAATACAATTTGCACTTGTAAGAATTAACATGGATAGCTTCCTTAACTGAAATAGAATGTATAGATCACCTAAATGCTAGCTTAGATACCTAGGGACTGACTTGAGGAATATAATTTGAATTAAAGAAATGAGTAATGCCTTCATTAACTCCTATACCTTTTGTGGCATTAAATTACTTACCATTATGGGAAGAATAGGTAGTGCTCAACATCCATAGATGAAGTTAAGCAAATTAGCATTTGATAATAGCATAGTAGTTTACATTATAGGACTACTTTTAACAGGATAGCTTGCATTAACACATGATTAAAGTCCCAAAGGATTCTAAGAATAAACTAGGCAATGCTAGATATTATTAGTAAAACTTATACTAGAATGAAGTTTAAAACATTTAATTAGATTATGTCTAACTTATCCCCACTGGAAGCAAACTTGTATTATTTTTTTTGAAAAGCATTAAAAAGGTACGACTTGCAGCTGATGGTATAAAAGCTCTGAAACTAACTTTATCAAATTTATTCCAAATTGGTGGCAATGATAAGATTCTACTTTAGGTTATTTATGTTGTTTAAACAATTTTACTTGGTTTAAAAGCTTTAATTTTTTACCTTTTAAATAGTTAATTTCATCTTGCAACTAAAGAATAATTTCCTCTAGCTTTATAATCTTAGATGCCATTGCTTGGTGTTAATCTTTCAATTCTATTGCTTTTAAACATTTCCTTATTGATAACTATTACCCTACTACTCATATGTCAACTATATTTGGATTTAAGCACATAAATCAAGATGTTAATAAACAAGCTATCCTAAGTTAAGTGATTGTCACCCATGTTTGAAATTTGATTGAGTTCTTAATGGTAATATTCCTTAAAGGTTACTAATTCCATAGAAATGGATACCCATACAACATTTATATCCAAATTTACTTATATATCTTTATCAAGATATGGTTGCTTTAATTTCTTCTCATACTATAAATGATTAACATTTTCATCTTGATTTTGAGCATTTTTAGAGCAGAGCTTCTTTCGACCTCTTTCCTTAAGCAAATAATTCTTTTCAACACACTAGCGAAAAATAGTTTATTGGCTGAAAATCCTTTCCTTAAACTCATATTAAAAGGCATCATAAGAGGTTGAAACTTAATACTAAAACATATGACAACAATAATACTAAGAGGTCAACTAAATATACAATTGAGAATATTATTTCACCAATGCTAAAAGGGAGTCAAAGACTTAAGTAGCAGAAAAAGTGATAATTTCCAAATCTTATTAGTAACTAGTAATTAGTATGATAGGAAAATCTCCATCGAATTAAATAGTGCTAACCAAGCCTTAGATATCCAAAACTTTTGTTTACAATAATATTTTCAAACATATATTGTGTATAACTAGAATTTAAGAACCAAAATACCTTTGAATGAATTGTATAGCTAGTAAAGGCTAGATGCCAGAGTTGTGTTGAATTGAATCCAATTCTCATAAAAGCTTATGAAGCCTTGGCTGTTGTTTAAGAGTAAAGGTGGAGATTGTTAGTGGGGGATAGAAAATCTGATTTGAATGTTTGCTAAAACACCTTTAAACCATATGATCACAACTTGCAAAACTATACATGCTAGAAAAAGATATTATTATGGAGGAATTATTATTACTAGTAAGTATGAAGGTTAAAAAATAGTTATTATTGCGATGAAGATTTTTATCACTTTTAAGAGTTCCAAAGAGTTCTTTCTACTTTCTTTTTAATAATTAGTTCATTTTGTCTTCTTGAGTAAGGAGAAAATTTTAAAATGGCAATAATTTCTTAAGTAATATAGTAATGACCAAAGTGGGGGTGGAACCCATAACTTTTTTATTTGAAGTCAAATGCACTAATCCATTACACTGTGTGATCTTGCATTTGCTCTCTTTATATCTACTTTAGTCTAGTCCTTCTTAACAAAGAAAATAACTTTAATTTTCCTTGGCTATCATATCATGATTTTTTATCCTTCCTAATGAAGAAACTTTTTAGGAAGGATTTGGATCATGAAATCATAAATTTTAGAAAATTTTTATACTTATAAGAATGTGATTTCTAAAAATTTAGTTATTGAAAAAGTGATATTATCATATTTAGTTTAATTTAGAGTATTTTTTTGTGAATCTTGTAATATTATATTTTAAATACTTTATAGATTTTTAAAAATATTATAAAATTGTAAAAAATATCCTTATTAAAAATTAAGTAGTTAATGTTGATGGAAGATGGTAAAAAATGAAAGGGTAAACAATCGTGAATGATCATTACTACAATGGATAATAGCAATGATTAAAGGTGATGGGTGGTGGTAGGCAATGGTCAAAGTTGATAGATAATGATGGACAGTAGTAACTAATAGTAGTTAGTGGTGGGAGGTGGATAGCGATGAATGGTAATTAATGACGGTAGGTAATGATGAAATAAGGGCTTAATGCTTGTAAAACTTTAATAAAAGGGTAAACAAAATAGTCTATTTATATACACTAAAATAATCATATATTATGCGAATTTAAGATACCTACATTCTCCTATGAGAATATTTAGGGTAAATATTGAATTAAAAATATTATGAGAATATTTTTCTACAACTGAATTTAAACATAAGAATTTAACATTTCATTAAAACATTTTTAGAAATGTGAAAAATATCTCATGAGCTAAATATTGCCTTATTACTTGTACCAAAAAGGAGTACTAATGCAATGATGTGTAATTTTTTTTATAAAATGTCTGTTTGTTATGTTGAGAAATGAAATTTTATGAAAAGTACTTTTATAAGAAAATGATTGATCTTTTATTTTTTTAGGTACACAAAGAATAATTTTTATTATATGGTGCATAAAGAAAAATTATTTTATTTTACTAAAAAACATCATTATACATATAGAAGTTATCTTTAAAGTATAGTCACATAATAATCATTTTCTGCTTAAGATGTTTTCAAGATAAAAGTGAACAAATCCTTGATAATAAAAATTGAAATTTAAGTATATTTTGTACAAAAAATAATACAAAAAGAAGAATATTTAAAATTCCTTTTTTTGTATCTTTGTCAATTTGCTTAAAGGTAATTCACATTATTTTGGCCAAAATTGATTTGTTTAAATACTTTTTTAACACAAATTTTAATATAATTATTGATTATCAAATTTTGTAATGAAAAAAAAATTAAAGTTTGAAAGTGATTGAATAAAAGAGAAGCAAGGAAGTAGGAGATATGGTAAAGGGGTTGAGGAGAAAGAGAATGATAAAGAACAAATTGGAAAAAAGTGAAAAGACATAAAGAATGGTGGAGAGAGAAAGATATAAAGAGAAAGGATAAAAAGAAAAGGAAGTAGAGTAAAGAAAAAGGGTGAAATTATGCAATATAAAGTGATATAACAAAGTGATTTCTTTTAATTAAGAAAGGAAATCACTTTTCTCTAAATATACTATCATTTTGTATTAATTAATTTTACTATTGGATCTAAATATATCAAAATTAGGAAAACAATTTCTAGAAAGGTGTTTTTGTTTCAAGCTAATGGAGCTAAAATATTGTAATATTTTCATAAGATCTTATAAATTTTGCACAAAACTAGCTTGCAACCCATATAATTTTAATTTTTAACAACTTATAATATAAATTTAGATTTTTAGATTGTAAATTATAAGGCATGTAAGCAACTAATGTAGATTATATTGTCATATTTTTATTAATTAAGTAATTATATATTATGTTGTCATATTTTTAGATGTTCAATTCTCTAACTAAAATTACCTAATATTCTCATAGAAAAATTTTGTTACACAAGTTTTTAATTTATTTTTCCCTTTAGTTATTTATTAACACAACCTTGGCTCAAAAAGTAAAAACAAAGCTAGGACCTTATTGTTATTGTCTACATGATTAAAAACAATCTTTGATTATATCTAATTTTTACACACATTACCAATCTATTATTGCAATATAACCAAATCAATAATCATAAATTCCAACAATATATTATTAAGTCTTAAAACACATTTGATTTTTATATGAATTGCAAACTAATTTTTATTATAATGATAATCAAATCAATAACTATAAATTTTAGTAATAAATTATCAAGTTTGAAAACACATATATGATCATATTCAATTTTTATACCAATTGCAAATTAATTATTATAATATGATCAAAATCAATGACTAAAAATTATACTAATACATTATTAAGCTTGAAAGTACATATATGATTTTATTTAATTTTTATACAAATTGCAAATCAATGACTATAAATCATAGTAATATATTATTAAGTTTGAAGACATATATTTGATCATATTCCATCTTTATACAAATTACAAATTGTAAATTAATTATCACAATATGATGAAATCAATAACTATAAATTGCAATAACATATTAATAAGTTTAAAAATACATATCTGATCATAATTGATTTTTATATGGATTGCAAATTAATGATTATAATGTGATCAAATTAATAACTATAAATTGTAAAAAAATATATTATTAAGTTTAAAAACATAACTTTATGTATTAAACTTTTATACAAATTGCAAATCAATGATTATAATATGATCAAATTAAGCTAGAATTTAGATAAGAGTAGTAATGGAAATAATGATAATCAAATTGGAAAAGAAGAATATCTAGCTTTATTAAACAATGAGCAAACAATTTCTTGTGTCTTATTATGATAGCCTTTTCTTTTTCCTTGTTGAGAAAATTCATTTTTTTATAAAAGTTTAAAGTAAACTTATAAGTTAGAATGTGGACAAAGGATTTTTTGAATCACACACCCCAATGAAAATCTCAAAAGTTTAACTTAAATTTATAATCATTATATATCATATAATCGCTATATAGGACATGAATATAATAACATTAGTTTTAATAATCATATTATAAGTTGCTGAAAAAGAAGTATATACCATAATAAATAGTCCATGAAACCTTACAACTAACCATAGAGCAACATTTATAAGTTTATCATATTCTATGTAGTAGGTTGTTGGAATTATAAGTACAACATGGTTACAAGTCAACCTAACAATAAGCAGATAAACATATATAGATGAAATTGTAATTATAATTATAACAACTAAACACTTGATAGAAAATGCAAAAGCATTCAAGAATATGTGAAACTTAAAAATGAAATGCAAAAAATTATAATGAATGCTATAATTATTTTTCAATACAATTGAAAAGAATCAATGAAACCAAACCTTTAACTTTATAACTAATTTGTGATTATATCCTATTAAAATAACTTAGGAAACCCTTTTAGTTTTTAAGAAAATAACAACATGAAAAATGATATTGGCAGAAGAAAATCAAAAAAATAGAAAATTAATTTCAAAAAGAGTAATACTCACTGATTCATAACCATGGTGATGTGCTAGAAGGGATCATCGATAACAATAGCCATTGCAAGGTGATATAGCATGATGATGGATTAATAGGTAGGCACTATCAATAGCGAAATAATATCATTTAAAAATTGAATGGCTTACTTGATTGAAGTTAGGATTGATTGAAGGTTTTAGGATTTCAGACTGAAAGAAATGATAGATAGAAGTGAGATAAAAGAAGTTAACCAATAGCAAAAATAAAAGACAATAGGATGATAAGAACTCATTAAAAGAAGAGAGAAATAATGGATTTCCTTTTATTAAAAAATGGTAAAAAAAATAGACCATTAGAAAGGAAGTTTATCTTAGCACACAATTTGTGGAAGCTAATGTTTATGGAAGATGGGTTAGGGTGGCAAAGTGTGAATTTAGGAGAATTGATACACAATTTTGAAAGAAGAATATAGAGAAAACGAGAATGGGGAAGAAGGAATGGAGATGGAGAAGATTTGAATGATCGAGAATGGTAAAATGCTAGAAATAGAGGTAAAAAAAGCAAAGAAAAGGAAGGGAGAGAAAAAGAGAAAAGAAAAGGTGAAGGTGAAAAATGTTAAGGTTTCAAAGAATGAAATGCAGTTAGAGGACAAAAAAGAATACAAAAAATTGGCTTTGAAAAGAAATGAGAAATTGACATTTAATGAGTAATATGAGAGTGACATTTGTAATAAAAAGAGGCACGAAATAATATGCCTAATATATTATGTATAAATGTAATTATCTAAATATTTTTATTATAATTATAACTATTTATGTTATAAAAATTTTGTAAAAAAGTTACAAAATTTTATGAAAATAATTGTAAGATTTTAAGAAAAAATTGTACCTATATATCCTAATTACTTGCATGAGTTTGTAAAAGAACTATGAACTTTACATAAAAGTTCCAAGTCTTATGGAAAAAAAACTGCAACTTTTGATAAAATCATGCAATTTCTCTTCAATTTGTAACATAACAAAATCTATTGTTATATTATTATGATTTAATTTGATGATTTGATATGGTTAGATAGGAACATAGATAATCACTATAGATATGTTACCAAAGTTTGAACTTTGAACTCCTAAATTATCTATTGGAATTCTTTCCTTAGAAAAAAATTCTTCTATTCTGCTTGCCTATGATACTATGACAAAGCAATAGGAAGGGACTAAAATATTTGTGCTTTAATTTAGTTTTCTTTATAGTATAGCTTTGTTAGTACTTATATTTTCTTTTGTTGTCAATGTTCTTTAACCTCACCATTTGAACTTGGTTTGTTGTGTGACCTTAACTTTTTTTTCCTTTCTATTCTCTAATTTTCCCTTTATGTTAGCTTTACAATCTCAAAGTATACTAAACAATAATGCATTTAAGGATTGAATTAGAGGGTGAAACTAATAGGAGAAATTACAATAAAAGGTTAATGTGACAAAATCAAAAGAACACTTTTACTTGAACTTGTATAGTTATATTATTAAAAAAATCTTGATATGTTATTTTTTATTTATAATAAAAAATCATCAAATTGTTTATTATTGATAATTTATGCATACATCATTATTCTATCTACAAGCTATTTCTTTACACATGACTTTGATTATATAGGAGAAAAATCACTAGAAATTAAGATATTTACAAAGTAAGGAGAATTGTATTGCATCAAATATAACACAAAAAGTTGATAGTATGATGGGTTAAAGAATAGTAAATTTTTATCGTATGAAATGACATTTTTTTATTTTTTCTTTTTGCTAGAAGACATTATGAGAACTTTTTGCCTTTAATATCTTAATTAACCAAGCCATTTTACCTTGCCCTGCTTCATTTCCTGCCTGCTAATTGATAAAGACCAAATATAGCTATGATTACAAAATTCTCAATGACTTATAATTAGAATTTGATGTGTTACAATGACTAATTTTTTCTTGGAGAAAAAGTGACAAGTGTAATTATTTTTTTTATCAGGGATTCCATATTTTAAAGAGATCTCACAAGTGCTTGGAAGGAGACTATGAGTAATATGTAGTGAATAGTATATAATGGGGAATCTATCTCTTTTTGAATTGATAGGTGGTTAAATGTTATTAGACCTCTAAGCCAACATGCTTTCATTTAATTGGATGATGATCTTGTTCATGCTAGAGTTAGTAGTTTTGTTATTAATGATAATGATTAGGATTGGGAGTTACTTCACCAAATTGTTCATAATTTTATTGTGAAAAAGTTTAGGCTATTTATTTGCTTAAAGTTGAAGTAAGTGTAGGTGTTTTATAGTGGAGTAGTGATAAGTTTGAAGTGTTCTTTATTAGTAATGCTTATAAGTGTGTAGTTGGTGATTGCTAGGTTAATTCTAAGTCTTAATAGATGAACATTTCAAAGCTAACAGTTGTATAGAGAGTTTGTTTATTCTTAGGGTAAGCTTTCCATGATCATTTATTGATTAATTACATAACAACAACATTAGGTCATGTGTCTATTTTTTTGTAGAGATTGTTAAGATAAGAAGGAAACAATATTGCATATATTGTAGGAATATCCTTTTGCTCAGAAGCGTTGGTATGGGACTATACCAATAACTCATTTAACTCAATTTGCAATGTTAGACCATTCTAACTAGTTACCTTCAATTTATCTAAGTTAATTGTGGTTTAGGGTGGGATCGGTCGAAACGGAACGTTATTGGACTGTGGGTTATTGGCTGCTCAAACATGGAGAAACGAGGTTTTGTATGTAAATAATTTTGACAAACTTTATAATTCTATACAATGGACATTGTAATTTACTAAAGATTTAGTGCATGCTTTTAAGGATGCAGATAGTAAGATTAAAAGAAGAGTGCGAACTATTCAAATTAATTGGCACCTTCCCCCTAATAATTACGTTAAGGTGAACATGGATAGTGTTGCGAAATGTATTAGTTTAGCTAGGTGTAGAAAGGTTATTAAAGATAAGTTAGGCAATTGGATTTATGGGTTTGCGAAAGCTCTAGGAGTTTACTTTTATTTTACTATTGAATGTTGGGAGTGATTTTGTAGCCTTCAGGTTATGTGGAATCTAGGATCTCGTAAGATTTATTTGGAATGTGGTTTCAAAGCTTTGGTCTATTGTTTATCATCTTCAGATTGTTACAGATTGGGATTAATTCAAATGATATGCTAGTTATCAAAAAAAGATTGGTATGTGAGAATAATGCATTTTTATAGAGAAGGTAATGCCTGTGCGGATTAGCCAATAAATTACAACATCAACCTAGATCTTGAAATTCATGAATTCAACATGACTCTTATTCAGATGACACATATTTATTTAGCTGATATTTTAACAGTCTTTTTGACTTAATGTATTATCTTTTCTTAATTTCTTTTGTTTTTGGGCTTTTGAGCCCTTTATCACTAAAAAAAGAAAGAAAATCTACCTTCACATATGATATTGCTTATTAGAATCTAAGAATCTTCATTAGCTTTAATATTAATATATTTAAATATATACTTATGAATTCATTATTTTAATCTCTATCCTTTGAACCTCATTTAAAAGTATAATGAAAATAAAAATCAATTTCTTTAAAAGTGACTATATGTGCAATTTTCAACTTATGTGAATATTTATGACCATTTTATAAAATTTGTAAGAACGTAAAGGCATGCTTTAGCTTTTTAACTAATTCCTTAACTACTTTTTTTTTTATTCTTCAAGATGAGTGAATGTTGGTTAAGGGAGCTTTAATCCTTATGGCTTCCAAATGAAATAAGTGGTTATGGCCACGTTGAGCTTGAGAGATCAACTAATTTAACAAACTCTAAGTCTTGACAAATAGGAAATGACTATTTAATAGAACATTAACATTAAAAAAGACACACAATAATTGTCCGTGAGGAAGAAAGGAAGCATGGATGGTAAGTTTAGGCTTGTTTAAAAGGATAAAGAGGGTTTTCTTTAGAAGAAGAAAGGAAATAAAATTAATTAGAAAAGAAATAAATAAAAAAGAATTAATGTTATAGAAAATTGGTATTGATGAAAAAATAAAAAATGGAAATAAATTTATGATGAGTTATATATGTTTATTATCTATAATGGAAACAAATAATATTAACTAAAAGATTAATAAAAAATGTAATTTAGAGAAAAGAATGAGAAAAAAGTGGAAATAAATTTATGAAGTGTTGTACATGTTTATTATTTATATTAAAAATTATTAATATTACTAAAAAGATTGATAAAAAATAAAATGGAGAAAAAAAAGAAAAATAGAAATAAATTTGAAAAAATAGAAACAAATTTATGAAGTGTTATATATGTTTTTTAATCTATTATTTATATTGGAAATAATTTACGAAGGAAGTAAATTTGCAAGAAATAAAAATAAAGAGATATTTTAGAAATTATGTGGTGTATTTTGGTGAAATCTTGTTGATCAAGGAAAGCTAGTGGTAACGCTTATTTATTTATTTACTTTGTAATCGGTGGTGGTAATGCAGACAGTGTAAATTTTAAAACTAGGAAATTCTACCAATTTTTTTTTTAAAATTTACGTTATTTCTATGGGGCAATATGTTTTACTTTCCAACCATAACAAATCAACAAATAACTAATTTTGGGAAGGGGCACATTGGTCTATTCACTAGAAATTAACGTAGCAGTATATAAACCGATTGTTTATAAATCCGCTGTCTCCACCATCTTGGCAGGGTAGGGTATAATAAACGGAATATATTGGTCACGTTCATTCTCTTCCTTGTAGTGCAGATTCTGGCTCTCCTCCTCCCCGAGAAGACGCACTCTGGGAGTTTTTTCCATGATTCCCCGAGACCTTCATCACTGTTGGAAATCCTGTCTGGTTGGAGAGCATTTTAATCAAATTTCCTCTGAAGCCTCTGGAGGGTTTTGATTCTTTCAAGGAACGGATTCATAATCACTAGTTAGGGTTTGCGGAGCGCCATCGCGATTTTGGTAGTGGTTCTCATTCGATATTAGCGGATAACGTATTGTAGATAGGTTGTCGTTGCTGGTTAGGGTTTTTATTTTGCTGTATTATTGGCATTGAAGATGGGGAGTGTGGATCGGATCGATGATCGGACATTCAAGTCTAATTTCACGGTTGATGGAGTGGCGAAACTGAGGGAGAGAGTGAAGGAAAAGCTCAAGGAGTTCATGGGGGATTACACTGATGACACTCTCGTGGTACGAGCTTAATGTTGTAGTCGCTTATCAATTCTATGCATTTTCTTGAGTTTAATCAATCTGCGTTGATGATCATCCGGCAAGTTCTTTATTCATGGGATATTACACGGATGTGCTGGGAGTACATTATTGATTCAGTTTTAGTGCAAAAAGGGGGGGGGGGTTTACGTTGGCTGTTTCTGTATTTTACATGGCCTGGCTCATTGTTAATTTTGAAAGAAGGATGATTGAATTACGCTTTACGTGCTATGTGGGGAAGGTGAATGCCATATCTCCAAACATGGACCTCTTAAGAGGTCTCAAATCATGTATTTGTCTATTGTAATTTATCTATATTCTACGGCATATATAAATTGATGAAAAATATAGAGAGGGGATCTTAGCCTTCTTATCACTACAACCTTTTTTTCTTTCAGTAAATGTGGATGTGATAAACTGACTAAGTATATTGGAGGAAGTTGCCTCTGATGATCTAGATAGTTATTCTCTTCTTAATAAACTGTGTTCTACAGTTGCTGAATATTAATTTCAATACTTGCCTCAGATTGATGATATAAGAAGTCATGGACGTCTATAGAAGAACCCCAATTAAATTTGAAATAAAGGCATGTCTAATTAATATCTGGGAACCTGAATATAGACGAAGACATGATTAACATTTATAGGTGAAAATAGGATTATGGGGTTGTTGATTAGTTAAGCAAAACAAAAATTCAGCTTGCTTAAACTCTTGTGCTTAAGTATCTTTTCTGCAATGCTTTAGGCATTCATCATAAATCCCATTTTTTTTTTCCAATCTAAATACCAGGAACCAAGGTTACTTGTGTTATTAAAATGAAGGGTGTATTGTGTATTGTGTTTGAAGGCCTGTTGCAGCCTTTTAGATCTGAAAGCATGCAAAATTACTGTTGACACGTGCTTAATGGGTGATTCTTTGCAATATTGGTTCGTTTGTTCTTGTTTTTTCACTATACAGTTGCAGAAGTCTTGGTTATCATAGTTGAATCGAATTAAGTTTGCACATGGTTGGTCCTTTATGTTTCGTGGTATGAGTAACTAGTTGATTACATAAGGATTTTCTTGATGATTTGTGACTAGAAAGAATAGCTTGGCACCTAAATATTGTTGGAAAGGTTTCTCATTTATAACCTTGTAATATTTATCTTGTTTTATGGTTCTTGAAATAATCTTCGTGAATCTGGAGTCATGGTCATGGAAACAAATGGTTGAGTAGAAAAGGAAGACAGATTTGAAATGAGTTCTTGTCTTTTACTAAAGTAGAGTCTCGGGCCTTGTCTGCTCAAAGCGCTGGCACTTGATTTTTGTTTGGTTTTCCATTGAATATTGACAAAAAGTTGAATAATTGGATCCAAGACTTGCAAATTGGAAACTTCGTCAGCTATGGATCATATTTGGGGTGAATAAGTTTGATGATTCAACTTGGTCGTGGACCAATGTCTTTGGTATTGCTGAATCCTATCTAGGTGGTAAATTTACATAACAAGATAGTGGCTCTTAGATGCATCTTATTAGAACAATTATGAGCTTGTGATTAACAGTCAGAAAGTCTTGCGACATATTCAATGTATTCAGAATTTTGTTGGTATTTGGTACTATGCTATCAATGAAAAATTCTTATTCTCTGGAGAAAATGTGAATGCCCTCCATCTGAGAGGTGTGTCGTCTTTCTGCACTTGGATGGAGTTTTACCAGGCTTTGGGTTCAATTGGAATTGCTTGCATTTAATTTGAAGGGAAACCTTGTATATTTTTGTTGTCAACACAAGTACTGGATAAGCAAGGATCATGATTTTTATTTTTGCCACATGGCAGACATCACATTATGAAGAATCTGTATCACTTTACATTTACTAATGTCATGGTCTGATTCTTCTTATTTAAGTGGCTGAATCTTGGTATGTTTATGTCTGCTGTGCTTTGCTAGACCATACATGGGACTACTATGCTGTGGTTCTTCATGTTTGTTATTTCTGTTTATTGTGGGACGTGGGAGATATTTGATATTGAGTCCATAAATAATTATGATTGTTTGTTATTAGCTGAAACATTGCGGGCAATACATAGTCTATATAGTATGATTCTTTGACTGTTTCTGTAACTGCTATGAAGCATATACAAATAACTCAGCTGATGTATCTAATACAGGTTATATGTTGTGTTGCAATTTTTTCAACTGCATGTTCATATGCCATTGTTATTTTCTTATGATGGATTTGACTTTAGGATTTTGGGAGTTATCCTTCACAAATTAAATTGAAGTTTATGGTATGCCGTGGCAGGAATATGTTATTGTGTTATTGAGGAACGGTAGGCGCAAAGAAGAAGCAAGAAATGAGTTGAATGTCTTTTTGGGGGATGACAGTGATTCTTTTGTATCTTGGTAATGACATTTTAATCCATCATGATGAATAATTTGAATTCAGTAGAGGACTTTGGTTTGTATTTGTGTGTACTAATTTTTATGCTTGTCTTGTGAACAGGCTGTGGGATCATCTGGCCTTAAATATAGATTCGTATGTGGAGTCACAGGATGAAGCTCCCAAAAGAAAGCTTGTATCAGAGGTGCAGGTTGCAGGTGATGGTTCTCAGCATCTAATTTCAGAATCAGAAAGAGGAAAGTCAAGTAAGTTATCTAGAAGCCGGCATAACAAAGATTGGAAAGGATTAGTGAGGGAAGGAGTGGAACCACCACCTCTTCGAAGCTCTGAGGTTGATAATGCTTATTTGGAGAAAAAGGTCCAACCTAAAGGCAGTCGTGATCCAAGGTCAGTGTCTCCTCCACCTACAGTTCAGAGAAAAAGGAGCCGGCCTGAAGAAAAACGGGAGACAAAGGTTTGAACTTCTAAGATATTTTTCCTGATTATATGTTGTCTACTGTTAAGTAAATTTATATGACTGAAAAATATTTGAAGTGTTTGTCATTAACAATATAGTGAATTGTGTTTATCCAAGTGAGTGACATGCTAGTAGTTACTTTAGTTTCTTTTGTTTTGAACTCTGAATATATGCTTCGATCGGAAAAAACTGTCGAAGTTATATGCTTGGATTGCATTTTTTTTCCCTAAAATTTATTTCCTTATTTACTCGTATCTTGTGGATGCATATTATGCACCTCTCTCCCTGATCCAGTGACTGAGAGAATAGAGTTCTGTTCTCAAGAAAAATTAATTAAGCTATCCTATAATCTATGTTAGCCTCTTCTTCCCTTTCTGTTTTTACCCTTTTTCTTTATTTCTAATGGAGATGGATCTTTATAAAAAATTCAAGTGAGGAAAAAAATTCAAATGAGGAAGTCCCTTCTGTCCGTTGCTTTCCTACTTCTGACTTAAGCAGAAACTTTGGCAGAGGGATGCAGTTTCACAAGTAACCATTAGTGCTACTCGACGGTTACTACAGTCTGCAGTGCGAGATGCAGTAGCAACTTCAAGGGCATCTAATTCAGGCACACCAGTGGAGCCCTCCTTGAAGCGTCTTCGGTCTGTTGTTTCTACATCTAGTGGTGATTCATCTTTGGTTGAACGGCCTCAGCGGATACAGACCATTTCCAAAATGCCAAATCCCATGGCTACTGTGATTAAGGCTGTGGCAGAAGCTGCTGAAGATGTGAGAAAATTCAAGTCCTCAGGTAGTGTATTTGATCGACTTGGTCGCAGTTCGATGGCATCGGATGATAGAAGCCAACTTGAAGATGATTATCAGAGTCTGCAGCAAAACCAGTCACACTATTTTCAAGGAGATGAGTACAATGAGCCATATACTGCAGATAAGACTATGTTGGATCATAAAGTTGGTTTTCCTGCGGATTCTACCTCTGATAATGAAGCTTATGATGATGTCACTGTCATGGGCCGAAGTTTTACTGGTACTTCTCAAATTGGCACCTCTGGTAGAAACAGGGGTGATGATTCACCGGTGGTGCAGTATAGTGTAGCTAAAAACGCTGATGATAGTATGCATCCAAAGTGGAATAGAGATCAAGAGCAACCTGGTGCTGCACCTAACACTTCGCACAAGATAGTGAATATTTCTGTTAATGTAAATACTTGGAAGCCACCACAGTATCAGGAATCAAGGGAGGTTGCGGAAGTAGACAGTGAAAAAGGTGCTGCCAGGCCTGGTCTGCGTCTAATGAAGGAGAATGCCAACCCTGTGAAAATCAGTAATGGGAATGTAAGTTACACACAAATACTTAATGTTTGAGTTCTGGTTTCAATTGTTGCTCATTTTGATTATTACATTGACCAGGGAATTGGTGGTAATGATACTCAGAAGGAGTCCCACAAGACGCTGCTATTGACTTCTGGTGAGTTCTAAATTCTCTTTGATGGAAATTCTGGTTCCATCCCAGGGTAAAATATGAAAATTATATTTTTGCGGATGTTACATAAAGGAAATGCACAGTTTTCTGTGTATTCACTTTTTGGCCGTTGTTGAAGACTTCACAGATTGACATTCTCATGTCGATGTGAAGGTAATTCATTTTGTCTTGTGTATGCAGGTCCATCTGCTGCTGCTGCTGCTGGTGGTCCCCGTCCTTTAGAGGATGCTGATTCCAGAACCATTTTTGTTAGCAATGTAATGGCTTTGGCTCCTTTGTTGTGGATTAGAAAGAAAGGGCTTTAAGTAATGGTGGGATTTGTTCATTTACTGACGTTTCTGGGTATTGATTGTATCAGGTTCATTTTGCTGCCACCAAAGACAGCCTTTCCCGTCATTTTAACAAGTTTGGTGAGGTGCTAAAAGTGATTATAGTCACTGATGCGGCAACAGGGCAACCAAAAGGGTAAGATGTTCCTGTCGTTGATGTTACTCATTATATGTACGGCATTGTTTTGTGAGATTGCTTACTGATTCTTTGTGCTTGAGCAGGTGTGCCTACGTGGAATTTATGCGAAAAGAAGCCGCAGATAATGCATTAACTTTGGATGGTACTTCTTTTATGTCACGGATTCTTAAGGTATTGATCACTGTCTGCACTTTTGTCTTGAGCTTTTTCTCTGCTACTTCGTTAGTTTGCTTTAGGCATCTCTCATGTTTCACTGTTTCTTGTAGCTGCTTGGATATAATTTCTGCAACCTCTTTGTGTTTGATTAATTAATAAAAGATTTTGATACAGATTTTTGCTATTAGCCTGAATTGCTGTTTCTGTTAGGTCCAAGGTTTCCTTCCTCAGGATCATTGACTTTAGCCATGGATCCCTTGGCAGATTGATTTTTGTTTTGAAATCACTCAGCTTTAGTTGGTTGTGTCCTAGGGATCTAAAAATAAACCTCTGCCACATTTGGCTTCCTTATGGTTCTTCTAGGGTAAGGATGGGCTTGAACTATATTTCTAATAACAGTTGACCATCAAGATTTTGTTCAAAATATTGTTATTTAGTTATTTTCTTCCTTTGCTATTGAATTGTGAACCAAATTGCAAATTGAAAGGTCTATTTTATGAATTGTGAATTGGTAATGTTCGTAGGAAAACGTGAAAATATTATGTTTTATGATATTTATAATTTATAATAAAATTTAAATGTAGATGACAAAAATCAGAAGATTAAGTCAGGAAAAATATTCTCTCTCTAATATCTTAAACTAAAAAAATTATAAATATTGTGTTCAAAGCTGGAAAGACAATTCATTTAGGTTCAAAGCAAACTTAATATATAATAAGATAAAAAAATTATCCCCTTCTCCTCCCCTCCCCCCTTTTCCTGGAATATTGGCATCATCTTCCCCTTCTAGTGCCTTCTCAGATATCATCTTCCCAATTTCCCTCTCTGCAATTGTGCCACCATTGGGCATTCTCTCTCACCTCAGCCTCTTGCCTTTTTTCTTGGCATCAACTTCCCCACCTGCCAAAACTGCACCCTCTTCCCCACTTCTCTGTCCTTTTCCTCCCTCACAGAGGAGCTTCTTCTTGTTGGTAGACCGCCACCACTGCCAACTGGTTGGGATCCCCTCCAGCCAAAGCCACCAACCTAGCCCACTGTTGTCCTCCTTTCTCCTTTCCCATTTGGCTCCAGCCATTGGAGAATTGCATATTCTGGAGCTGTAATCGATTGATACTAATGATTCAGCGCTGATACAGATGATTCCAACTGCAGTTCAGAAGAACTAACAATTCTGCACATGATTTGAACCAATTTGGTGGCAGATTGAATCGAATTAAATTGTGCTGATCTGAATGGCGAATCACACAATTCTGACTACCATGTTTTCTTCCCTTACATATTAAAGAAACCATTCATCAGCCACTTCTCTTTGGAGGATGAAAGGTTTGGTTGGTTGCTATTTGTCCTATTCAAGTTCTTCACAGGCTCAAGGCAAGGTAGAAGTTAATTTTTTTTTGTGCCTAGAGGCATGTTGTTACTACTGCCTATTGGTCTTGGTTTGTCAAGATCAACGCCAGGTGCTAGGTACCATATAAAGTACAATTGGGACATCTAGAAGTTGTATTTTGGAAACAAACCAAGGGGGGGGGGGTAACAAGGATATGCTTTTGTGATTGTTCCACTTTTCACAATTCATCAGCAGGAAACTTAGCATCTAACTAAAATGAGATTGAAATTATTGGTGAAAATTTCATGTAATATAATTGCTTGCATGTGCATTTTTAATATTCACGCTGCAAAAGGAAATTTTAATCAACTGATCCCTAAATTCTGGCACGGTAAGTTTCCTTTGAGTTATATGGTTTGTGCTTTGTAGGAAAGCATGATGGATGTTCTGGTAGTTTTCTCTTGCTTAAAGACTTGACTAATGGATTGAGAGCTAATTTCTCTTATTTTGCAGGTTGTTAAAAAAAGTGCTGCACAACAAGAATCTACTCCACCCATGGTATGGCCACGCACAGTTAGGGGTTCCCCATATCCTACTGCTAGATTCTCCAGAGTTCCCTTTCCTAGAGGTATTCCTGGTGCTACATTTAGACCTCGACCACCATTTAAACTTGGTGCTAGAAGCATGCAGTGGAAGCGGGATGCGCAGGGTAATCAGACTGACAGTGGCTCTTCTTTAAGTGTAAGCAGTGTTGCTCTGCCTGCTGCTCGGAGTCTCACCTATGTCAGAACAGAATCTAAGCCAGAAGGTAGCATGGGTACCACGTAGTTCAATCTTTCAAATGATAGCTTTATTTTGGTTTTGATCAGATTGGATTTATTGTCCATTGGCCAACAAGTTAGAAAAGAGGAGGTATTAATGTAAGAAGCCGGACTTAAATTTTGGATTATTATTCTTCTGTACATGGTGGAGGTTATTTCAAGACCTAGAGGCAGTAGATAAAATATAATAATTTCATTTTATCTTTTAGCTGGTAAAGCTATATAATGATGGCCAAGGTGTAGACGTGGAAACAGACGGGAAGAATGTAACGCAAATTGTTTGGATGATATGATTTTCTCCTATATTGCAAGTTTGTTGAGAGTGGGATCTTAATTGCTTCTTTTGTTAATAATAGTCTCTATTTTGCATTTATTGTGGAAAGGATATTGGTGGAAAAATGTTCCCAAAAAAAAAAAAAAAAGGAGGGGGGGGGGGTTGGGGGTAATAAGAGTTGTTTCATTGGTTTCCTTGAATGTGCGTGAATATTTAGACATCATGTTCCCTTTCAATGCTTCGGTTTGAGTTATATTTTTGGCAGTTCCCGTATGTATCATGGTTTTAAAGTCTTGTATAGGTTCTGAAATTGGGTTTCCTTGAAACCACTGGTATGTACTTGTTTTGAATGGTTCTGTCGTGCGTTGTGATAATTGATTCTGGAAATGCACGTAACCAATGATTAACGAAAATCATTCTGTGCGGACCTAAGGAAAATATCTCTCTGTCCCTCTGATATGAAAAATTTAAATAGAAAAAAAAAATGCAAATTACCTTTTTTTCCTTTTTAGACTTTGGAGTTGTCGGATTTACTCCTTTGTAGTAAAACGCTTAGAAATAAAACTTTCAAATTATTGAAAACTTAAAAAAAGCCACTTGTCGTCCGCTCCAATTTACAAAGTTAAGGTATTTTGGGCCAAGTTCTGGAAGGGTTAAGTGGACGCATTTACTTCCTATAGAAGTTCTTCATATGCATTTTCAATTCAAAACTACTAGCCAGAGGGGCCTCCATTCCGCTTTTTAAAACTATGGTTTCATGTAGTAGGCAATACTAGTTGATTTTTACTTCGTTACGAAAACTTGGAAATAATCCTCTTCAATTACGAAATACTTGGAAATAGCACAGGCTGTCCATTTGTTCAATTCTAAGTTAAAGAGGAGCAGCTGCACCCCATTAGCATTCGTCCCAGATAATCCATTGAAGTCAATCATGTCTGTGCTTCAAAGAGCGACAGAGATTCGATTGATTATTTGTGCTGTAATTATTTTAATAATCAATTTATGATTGTTATTATATTATTTTCATTTATTTTATATTTGTTGGTAACTCTGCTCAATTATTGCTAGACTCAATTCGATTTGTAATCTGTTTATATTGAATTTCAGTAAGAAATTCAGCTCGTTTAGTCAAACAAAATAAACAAAAATTTTCTTTATTCAACTTATTAGTCTGGGCTAAAATATCGAAATACGGTTATTTTATAAACTTTTTTCAGTTTTATTGCGGTTTTGAAAGTAATTATCAAAGTACGCAGGGTGCCACACTGTCTGGCGCTATTGGCCGCTGAAGGCGCCTTTCAACATGGCGCCATTGCGCTTGAATATCCTTGACGACGCCATGTTGAAAGGCGCCTTGCACCTAGGAGGCGCCTTTCAACATGGTGCCATTGTATTTAAAATTCCTTGAAGGCGCCATGTTGAAAGGCGCCATTGGATTTTAA
Source organism: Sindora glabra (assembly GCA_020226215.1). Lineage (NCBI taxonomy): Eukaryota > Viridiplantae > Streptophyta > Magnoliopsida > Fabales > Fabaceae > Sindora > Sindora glabra. The sequence continues at coordinate 84,162,224 of CM035226.1, forward strand.
TTTTCTAGGAGGCGCCATTTCATTTAGCGCCTCCTTCCCTTTAAATACCCCCTGCAGCACAGCCAGTCAGAAGAACCTTAGAACCCTGATTCGGAGCCTCTTCGCAGCCACTTTTCCCTTCTCTCTTCGTAGCCGTTCACAACATTTTTCATATTTTCATTCACAAATCTTCATCCTTTCTTACTTCTGTGTATTTCATCCGGCAACATTTTCTTCTTTGGAGCAGATCTGATCCTCTTTCTTTGCTTTTCCTTGGTTAGTATTTTTATAATTTTTATATTTATAGTGGTAGAAAAATTTTTATTCTATGTTGATTATTATGATTTATGATATGAAAAAATGATATAAGATTTAGGAAAAGTTTGTAAAAATTTATATGATCTGTGATGGTTTGTGATTTGTATTGGTTAATTTTTTTATAATTTATGTATGTATATTATAATTTTTATTAGTTATTATAAGAATATATTTTACAGTAGGAGAGGATTTTTTATTTTATGTTAATTATTATAATTTATGATTTGAAATTATGATTTAGGATTTAGAAAAAATTTGTACAAATTTATATGATCTTTGATAGTTTGTGATTTTTACTAGATAGTATTTCTATAATTTGTGTATTTATATTATAATTTTTATTAGTTATTATAAGAATATATTTTACATTGGGGAAAAATTTTTTATTTTATGTTGATTATTATGATTAATGCTGTGAAATTATGATATAGGATTTAGGAAAAAAATTGAACAAATTTATATGATCTGTGATAGTTTGTGATTTTAAAAGAAGAACAAAAGGGATAAAGAAAAGTATCTTAAAATAAAATTTACAATCTAGGTAAAAATTATGTTTAGATATTTTTAAAATATAAATTTTTTTAGGATATATGATATGATAAAAATAAGATTATTTTTATTATATGTTGATTATTACGAGGATATATTATCCTATTGATCAATATTTTTATATTAATTTTAGAGTAATGTAAGTTAAAATAAGTAAATATCAATTGAGGGTATTATGTAAAGACTTGATATTTTATGCATTATTTTTATTTGTTTTATCTTTTTTATTGTACATTTATGTTATTCTTTTTTGTTAACACATGGTATTTAAATCATATACACCCATATTTTTTAACAGTAAGATATATCAATTTTTTAATTATAAATGTATTCTATATAAATTATATAATTTATTTAATTAATTAATTTATTATACAGTTAATTTTTTATTACTTTATACCATAGTATTGTTTATTTCTTATTTACTTTATTGTATTCTTTTTATATCTACTCGTATTGTCTATGGTTTAAAATATCAACATCATTAATTAACATAAATATAATAAGTTATAATTTTTTAAATAAATTAAAGCTTTAATATACATTTTATTATTAAAAATAATTAATTTTATATTATATTTTTAAAAAAATACTTAGTAATTAAATTAAATTTTATTTATATAAATTTTTTGAAATTTTTGGTGATAATAATTTTTGAATATTATGTTTTAAATTTAAAATACATCAACTAAGACTTCTCGAAGGGTTTATAGTTCGTACATTAATTTTTCTTCATTTCATCTACTTTGTTTAATTTTTTCTCCTTTCTTTTTTCAATCATTCTATTAGAAGTTTAAATGCAATATATTGAATAATATAAATATAATACAATTTATTTTTTTGACATAAAATTATTTTTAATAACTAAATAAATTATTTAATAAAATTAATTAATTAATTATATATTTAATTTTTAACACTTATTACTTTACCTTTCACATAGCACTTCTTCTTTTTTAATTCATTTTGCTATAATTTTTTTACTTTGACTTATATTATTTATGATTTAAATAATAAGATAATTACATAATATTGACATAATGTAATATATTTTATTTTTATCTTAAAATAATTTAAAAAAATTAATGTTATGGGAAGCGTTAATTGAAATAATTAATTATATATTCCAGTTCTAATAAAAGTATTTAAGAATAAAAATTAATTCTCTTTTAAAATTTATTAATATTTTCTTGATAAAAAAAATTCAAACACTATATTTAAAATTAAATATACATCAATAAAATTTTATCTATGTTATTATTTTTGTTCCTTTTATATATTGTCTTGCAAAGTATATTTAATTTAGTGTGATTTTTGTATAATTTTTTTAATGATACAATAATATATAATAATTTTTACTTAGAGATTAAAGTTATTAAAATATTTAACAAATTTTTCTTTCATGCAGAGGCTTTTTTCTGTTTGTTTTTCCTAATACTTACCGATTAGTATTTTACAAATTTTGTGCTTATATTATAAGTTTTATTAGTCATCATGAAAATATCTTTTATAGTGGTAGAGAAATTTGTTTAGAATATTATGATATAAATAATATGAGTTTTTTATTTTATATTGATTATTATGGTTTACTATGTAAAATTATGATTTAAGATGTGAAATTATGATTTATGAAAAAATTATAGAAATTTATATGTACTGTGATAGGTTGTGCTATTAAAAGAAGAACAAACGAGATAAAGAAATACATTCTAAAATAGGTTTTAGGGCCTAGATGAAAGTTATATTTAGAGAAATTTTTCATGTAAAATTTTAATATACCATAAGAGAGGTAATAAAAATAAAATTTTAGGATATGTGGATGTAACTAGAAACTTTAAAAAATAGGTTATTGTTATTGAAAATATGAATAATTTTCTATTTAAATGGTAGATATTATGAATGCAAGAATAATAAACGTATTCGAAAAAATTATACTATACATAGGTTTATTCAAAAAGTATTAAAATATATATGGAGGTACTGTAATATAAGTATTAGAAGAAGTCAGTGTATGTAAAAAAGAATTCATAGTTGTAATCATAAAAAATATATAAATAATAATCTGTAAATAATTTTAGTTGCTGTTTAGTAATAGGTGTGAAGGGAGGAAATTTTTGTAAAAATAGAAAATGTAGTGTATTGAAAAAGTTAATCAATTTAATTAGTATAATTTGTACATAATAAACTAAAAAAATGATAATTGAAAAAGATAAATTAAAATATAAATAAGATTATATAGCCAAATATTATAATAGTTTTAAAAAGAAATAACATTTATTTGGCCGGAAAAAATTATCCTATTATATGATATGTTTGTTATATATGAAAAATTGTTATGTAAAAAAAATTTAAAAATTAAGCCTTTTTCAATAGTGTACATGTAAGTAAAAATTGAAATCAATGTTTCAAATATAAATTTATTTTTATTTGTAATAATTTATTTATATTACATCAGAATTTATGCAAAAAAAGAAGAATTAGAATTAAATTATATAAATCACATTTGTAAATGAACATTAAAAATTTATGAAGTATAGAAAATTACAAATGAGTGTAAAAATAGCTTAAAAAATTTGTCGAAAAAAAATGTCGGCTTGTAAAGGGCGGAATAGGTTTGGCTTGTGCGGGTTAATTAGTACGTACTATTAGATAAATACATTACAAAAATAATAATACATTCCATTCATTTTTACTTATAATATTAAATACTGGTTCATTCATTTGTAAGAACAAAAATTGTATATGATAATATGTGTAAATTGTGAGGGTGCAGTGAATATTTTGCAGCTAAAAGTAACGAGATGAAGAAAAGTTTAATTGCTTTTATATATTCAAATGGTACAATAATTGAAGGATCGATGGGGGTAATGTACGATAGACCTCCCCCAAAGGCATTGAAATTGAAAGGATGTAGCACTATGGATGTTTTGCGCGAGAGAATTCATGCCTGACTGAAGCTTCACCAAGATCAAGCCGTGGGAAAAATTATTTACAGGTTTCCACAGCATCAAACAGAGGCTCAATATATGGCATACGAATTGGACGACGATGAAGACTTGGCATGTGCCATAACAAGGTACGAACAACATCCGATGATGATAGCAATGAAATTGTACGTGGAGGTAATGGCATTCGAACTACACGCTGCTAACCTTGGTTCACAAGAAAGAGTCCCAATAACTAGACCACCCGTAGATCCAATGGCCTATGTCAGTACTAGTTGTTCGATGGTGCGGGAAGGCCCTCCTTACACGGGTGGAATTGAGTTCCACATTTCTGAGGGTTATACTCTTGCATTAGACTCATCTGTTGCAGGTGTTTTCCCAGTAAATGTATCACATACCATGATGGGTTCAACAAGTGCCTTACGGTCGTAGAGGAAGAATCCACTGATCCTATATTAATAGATGCCCACCTAAAGTCTGATTTTGAAAACGATGAGGTGTCTTGCAATAGCGGTGACGATCGTAACACTGATGATGAAGAACGTGTAACTACACATGGAGACAGTGTAGCAGTGCGGTGTGTGAGGAGTGACAATGCTGCACAGACATCATGCGGTGTCTCTCAAGCTGCTGTCTTCTCTTACATTGATTGGGATGCTGTAAGGAATGCTAATGAATTTTCGAAAATAATGAAACCAAGTTATGATTATGGCATGGAGGACTTACAAATTGGATAAGAGTTTGAGTGTAAAGAGGTATTAATTGCTGCAACTAAGCATTACCACATTAGAAGGCACTATAATTATTACATGGAGGAGTCAGATACTAGAAGATTAAATGTGAAGTGTGATAATTATGGGGACGAATGCAAATTCCGCCTTAGAGCGACCAATCTGAAGAATTCTAACACTTGGACAATAACTAGATTTTCAGGGTCTCACACATGTGTTAATGCCAATTTAACACAGGATCACAAGTCTCTTGACTCCGAGTATATCAGTTCCTTGATACTGGAGATGCTTAAAGTGAAGCAAGATGTTCCAATCTCACTTATACAAGAGAGGGTGGAAGGCATTTATTGGTATAAGATTTCGTACAGAAAAGCATGGAAGGCAAAGTAGAAGGCAATTGTCAAGGTGTACGGAGATTGGGATAAATCATATGAAGTGCTGCCGAAATGGTTGGACATTTTAGGCTATTGTGACCAAGCTCTGTTCAATTTGGAGTCAGAAGAATTCACCACAATTTACAACCGTGTTGATCCACAGAAACATATTTTCAACCGAGTTTTCTGGGCTTTCAAGCCATGTATAGTGGCATTTCCGTACTGTAAGCAATTCATACAAGTTGATGGAATGTTTCTGTGTGGCAAGTACAAAGGTGTGCTACTGATTGCTGCGATCCAGGACGGTAACAAATGTCTCGTACCTCTTGCCTTTGCCATTGTCGAAAAGGAGAACTATGAAAATTGGAGTTGATTTTTGGCATTGTTATGGGTAAATGTTACGAACTAGTAAGGAATATGCCTGATATCAGATTGACACCGAGCTATAAAAGAAGCTGTAGCCAATGAAGGTCTAGGGTGGCAGCCTCCTCATGCTTTTCATCGGTACCGTATCAGACATATTGCCAGCAACGTTCGCAAGAAATACAAGGATGACAATGTTAAGAAAGCTGTCCTTAAGATTGGTACGCCTTACAGCATAACTTTTTTGTTGAACCTTTCATCTATAAATTTATGTATCTGGTAGTTCAACCCGGCTAACCTATTTGTCTCCTTATGTTCAGCATATGAGCCAAATCGAGAAAAGGTCATGGAGAGGTTGGACAACTTGAGCAAAGTCAATGAGGAGATCCACAAGAAGTTGACCACTATTCCGATGGAGAAGTGGACGCTTACTTATGATGAAGTAAGAAGATATGGTCATATGACGACTAACATAGTAGAGTGCATTAATGGCCTCTTCAAAGGATTAAGGAAGCTACCAATCACAGGCCTTGTTCAACAAACATACTATAGATGTGTCAAGTACTTTGTGGAAAGGACGAAAGAAGCACATGCTGAGCTACAACAAGGTCACATGTACGCGAGCAGATTCAGACAGGAGCTTGCGACTATCCAGTCACGTGCTTCTTCTTATCACGTTCGTGCTTATAATAGACAAGGAACTAGGTTTGAAGTGGTGGAGGGCCCTGATATGGCCAGAGGATCATGTGGAAAAGTCGTCCAAGTGTTATTAGACAAAGGGCAATATGAATGTAGACAATTCTAAGCATATAGGTATCCTTGCGCTCATATTATTGCTGCTTGTGCCTCAGTCAACATATCGTGGGAATCAAATGTCGATCTTGTGTACAGACTTGACACCCTGCTTAATTGCTACAAATCTAAGTGGTGGCCGATCGGGGAGTTTACGACATGGAATAACCTACCACCATTTCCTGTCCTGGTTCCAAATTATGGAAGATTGCGTGAAAAGGGATGACCGAGGTCGACACAGATCAGAAATAAGATGGATTGGTCTTAGGAGAGTGGTGTCAGGCAAAAATGCAGTCATTGTAAGATGGAAGGTCATAATCGTAGGCGCTACCCACTTCTACATGGAGATGAAGGCCCTTCTTCACGTTGATTTTGATTATTTACTTTCGCAGATATGTTACGAAGTATTTTAACCAATGTCATAAGTGTAACGGTCGGATGATGTGATTTGTTTGATTGTTGTAAAATTGCACGTCATTATGTACATATATGTTACCCCATTACTAGTAATGTGAACAAATTACTTTAATCGTACAAGTGTTATAAATTCTTGTGTTGATCTTTGTACTTAAATTGCACAAGTATGTTATATTAATGTGTGTTTAAATTCCATTCTAATGCAATTCTTATGGTGGCAGATGGCATCCACTTCTCGACGCGTTGATCCTAGACCACGGGATCCTTCATTGCTGGCGGCTCAGGGCTCACACATATCCCAGTCGATTTGGGCAAGCCATGTATGGAAATAGTCAGATCTTAAAGTTGGTTGAACATTTTCTGTATTATCAGACACAATAATTATTAATCTTTTTTTTTACAGTCTGACCGTGTGCTGAGGATTCGACGGGCTCATCATTACCATTACTAGCAGCCGCTGGAGTTGATTGTCCCCTTGTTACGAGAGACAGGTTTTTACGGCCTCGCGATGTGCGAGTTTGTGCCGATCGATCATTAGTTGATCAGTACTTTTATAGAGAGGTGGAGGCCGGAGACACACATTTTTCACATGCCGCAGGGAGAGACGACTATTACATTACAGGATGTTGCTTTTCAGCTCGGCCTACCCATTGACGGTCGAGCAGTGACGGGGCCCACTGTGTGGGGATGGGGAGCCCTGATAGAGGAGTATCTGGGACTTCAGTTACCGGTGGGCGAGAATGTCATCAGAGGGGGGCGACTGAGGATAAGTTAGTTGGAAAGGCATTTCACTCATCTTCCAGATGATGCGGATGAGGTGACAGTGCAGAGATTCACTCGGGCCTACATTATGCGTCTCATTGGTAGGACGTTATTTCCAGACCACTCCGGCACATATGTCCACCTCATGTATTTACCCTTGCTCAAAGACTTCCATGAGGCTGGGACGTACAGTTGGGGATCTGCCTGCCTGGCCTATCTGTACAGAGAGCTGTGTAAGGCCACTGCTCCGGATTACAGGGAGATAGGAGGGTGTTGCATACTACTGCAGCTGTGAGCATGGGATAGATTTCCTACTATCGCCCTCGCGATTACCATTGTAGACATACCAGAGGGGGATGCAGGGATTGGCCCCCTGGCCCGTAGGTTAGAAAATTTTTCAATTTATATTTGTATTTAAGTTGACTTTTAAGTTGTTTAACTTAGGTATTGTACTTGGTAGGTGGCACTATCAAAAGACGTTCCAGGAGAGTCCGACATATAGCCTACCCTATTATAGATACGTGCTGGACCGTCTTCGTCTCGACCAGGTATGCAGGGGCTAATGTGTATTTTTATTTCAGTCCTTCATCCATTTGATTATTGCGCTTAAATGATAATATAAATGTATAATTTCAGATCGCCTAAATCCTGTACACTGAGGTGGTCACTGCATCACTTCCTCAATACTGTTTTAATGGGAGTGACATGTAGACAGCAGTGGTGCCACTTATTCACTTTCAGATTATTGTGTGGTACCAGCCAGATAGGGTTTTATGGTAGTTCGGACTATGCCAGGCTATTCCTGAGCCACCAAAGCAGATGGCGGAGGTCCATTGCCTTCACTTGTTCGGTCGGCATGATGAGGAGTGGCACATCCGCCATCAGCCGTACATTGCACTCTGGGATATCCGACGATACTTGTGCACTATCGCTGAGCCGACCGCATGACTAGTCCTAGGCCCACGGTCCGAGTACATGGCATGGTACAGACGGGTTATTAGGCGATTTATTACATCCGTTGGGGGAGCGCTAGACCTTGTGATAATACTGCGTGCTAGTTTTCTGTGTATGATTTTCTTCCCATGCATTAGTATTGTAACTAACTTTAATGTCAAAAATTTGCACAGGTAGATGAGGTGTCTACATTACAGGACTTCACTGCACCTGAGGGGCAGTCTAGGTTCACCTTTGATGCACTTAGATCAGCGACGGACTCCATCCTTCATGCCATTCAGGAGGTTGATTATGTGATTATTGACTCACATGCGGAGCCAACTCCTTATACCCATCATATCCCAGACCTTGCAGAAGGTAACCATGATCAGCCTCGTTCTCGTCAACGTCGTCGCACTGCTCCATGACCTACGTTACAGGTTGATGTTCCGTCCACTTCGACAGTGCAACAGGCTCCACCATCGACTGCCCAGGAGACCATGATGATGATGCCTGATATGACTGTCTCATCTCATATGTACCCTACTGCACCTGATGATCCTTCATCTTCCACCATGTTCCCGGCTGCACTATATGGTCTGTCGTCATCCCAGATGTACCAGTTTACTCCTAGTGTTCTATCCTCATTCCAGGCATTTCCATATATACCAGGAGTTTCATCTTCATTCCATGTGTTTCCTTCCGGTGATGCTGGTCCATCACAGCCATATCGTCCTGCATTTGATCTACATACTCAGGATCAGGGATCAGCACTTGGTGGCATGATGACAGATGCCTCAGTGCTTGCCGATAGAGGTAGAGGTGGAGGCAGAGCGGGAGTCAGAGACAGAGGCAAAGCGGGAGCTCGAGGTAGAGGAGCCACAGACACTAGAGATGTGACTCCCAAGCCTCTGCAGAGGGTTAGTAGATATGGCCGCTACATTACCGATCCTGGATGTGGGACTGAACATCACCTACATAGACATTAGCGTTCTTTTTCATGTTTATTGTATATTCATGCACATCTATCTTACTATTTTATTGCCAAACATCAACATTGAGGATGGTTTTGATTATTACGACATTTTTATCTTCTTGCGTAGGTACTTATATCGATTTTAATTATCAATTCTTTTCACAAACACACAATCAATTCAATTCTCATATAACGCATCAAATATATGTAATTTTTTTTAATAACATCCTTCTAACTAGAGTTTTATTCTCTCCTCTGGTATTTTATTTTCATAACTTTAATTATCATAAATTATTAACAAATATAAATTAATTACAAATTTTTTAAAACAATGTTTGTTTATTTTTTCTAATGATAAGGATTATTCCATGTTTCGCATCTCGTTGGGCAAAAGTATCGAATTATTATTTTTTTAGAAACTATTTTTCGTTTTACTTATCTTTCGTAATATTTTATCAAAATATGCACAGCGGCGGCGAGACGCCAAACCAAATGGCGCCTCCGAAGGCGGTCGAGGCACATCTTCTAAATTTTAAGTTAATATATAAATAATAGAAAGTAATAAACTTTAAAATAATTAGAATATTTAGTTTTTTTTATAAAAGTAATGATAATGATATCTCCCAAAATTATTAACTAATATTATTAATTTTTTATTTTCACAATTGTTATAATTATCTATTCTTTTATTTATTTACCATGTTAAAAAAAATAAATAATATTAAAATAAATTAATAAATTTTATCTTCATAATATGAAATATATAATTATTTTTTAATTAAATTTTTTCTCATTATTTATTTTAATATTATTAGTGAAGAAATGAATAAATAATTATAATAAATATAAAAAAATTAATAATATTAATTATAATATTTGAAGGATAAATAACCATCATCCTTGTAAGTGACATTAAATGCTATGTTTATTCAATACGTTATGAGTTGAGTCCACCAAATATTGACGTCACACCACGTAGCACAATTGTCAATGTAGATGGGGATGCTGACCATGTACAATACTAAAATCCAAGTGGTTTGGATCCACAGTACACACGGTCACTGACTAATTAACTTGGAAATGAGGAGCGAGAGGGCCGTAAGCCAAAGGCGCTATATCGCCTACTGTCCCTTCCCTCGAGCGCCAACGACGCCATTTCGTCTAGCATCCCTCGACACGCCGTTTGGCGTCTCTTTGCCATTGTGCATATTTTGATAAAATATTTCGAAGGAACGGTAAAACGAATATTAATTTCTAAAAAAATAGTAAATCGGTACTTTTGTCTTTCATTGCCAAAATATTTTAACATTGTGACAAAATAAAAAGGAATTAATTCATGTTATAATCTTAATTTCATTACAAAATGAAAAGATTATTGCAACGAAATAACTACATTTTTTTTTATTTTTAACTATCTTCAACTTCGTCATTTCATATTTATTTTGTTACAAAATAAAAATAATTTTATTGAAAAAAATACAAAGTAGCAAGAATATTATTGGAATAAATATAAAATACAAAGAAAAATTTATTTCGTTATATTTCTTTTCATTTTTAACAATCTTCAACTTCATATATAAAGAATATTATCGAATAATTCAATAAATTTACTTATGTGTAATAACGTATTAAATAATTACTTGTAATAATATAATTTCGAATAGTGGAAGTATATAATTCTAAAAAATAATAAATATTAAGTATCATGGGATTAAATTTTGAGAGACATTAATATAAATAATGCAATCATTATTTATCGATCCTACATTTTATTTTAATAATATTTAATTATTTACTAAATATTTGTTATTTTTATTAAATATATTATTATTAACTACTTTCTTATTTAATTCTTAAAATAAATTTATGTATTAAATATTAAAGTGGAATAAAATATTTTTTTATGATATCAAATATAATTATGAAATTAGTCATTTATTTTTAAAAATTTATTTTGAGTCACAATCACACATTATTTATTTTTAAAATTTTTATTTTGCAATGGCATCAAAATTAATTATTTTTAAAGGAAAATTGCACAGTGAAGGTGCCATTTTGAACGGCGCCCTCAAGGGCACCCCAGGGCGCCACCCAAAGTAGCGCCTCCTTCCCGCGGCGCCTCCGGCTCTCGTGCGTATTTTGGTAATATATTTTCAAACTATGGTAAAACGGAAATAAGTTTTCGAAAAAATATTAATATGATACTTTTGCCTATTAGTCTGCAAGTGGCTCAGTTATAATTCTTTGCACTTTTATTTTGAAATTTTCCATTGTATAATTAAATTTTTTTTTACTATTTTAAATTAAATATTTAATTATATTTATAATCATATTAAATATAATGACTATTTAGGTCAAAAACATATATTTCTCATTATTTATTTAGGTCAAAAACATATATTTCTCATTATTTATTTAAGTCTTGTTAATGGATGTGAATTAAACTTGAATCGATTCTCGAACTTATTCAAATTTACAATGCCCATTAATTTTTGTCAAATGAGATTCGATTTATTATTTATACTGTAATTATTTTAATAATCAACTTATGATTGTTATTATATTATTTTTTTATTTTATACTATTATATTTGTTGGTAATTCGACTCAATTATTGCTAGATTTGATCCGATTTGTAATTTTATTTATAACAAATTTAAACAAAAAATTTAGGTCGTTTAGTTAAGCAAAACTAGTAAAGATTTTACTTATTCAACTTATTTAGTTTGCAAGTGGCTCAATTATAAGTCTTAACCTTTTTATTCTATAATTGTCCATTGTATAAATTTTTTTTTTACTATTTTAAATAAAATATTTAATTATATTTATAATCATGTTAAATATTATAACTATTTATGTCAAAAAAGTATATTTATTATTAGTCATTGTTAATGAATGCAAGTTAAACTTGAATTGAGCTCGAATTGGATCTTGAATTTGTTAAAGTTTACAATGCCCATTAATTTTTATTAAAAGTATAGAGACAAACTTCAAAATTTTCAATATTTGATCAATGCAAATTTAAGATATTAACATTGATTTGAGTTTGAGTAACTTTTTATGTTAGTCATACTATGTTAGATAATGTCAAACTCTTAATAGTATTTCTTAAAAATATTTATGGATAATTAATAAGTTTATATTGACCTAAAAAATTAGTTCAAACCCTAAAAATTTATCATTCGATGATGCCCAATTTTAAGCTATAAATAAGCTTATTAAACCAATTTTTTTTCAATATTTTGTTTGCTACATTTGTGCACGGACATCGCCGCGCACGAGGCCAGCACCTCACACTATCTTGTTGTTTTTGTTTTTTAGTGAGTTTGTAATGGTTAGTAGGCCTTTTTTCTCTTCTTTTTCTTTCTATCTTATTTTCATATAAATAAATAAAATAATAATTTTATATGTAATAATAATATAGAAAATAAATAATTATATACTATTATATTATATGTATATTATATATTATTTATCTATATACTTAGGATAAATTACATTAATATCTCTTAGAGTTTGACTTAATTACATTTAATATACCTTGATTCTCAATAAATAATAATATGCTATAATATTATATATAAATATATATGTATATTATATACTATTTATCTATGTACTTAGGTAAATTACACTAATATCTTTTAAAATTTGACTTAATTACATCTTACATACCTTAATTTTCAATAATATATACTCTCCTTCCCTTTATAATTTCTGCTAAGTCTTTCCATTAACTTCCTCCTCTTTTCTAGTTTACTTTTATTTTATTACATTAGACATTTAATGAATATTCAGCGAACATTGATTTTATTGAAAGAAGACCTAAAATTTATATTTAATTATTGTATTTATTTCATGTGAATTAAATATTTTTTATATTTATTAAATAAAACTTTTACACTTAAATTTATTTTATGAGAATTAAATAAACACTTTATGTAAACTAAAGTTCTATTTATTTCACTAACAAATATTTTTTGTAAAAAAATATTATTTGTATATGCATGCTTGCGCACCCACACACCCACATAAATATATATGCATATAAAGTAATGACATGTCGCTTGATTTGTAGTTTGAAAATGATATTTAGAAATATAGTATTATAGGAAAGTAAATTCCTCTTTAAAGTATAAGGAATTTTTTTTAAAATTCTTTATATTTAATATTAAATAAATAAAATGCTTTCTCTCATCTCCACATATCTATATGTATTATATTTGCCGTAAGTTTAACTAAGGCTCAATAAAAGCCCTTCTTCCTCTAATGTTAACGTGCATTACACTCGCCATTTCACTATTTCATTCTTAAATGCTTCAATAAATTTTTTTTTTCAATAACAGCATCGTTTTCCTTCAAAGCTTTGCGTCTGAAATCCTTTGTATGTGGTCATCAATGTATTCTCCCATCTATTTACCCTTTCTTTTATTTTAATATTATTTATTATATTATATTTATACTATTATTATTTTTTCTTCCTTCCCATTATTTCAATGTTATTTATTCCAATTCTACGCATCATTTTATTTCCGTCCTTTCATTTAATTTAATTTTAATATTATTTATGTTTATATTTACATTATTATTTTTTTCCTTTCTCTAACTTTTTCAATATTAATTTATATTTTTGCTTTTACCCAGATTTATGGTCATCTATGAATTAAGTTTTTTTTATACATATTTTTATTATAAAATTTTAAATCCTCTTTTAATTTTTATCTTATAATATAATTTATTTTTTATTTTAAGAATATTTAAAATATGTAAGGCAGTCTCAATCTAGCTATTTCTTTCCCCTTTTATATTTTTATATTATTTATATTTATATTTATATTTTTTTCCAATTTATTTAATATTACTTATATTTATATTTTTAATTTCATTATTTATGTGGACTCATTTATCAATTAATTTTAATTTTTGGTTATTTGATGCTTTTAATTTTATTTTAAAAATTTAAATCCTCTTCTAATTTTTTTGTTATAATATCATTTCTTTTTATTCTTACTAAAAATTTAAAATGAGTTAAAGAATTGATTTAATAAAATTAATCAAAATTTTAAAGAGTTTGAATTTAATTTTTTAATAAGATATTTTTAATGTTGTAAAAGTAAATATTACTTTTATTAAATCTGTTTAAATGGTTAATCATCGCTTATTAAATGTAACTTTTTGTTTATAAAAGAATTCATTAAAAGCATATGCATTAATATTATAGTGTATGAATAAAAATTTAAGAAATCTCTTATAATATAATAATATATGAATAAGTGATTGTATAAATTTTACTTATATATTTAACTTTAAATAATTTTATAGATTTAAATAAAATTATAACAGTGGATAATAAAATTTTGAATATATAGAATTAATTAATTAACTAATAACTATGACCCATTTTAAACAAAAATTTTATAATTTTGTTTTAGGGCTTTATTATTTTATTATTTGACGCGAAAAGTTTGTTCCAAAATTATTCAAAACATATATGATAATTGTAGGACAATAAAGGAAAGAATTAAAATTCATGTTATTGGACAATGGATAGTATTTGAATTTCAAAAGATAACATACACAATATATTCAGTACAATTAAAATATTTTTTTTAGGAACTATAGTATTATCTTTTATTTTACTATCATTATTTTATTAATTCATTAATATCTATCAATAGATCATATCTTTTACATTCGTCAGTATATCCCTTTTTCGCCACCTTATATTTTATGCTCTTTTTAAGTATAAATTTTATTTTTGAATTATTTTCACCTCTTATCCTTTTTTTATATTAAATATTTTATTCATTTTTTCTTGCTAATCAACATAAAAGATATTATTATTAGATTGCCCTTCTCCTAATTATATAAAGTAAAATTATTCATGATTATTACTAGACATTAATTTTGTGAATTTTATTAATTTTTTTATAGTATTTTTATACTATAATTTATACAACTCTAAAATTTTTGAATAATTTATTTTGTTTTTTTAATATTCTATTGGTATTCGACTAAGTATTTTTAAATTTCCAAGTCAATTAAAATATTCAATTAAAAGTGATGCAGAAAATCATATATTTTATGAAATATTAATTATCCTATTTTAATTTTAATTATAGTTTAAAGTAAATTTTTTATCTTTACATAATTTTATGATATGACTTAATTTGGTTAGGGGATATAATCATAAATTTAATTTATATATTAAACTTTTACTTATATAATTTTCTAAAAATAACTAAAATATTATCTATAAAAGTATATATTTGCATAAATAATGTTTGGTTTCAAATATAGTAATAACTATATTTTATGGACAACTTTTTTCATGGAAACAAATCAAAGCCTAAGTATATTTTATTCTCTCCCTTTCTTTCATTTCATTTAGCTAGGTTCTTTGTTTTTTCAAAATTTTTCTATTTTTCTTATTTTTTATAAAATTTTATTTATGATACATTATTAATTTTTTCAATCCATAAAAATTACTGCAATAAACAAAAAGGAGTGTTTGAAGAAGAAAAGAGAGAGGAAAAAAAGGAAAAAAGGGAAAAAATATGTGATTAAAATAAAAACAATAGTTACTATTGTTTCAATCACTAAAGTTTTACAGAACAATTCCTACAATGTGATGGTTCAAGCATTGATGTCAAAGTGGTCAAGTTTGTTCTCTAGAGAAAAAGGAAGATGATTTAATTTCTTGCAAGGAGCTTATTAAAAAAGATCAAGGTCCTATTAGTTCGACAGAGTCTAGTCATCTAATCAATATTTTTGAGTCAAGTTTGTTTGCTTTTAAGGAGAATTGCCTGTTGAAGGCATAATTTCCATTTCCTAGCAAGAGAAGCAGTATATTTATCAACCTTGGCAAATGTGATTATTATTAGGGTCACATGTATACTTGTGGAACATGAAGCCTTACAAAAAAAAATTCAAAAGTCTAAAAACTAGCTAAAGATTGGTCCTTCATTGACATAGGAAAAGGTTTCTTCAGAGTTCACTTTACAAAATCCAAAATTTGTTAGAGGGATACCTCATAAGGCCCCATGATTCATTTGGAGCAAATATGTGGCCATTCAAAAATGGCAACCTTAGTTTAATGCAATAGTAAAGAAGGAAAAAGGAGTAACAGTCCTATGGCTTCATCTTTCTTTTCTACCCTGGAGTTTTATGATCCAAAAATTTAAGAAAATTAGGAACAAGCTTTATCATCTTTTAGTAGTAGATTTGTTCATTTCTAACAAATCTAAAGGTAGATTTGCTTGGTTATGCCTCTAAATGGATACTAAAAAAGACTCTTATGAGATCTATTTCGATTAATGGGCATCAATAAATTGTTCAGTACAAGGGGTTGGAAAAGTTTTGCTTCTTTTATGGCAAAATGACTTATTCCTTCAAAGACTATGACATCTCATTTGCTACTTTATCAAAAGTGATACTAGAAGGTCAGATCTAAGAAGAAAAATTAAGGAAATGGAATATTATCACTTCAAAAGGGAAGAGATCTAACCTGAATAGGGAAAATATGAAAGATACAACAAATTAAAGATCAATGCATTAGCAGTTGAAAAATAACTAGGCTTTTTGAAAAAATGTTTAAAATTTGAATTTGAATTTGAATTCCAACAAATGGAAGTCCATTTTTAAGAAAATGATAGAAAATAAGTTTAATGGGAAGTTATAGGCCATGTAGAGAGCACATGACTTAAATTTTAATGAAAAAATTTTCAAAAGGAAGGAAATTATGATTGAGGGGATGTCAAAATAGAACTCAAATATTAGAAAAGATAAAAAAAGACTTTTCTTCCTTTAAAACTAGCTTTCTCCTTCTGCTTGAGTGCTTAGAAGGTATAAGGGAAAAAAAAGGTTTGGGTATGATAGATTCTCTAAATCTTATTCATATTGTAATGGATGGGACTTGAGGAGAAGATGCATTAGTTGGTGAAAAATTTAAATTGAAACCTCTTGATTTTAACCTTCAAGTTCAAACTATGCCTATCACTTTAGTAGAAGAAGAAAGCTCTCATCTTGTCTTGTATCGATGTTAGAAAAATAGCTATAGATTGTTATGAATGATCCTAAATAAGAGGCATAAGAATAGGAACAAGCAATTGTGGCATACAATGGAGAGAGAATCAAGGATTTTGAATAAAGGTACACCTCTGATTGTGCCAAAAATCATGTTATCAGTCCAAAAGCTTTGGCAAGATTGGATCACCTAATAATTTTCACAATGATGGATTTATTTAAGGTTTTAAGAATGAGGGATAATTTGATCAATTTTAAGTAAGAACTTTGGATAAATCTAATAAAGGATTGAACAATTAGGAAGCTCAGGCATAAACCTGGGGTAAAATGTTTGGCGTTAGCCCATTTAAAGTGGTGGAGAGCTAAGAATTAAAAGTTCTAATCCAATCATTAGGACAAGATCAATTGTTAGTTGTCTTGTTACCAAAAGATTATTTGGAGACCCTTTTGCCGAAGAATAATTTCAATGCTCATAATAGGGCTCCAAACTTAAGCATGAAACTAATTAGGATGGCTTCAATAGTGGAAGTGTTATCAGAGTTAGAGAACCAAGCAATGCTCATCAGAGGGTTTATAGAAAGAATTATGGAAGTTACTATCAACTCTTAGATAGAGCTAAAAAATATTTCCCCATATTACAAGATAGAGATTAAGCCTGTTAGCCCTTTTAGGGTATCCTAACTGGGAATTGAGTCTAGAATCTCCTTTGGTTACTCTAATCTTTCCAACTTAATGCAAATGAAAGTTTTAATGTGGAATATTTATGAAATCACCAAAAAAGCTCTTAAAATTTATGTGAATGATCTTAGAAATAGGTGATATGTATGTCACAATGCACCAAAATTAGATTAAAAATTAATTTGCTAAAATAATAGTATAATGGCATAAACTAAGTTGCATCCTTAACGATCTCTTGATATTAACCTTTACTATAATTTACTAGTAGAATGTAAAAATGGAATGCACAATTTGATGCAAAATTAGGGAGGTTGTTTACATAAAATTAAAACAATAGCAATAAAATAAACAAAGAGAAAACAAAAATAAGACAGCAAGTAGATAAAAAGAACTCAATGTAATAAGACAGTTGGTTTAAGGAATTGAGAGCCTTAAATTAGATTAATCATAGATAAATTAGGATTTGACTTTTCTAGAATTTGACTTTTCTAATTAATTATTTAACTTTGGATTACTTGAAACCCCTGCTATAATCCCTGAATCATAGCTAGATGATTGTCTAGTATTTGATCAATTAAAATTAGCTAATTAAGCAATTGTTATAATTCCTATGCTAGATCGAAATTGATTTAATGATAGAATTTAGTTGATTTAAGAAATCAATTTAGAAATCTCCAAATTAACCCCTCATCCTTCTGCCTCTATGTGTGAAGATGTGATTTACCAACTATAATACAACATCAAAATAGTAAAGAAATTAGAAATTACAAGGATGAATACCAATATATCAAATCAACATTTAACATATGTAATCTTAAGAATTTAGCACAAGTAAATAGGGAAAGAGAAGAATTTATTAAGAAAATTTAACATTATAATTCATAATCTCATAATCTAGATGAAGAGAGCCTCAAACTCCTTGAATCAACCAGGGGTTTAAGCTTCCATTGATGAAAAATAAAAAGAGAAAGCAAGAAGAAGGTAGAAATTGTTTGCTGAAGTTATGTGTAAAAATTTGAATAGTCTAATGAGTTTTTCCTATTTATTTGACCTAATTTGGTTAAAACCTTGTTAGACTTAGACTATATGACTCTTAGGATTATAATAATAAGACTTTCTTAATTTTTAGAAGGCTAGACCTATTTTTAACAAGATAATTAAATCTAATAAATACATTAGTGAATTCTCATAGACTTAACTTCCAAGTAGAATAAAACCATGAAATCAATGCAATTTGGATAAATCATAAACATCAAAGTTGTAGGTCTGTATCATATGAGCATTTGAGTGCAAGTTTCAGGTTAATTTGACATTTGTAGCACTAGTTATGGCCTAAAAACCAAGGTGGGCTGAGCTTGGACAGAGACATGACTTTAACTTCTCAGCCACATAAGACCTCTAAAATGTCTGAATTGTGCTTAAGCCAAAACATTAAAACTTATAATTTTCTCTTTAAACTTTTCAACAATATAAAATTTTCCTTAATCTGACATCCGAAATCTAATATATAAGTGAAAAATAGAAATAATATTAAAATCCAGCATTTACTAAATAAATTTATAATATTGTAAAATTAACTACAAATTATAAAACAAAATCTAATCAATGAAATTCAGTAAATATAATGCTTAACAGACATAAAATACAAAAAAAATAAAATAGTAAATATTTTTCTTATTAGATTCTCCTACATTTTCGTCCTCGGGCAAGACACAATTTTATTCTAAAGCAAAAGATAAAAAATTTACTTCTCAAAAATTTTAAATTCACAAATTCACAAGTAAAAATGAACCAAAGGCCATAAAAAATATAACACATCATGAAGAAAAATATTTACAAACTTTAAACTAATTAACATAACAACTTCATTCAGAATGAATAGATTAAATTGGTAGATTCTTACAAACTTCATTCTCTAACTCTTAAGTATTTAGGCTAGTGTTTCACTCAAGTTTATTCTATGCAAATTTCTACTATAAACTTATTAATCATCTAATCTCCATTACTCAAATCACATGCATAACATAAATTAAAAGGACTTTATTCATAGTTGTAATGTGGCTAAGGTAAAGGTAGAAAAAGTAAGGATATGAGAGACTAGAAACTAAAGAAATTAATAGAGCACTTGAATCAAATATATATATGGGCAAATCATAGATAATTGTAACTCAACATATCATACTGAATTCAAATTCAAACACTTATTAACTTCTTTGTTTTTCCTTTATTTTTTTCCTTCTTTCTTTTTTTTTTCAATTCTCTTTTTTATTTTTTTATTTTCTTTTGCTTTTTTTTAACTTTGATTGATTTTTTTTCAACCAACTTTTGATGATGACTTTTTATAATACATAAGCTTACACACGCTTATACTTATTCAAAAACCTATATTATAAAAATTCGATTACTCTACTAATCCTTAAGGTTAAGTAAAGTTTTTTTTTTCATTGAAAAAATATACTTATGGGTTAATCAACAAAAAAAAGGTAATAAAGGCTTAAAAGGGTTAACAATGATAAAAACTTCAAGGTTAGCTTTATGACTCTAACTTAAATAAAGAAAGGATGCCTTCATCATTTTTATGTATGCATGTGTAACATGTAATCTCAAAAAGATTCAAAAGAAGTTCTAGAGAAATAAATCATGAAAGAACACCATATAAGAAGGAAAGAAAATAGTGTAAAATTTTAAAATAAGGCTCAAAATCTCACAAGGTAAGTTATGCTACCAAGTTGAATCTACCAATTCAAAATTCATCACTACATCAATCAATTTAAAAAGAAAAATTATTCATTCAATTATGTTATGAATCCTATTTAACTTCAATTGAATCTTACTCATAAAAATGCAAAATCTTCATTAATAGAAAGCAACTAAAAGGACTTAAAAACTAGTGATTTTTCCATTTTTTTAAACATTGAAAAACATTGAATGAAAAACACTAAATATAAAGTAAATCCTAAAGTCTCCCCCCACACTTAAATTTTATATTATCCTTAATGTAAAGCATATTAATATCATCAAGAATAACATTAAGAAAAATAAAGAACATGTAAATAAAAAAGAATGGTAAGAGAAAGCAAATCTAAAGTGGCTTAGGTTACTTTCTAAGAAGTGCCTTTTTTTTTAATTTTTTGGCTAGACTATGGCTTCAATTTCTTCAACCAGGATTTGCATGAGAATTAGCTACCTTTTTTTCTTCTATATTCTCAAGCTTTAAGTCATTCATCAAAGAGGTAACTTGGAAATTAGAATTATCTACCATAAATGCTCTAAGTGCTTTTCTCGAGTCATTCTTAGTTCTTGAATGCTTAAAATTATCTTGTATGACAAATTCAACATGGTTAGTAAAACAATTAGAATGATCAAGAAATAAGCATACTTTTTCTTTTAAAAGTGGAATCTTTTCAACATAATTTTTTTTTGAAATTTTTAGACTAATACTATTTTCTTAACCTAAAAATATAGAAATTTTAGCACATATATCACACTTAATACCACTTTGTTTACAAGTACCTTCATGGTCATCTACACAATTAATAAATTAAGAAATTTTAGAAAATTCAATAAGTATGTCATCATGAATATTATTAACATGTAAATTAAAATTAAGAAACTTAAATTAACAAAATCAAAATGAGAAACAACAAAATCAGACACAATAGAATTAAAAATAGTAGAATCAGAAGCAAAAACATAAAAAATAACAATAACAAAATTAAAAATAGCAATAACAGAAACAACAACAACAAAATTAGAAATAACTAAAATAGTAATAGCAAAATCAGAAACAACAAAATCAACTATAATGAAAATGATGAAATAAAAATACAATAACTAATTAGAAAGTTAGACTAATTATATAGAAAGTAACTAGCAAAATATAGCAAAGGGTGATATCAAGTGGATCCCTAGTAATGGCGCTAAAATTTTGATATGCACATCAAAATATACCAAAATTAGATTGAAAATTAGTTTGCTAAAATAATATAGTATCGTGACCCCCTGGCAATCCATTGATATTATCCTTTACAATAATTTATTAGTAAAATGCAAAAATGGAATACATAATTTGATGCAAAATTGGGGGGTTATTTGTACAAAATTAAAATAATAGCAATAAACTAAATAAAGAGAAAATTGAAGTAAAACAACAAATAGATAAAAAGAACTTAATGTAATAAGACAACCGATTCAAAGAATTGAGAGCTTTAAATTGGATTAATTATAGATTAATTAGGATTTAATTTTTTTAATAAATTTTTCAACGTTAGATTACCTGAAAACCTTGTAATAACTTGTGAATCCTACACTAGAAGACTGTCTAGTATTTGATTGATTAGGATTAGCTAATTAAACAATCACTATAATCCTCAGGCTAGATTAAAATTGATTTAACGATAGTATTCAATTGACTTGAGAAATTGATTTAGAAACTTCTAAATTAACCTCTTAACCTTCTGCCTCTATGTGTAAGGATATGATTTACCAACCATAATTCAACATTAAAATAGTAAAGGAATTAGAAATCACAAGGATAAACACTAATTATACCAAATCAACATCTAACACATGTAATATTAAGAATTTAGCACAAGTAAATAGGAAAAAAGAAAACTTAATTAAGAAAAGTTAATATTATAATTCATAATCTCATAATCCAGATGAAGAAAGTCCCAAACTCCTTAAATCAACCACGGGTTTAAGCTTATATTGATAAAGAATAAAGAGAGAAAAAAAGAAGAAGGTAGAAACTATCTGCTAAAGTTGAGCGTAAAAGTCTAAATAGTCAAATAGTCTAATGAGCTCTTCCTATTTATTTGACCTAATTCAACTAAAACTCTACTGGACTTAGACTATATGACTCTTAGGATTATAATAATAAGGCTTTTCTAATTTTTAGAAGCCCATACCTATTTTTAACGAAATAATTAAATCTAACATATACATTAGTGAATTCTCGTAGGCTTACTTCCAAGTAGAATAAGACCATGAAATCAATGCAATTTGGATAAATCATAAACATCAAACTATGTCTTGTGAGAATTTTGGCATTAGTTTCAGGTTAATTTAACATTTATAGCTCCAATTATAGTCTAAAAACTAAGGTAGACTTAATTAGGATACAAATATGACTTTAATTTATCAGCCACATAAGACCTAATAAATGTTTGAACTAGGCTTAAGCCAAAGCATAAAATTGTAGTTCTCTCTTTAAGCTTTCGAATAATATAAAATTTACCTCAATTCAGCATCCAGAGATCAAGATATAGTTGAAAAATAAAAGCAATGTCAAAATCTAGCATTTATCGAATAAATTTATAATATTGTAAAATTAATAATAAATTATAAAATAAGGTCTAATTAGTGAAATTAAGCAAATATAATACTTAAAAGATATAAAATAAATAAAAATAAAATAATAAATATTTTTCTTATTAATAGGCTTAAGTAGGTATTGTTATTTTAACTAAAACAATAGTATAATAAGATTAAGAGTAGATGAATTAGCCTAAAATTTGAATTGTGAATCTAAATACATTATTAATGCTATGGGCAGATTTAGAGGTATTTGGATCTTATGTAATAAAATGAATAATAATCTACAAATCACCATTACTTAACAATCTTATCAAGATATGAATATGAAGGCTAAGGTTTATAACTTTTCCTTCTTTTTATTTGTAGTTTAAGTTAGTCTAGGAATTAACTTACATCAATTATGATTGGAAGACATGATTTCCTACACAATGTTTAGATTAATGTCATTTAGTTGATTTAGGCTTTAATAATCCTAAATTTACTTAGATAAATAAAAGTATTTTGGTTATATTATTAGAGAATACATTAATAGGGCTTTTAGGAACTCTAATCTTATCAGTCTTTTTCCTAATGGTAAAATTCTTCATTTGCCTATATTTTCCTCTAATCATTGCCTTATTTTATTTGATTCCAATCGGGTGTTTAATGAATTATCCATCTTTTTAGATATGAAGCCATATGGTTGTTAGATCCTTCTTTTAATAAGTTAGTTCACCAGGCCTGGGCTAGTTTTAGAGCTCATCATGATGCAATTTTGCCTAGTTTTAAGGAAATTCTCATTAGCTTGGGATAGAAAAATTTTTGGTAATATTTTTGGAAAGAAAAATCACTTATTGGTTAAATTGAAAGGTGTTCAACTCTCTCTTTGTTGTAGCTCATCCAAATCTCTCCTGAGATTAGAAGCCTCCTTGATTGATGAGTATAATAAAGTATTACATAAAGAAGAAGCTTTTTCAGCCTTGGAATAAAGAGTTTTATGGTTAGATTTTAAGGATAAGAATATCTTCCTTTTCTATGTTATGACCATTAATAAAAGGAGGAAAAATAGAATTTAGGGTTTGAAACTTTAATGCTTTGAACTTCTTAAGTTGTGATTCACATAATTGAGCACTTTAAATCTATTTTCTTTGTTCCACCTAGCCTTTCTCCCATTTCTTTAAGATTGTGGCTTAGAAATTTAAGATTGGATGATAATATCTTGTCTTACTCTTTACCATTAGATCAAGAAATTAAATTGGCTATTTAGGCCTTTCAAAGCCTCTGGGGAAAATGGCTTTTAACTGGTCTTTTACTATAACTGTTAGGATTTGGTGGGTTCTCATACCAACATGATCATTAAGTTTGTTTCAACAAAAGTTTAGACTTAGAGGACTTTACAATTCTATCTGTAAGTTTGTTTCAAAGATTTTAGTTAATAAGATAAAACTCTTGTTAGGCAATCTTGTTTCTCCAGCTTAAAATGGCTTTGTTCTAGGAAGATAAAGGCCTCACCATGTCTTAGTAGCATAAGAGGTTATTTTTTTAATAAAAAGATGCAAGTTTGCATTGGGTTGGATTTCGATTAAGGTTGGCCTTGAAAAAGGTTATGATTCAATTAGATAGGATTTCATAGAACTAACTTTATGAATTTTCTTAACCTTCTAGATTAGTGGATTAGGCTTATTATAAGTTGTGTCACTTTTGTTAAGTTATTAGTTCTTATTAATGGTTCTCCTTTTAATCTGTTTAAACCTTTTAAGGGTATTAGGCAAAGTGATCCCATTTCTCCTTACATCTTCATTTTGTGTATGGAATTTCTTTCAGTTCTCATTAAAGAAGTCGTCTTGGATAAGAAATGGATACCTTTTATATTTAGAAGTGGATCTTTTATATTTTGTTTCCTTACTAAACGTAGATGGCATTTTGTGAAGTAGCTATTAGAATAAGGTTTTTTAAATTGGTGGTTCTATTTTTAATGTAAAGAAGTATTTATTGAAGAGGATAAGTGGTTTCAAAAGGGGACTAAATGGAATGATATGAAAAAGGTTAGTATTAGTTTTTAGTTTGATAAATGGGTTAGAAATTTATTCATTAGAAGTTTGATACAAGGACCTTACTTTAAGTTTCTCAAGCTTTTGATACTTTTAGTAATTGGCAACCTTTGTCCATCTCCTTTTAGTTTCCTAATAGCTTATAAAATAAGATAAATGTTATATGTATTAGCCTAGCTTTAGGTAGGGAAGATAGCAATAACTAGGTAAGGTTATCAGGTGGAAATTTCTTTCTTATGTCTGCTTATCTTATGATTAAGAATTATGTGAGTAATGATTCAAATTAAAGAAAACCTAGAGACAATAGATCTTACACTTGGGATTTGTCTTGTCACCAAAGGATTAAATTTTTTATATGGCTATTGGTTAATAGATTTTTTTTGTGCAAGAATATGTTAAATGATAAGGGCATTCATGTTCCTTTAGAGTGCCATTTATGCTTAAATGATATGGAAACCATAAACTATATCTTCTTTTTCTGTCATGTAGCTAAAGAGATTTGAAGGTTGATAAATGTTAACTTGAACTTGTTGTCTATGTGTGATGATTGGAAACTATTTGTCAAAGATAATCATTATATTTTTTATGCTATTCCTTTTAGTTATATCTCTATCTATTCTTGGCAAGCTATCTAGAATGCCCAAAATAATTAAGTGTTTACTTACAAGCCTTTCAAAGCTAAAGATTTATAGTCTCTTGTTCAGTTTAAAGCACTTGGTATATATGATCTAATCAAATTAGCAAAGTTGAGAAGAAATATTAATGGTAATTTCTAAAGTTGCGCTAGTATAAGTTTAATGTGAATGTTGATGGTTTAACGTTTAGTACTTTAGGTGTCATGGGGATAGAAGAAGTATTTTAGGATGAAAGAGGTGTTTGGTTGCTTAGGTTTAAAGGTAAAAGAGGGTTTGGTCTTATTATTCTAATAGATTTATAGGCTCTTGAAGAAAAACTTAAAATTGCTATAAAGAAAGGATGGAATAAGTTATGGGTTGAATATGATCTTTAGTTGTAATAAACTTTTTGTTTAATACTAACATAAGGGATAATCATTTGTTAGCTATTGTGGTTTTTTCTTACAGGGAGAGTTTGAGCAAAATGAGGGAAATAAAGGTGTCTCATCTCTACAAGGAGGGGAATTAAGTGGTGAATTGTCTAGCCAAGATGAAAAGAGGATGATTTCAAATTTAATATTAATAGATGATTTTCTTGTTGAAATTAGCACTATTTTATTCTTTTTAATGCTTTGGGGACTTCACTAGTATAGAATTAATGATTTATGTTGATTGATAGATGTTGATTTACAATAAAATTGATATTTATTTTAACATGGTGACATTTTTAAAATTATATAAAAACTTAAGATGACAGATAAGAAAATAACTAATGTCTAAACAGTGCTTGAAAACTTATAATGTTGATTTTATTTACAAATATCATTTAAAATGAATTTCAAAAGCCTCATTAGAAATTGCAAAATCATTAAATGTCGATTCTAGTTAATAGTCATTGTCTAAAAGGCATTTAAGTAGTTGCATTGGAAATCATAAAATCATACAACATTGATTTTGTTTATAATTCATGTCTATTTTTTTTATAAATTTTTGCTCAAACTTTATCTTTTCATATGAATTTTTCTTACATTTCTTTAATATGCTCTTAAGTATGATGAGTTTGATACATAATATTTCTATTGATTTCTTATTCTACTTTCATCCATAAAGTATATAATGGAAAAACCTTAACCTTCATTTCTCTTTCATTGTATACTCTCTCATTTTTCATGAAGTAAAAGTAGAATAAAAGAGATGGTGAATGGAAAGGTTACTAAAATCTCACATTTATTTCATTGAGAGAATATACAATGGGGCAGCTTTAACCTTTGATTCTCTCCCATTTTATGCTCTCTTATTTCCTAATGAAGTATATAAATAAAAAAAATTTGAGCAAACAATGCTAGAGTTTGTATTGAGGATAAATATTTTGATATATAGTAGTTTTTTCATTATTTTTAGGTATTTATATGTAAACATGTAATTTTTATTTATTGATAATTTAGTATAATTATTTTACATAAATTTATAGAGATATTATTTCTCTTTACTCATTTATGTGTACTTTTATTATGAATAAAGCAATGACAATTAAATTTTTTTAAATTTGTAGAATTGTTTCTCTTTACTTATCTATATGCTATTTTTACTTAAAATTTCATTATAGGCATATAAATTACATAAATTAACAAAGTAAAGACATATTGAAATAATATAATATTTTATATTAAATTGGTTTAAAAATAACTCTCTTGTCATATTCAGTTATTTACATAATAGAAATCTATAATGATGCGAAGGAAATGACAAATATAAAAACATTGATTTTTTACATTTAATATGATTACATTTTTCAAAATTTATGAGGATGTTTAAATGAATGCCATTTATGAAGAAGTTTAAAAGAAAGAAACTAAACATGTTTAAATGAATGAATTTATGATAAAGTTTAACTGAATGAAATTGAAGAAGTCTAAATAAATGGAACTAAAAATAACTTTAACAAAAACATTTAATGAATGACTTATTATATCAAGTTTTTGTGTTGACTATCATATAAGTCCATTTCAATTATTGTTATTATTCACCAATAGTCTACATGTCATTTTAGCACTTAATTGATGTCTTAAGTCATTGTGATTGTATATATGGCCAAAGAAATGACGTTGGTTTTTAATTAAAAACTGACGTCTATTTGTTTTGCTCTTAACTTGTAAATAGGGCTCCTTACCAACAAATCTATGATCTTTCAAGATAAGTCTCATTCCATAAAAAATATAGCTTTTAAGCTGGGGGTGTAAATTTTAGTATTCAACAATACCATAACTATTTGGAAGGTTCCGAGAATTTTTAAAGTTTCTTAGAAGGAATTGTATCCACACTTTGTATGGAATCTTAAAAGATTTTTAGATTTTTTACATAGCCTAAGTAATGTTAATACTATAGTATAAACCCTTTATCTTAGGATCTTTTAACAAATTCCAAAAACTAGTGCTTTTAGAAGATTTTATAATTGATCCAACTTCCTTCTAAGAACTTGTATCCATACTTTAGCCATAAAAATAAGAATTCTATAAAGCCTTTGTAGGACTTTAGACAAGAATCCTTCTAAATTTTTTGTAGAATGTTTATATGGACCATTAAAGTGCGGGCACAAGTCCTTTAATTCAAAGAATTTTGGGAGATTCTTGTTCCTTCTCAATATTGAATAGTATGATCTACACCCTTATCTCAATCTCATAAGCCATTTTTTAAGGTCACAGGTATCATATCAAATGATGGTTATCTTCTGCACCCAAATAGATGGTCATGAGCATATCTGTGGTTTGATGCTATTTCCATTATCATAAGATTAAAAGAATTTCTAATTATGCTATATTGGTGGCATGTTTTTATCTTTCTATTAATGTTGAGGTGCTTGATTTCTTCATTTGTTATGAGCTCTTTATGCTTTCTATATTTCAGTGTGAAAATTAACATGTTGTACATATAGAGCAAGAAACATGCCTATTTTCTCATTAAAACAGAATCATTGAGAGTTTTGTAGCAAATAAAATAGTCAAGCACTTCAAGGTCAACAAATATATAATTAATTAAATCAAACACCTTAGAAGTCATCAAGTAATATGAAAGAATTACAAGTAAATGATAATCACCTTTCCTTTTAATTTATTTTAGGAATGCCATGTTTGTTTATTGAAAATATAAAGTCTATTGTTCATTATAAATAATAGTTTTTTTGTTGTATATGTTCATGTACTAATATGGAAATATATAAAATAGAAGAATATATGTTCATAATATATTGTCTCCTTTCTTATTTTTTATTTCATTTATATTCAATTTGTTATCATTATATCTAATTTTCTAATAAAAAGGAAAGAAATTTAATTTTTTAAAAAAGACATTTATCTATTATGATGTTAATTTTTTTTATTGAAATTGATGTCAAACATTACTTAGTAGGATAATATTGTTGTATTAATGATGACGGTGGCTTTTCACAATTGACATATAATATAAATTTTAGATGCTGGTTGTAATGTAGTAACTGAATTGAAATATTAAGCCATAAGTGTGAATTGAAAATAAAAAGAATAAAGCATGATGTGAGTTAAAAATAAAAAGAGTGAAGCACGTTGACATTTGCAAATTTCATTTCAAAGTCGCTTCTACCTTGAAATGAATCTATCTAATGAGATATGCTCTTATTTCAATCTTAAGATGATTTTCTTTAATTATATTTTTATTTACTAATTATTTTATAAATTGAAAGCTTAATTAGCCTGTGGTTAAATATATGAGATTTAACACTCCTTAAAAAGTATAAAATATAAATATGAGGATTTTTTTAATTTATTATGTTTATCTTGCAATTTAATTTTTAATTTTTTAATAAATCTTATTTTGTTACCTACTATTTTGATGTAACTTTTCAATTTGATTTGATTTGATTTATATTTTTTGGAATTCTTTCATATTATCTATAATTTACTCATATGAAAATATATAAAACACAAAATTTTCATCAATGCTCTTTGCATTTACAAGTATTGTATTCAAAAGGCTTTGCTGGAGAATGCAAATATCACATATTGAGCAATGGGTATTAAGACAGATTTAGAGAAGTATCCATATTCAATTATGGTATTGTATATAACCTTTTACCATT
Organism: Sindora glabra; assembly: GCA_020226215.1. Taxonomy (NCBI): domain Eukaryota; kingdom Viridiplantae; phylum Streptophyta; class Magnoliopsida; order Fabales; family Fabaceae; genus Sindora; species Sindora glabra. Next base: position 84,192,139 of record CM035226.1, read on the forward strand.
TTTAATCTATTGTTATTATATTTATTCTTTAAAGTTGTTTAAATTGAGATTCTCTAGAGTAATAGGAGATATTGACTTTTTTATATTTGGTTAGGAATTTTGGGGAAATAGGGAGGATAAAAGAGTAAAAAATACAGGGATATTGTTAAGGTTTGAGATGAGAAATCAAGGAACTCTGGGCCAGGGCATGGGGATAAGGTCAGGATTTGGGATAGGGGAGTGAGGAATTATGGGATAGGATTTAGGAGGTTAGGATTGGGACATACAATGTTAGTTATTTAAATAAATCAATGTAGTATTGTGGTTATTAGACATTAATTTTTAGAAAGTAAAGTATGTTTAATGTTATTTCCTAAGATGATAGAAACATAAATGATATCAATTCTTTTTGAATAAAAAATGATGTTATTTTTATATTTTATGATAGTTTACTAACCGATATTAAAATCACATATACTATATTGCTCGATTACATATAAGTCATTTTTTATGTGTAATCCCTTAAACATCTAATGCCACTAAGCTATACAGTAACAATTCTTTTTTTTTCCTCATGGCTTTAACAGAGGAAAGTTAGCTTTAGTTGCTTTTTAGTTATAAGAGTGCATTAGTTTCTCTCATGGAGTTACTTTCTTCTATTTTCCTTTCATTTTTGTCCATTTTATTGTATTTGTGTTTTTATGTTTGTTCTTTCATTTTTGTGTTTAGGTTTGTGTAGCTACTTCTATCTTTTAAACTTTGTTGTTTCTATTTTATGCTAATATACTTTCTAACTTACAAAAAAAAGAGATTATGTTTAATTTAGAGTAAATTAAATAAAAAATATTTAGTTATAAATTATTTGGAATAATTGAACATAACTTTACAAGACATTAAAACTAATATATTATTAATTTACATTAAATAATTATAATAATATTTTAAATATAATATCATTAAATTTAAAATGTAATTTAATAAAATCAAATAAGTATTAAAAAATTTAAATAAAATAATATTAATAATATTAATAAAATATAATTATTATTAATAATATTTATATTATGTATTTCATTGTGAAGTAAACAAAGCAACTAATTATTAACATATTAGTTTCAAGGATAGAGAACTTAGGACAATATGTCAGTTAATTTAATTATCTAATACTTTAATTAATATACTAGTTAAAATCTAAAAACCTATTTTTGTTTATTATACTTAATTTTCATGGATTAAGAAAAATTTAAGAGTGTATTATAATGAAAAATTTTGAAAAAAATTAAGGAAAAAATGAAATAGTAATTTGCCCAAATGAAGGGAAAGAAAAGGAGGAAATAAAAAAAAACTTAGCTCTTACGTAAAATGTGTATTTAATTCTTATAAAATAATGTTGCTCATATATAAAATGTTTATTTTGTTTTTATAAAATAAATTTTAAGTAAATCTTCCTTTTTATCCTTGTAAAATTAATTTTTTCTTACTTTTATTCATCTAAAATATATTGTATTAATTTTATTCATATAAAATATTATTTTTTTAGTTTTTTCTATAGAGGAATCTAATTAAATAAATTAATCTTTAGATGAATACTTGAAAAAAAAGTATAAAATCAGATAAATTAATATTTCAAGCACATAAATTTAATACGAAATATTTCATAAAAATAAAATTGAGAAAAAATGAATTTTACATAGATAAAAAATATATCTACTCTAAATTTAAGCATAAGAGTGTATTATTTATTTATTTCACATCAAATAATTATAAACGAATATTTAGTTCACTTAAATTAGGTATAATAATTAAATATAAATTTTATTTCCTTATTCATTAAAATTAGTGTTCACTTAATACATATTAAATGTGTAATGTAATAAAATTAAAAAAATAAAAATAAGAAACTTAACAAATGTTAAGTAAAGGGAATGATAGAGAATATATTATTAGAAGGGTAATGCTATAAAGAGCTCTATCTCTTAAGAGAGTGGATATTTTCACTACTAGATTGCATTTAATAAATTGAAATTTATATTTTTAATTTTAATTTACTTACTTTGAGATTTAAAAAAAAAAGGCAATACAATGGTCCAACAGTGAAATTCTTAAGCTCTTAAAAGGTGAAACCCCTTATAACATTACTCTTGTTGAAAGTTAAGGAGTGTTAAACGTAACTAAGTGGAATATCAAAATGGTGAATAAGATCTAGCTATCTATTTATATTCCTTCTACACATAATGAGGGAAAGTTTTCTCCTTTTTTAACCATATATCACTTATGACTCCATTCTATTTTATTTTCTCACTAAAAGCAATCTGATACTAACTTTTTCCCTTCATTTTATTTTTTTTCTTTTTTCCCTTTAATTTCCACTTTCTTTTATATTATATAAATATAGAAATAATATAACAATAAAAATAATCACAATAATTTTATATGTAATGAAAATTATAATAAGAAAATAGTAATTATTTACTAGTTGAAATTTTAATATGGTCAATTCAATTCTTTTTCAAAGATGGGTCATGAACAATTTATTGGTGGTGTTCAAGACCTTTAATGCAATCTATACAATTAAGCAAAAATGGAATATAAATGTGCACAAAAACATGCAACAGACAAATGCATAGAAGTGCATACATGTACATAAAAGAAACTAGTTCAATGTAATTTTTATTCTTGTTGTAAATATCATGCTCTAAAGTACATCAAAAGTGTAGGATGGTACAATTTAGAAACTCTAGGCCTTTACTCACTCTTACTATAATGTTTAAATCATTAAGATTGTAGAAGTTATAATGAAGAATAATAAAGTGTTATGGGTATGCCATCAGAGTGTTAAAAGGATGTAAAATGCATAAATTAGCTTGAGTAGTAAATGTGACAAAATGAGCTCCCAACCTATTAGGTTAAGGTTATCTATAAGCTATGATCCTAAAAGTTACTAATCATAGTTAAGAGCAATTATCTTTACCTTCATTATTCTGCATGTTTGCACATTTTGTATTACAACTGCTTTATGGGAAAGTGTTGCATTTATGGAAGCTTGTGGTAGTAACTGCTTTAGGTCATGACATAACTTTTTTTTTCTGAATTTACACGTAATTTCCTTCATAATGTGAAGTGGATAATTGCAATTACTTAACTTTAGGGAACATGATCGATGTAGGAAGTCACTATGGGTGATTATTTACTAATTTTTCCTAAACTATATTTAATGCAATATTTCACATGCAAGTAATGTATGATTTTAAGGGTATGTAGTTTTCAAAACATGCAAGGTGAGATAATAAACTATCATGCTAACTCACTCCAACTATCCCATAACTTACCTTGGCACCATAGTTCTAACAAGTGGATAGTAACTAGACATCTAAGGTGAAATAATCTCCAAAATATAAATAAAGAAAAGAAAAGAGTGAGTTTCCTTAAAATTTAGTGAGTAATCATTCTAGAATTGATAAAAATATAATTAGATTAGAATAAACAATAAGGCTTTTATTTGCCAATATAATTACATATTCATTTATCATGCTTGGCTTCCTCTTTAAATGACAATTACAGTTTCATACCTTTAGTAGGGTGGAAAAAGGTGTTTTTTTTTTTTTATAAATAACTTATACTATGAGAAGAAATAAATGAATCTATGCTATATCAAGTTATTTTATTAGCATATCATATATTTAATCATTTCCTTTCAATTGGTCTCACATTTGCCTAATTCATAAGGTTGCAACATTTACATTTACATTCACCAAACTACATATCCAACCATTACACAAAAACATTATAAAATGATGAAGGAAACAAATGGAAGTATGCAAATCTCCTCGTGACTCCTATCATCATTATCCTTCACAAGCTTGCACCTTGTGTCTCTTGGGGCCACTTAGTGCCTTAATTGTAACAAACTACAACCTTATCCCTTTAAGGCCACATAGCAATCTAACCATAACAAGCCTTTATTAGGAATTAAACATTTAATTTTCATATTATCTCCTTTCATCACATTCCTCCTTTCATTCCCATCCATGAGACAATTCACAAGTTAAATTATTCATCATTCATAAGGAGTATAAGCTCATAACATCACATTCAACACATAATATCACCATAATATCATAAGTATTTTAAGTAGCACTTTAATCATCATATTTCATTATCAACATTCGCATATTCAAAATTTACAATCATTTTATGCCTCTTTGCATTGTCACGCAAATAAACTTTAAACAATCAATTTAAAAATATTTTTAAAGTACATGCTAATCACAATAACTATTTATCATCTTAGTTTTGACCTTTGTATGACGTTTTATGAATAACTTAAAATTCATAATTTTAGTATCCATGAAAATTGTTTTAATGAAAATAGATTTATTTTTCTTTTCATGGATTAGTCATTTTCATAAAATGGTTAAATATGAACGAATGACATCTTTTACATTTTAGTCCAAAAAATTCAATATTTCCTAATCCTAAATTTTTGAAATTTACTTAATATTTTAGTAATATCTCAAAATAGCAAAATATTTTAATTTAAAATTAGTATTATTTCAAAGTAGACTTAATTACCTTTCCAATGATAGGTGATTTGCTAAAAATGAGTGTAAAACAAATGAATTATCACCTTTCAAAGTTGACATAATAATTTTGTCTCAGTATAATCGACTATAAAGGAACAAGAACAATTTTGGTGTTTATAGTCAACTGTGTATTCAATTATGGCTTTGAATTTTATAGATTTCTTGCAAAAATATTATTCATCTATCCCTAAATTCCAACAATTGATGCCAAACTACAATTATGCCATTAAAGACCTTAAATACCACATGTAAACATCAAAACTCATCCTTTATTCTCATCATTTAACACATTAAAAAACATTTCATATGTAATTATCACTTAAGCTCTTAAACACTAAGCCTTAACAATTTAAGAGATTTAAGTAGAATACTAATCACCATATTTAGAATAGTGGCTTGATGTATAAAAAAAGATGATTAGAACCTATGTTTACCAAACAAGAAAGAATTTATGCATTAAGGTTTTGCTATTCATCTTCCTTTAAGAGAACTAGTAGGAAACCTAAATGTAGAAGAGGAAAAGATGAAGTTAGAAAGGTTAACTTAGGGGAAATCATAAGTTAAAAAGTCGCTTAGCTTGAAAAGATGAGTTTTAATGGAGAAATGGAAACTTCCTTTGGAAGCTGTAGGGTTTACTTGACAAATTAGAAGAGGATGAAATGAAGATGAGGGAAATGATAATAGGTATCATGATTTAAGATTAAATAATTGAAGAGCATTTTGAAAAAAAAAGTTAATTATAACTTTAATTTATAAGTTAACCTCATTGGGCCACTATGCTAATCTATAAAGAAATTCAAAGGGTCATAATCGACTATTGGTTCACTTTTCTCACTTTTCTAGCATTGTATATTTTACAAATCCTTCCTACTTTCATTCATCCTTAAATTCTCATATTTTCTTAGGCTTTTTTCTATTCATGCCTTTCCTATATATTCATTAAATTTAATTTATTCGTAGAATTCATATTATATTGTTCAAGCAAAAGCTATCAATTTAGTTAATAAGCTACTGGTATCTATGTAAATAAAAATTTTAAAATCTTAAGGGTGTCACAATAATGTATTTCAATTTACAACTACAAAGGCCAATCCTAATAATGAACAATCCTTTTAAAAGTTCTTAACTTCACAAAACTCTTAGATCAATTGAATTACATCAAGTCTAGTCTAGATACCTCACAATTAAAACATGCTAGTAACTGAAAAATTGTAAAGAAATAGTTAATAGTAATATAATATATAATGTATTTATATTATACATATAATCAAGGCAATTTTGTGTGGATATATGTCCAAAATTCTGTTATATTTTCTCTCTTTATTTTTATTAGTTTTTTTTTATCTAATACCATGTTGATTGTGCAATAAGTTTTAAGCATATATATTTTCCTAGTTTTTTGTTTTGATACTTTAGTAATTTTTTAAAATTTATTTCTAGAGTTTGAAATAAGTATTTTTTAATGCTAATATGATATTTTTTTACTCTCTATGTATTTTTACAATTTTCCTTTACAGTTTTGAGCAATGATTTGTAACATATAAGTGTTTTTTTCTTCATATATATGTGCTTCTAGTGTTCATTATATAAAAAGTGCTTACTTGTCAAACAATTCAAGATAATGAATCTATAATTTGATACTTGCATCAAATTATTTTAACTTAATTTTATTACAAATCATACATTTTAATTTGATAAAATATATAACTTTGTCCTTGAAATTATAAAGTTCAAGCAAAATTATTCCTGAATTATATAAAATTACAATTTTATTCATAAATAATGATTACAGATAATTCTATCCATTTTTCTTATTAAAACTTTAGCCATTGCCTTTTTATTTCTCATTTTCCTTACATCCTTAGTTTGCCTTATGTCTTCCTTTCTTCCTTTTTTCATCTTCTTATCAATCAAGTTAAGAATGCATTATTTCTTATCAATTTTTTCACACAATCAAGATAAGAACAATAAAATCTTCTTCTATCCTAATTTCCTTTTAATTTTCTTTTTTGGATTTAGAGGAATCCAAGTTCAAAAAAGGGGATATAAACCTTAACTTTAAACTTTGTGATTTTAATTGATAAAGAATCATTTACCATCAACCTTAGCTTTCTTATATCTTTTCCATACTAGGTGAGTAATCATCCTAATCTAAATTGAAAGATTTGATTGAAGGTTCAAAGATATTTTAGGTTTTGTGTGATTCTTACTATAAATGTAAGGATCGATGATAATTAATTTTTTTTAATGTTATGAATACCATAAATGAAGTATAAAATGCATGTATTGATGGATGGATGATGAGTTGTTAAGAATAAATGAATGAAGATACATTAATAATGGCATAATCAATATTTTTAAAGGTAAAATTTCCAAAAAGTTGAGCAATAATTAACTATGGCCGAAAGAGCTATTATTGGAAGCCTATCATTGATTACATAGTTAACTATCAAAGGAAGAATTAGTCTTTAGAAGGTTATAATTGACTATATAGTTAACTATAACTTATCCACTTGCAAGCTTATAATTAACTATGGTTAGGTTACTAAAGATTGATAATCAAGTACATAATTAACTATATCCAAAGAACTGGTTCTTGGATTGCTAGTACTTAAATATATAGTTAACTATAACCTTTGTTTCCTCGATAATGAGTTCTTGAGAGAATATTTGATATGAAGACAAGTACATAATGATGGGACATGCCTATTTAAGCATATAAGTAGTGAAATTTGAGTAAAATAACTATGCTAAGAATTGTGAAGAATGAAAGTGAACATTATAAGTGATATGCTAGTGATAAAACTTAATATGTTTGCCTTTTGTTTTATGAATGATATATTATTGATTGAGAATGAAATGGTGATTGAATAACAAGGAATATGATAGGTGAGATGAGATACGAGAAAGCTAGATTCTATAAATCTAACAATTTTCTGTAAAGAGCTAAGGTAGACCTAGGAAGCATAAGTTAGGAGTTTGTAAAGAGATAAGGATGACTTGAGAGTCATGAGAAGGTTTAATTACTATTTATGTATGATAATTGCTTATACTTACTTTGAGATGTTAGAGGTGAAATTATTTAATAAGTTAATGGTGATACTATGATGGATAGGATTTGAAAGGCCTATAAGCCTTATTTATTGCCTATGATATACAAAGATCACTAATGTTTAATTTGAGATGACAAAATAAATTATAGGAACAAAGGAGGATAAATTCTAGTTGGCAAAAATTACACTAAATCCTTACCTCTTATTTTATTTATATTAGGATATATTAGGATGTTTTACCTATTAAGCCCTAAATTTACTCCTTCATATTTCTATTTACAAGTATGTAGGTTAAACTCCCACCACCACCTTCCTTGAGTTAGATCTATAAGAAGCCTTTTTTGCATTAGCTATATTTTGTTAGATTAGTGATTTTAGGCTATATGCTATATAGATTGAGTGTAAAGGGGACATGAATTGTATTTTTATGAGTTAGTTAAGTTAGCTTATCCTTATTTTGGAAAGGTTATAAGTAATTTTAACTTTTCACTTGAAAATTCTTTTAATGTATGATATAAAGTGTCTTTCTTTCTCTAGTGAAGTGTACTCCCCCTAATTAGTCAAGACTAGGATTGGATCATGACAAATAAGTTTGAAATATAGATTTTTTTCTTAATTTTTTATTTTTTAAGTTTTCTTGAACTTATTTATTGAGTTAAAAAATAAGTATTTTTTTAGCTAATATTGCATTTTTAGTTCGTTTTTGTATTTTTATTCCCTTTCTTAATATATTAAAGTGAAAATTTATAATATATATAAGTTTTTGTTTAAATATATATGGATTTTTAGGTATGCTTTATTTTAGGAATATTAACTTGCAAGACCATTTTAGGATCATGGGAAAAAGTAATGCTATATGCTCCAAAAATGGGATTCAAAATTAGATTCCGAATGAAAATAAAAAGTTATTATTAAATATAGGATGGTGAGGCAAATATATAAAGTTTAATTTAATGAATATAAAAGATTCATAACTCAATTTTGGAACCCATTTTCGATACTTATAATGTATATTTTTATTAAATTGTTTTAACTATAGTAATATTATTGTGATAAAATATAGAATAATATATTTATATTATGCTACATATTTCTAATATTATATTATATACATGTTTATATATGAAAATTTTAAGACAAATTAAGTTTGTAATTTTTTTCTCTTTATTTTTATTTTATTTTTTTATTTCATTCAATTTCACAATAAGTTTCATTTTCTAGCTTGTACAATGAACAAAGAAATATTAGTTTGTGAACAATATGTAAACTCACATTTTGATAGTCTTCCATGTTACCTTATGTTGCAAGTTTACTGTTTACAAGTGGTGCACTTCTATTTATTGGCAAACTTTTAGTCTATTCATTTTTCGATTAACATTTTTCATAAAAATCTTATATGATGAAGTAGTGACATACTATTTTCATACTATTTTACTAAAAAAAATGATATTTTGAGTTATGATAATGGAGAAATATAATTTCCTTTCCCAAAAGGAAAAAGTCATTTTCGATTAAATTTCCTTTTTTATCATATAATATATAGCACTTTTTCTACAATCTTAACAATTTATATTGCATCATTTATTATTGAAGTCTAAAATTTTCACATAAAACTCTAAAAGGTTAACTATCAAAAGTTTTGTAACATACTTGTAAACTTTAAATCTTAAAAAAATTAATTTAAAATTATTATATTTAAAATATAATATCTACTTTTATTTTAAAAACTTTGACTATTGGGTTGATCGAATTTGATAGAAAGATAAAGAGAAGGTAACCTTTTGTGAAAGCCCCTAGAAGTCGAAGAAAGCTATAAAGGTGTGCTTTATATGTTTATGGTTGGGTTGATTAGTGGCCTATTAGGGAGAAGTAAGAGTTCCAACTAAATCATATTTGGGCAATTATTTTAAAATAGGATTGTGCCATATGGAAACCATATGGAAGCTTGGTTGACATTTCGAAAAAGATGAATTGCCATTTAGACCAATAATCACCCTAGCTTCAAAAAGTATAAATAAGTGAAGAAAGAGGCAGGGGGATCTTTTTGGCAAATTAACTCTAGATAATATTTAAGTGCACTTTATGTCCAATTACAACATTCCAGTGCCATCTTTCTTATTTTTATTGCAATTTTGTGTGATTCTATTTCTTAATTTTTATTTGTAAGCATAATAGGATAGTGTTTGCAAATCCATTTGTCTAATTCTTATGATTGTATTTGATGTACACATCCTTGAAGGGACTTTACAAAGGTTATATAGAATTGCACTTGAATTGGCACCTTTTAGGCACATTTATGGACATTTAATGATTATTTACATAACTATGACACTTCATTAGTTGATTTAATTATTTATTAACGGTTCTCTTGCATTTCAAAACTCTGCTAATAAACTGGTCAGAACATGCTACCTATAAGAACAAAAATAAATTGGCATGCCTAATGAGACCTAATTAAGGTGTTTAGGTCTAATACTTCTAGTTTATGCAATTAAGAAGTAGCACTATTTTACGACCAGTCATTGTAACTACTAATAAAGTATCATCTTTTAACATCGCGAATGAAAACCCTTTGTTTAAGGAAGGGTTGCTAAAAAAAAGTGAATGAGCCATAATAAGAAGTAGAAATTGAAACTTTAGAGTGTATTAAGGAGTCTCACAATTTAAATGCTCAAAATTATCCTATGCTAAACATGACACCAACTATAAGAAATCAAAATAATAATGGGCTAAATAATGGCCATAATTAACAAAACCCATTGAATGTTTAAAATATAGCCAATCCAAACCAGAATCAAAATCAACAACAGTAATGCCCACTAAAATAATAGATAGGTTGTGTATAATTAAAATAATAGGGCCTCTAAAAACAATAATAATAGTTTAAACACCATTCAACGAGATAACATTGAAGGCCTAATGGATTGCCTTATGGCATGCTTTAGACTAATGAGAACAATAGAATGGTTGCTTATAATGGTCAAAAAGGGTTAATGCTAAAATGGTGGAAAACAATGGAACTAATAACCTTACTATTAAAAATATAGGTATATTAAGATAACAAGTAAATGAAAGAAACCATGATATGATGTATATGCTATTGCAAAACATAGCCACTAAACTTAAACCAATCTTGAAAATGCAACTACTAGTTAAGAGCGAATGAACCAAGCATTGGATTGGATGGCTTAATACTATAGTTAACGACATGATGAAGAATTAGATTTAGAAAGAAAGAAGTTTGAAGTTAAACATGAGAGTAAAGACATTAAACTTAAAAAGCTAGAGCTTGAGTATAACAATATGAGATTGGCCAAATGTGAAAGGCAAATAAGAAGGGCTTAATTGAATGGACTCTAAAATGAAGGTGCACAAATTAATGTTCAATAGTCAAAAGAAGAGGTATCAAACTATCAAAATGTTAATCTAAATTAAAAGGCACCAAATCATAAAATGTAAATTGAAACCAAAGAGGCCCAGATTAAACTATACAAAACTTAGTTAAAAGATTACTAAACTAACTTGGTGCACAAGGAACTTATCCAAATTACCGATAAGCATTCCCAAAGTAGATACACCAAATCAAATTTCTTAAAGGCTTTAAGATACCAAAGTTTACAACATTCTCTAACAAAGATGATCAATCTATAGTTAAACATATTGCATGGTTTATAGTTGAACATAGAAAATTAGTTGGCAATGAATTTATGAAATTATAGCACTTTCCTCTTTCCTTGACTCATTGCTTTTTCTTGACACTCAACTTTATGCATTTGTGGAAGTAGATGGAGAGAATGTTCTACGATCAGTTTTACAAAGGAAAAACTAAGATAAATCTAGCTGACTTGGTGAACATCTGTAAAAGTCTAATAGAGTCAGTAGCAAACTATCTATTTTATTTTTAGCAAGCTTGTAACAAATATTTTTCTCAAGTGGCTAACAGTGAAATGGCCAAAATAACAATAGTTGATTTCAACTATGCCATTTGAAAGAAGTTGGTAAATTAAAATATTACTAATATTGCTTACTTGGTAGAAAAGGAATGGCAAATAGAGCAACTATAAAAAGAAAAAAAAATAGAATGTTAAAGAAAGCTAACTTTAGAAGAGATTTTAGAAAAGAAAGAGTGGACTATGTCAATAAAGATATAGTTGATGAAAATAATGGTATTGAGGTCCATGCGGCCAAACTTAAACCTAACCTTCCTTATACTTGCACTTTATTGAAAAATGTTGAAAAGAAAGATAAGATGGACTCTATTTGTAAGAAAATTTATTCTGTTGATTCAAGTAAAGAGGCCGATCAACCATTTGATATGCTATTAAAAGATAAATAAATAAAACTATTTGAAGGACATAGAATTTTTTTTGCAAAAGAGAAATAAGAGATAAAAAATAATACAAATATAATAACATGTTTGGCCATAATATTAACAATTGTGTTTGTTTCAGGGAGGTCATTGAGAAAGCTATGAAGTAAGGAAGATTAAAGTTTACTAATAAAGGTAAAAAAATAATGGTGGATAAAAATCCTTTTCCAATTGAATTTAATTATATAGACTCAAAAGGTAACTTTAAAATTTTTTATGCTAAGATGATGTAGTCTACTATAAAGATAAAGTAATTAATAGCCTTTAAAGACTAAAGAATAGTTATTTGAACCACAAACTAAGGTCATGTTCTATGAAGCTAATAAGGCTAAAATTTACATATAATACTAATGTGGTGTGCTATTATAAGTATGATGATCCTTTTAATACAACCTTTTTTCTTGAAGCCTATCCTAAAGAGGGTGAGTTAGTCACTGATTTCATAAACAGAATTTAATATGAAGGATGAGTGTTGAAAATATGCCCTTAATGCAAAAATATTATGATGAACTAAAGGTAGTGATGTATGGTAAGTGGTCAAAGGATCATATTGACCTTGAAGTACGAAAATTAGGTGATGAGAAGGAAAAAAAGCCTTAAAGATAGTAGAAGAATTTGAAATGGAAAGTTAAAATTAGTATTTTGGTGATTGGATTACAGTGAGTTAAAAAGAAAAGTAAGAATCCAGATTAATACTAGAAAGTTGAGATAAGAACATTTTAAATTAGAATGGAAAAAGAACAAACCTTAGTGTAATAGAGGAAAATAGCCATAGAAGTCGAAGTTCATAAAAGAGAGGAATAAAAAGTATAATCATTATTATGAATGGCTTCCACTTATAAAGATACCAAAAAAAAGCACATGTAAAGGTAAACCATTTATAAAATGAAATAAAGAGAAGGCATGAAACCAAATGTGCCTTCCAATCATGGAGAGCTAGGTGGATATAAAGGTGATTGGAAAGAAAATGTCATTTTTATAGCTTATAGTCAAAATATGGAAGTTGAAGCTGATGTGATCATTATTTTACCACATTTATTTGCTTATATTGATGCCTATAATAATGTGAAGACTTTGAATATGGTATAGCCATAACAATGGTTGAATTCTTTAACAATAAAGAGATATTTGAGAAGGAAGAAATAAAAGGTTTGTGAGGTTAGACAAATCAATGAAAAGTAATCTACAGCCTTTACATATCAAAGCCCACTTGAATGGCTAACCAATCAATAAAGTGTTGATAGATGAAGGAGTTGCAGTTAACCTTATCTTGAGGTCAACATTTATTCAAATAGGAATGTAATTGAAAGATATTATGCCATATAATATTATGGTTATTGAATTTAATAGGAGAATGTCAACTATTGAAGGAATGGTATTAATAGACTTAAAAGTTAGCTTTGTCATCGGACCTACCTTATTTTTGGTAATGCCATATAAAATTAACTATAATTTATTGCTTTAGGGAGATTAAATCTATACTGTTAGAGTAGTTCCTTTTATTTTACATTAAAGTTGATTATGCGGAAAGAGTCATACTTATAGATGATAGCTCATGCTATATGCAATAATTTCATGCCGACTTCAAGGTATACAATCCAAATGTCAAGTGTCTATAGACTAACAACCATTTTGACCTAGTTATAATTGAGATGTGCATTATGGATACATCCAATTTCAAAATATTCCTAAAGGTTGAAAAAATGGGATTAATCTATAATCTTAATAAATGACCATTAGCAATAACTTGCTTGAATTTCAACCTATGTGGCTAAGCAAGTCCAAAATAAAATCCTCAATTGTATATATGATGATTATCCATTTATCTTTCATGAATCCTTCATCAAAGAAGACATCAAGAAAATTGAAGTTTAAGATCTATTGTAAAAGGTCATCTTAGAGATTGAAAAGGAAAAATAACAAACTTTTATTAGTGCAACCTTGCTAAGGTACATAAAATAACAAATAGTCAATATCTTAAAAGGATATAAAGATTGTTTTGCATGAAATTTTGACGAGATGCTAAGATTGAGTAGAAATTTAGTCAAACATAGATTGCTAATTAAAGAAGGATTTTAACTGTACAAGCAGCCTACTTAATTATTTATGTCAGAGGTTGTATTAAATATTAAAGGAACAAGAAGGCTATTGAAGGCCAAATTCATTGGAACAACTAGGTATAGTGAATGGATTTCAAATGTAGTACCTGTGATAAAGAAAAATGGAAAGTTATGAGTATGCATCAACTTTAGAGACCCAAACAATGCAACATCCAAAGATGAAGAGCACCTTATGTACGTTACAAATATGTTGATAGACATAGCTTTGGGGCATGTGGTAATAAGCTTGATAGATAAGAATGCTAACTATATAGCTAAGTCTACATAGTCAATAAAGATATGCTAAAAATATTGTTTCAATGTCTAAGTTCCATTAGAGCTTTCGAATGGGTAGTGATGTATTTGGGCTTAAAAATACTAGAGTCACCTATCAATGGCCGATGGACACTATTTTCCATAACATGATAAGGAAAACAATGGAGGCATATATAGGTGATGTTATGGTTGAGGGGAATTCCTGCGAGGAGCATTTAGTTAATTTAAGACAAGCCTTTGCCCATATACAAAAAGACAACTTAAAGATAAATCCTCTTGAATGTACTTTTAGCATTTTAGCAAGTAACTTCCTAGGTTTTTTTATTCACATTAGAAGGGGATCAAGGTCAACAAAAGTAAAGCCAAAGCTACCATGGAGACTTTAACACAAGCCAACAAGAAAGAACTACAATGTTTGTTGGGAAAAGTGAATTTTTAAGGAAGGTTTATAGTAAACTTATCTAGTTAACTAGAGTTTTCTCTTCATTTTTTAAGCTAAAAATTGAAAAATAGTACATATAGCAAGTTGAAAAATGAGCTTTTTTTGAAGGTATCATGAAATATTTGAATAATCCATTGATAATGTCTTCACTTATCCAAGACTAACCTTTGAAAATGTATGTATTAACATCAAAAGATGTAAAGGGTTGTATTTTAGCCCACAAAAATGACAAAGAAAGAGAAAAAGATAATTTGTTATTTGTTTAGGGTGTTAAATGCAATTTAATAAAAGTATTTAACAATTAAAAAATTATACATTTCTTTGTATTTTTCTTGTCCTAAACTTAGTTATTATTTATTAATGATTATTGTTTTAGTCATAGCCAAGTTTGCATTTCAAAATATATGTTGTTCAGTTCATTCATTAACGGCTAAGTTGGAAAATAGGCCTTAGGTTTGATTGAATTTATTATGCATTATTACCCTTCAAGAACAGTGAAAGACTAAGTTATGGCTAATTTTATAATTGAATATCATAATTAATCTATCAACATTGTCAGAATAAACTATTAGAAGTCATATTTCAACAAATCTTGCCATAAGAAAGAAGCCAATTGTGCTATATTGATCATAATACCTATGATAAGGTTAACCAATCAAATTCATGTTCTTATTAAACAAAATATTCTTTAACAATAACCTCGAATGTTAATCATTAATAATTAGCTTGGAATTATTATGAGAACAAAAAGCATGCTATGTGAAGATATATAAAGATTTACAATTAATCATTAAGAAAATCTCATGAGAATATAGGTGTGTGAATCCAAATATAGCTAGGTATTTAGCCATTTTGACCAAATTATTATATTCGATCATGTTGTTGTAAACCATATACCTAATAAAAAAATGAAAGGGCTAATACTTTAGCATAAATAGCTTTAAAGTATAAAATAAATAATTCAAAATTAGTTGAATTGATTCTAACACATGTAAACCTTGGATTAGTAGGGAATAGAGAATTGTTATGTGCAAGATTAGCCTTCGATAGATTGGAGGTCACCTCTTATCAATTATTTCAACAATCTATCCAATGACATAAGTTAAACAATCAAGATAAAGCTTTGAAATTCATATTGTTAGATGAAGAATTATACAAAAAAGGTTTTGAAGGATAATTGTTAAAATGCCTAGGAGAAGTAGAAGCAATTTTGCCCATGAAGGAAGTATATGAAGGAATTTGTGGAGCCCTTCAGTTTAGAAATAAAATGAGGTGGACTTTGATAAGGTAAGGATTTTATTAGCTACAAATGATTAAAGATTACATATGTTTTGCCAAAATTTATGAAGAATGTCAAAGACATAAACTAGTTCAAAGGGTACCAGATCTCAAATTCAAGTACATAGTTAAACCATGGCCATTCAAAGGTTAGGTTTTAAATATTATTGATAAAAACTACTCCTTTCGACCAAAGGTCATCATTTTATATTAGTGGCTATTAATTATTTTACTAAATAGGTAGAAGTGGCTATATTTAAAGAAATTAAGCAATCAAATATTATTAATTTTATAAAAGATAAGTTAGTTAATAGATTCATCCTACCTAAAATGATAAAAATAGATAGGAGAATTATGTTTACAAGCTAAAATGTTAATATATTTGCCAAATCTAGAAATATAAAAATGTTAACATCCACACTTTATTATGCTTGAGCTAATGGATATTTCAAAATTGTTAACAAGCTCATAATTAACTTAATTAAGAAACACATTGGCTAATATCCAAGGAATTGGCATTGCATGCTTGACAATACATTATGGGTGATTTGAAGTTTGCCATAAGGTTTGATAATGATTACTCTTTACAAACTAGTTTAGAGACATGATGCTATTTTATCAGTTAAAATCACTATGCAAGCTTTGAGGGTTTAAAAACAAAATGAGTTATTGCAAAGAAAATACCATAACATAATACTTGATGAGTTAGAAGACCTAGACAAAGTGCATTAGGGTGATTTAGATACTTTACTTCATAATAAAGAAAAAGTGGCAAAACAATACAATAAACACATTAAAGTAAAGAAGTTTGTTCAAGGCTAATTAGTTTGGAAAATGATTTTACTAATCCAAGTTAAGTCTAATTATAGGAAATGGTCACCTCATTAGAAAGGACCATTTATCACTATTATGATTTTTGATAGAATTAGTTACATAATTAAGAACATTGAAGATAATAACTAAGCATCCATAAGATGAAGGTGAAAGATAACTTTGGTCATATTTTTTTAGTAAAGTCAGAAATCCAATTAAAGTGATTATAAAAGGAAGAGTAAGTTGTAGTTAAACTATCCTATAAAGCTTGTATAAGTTATAAAGGAAAATTTACAAGTCTAGAAATGGTGATTTGAAATTAATTATGAAAATTTCCTATTTTGCTACTATTATAGCCTTTAACTTAGACATAGCCTTGTATTTATAACCATCTTTGATATTTAAGCATTAGCTAATTTATACTTTTAAACTACATTTTTACCTTTCTATTTAAGCTTTTGCTCTTTGGCTTTTATAGTTTGAAATTTAGACATTAAGGCTAGCTAAAAATCTTCTAGTTGCTTTAACTTCTACTACAATTGCAATATTTTGGTCTTTAAGGCTAAAATTCCATCATTATTGACTAAAATTTTGTCATTACATGCTTTGCATCTTGTAAGCTTCGTATCTTGTAAGAAGAGATTTGCGACGCTCATCACTAGTCTTACCAAAGTCTAGTAACTTTTGTTTTTCCTTGGACAAAGTTTGGCAGGTTTTTTTGGTAATTGATGTTTTGCTCAAGTTAGCCATTATGGTTTTGAAATTTTTTGCTATGTCCAATATATATAACTTGAAACCCACAATAATGGGAGCATTAGATTTGGTGTTTACCTTTAAGACTTGTAAACTTTTCTCAATTATTTGAGCTTTCAACCACCATTTCTAAGTTTTAATTAAGTACTTCTTTAAGTAAAGCTATTGTAACCTTTATTTTTTCATCATACTCATTATCAACAATAAGTTTCTCAATCAATTGAATAATTGGAGTAGAGGAAGTCAAGTGACTACCTCTAGATGTTACTAAATTACGGAAAGTAAATGAATCATCATTGTTGTTATCCTTCTTTTCTTCATTTATCTCTTTATCCTCGCTTTCTATTTTCTTTTATCAAACTAAGGTTTATGTTTGGTTATTCATGATGTTGAATGAAGATTTCAATGTCGAGGTGCTCATGATCATTGCTTCTTAGGTAGTCATTAACATCTAGTTGCTATTCAGAATCTTTCCTTATTATCTTCTTTTTATTTGAGTCATCTCCCTCATTACTAGAAGACAATAAACTAGCTTGTTATAATCTTTGCACTAAGTTATTAGGGATTTTTATCTTTTAAGTTAGGTTAGTTGGTATAAGGCTTAAAGTGGAAGTATTTGTTAACACATATTGAGTTGAATTTTCAAAGCTCTTAGGTGTTAAATCATGTGACGTTGAAAATTAATTTGAATAAGTCTACTCAAAGTAGTCAAAATAGAGTGCTATGATTGCTTATGATAAGGTTCTTGAAATGAAGGTGTTAATCATTAGCATATCAAAACTATAATAGAGTAAAAAGCTAAAGTGAAAAATTAAGTTTACCTCAAAAGTAACTTTAGTTAGTTGAGATAAATGTGAAGGCTGTGTCTTAGTATTTGGTGTCATAGTATTGGTTGAGGTCACAATTAAAGACATATAAAAGCATGGCACTAAAGTTTTTAGTCTTGGTCTTTTTGGTTTAGGATAAAATGTTTGTTTGGTAAGTTGATTACTCATTGTTTTGGATTTTTTTCTTCTAGATTATTTTGTTTTTTAGGTAGCCTGGGTGGTAGCTTCTTCATCCTCAGTAAACATTTATTCAACTTCTTCTTATTTCTCTTAATCTCATTAACTTGTTAAGCTACGTACTTGACTTTGATCATGGTTTTAGGAATGTGTTTCAAAGGAATAGTTGAACCTTTAACAAGAGACAATGACATTGCAAAAGTTAGCAAATAGAGAATGACATAAGCTAAGAATTACCTATTGGCATATCAAAATTAGCGCAAAGTATTTGTTTAGCCAATCTAACCACCTTACTAGATGTATAAGGAAATAAAAATGTTATTGTCACTCCAGAAGTGTAAGTCTTTAATACCTTTGCTTTTATATACTTAGCCAAATTAAAAGGTGCATTAGGTAAAAGCAAAAAATTTGGTTAAAAAGCAGATTTATTAAGAAATTTCCAAAATCTAAATTTTTAATAAAAAAATTTTAAAAATTCTTTTTGAAAGCTTGATCAAAGGCTTTTTCTTCTTCTTTTTTAAAGAGGTTTTAGCCTCCTAGTGGGTGGAACTGATATGCTTGTAGTCATATTTAACTTTATAAAACTTCTTAAAAGCTATAATTTCATTATAATGCATACTTGTAGTTTTTTTTAAAGCATCCAAAAGCTATGTAGAAGTGATATGAATCAATTTCTCATCGATAGTTCTGTTGAAATATTTGTTAGTTTAATTAAACCTCCAGGCTTCAGAGGACTCTATGTAAGCATGGTAGGGCGAATAATTATGTAAATTGAAATTCTTAGCAAGGGATTTGTTTATGTCTTTAGTAAGTAGTATTTCAGTAAGTTTCAAAGTTCCACCTTGGAAATCTTTGTTAATGGGATTGGAGGGTAAACCCTAGATAAGGTTGAAGTGGTGAGCTAAAGGGTTACGTAAGACTATAAAAGTCAAAGAAAAAGCTTCACTTAGGAGACTAGTCAAGATGTATTAGAGGCATAGGAACCTAGTCCAAATCTTAACACTTACTAAGTTGGTTAAGTTAAAAGGAGATTTAAACTAACTAAGGCCTTTAAAATAGAAGTAGAAATAATTAATCCTCTTCATCCTAGGTGTTAAAATCGAAAGATTGTAAAGAATTGAGAACAAATGTTTGAATATATTTTTAGGAGTTTTTAACTTAAGACTCTTGTTCATAACACCATAAACTAGTCAAATTCCTTTAACATAAGACTTAACCTTTACCCAACTATCTTCCTTTTTTAGTGATTCAAAGTTTTTCTAGAAGATAATTATCAACCACAATAGGAAAACCCACGGTGGACCTCTTAAGTTTGTGAAAAGTTTATATTATTTGAGAGATTTTGAAATAGTGGTGATTGTATAAAAAATGTGAGTAAGAATATAAACCACCAATTTAACTTGTTGGCCCTCATTTAAAACTATGGCTAAGGAAACATTGGTTGATGAGACCTTTAAAGAAGGAATGCAATAGATATGTTTACACATAAGCTTGTTAAAATAGGCCAATTAGGCCAAACTAGACTAAAGCAATAAGCAGAAGTTGTACATCAAGTTAGGCCATTTTTTTTAATCATGTTTGGTTGCTATAATGCTAGTTCAAATTCTAGTTCCAAGTCAATATTTATTAGGTGATTCCAAGCAAATTTTCCAACCTACTACATTTTAAATATTAATTTTAAATAAAAGTAATAGTTAATTGAAATTTATTATTATTATTATTTTTATTGTTGTTGTTTTGTTTCAAATAAAATTTTTATTTGTTTGCTTAAAATGAAATTATATATAAAAAATAATAAACATAAATAATAAGTTATAAAGAGGACTTAAATATAAAATATTATTTAAAAATCACATTTCAAACTTCTAGCAGAATTAAAAAAAACTTTTATTTAAATGTTTTCAATTTATAAATTGTAATTTTAATATAAAATATTAAGAATTAAAAAAATAATTTAACTTTGATGGAATATATATTATTATTAAAGAGGACTAATATTAAAATTGTAAGAAAATAAATCAATACACATTATTTTTTATGTAGAAAACTCTAAGCATAGAGGTAAAAATTACATGACCTAATCCAACAAAAATTTCACTATTTGTAAATAAAATGGGTACAAATTTTTTGCTGTGTAACTTTATATCACTAGATGATGATTCATCTTCTCTAAAATTATTTTGTTATCTATTTTTTTACATCATACTAATTTTTTGAACAAATGATCGTTTTTAAGTTCTCTTCACTCATTTATAAGCACTTGTTATCCAAAATTCACTAGCCAAAAGAAAATGTACTTTCTAATGCTATGGAAGACATTGAAAAAGTTAGTATACAATGACTTATAAGAGAAAGTATAATTTATTGTGTCCTTTCTGTTTTCTACCATTCTAGAATATCAAAATTTGGCATATTAGTTATAATAGGTGTAAGTAAGAACTAAATTCATTGTTGATTAAAAGGAAATTATTGATTACACCTAAGAAATTTTCATATTTTCAAGTATAGATGGTCTTCAAGAAGATGAAAAACCCAGGTATGAATATGAAAAATTAAATTTATCATTATATATATATATTAAAAATCTTGTGCAATAAATTATTTACATTATTTATGTATGACTTTTCATCAAATTCATATTATATATTTGAATGATATTTATTTAGTACATTTTTTATTCCTAATTATTTAAGCCTAGGTCCATGATTGTAGCTATAATATATAAAAAAATAATATCTTTAAAATATTTATTTCATTTTGATAAGCATTCACCAAGAACAATTCCAAAACTATCGATACTTCTAAATTTTAAAAATGCAAAAATATAATTAAGCAAAGCTATAAGCATTGAATGAGATGTAGGATAATAAAAATTGAATAAAAGATTAATTGTTCCATAAAATGTTTGCAAAAATTATAAGGAAATCTTTGCCCTTTTCTATTTAACATTTTCAATATGATGATTGTCTTGCATTTTTATTAAATAAAACGTACTCATGGCATCTTTACACCCTAAATAAAATTCTAACATGTTAAAAGTAGAGTTCCATTTTATACAAACATCTTGTGGGAATGTCCTATATTTCTTAAACATGTGCACACATAATTGCTTCCAATTATGCTTTTTAGCAATCAATGATTTGATAAATAAAATCATATTTTCACTATTTTGCACAAATATAAAAATAATTTTTAATGCATCTGGAACAACTAAATCTAAAATGTGACATGCATATCTAAAGTGAAAAAAAATTAAGCATTAATATAGGATTTAAAAATGGAATTAAAATTCTAATAGCACTAGTATTACTAAATGCATTATTAAAAGTAATTAAAGATATTTTATCAGATATTTTTTTACTCATTATAAGTATATTTTACATAAAAAGAAATAGTTAATGCATCATGTGGTAGTGGAATAAGTTTAAAACAAATTATTGTTTTATATAGAACAAAGCTATGATCGATATAATGGGTAGTTATACAAACATAATATATTTGGGATGGTAATATTTAAATATCGAATATAAGTACAATTTTATCTTTGAATTTATCAAAAAAACTTGCTAAAATCATTTTTTTACCAAATATTTTTTACAACTTATTAACATTAGTGTTCTTACTCACATCACACCATTGGGAATTAAAGTATTGAAGAAGTTCATTAAATTTTGGATAACTTACTAAACTAAAAGGCATTTTGGCATGACAAATCTATTTACACAATTAATTTTTCACAATTATCTTGGCTAGGTAATGCATGTCACTTTATGCCAAAAATTAATATTGAATATACTCTAACATGTAGATAAGTGAGTCCAGGGAATCCAAGAAAATAGAAATCAATTAGTAAAAATAAAAGTAGGGAAGTTTTCAATGGTAATTTAAATAAAACAATAAAAATAAAATTAAAGTAGAATATAATAGAATATAAAAGCTCAGTTCAATGAATATCAAACTCCAAAATATAAATTTATCATTGACTCCTAACAAAATTCACAATTAGTTTAACTATCTAACCAAAAATTACCTTGACACTAATAATAATAGTGAGAAATTCCTAAAGATGATTAATCTAGAAAAATGCCTTAATTAAACTCCCATTACTAATTTTGAATCAAGATATGTGCCTAAATCTAATTAGTAATGGCATTAAACATCAAGAATAAGGTTAAGATTGAATCAACAATTTTACAAGTGAAAATCATCAATTCATCATTTACTTTTCTTAGGTAATTAATGATTCATCTACATATCAAATCACCAAAGCTTAATTGCTATTAATTATAATCAATGATAACTAACCTACCCACAAGAATTAATTGCAATTAATTATTTAACTATAAACTGCAACAAATAATTAACTAATTAATCATAATTAGCAAATTATCTAAGCAATCATTCACAACAAGAATAGAAAAAAAAAGAGTTATCCAACTCAAAGGTAAAATTAAGAGAAAGGCCCTAAAAGTAAACCAAAATAAAGTGCTAATCCCTTAAACTGATATGGAAAATTGGCCACCTATGATAGAATATAAAGAAAGGTAATGGAAGAAGAGTTGCTATCTAAAGTTGTGTATTTTTGCTTTTAAAGACACAAACCCTATAATTTGATTTTCTCTCCTGCAAAACCTAATAATCCAAGTTAACAAGTCCTCTAGAGTTATAAAAAGTAGAAGCCCAGAACTTAATTTACAAGAAAATACACTATAAAAATTATTATAGTAAAATCTTGTAGGTTTCTTTTCTAGCCACTGTAAGACCCCTAGAACTACATAGTTTCACTAAATCCTAAACATGAAAGTTGTTGGTTTAGGTCTTGAGAAATTTTGGGCACTAATTTCACCTTGATTAGATTTTTAAAACTCTAGATATGGCTAAAAAAATTGAGACTAGTTTAGATTAGACATGAACAAAGCATCAGATTGACAACAATTTTTAACCTTCCAAACATTTAAATTGGGCTTTAGTTAAAATATGAAAGTTTTAGAGTTTCTTCTATGATTTTTAACGATATAAGGATCACCCTAAATTCAATATATTAAACTAAAGTTATAGCTAAAAATCTAAAATAGTGTAAAAATTCAGCATTAATTAAATAATTTCAAAATATAGGAGAACTAACACCTAATCACATAATAAGGCCAATTTCATAAAATTAGGCATACATAACACTCTAAGAGGCATAAAATAGGAGTAAATAATATAGTTAATATTTTGCACATCAAATTGTCCCACATCTGACCTTTATATAACTTTAGGAAAAATACAACTTTATTCAAAATTAAAGAATAAAAGACTTACTTTTCAAAGATTTCAAAATCATAAATAAGAAACAATTAAAGCCATGAAAAAACATAACTTATCATGAACAAAAATCTTGACAAACTTAAAACTAGCCAACATAGCAATTTTATTAAAAAAATGGATTAATATAAAAATCATTCTACAACTCTCAAATGTTTAGCATAAATATTTTACTCAAGCACATTCCATGAAATGTCTCTATTATAAGCTTGTTTATTATTTAATCTCCATTATTCAAATCACATGCACTATACAAATCAAAAGGATTTTATTTAGGGTTATATTCAGTCTAAGGAGAAAAGGAGGGAAAATAAAATATATGAAGGTTAAAAATTGAAAAAATTAATAAAGCACTTGAACAAAATATATGTGAACAATTTATGAACATATATAACTTAATACAATAATTCAAATTTAAATTCAAACACTTATAAACTTTTTTTCTTTTTCCTTTCTTTTTCAATTCTTTTTACTTTATTATTCTTTTTACATTTTTTTCACTTCTCTTTTTTTTGTCCTTCTTTTTCATTCTTTTTATTTTTTTCATTTTTGTTTCTTTATTTTATTTTCCTCTTTTTTTTTCATTTCAACAAACCTTTGAACTTGAAATTAATAAATTTCCATAAAATAAAACAGACATCTCCACACATATTCAAAAATTTATCTCTCAAAAATTTAAATGCTTTACCAAATCTTAAGTTAGGAAAAAAAATACTTATTTTTTATTGAAAAATGTTCATAGGATAATTAACAAAGAAAAGGCAATCAAGGGAGCTTAAAAAAGATAAAAATTCAAGGTTGGCTATTTAACACTAACTTAGACAAGAAAAGAATGTCTTTATCACTTTAGTGCATATATGTGCAAATGTAATCTTAAAAAGAATGAAAGCAAGTTCTAAGGAAAGAAAAATCATGGAAGAATATCGCACATAAGAAAAAAGAAGAATAGCATAAATGCTCAACATGAAGCTCAAAGTCTCACAAGGAAATTTATGCTATCAAATTCAATCTATTAATTCAAAATTCATCACTGCATCAATCAAATTCAAGAAGTAAAATCATTCATTCAATCATATATGAATCCTATCTAATTTCAATTGAATCTTACTCATAAAAAATGTAAAATTTCTATCAATGAAAAGCAACTAAAATAACTTAAAAATAAATAAAAACACTTTTTTTAAAAAAAATTATTTTTTTAACATTAAAGGAAATATGAAAACTAAAAAAAATACAAAAGAAATCAAAATATAAAAGAAATCCTAAAATTATCTCCCTTATAATTAAGACTTATATTGTCCTCAATGTAAAACATATCAATGTCAAGAAAGATAAAGGATAAGTCAAGTAAAAGAAAAAGGAAAGAAAATGTAAATTTGAATGACTTGGGTTACCTTCCAAGAAGCATATTTCTTTAATATCTTTAGTTAAACATTATAGCTGATTCAATCTAGCTTCAATTCATAAATTAATGCCTCTTTTGCTTTTAAAGCACTAATTTTCAAGTAGTTCTGTAAGAGATTCTTTTCAAAATCTTTGCCATCTAGCAAACTTTCTCTAAGGGTTATGCTTAAATTGTTCTCTTTGTAATTCAAAATCATCTTGTATTAAGAAATTAACTATATTTTTAAGAAAAATAGAAGATCATTAGGAAAATACTTCTTTTCCTTTAAAATATTAAACTGTGTTATTTGACCATCAAATTATATGGATAGGATTTCATCTTGAACAATAATTACAGCTCCTGCAATTTTCAAGAAAGATCTCCTTAGAATGATTGGAGCTAGATTTTTTATAATCTTCCTTTCCATGGTTAAAACATAAAAATCAATAGGAAAGACTAGGCCATTCACTTACACCAATATATTTTCAACCATAGCATAGAGTAAATGTTAGAATGATTGGCTAATTAAGCAACTACACGAATTTGTTTTAAAAGGCCTAATTTAAAAGATTGATAAGTAAAAGAAAGCATAGCCTTAATTAAAGCACCTAAGTCTAGCATTGCATGTTCAATTTCGCTTATGCTTATAACACATGGGATAGTGAATATGCTTGGATCTTTACATTTTCTTGTTAATTTCCTTTGAATCTTCGCAGATACATTTTCCCCTATACTTATTTTCTTTTTATCACTTCTCAATTTCCTTTTTCTAATGCATAATTCCTTAAGGAAATTTTCATATCTTAGAAAAAGAATAGTAGAAAAATGAATGGAAGACTTAGATGTATTGTTTCCCTTGGCCTTTGTTTTCTCTATTTGCCTTAGTGTACCTTGGTTCACTTGTCCTTTTTTTACTTTGGTTAAGGAAGTGGGATGGGCTCAATTTTTTTGCCATTTTTAAGTATAATGGCATTAATATTTTCTCTAAAGTTCACTACTAGTTAGGAGGTAGAGGGTAGCATCCTTGTAAATTAGCTCTTTAACTTACTGATAAATATGACAAGTTGGATCATTTGAGTCTCTAGATTTTTCATACTTGCTATAACATTTATTGATTTGAAAGATTCATTTTCTTGAAAAGTGAGGCACATATTGATAGGATGACTAGAAGTAGAAACTCTAACACACATTTTCACGATTTGCATTTGATTCACAACTAGCTACTTGATTATGTACAAGAATCTACTAGCTGTTTCTTTATATTGGATATGGTAGTATCGTTTATTGATTTAGGTGTGAGAACCTTTTTAATGCTAAATTGCTAAGAATTTATTACCATATTTGCAATAAGATTTCCTACCTTTTGTGGAGTTTTATCAACTAAAGTTCTACCTCTTACAATAGCAACCATGCACTTATCCATTAGTAATAAACCTTTATAAAAAAATTAGGTGAGAATTGAATCATTAACTTAATGGTAGGGGCAACTTGCATATAGCCTTTCAAGTCTCTCTCAATATATGTATACATATATATACATATTAATCAATTAATATTATATATTACATTACTTATTTTATATTACCACTAATACGAAGTTAACAGGTTAATCCAATAACTTGATAGGCTTGCACTAATTAGTCCTAGTTCTTTACTAAGTCAGCTAATCAGTCCTAGTCACTTACCAAATTAAGTTACTATTATCATTTTTTATACTAATACCAATCCTAAGCCAAGTAAAATTATACCAATCTTAAGGTAATCCATTTTGACACCTTAATTTACGCAACCAATAAGTCAAGAAGGCAATATGTTTAGCATCACTAACAACTAAACCTTACGCTACTTTATAAGTATTCATAAATATTGTAAAGGTTGAATTTTGTGAAGTTCAAAACTAGGAGTTTGTAAACATCAATCGAGGGTTGAAGATAAGGTGTCATGATTTCTTTTATTGGACTTAAGCTAATAATGATTGAAACTTTGAAAATCAAAGGGCCTATAGGGCCATAAAGGACATGTAAGGAATTAGTTGAAGAAAACCAAAAGGATATAGTGACACTTATGCCTATTTGCTCTTATAGGAAGCCTTAATAGTTGAATAGCCTTAAAAATGCTAATAGATTTCTAGAGGGTTCCTTTTGATTCTTATATATAATCAAGCTAAGAGACATACATGGCTATTGATGTAGAAGTGGGGAAGGAAACCTATAAAAAAGTTTGTTTTCTTTCACTATCCAAAGATAAATTAAAGTAAAACTTTTGGTAAATAAATAGATAGGTATAAGTTTAGAAGGAGAATCCTCAAAAGAAGTGACCACAGGGCCTAAATAGAAGAATACTGGTTTGCTTTTATTAATTGTAAAGTCTAGAGATTTGAAAAGTACTTGGAGCTTTAGAATTTTAGAGCCTTACAGGTTTAAGTCTATCACTCTTATTAAGATAGAGGTAGATATAAACTATATAGATGAGTTAGATGGAGCAACAACCATTGTGAAATGAACAAGTTGCACACAAGCATAGGAAAAAAAGAAATGAGTAAAGCTTATGAAATTGTTAAAAAAAGAAGTAAAAAATAAGAATGGGTTAAGCAATTCATAAGAGAGTAAACACTAGAGTAATTAATGCCTTTGTCATGATGAAATGGGGGCTTGATGTAGAAGATTTACGTTGGGAAGCTACATAACTTCTCAAATCTTGTGTAGTTACATAAAGGATAAAGGCTAACTGATGTGATAGCTATGATAGAACTAGTACACATTAGGATGCTACATGTATTTCTTGAGATTTAATAAAGATGGTTATAGATTTAATAAAGAAAATGCCAAAATAAAAAAGGAATGGTCAACTACTAGGATGACATCATTTAAGCAATAACATTCTAGATTCCATCAGATGGATCTTCATCCTTGGTTTGTTTGACTAAAATAAAGGTCGAATAATCATATCAAGGTAATGCAACATTCTCAGTGGTAGGAAGAATATTTGATAAGAGTATTGGTTGAATGATCAAGTTAGATGGTGCCATTTTTGTAAATTTTCAACCAAGGTGTAAATTAAACATCCAAGCCTAGATAGTTTAGTTTCTTTTTGAAAGCTTAGAATACCCAAACTAGAGGGCCTCCATTTACTCTTATTTTGAAAACTCCAACTATTGATTAGTCGAACATGAAAGAAAGATAACAAGAAGGCAAACTTTTATAGAAGGCCTTTGCAAGCTAAAGAAAGCCACAAAAGGTGTGCTTTGTATGATTGTGGTTGGGTCGATAAAGGCCTACTAGGGGGAAATAAGAGTTTTGATTAAATCATACAGGATAATTTTGAAATAGGATTATATTACATAGAAACCATGTAGAAGCTTGGTTGGTGTAACTCCCTCACTTATTAACACCTTATTCCTCAATTTCTAGATGATTAATACGCACTCATTCGCCATCTACCTCAAGCTAATACGGAAAATCTCAAATTTGCTGTATTTCATACAACATGAACAAGCGTAATATAATTATACATAAGTTCAACTTTACAATATATCTACATCCATCACTTACAATATTACCAACTATACAAACATTTTTAATATACAACTTCAAAATATCACTGTCCTCCGTCATGAGAGCCTTTGGAAGCATTACTTGGAACGGTTAGTCACGATACAGAAAGACATGAGAAACAAAGTTTCCCAATAGCTAGCTATTGCCATAAAAACATATTAAGTCATTCCAGATCCTTAAGCAATTAAAACATACATTTCGAAAATAATTAATCATTTCTTTATCATTTCATTACGTACCATTGTAAGAAATATACACTGTACACAACAATCATCAAACTCATTCAAGGACTTATCTCAATCAATATTTAGATGGCCATCACAGATACTCGTACCTAGGCCTCATATACAGCATCACTCTGTCTTCCCCGGGTCCCGAGCCACAAAGGCCTAACACAGTATCACACTGTCTTCCCGAGGTCCCTAGCCATAGGTACCACACACAACAAATGCACTATTATCCCCGGGGATCCCGAGGCTTAGGCCAAACACAGTATTCTATTGTCTGCCCGGGTTGTGCCACAACAATTGCATTAACATTCCGAGGACCCGAGCCATAGGCCAAACACACACAGTATCACACTGTCTTCCCGGAATGCGTGCACAACAATTCCATACACATTCCATACACAACAATTCCATACACATTCCATACAATAGCATAAAACACAGAAAATCATATAAATAGAAAACAGCTTAAGGATGAAGCTAGCTACCTTTCACAAGCTTCCAATGTGATGTTCCCTTGCTCTCACCAAAAACTCCTTTACACTTACTCTTGCCTTTGCAAGTTGTCACTCCTCAGTCTATATAAACACACATCATAGTTTCTTATTAAAACATCATCACTTTCCCTAATCCCCATGTATTCTTTACTTCCTCTACTTAAATAAATGCATACTTAGATGCTCTATATCTTGTTTTCAAGCCTTAAAATGACATATATGAACATTAGAAAAGGATCTAAAGGTAAAGCCATGCAAATCCTAAAGAAATCAAACCAAAATGTTCACTCAGCAAAGAACACGGGGTTGAACATGGGCCGTGTTCTACCCCGTGTTCAGAACATGGGGTACAACATGGGCCATGTTCTGCCCCATGTACATTACTGATCAGCCTTCGTAAAAGAACACGGGGTTCAACATGGGCCGTGTTCTACCCCGTGTACATTACTGATCTTCCAAAAACACAATTTTACATGGCTAAACCTCCTTCTCCCCTTGGCTTCTAAAAAGGGAAGTTCCATACACACTTTCATAACTCAAAATTCATCTTCCATAGGCTTCATAACTTATAAGAATCATCCTAATTTTATCATTTTAACTAAATTCCAAACAAATCATGACAAATCCACACATGCACCATTATACCTTTAAAACCCAAATGTGTACATCATGTTTCTTGCTATTTTTACACCAAACCAAAGCCATAAATTAACACAACAACATCTAAAACACCATTAGACATGTTCAAATCATCCTAAACTCCATGTTCAACTACCTTTGACCACTCCAACATCAAAATCTCAAGAAACTAAGAAGAGTACATTAAAGAGCTCTTAGAGAAGAACATTTTTACCTCTTGGTGCAACTTGAGAACCCTCACTTGGAGCTCCCTAAACTTGATCAAACTTGGGCTTTTCCTCAATCTAGGGACATCAATAGATAGAGCTTGGTGAGAGGAGCAATTTTCCCTTCTACACCTTAGCTTGAATCTTAGTATTTTGGGGTGAAAAACTCAAAAGAAACTTTCTCTCTCTTTCTCTCTCTCTCCTGCACGTTTTGGAGCTTTCATGGAGGTGTCTTGCAGCTTTTTGAGAAATGGAGAAGAAAGAAAACTTTTCAAGAAGCTTCTAGGGATATTTTGGTCATTTTTGAGATTTCCAAGGGTATTTTAGTCCTTTTTCACCAAAAGTAAGGCTATTCTTGCCATAATTTTTCTAACAATGACACTTGTCACAAATCCATTGGTTACACTAATTAAAATCACATATTGCACCCCAAACTCTTGGTTATTCACATTAAATCCCAAATCCTTAATTATTTTCACTTTAACCACACCCGATTCTACACTTTTGCAAATTAGTCCATAGGGTTTCTGTCTATTTAAAATTCCTTACACTATCAGACTTAGACAATCTCCCCTTTTAGGGTTTTCCAACCTCCTCTGATCATCTATATTGTTTAGGAGAATTAATTCTTTCCCTACTATCCGTTTTCCTTCAAAATTTCGTTTACCTTTACACTTAATTTCTTTCAACTTGAGATTCACCCACTAAGCTAATTCAATCATGCTCTTCGTTTCTACAGCCTCAGAATTTAGAAATTCAAATAATAGAATTGAAAATTCGGGATATTACAATTGACACTCTAAAAAAGATGCAACTGCCATTCAAACCAGTAATCACCCCAACTTCAAAAGGTACAAATAAATGAATAAAGATATAAAAAAGGGAACTTTTTAGCAAATTAACTCTAGATAACATTCAAATGCACTCTATGTTCAATTGCAACACTTCGCTGCCATCTTTTCTTATTTTTATAGCAATTCCATGTGATTCTTTTTCCTAATCTTTGAGTGTGAATGCAATGGTATAGTATTTTCAAATCTATCTACACAATTCCTCTGATTGTATTTGATGTATGCATCCTTAAAAGGTCCTTACCCACTTGAATTGCCACCTTCGAGGCACATTTATGTACATTTAATGAGTATTTACATACCTATGCACATTTTATTAATTGGTTTAATCATTTATTAACTGCTTCTTTTATATGAATTCTTCAATTCAGAACTCTACTAATAAACTGATCAAAACTTCTTGCGAATAAGAACAAGTTAATTATTCTAATAATTTTTTGACTAAAACATATAAATACTAATTTTTTTTTTTGAAGGATTGGGCTATTGCCTTTTTGGCTTGACCATGAATGGCATGTTGGCATTATTCTTTCTACCAGTGGAAATCAATTGGGTTGGGCTAGTTAGCAAACCCAGCCCTATGTGATTGCTCTAAATCATTTTTGTCCAAAATATATTCATATTCGACCATTTGAAAAACTTAATCCAAATTAAATAGACTAATTCAAATTAGGGAAATTCTAAGTAGATTCAAGCAGTTTGAAAGGTAAATTTTTACTTCTTTATTTGCCTAATTTTTCTAAAGGCCAGAAGCCATTTTTTACTTCTTTGTTCAACCAAATCAGGCTATTCGATAAGATACATGGCATTAGTGATGTGGACAATAAAACTTACCGCTTATATTGTAGAAGATTTGCATATAAAATATATTACACTTTCACAAAGAAAATATTAAAAGGAAAAAAAAGGGCACCAGAACTGCTCTATTGGTTGTGCCTCTCATTTATCTTGCTCTTTCTTTGTTGCTTAATCAGTAAATGTTTTGATCTCATTTCACTAGCCTTATCAATGGCTTTCACATCTGGTTCACAACGAAAATTCCAACTTAAATATTGTGCAAGTTGAAATTAAAAATTTGAATGAAGTCAACCTTACGTCTCATGTGATATTTCCAACAATAAACAAAATATTTAAGACATCAACCTTGGAACAAATTGTCAGACGTATATCAAATTAATAACAAATTCAATGCAATAAGAATAATTTGAAGCTCATAACTCGCACAGTTATACTTTGTATACGGAGATTATGATATTGTTGATAAAAAAACATTTTAGAATCCATAAAACTAATACTATCCTAGAAGAAATTGTAAAATGCAGAATTCATAATCAACAAGAAAAGGAGGATCCTTAAAGTAA
Source organism: Sindora glabra (assembly GCA_020226215.1). Classification (NCBI taxonomy): domain Eukaryota; kingdom Viridiplantae; phylum Streptophyta; class Magnoliopsida; order Fabales; family Fabaceae; genus Sindora; species Sindora glabra. The sequence goes on from CM035226.1 coordinate 84,224,814, forward strand.
AGCAAAAACGACGGTAGTGTGTAGGTCAAAACTCTCGTAAGGTACAAGCAACAGCAATAAAGAAGAAATAGGGACTTGGGCAGCCCTTGTGGGTGGCAGGGAATAAAGGCCACTTGATGATACGACGTCACTTTTTGTTAGTAAATAGTCGAGCTCGAGTTCCACCAATTAGAACTCGATGCGCTCGTGTTCAATTGAGTTATCAAAGTGAGTTAGTTTTTTTAATCCACTTCAACACACCATGTGCCATCTGAACCCGATCAACTTTTTCCGATTCGAGTCCATTGAGTGGAACTAGACCGAGACAAAATTCCCATGCCTAGTTCTTTCTCTTGCTCTCTCTTTAAAACTTTGAGCAAATTTAGCACAAGTTCATTTTGTATAACTATTTTTTTTAATTTTTAATATCAAAGTAATAAAGAGACTTCATTAATATAATTGAATAATTTATCAATAATTTGATATTAAATTTTTTATATTCTTTTGTAATTTTCTATTAAGTTATAATTTTTATATAAAAATAATTTAAAAAAAAATTATACAACTTTAGATAATAAATTTATCTATTATAATCCGTAAATGTGTACATATTTACAATATTTTAATAGACAAACTTATAAAATATATATTAAATATCATACATTCTATAACTTTTGCATTAAAAATTTTTAAAATGTGTTTTGAAAAATGGATAAGCTAACTTGTAGAGGCGAGGGTCATACCATCATTTATAACATTTTTTATCATTCATAAGATTTAAATTTGAAATGCAAGCACACAAAAGTTGAATCTACTTAACTATTATCATCCCCAATACTAGCTTCTTGTTTCCTAATTGATCAGCTTTTTCCCATGAAAGTTTCAACAGAAATGCCTTTTATTTTCCCAGAAAAACAACACCCAGAAAATCCATTAACTTAATTGATGATTCTGAGGAGGAAAATATATATATAAAAAAAAATGTCATCTGAAGAACACAGCGAACAGAACTCCAGCAGAGATCCCAGCAATACAAATCAATGAGACTCCACGAGTTCGAACGAAGAAGAGATTCAATTGCTTCGCAGTTTGAAGAGTGAGCGTTAGAATCTGCAACCTACCTTGCTCCTCCATCTTCCTGAAGAAGTATATCGGCTTCAAAGATTGTCTCAGCATGAAAGCCAGTGAAAACGGAAACGCAAATGCCAGAAAGCTCTGAATCGAAACTTCGGTAATCGGTGAAGACCGAGTGATGTATGTGATCCAAGCTCCGAGTCCAAGCTGGAACAGACCTAGAACAGCCACTGCCTTGCTCAGATTGTACATGTTCTTCAACATCGTTTCGAGGATTTCTCGAGTTTCTTTGGCCAGTGGTGAAAGATCACGTTCGACGGTCGGCCCTTCTATCTCTTGGTGCTTGAAATCGGGGTTTTGGCTAGGGTATGGATTGGGGTTCTGCTCTTTCTCGGAATCCGAAGATGAATCGGGGGTTTTTGAGAAAAATCTGGGTTTTGCTATTGATGAGAAGCTAATGCTAGGGTTTCTGGGATTCACATTGAGGATTGAGGACGATTTTTCGAAATTAGGATCAAATTTGGCAAACAACCTCTGCTGTCTTGATTCAGTGAATAATCGACGGGAATCGAAAACCGAATTGAAGGGCACTTTATCTCTTAACTGTTGAAATTCGAAATTTGGTTTTGCACTTTTGTTTGAAGGCGCGAATTGCAAGGACTGTGTAGAAGTGAGAATCGAATAAGAGTAGGACGGATTGGAGGGTTCAAAATTTGGATCTTGAAGCCTATTGAAGACTGAATTGATAGAAAATGGAGACAGAAATGAAGCAAAAGGATGGGGTTTCAGCAGGGAAGACCTTAACCTTCGTGCAATCATGGTGGCCATTGTTGACAAGGTAAACACTGCAATGTTTCCCCGGTGATATATGGCGGGCGGCGTCGGCTGGGTTGATAGTTTTATTGGTCAAATTTGAAACGACTACCTGTTTTTGTTTTTGGGCCCGAGGGTGCTGAAGGACCAATGTTTTTATATGGCGGGACATTGGATTAGGTTCATTTCTGGGACAAAATACACATGGCTCCTTTGGAATATAGTTTTATTTCAAATAGTATTTCTGAATTTTTAAACTTTTTGCATAATCTCTCTAAATTTTCTGAAAAATTGAAAATATTAAAATTCTGTTGCAAGAAATGAAGAAGCTCACATGAGAGTCACGGGATCCACTTCCTAAATTATAATGCCTAATTTGGCAAAGTGTCACATGTTAGTCTTAAGTAAGTGAGTTTTATTTAAGATGAAACTTGACAAATAAATTAAGCATATGACGGAAGTCTTGTAACTTAAATTTGAGAGCAATTCGACTCATATATTATATTTCCTATTTTTTCTATTTTAGGTCTTTTTTTGTATTTTTGACCAAGATAACTTGTCCAATGTGAGTGGTAAAGTACATAGTTGTGATTCTTAAATTTTTATCTTTTTATTGGCATATTTTGATGGGATAATTTTCTCAGAGCATGATGAAAATGCTTTATGCCAACTCAAAAAAAAAAAAGTATGTTAATTCTTGTTGAAACGCTTTTTACTCAAAATACTTTTTAGAAGAAAGTAACCTAGTGACATTAATAGTTGCTTGGCACTAGTCTAGAAGTCGAAGTATGTGACTTGGTGTCTCCCTTGCATACTTTCAACATTGTACTGAGGATTTATATTAATAATAAAAGTAACCCTTTTTTAAATCATGATATCTTGAATTTTTTCCTTTTTTGGCTGTATTTGCTTGCATTTGTTCGCATTGCACATTTTGCATCATTATTGTCATTCTTTATATATTGGTTGCCTATATATGTTGTTAATATGCTTATAGTTGCTTCAATTGTGTTATACTTGTGTGTTTAGTCTATTAATTTTAAGCTTGAATGGTGTATTAATCGGTTAGCTGACTTATCCTTTAAGGGGTGAAGATTTAAGCGCCCTACATCCTAACTATTGAGTTATTAGTTATTAATATTTGGTATCAGAGCATGGTTTAAACCATGCCTATAAATTCGATTGTGCTTGTAAATACACTTACCATGTCGAAGAAAATGACAAAAGTAAAGTCCTCTAAAGCAATTGAGAATGCATTCGAGAAACTTGAGGGAGCTACACTAGTTGTAAGAAGTATGCAAATCAAGGAGATCCCTAAACTCTTTCAGAAAGTCAAAAATTAAGAAACTCTAAAATAACAAGTTCAAACTCTTGAAGCAAATAAAGGGGTTGATGGTTCGAGAAGTGGTGATGCTCCACAAGTTGGAGAGTAACTTGCTACAATTGAAAATGTCCAAAGGGAACTTAGGGATGCTTTGAAGGACTTTTCTAATGAGATAAAAGATGATGTAGTGGCTCTTCAAATGGAAATAGGTGACCTTATAACAACTGTAAAAGTTATGATGATGACCTTAAATAATACTTTGCCAAAGGGTGGTGTCTTAAAGCGTAAAGGGAAAGTGAAGGTCCCAGAACTTAGGCCATATAGGGAAAAAGGGATGCCAAAAGCTCGAGAATTTCTTATTTAACATGGATCAATACTTTTAAGTTGTGGGAATAGATTTTGAGGAGTCTAAGCCCAACTAGGCCATAATGTTCTTAAATTATGTCAAGGTGTGGTGGAGGATAAAATATCAAGAGATTCAAATGGGTAAGTGCCATATTCACACTTGTAAAGAGTTAAAACAAGAATTAAAGGTGAACTTTTTCCCTGAGAATGTTGATTACTTAGCAAGATACAAGCTAAAAAGTTATGGCAAACTAGCTCAATCCAAGACTACATGAAAAAGTTTGCAACCAAATGTTGGACATCCAAGATATAATTGAAAAGGATAAGCTCTTTTATGTTATCAACAGTTTCTCACATAAAGTTGCCATTAAACTCTAAATAAGAAAGGTCCAAAGCCTCACTGAATTAGTAACTACAATAGAGCACCTTTGTGATTAAGACATTAGTTTCACCTCTAGCTAGAACTTGCATGCTGGTGCTCAAATTCTATTGGTGGGAATGGTGGTCAATTAAATAAAGGAGATGAGTCTAAGAGTGGGGGAGAAAACAATAAATCATCTACTAACTCTTAAGGATCAACATCATCTCGGGCTTCCAATAGCAATAAAAAGTTAAAGACACTATCATATTTCTTATGTCATGGGCTAAACATGGTGGTGAAATACTTATAGAAGTATGCCTCAAGTGCTTTATAAGCTAAATTACAAGAGAAAAAGGCAAAAGAGTGATAAAAGTGGTACTAAAGATTTTGATGATAAAGATGAGTCTTATATTAGGATTGGAGCACTTTAAACCTTAAACTTCCATGAGTAATATCACTAATAATATAAAGCAGTAGGTCTTAATCAAGGTCTAGCACAATAAGCTTAGTAGGTTAATGAAGTATCAGTTGTAGGCTTTGACAACTTATACCTACGAGAGGGTGAATTAGATATTTTTAAAATTTTTCTTATTTTTGAAATCTCTTTTGAAAGTCTTTTAATTTTAGGAAGTCATGAGAATAATCTTAATTCAATTAATTCTAAGAGAGTTCTATGAAGATATTTATTGCATTTAAGATATGATAATTCTAAGAATTAGTGCAAACTAACTTATTCCACTATGCACAAATAAATTATAAAAAAATTAATTTAAGATAATTTAATAGAGAAGTTTGCATATAATATATAATAATTCAATTCATTTATGCAAAGTAACTCAATAAATTATGCATAGATAAGAATCAAAAGGCCAATGCATAAATTGATTTCCTTTTCAACTATTGAACCAACAAGATTAACATTGAAGCACAATTCATTTAACAAGTTGATTAATTATGTATAGATAAAATAATCAAGAAGCATGTGCATAGATATATACTCATTTCAAGCATTCAATCACCCAAGCATCAATATAAGAATTCAAACATAATACATTCAACAAGTAGCACCAACAAAACAAAGCATGTAACTAGAAAAATAGACTGCAGTCCAAAAATAATAGAGAGACTGAGTAGGGAGATCAAATACAAGAATTTATAATGGTTCCTCCCTTAGATATCTTCACTAAGGTGTACTTCCACTCTCTAAGCTCTCCAAACTTATGTATCAATCCATTATTCCTTCAAGTTTCAATTAACACTTAAAGAAGCTTTACAATTCGTTGTTCTTCCTTAAGCAAAATCTCTCTTTATAAAGGGTTCCTCACTCTCTCAAGGATTCTCTAAGGGATACCTCACCCTTTACAATTCTAAAGTGATACAAGATGGATATTAACTCAAATAAACACTCCTATAGAGTAGATAAGATCAATGAAGCTTTAACATAGAAGAAATTTCACAAGAAGAGCTCAAATCATGATTTGGATAAAGGAAAGTATAAAATGATGTTTCAAGTTGAAGTTCAAGCCTTTTCTTGATTGTATTTGATGTATCTTAGCTTATATAAGAAGCCTATGGAGCAATATAGCCATTTAAGGTTATTAGAAATGAAAACTTACCATTACTGACCATTATTCATGCACCAGAATAGTTGAAATTGATTAATGAATTAATTCAGAATATCCAGATTGCTCTTTGGATGTTCAAAATTGATCCATGAATCGATTCACCTAGACAAAATTACAAACTCAAATTTAAAGGATTATAATTTCTTTATTTTAAGTCTGTTTTAAGAAAATAACCTATTGTTCGAAAGATATTTGAGTCTACTTTCAAATGAGACTAGTTTCAATCTCATATATAATGTAATTTTTTAGATATGTTTAAAACAATTAGCAAATGTCAGAAATAATACACCTGTAAAAATTTAATTTTGAGATTCAAATTATCAAATTCACAACTTTTTCATATCTTAGTCATTTTAAGCAAATTACATATCATGGAAAGATAATTGAGTCTATTTTCACGTAAAAATAACTTCATGCCCATATCATTTATAATTTTCAAGATATGATCGAAATAATGAGCATAGATTTGAAAAGGCTAGAATGCAAAAAACTAATTTTTAGACTCACCTTGAAGAAATTATAACTCTTTCATATATTAATAATTTTAAGTAAATGGTATGTCTATGGAAAGCTATTTGAGTCATTTTAATATGAAAAAGTTTTGTCAATCAAATCACAAGTATTTGATGAGATATTATTAAAAGAATAACCAAAGGTCAATGTTGAAAACATGAAAATCTCATATCTCATTTGTTTTTAAAGTATCCCCATAGGCTATCTTATAAAATCATGATTATGGATCATCATTTTTAAAATATTTTGATCAAATTAAAATTATGAAAATATTTTTGAGCTCTATATCATAAAATATTTTATTTTACAAGAAAGTTTAAGCCTTAAGATGAAAAATTATACCAATCAAATCTTTAGGCTTTTCTTAATGCTTCCAAGCTTTCAAACAATTTAATCTTCTCAACCTTCAATACTTGGATCTCATCTTTTTTTTGTCTTTCTTTCTTGTTTTACAGTTGAGCACAATATGATCTTCCATTTTCTTACTTCAAAACTCACTCTTCTTTATCTTAAACTTCGCTATATACAAGTTTATAAACTTTGTAAACCATATAGTTAGTCCAAGCTAATATATCAAGATATTGATGCATGATTCTTATATAAAACAAATTAGTATAAGAATATGCATAATCATCATATTAAGTTCATCAATCACATACTTAATGATGCTTGTATAAAATATCATTCTTTTAGCATATAATTAAGCATTTGCATTGTAACCATAATCTAACATGTCTATTCAAGATTTTATAATATTTTGGTATAAAGATATGCAATTCTATTAAATAGGACAAGAACAAGTATAAGACATGCATATATAAGAACAAGTATAATCATCATATCATATATATGCATTAATCATAACATAGTATGTCTATTAATATATATCACTTTTAGTATAAGACATACAATACTATTGTAACATTCATTTATCATCATTCATCACATGAAACCTTAAGGCTAACACCAACTAACATTTCTTTGCATGATCATGATTGAGAGAATGATACTTCAACTAGTAGAGTACCATATCTAATAGGATGTTTTAAGTAAAGAAAATCCTTTGGGAAGAGCCTATGATAATGTTAGCAAACTTGTATATATTTAGATAGCACTAAAGTGGAAGTTGCTTACAAGTTTTTTAGGATTATGCATGTTAACTCGCCTGATTATAAGGACTAAATTGCAACAATGATTACTGATGCTTACATTACTTTAAGAATGTCATTATTTTGTCACAAAGAATAGTTTGTTGTAATAAATTTGAAGTGCATGGGCATGTGCTACTAGAACAAAAAGGATGACTTTTCATTTAACCTTACCAACTATAATAAAAGGACACTAGTTAGGTGTCAAGTTGAGTTCAAAACATGTTTGAGAGTTCATCATGTTATAGAGGCAGAAGCTTTCTTCATTAACAACAACCTTACGGAGACAAGACAAAAGGAAGCTAAGGGAGGAACTAAAATGGAACATATTAAAGGCTTTTCAAGGATCTTAATTAGGCCAAAATGTTGAAGATAAATTGCTCATTAGTGGAGCTCATATGGATAAGTAAAAAAATCAAGTGAGGAGCTCAAGGCAAGTAAACTGAAGATACTTATGGAAGCTATGTTAGATTGGGTTGTTAAGGAGGACATTAACATCGTTTAAGTGGGAAAAAATGTTACAAGTTGGCCTTATAAACCAAATGACTAGTCAAACGAGCTTTATTTAGGATAAAACTTGGCAAATAAATCAAGTATATGATGGAGGTCTTATTGCCTAGATTTAGAATCAATTCAACTTATGTACTATTTTTTCAATTTCCCCCTATTTTAGGTATTTTTTATATTTTTGATAAAGGTAACTTATCCAATGTGAATAGCAAAGCATATGGCTATGATACTTGGATTTTTATCTATTTATTGGTATATTTTGATGGGAAAATTTCACTCAAAGTATAGTGAAAAGACCTTATGATAACTTAAAAAAATATGTTAACTCTTGTTATAAAAGTTTTTGCTCAAAATGCTTCTCGGGGTGGAGTGCCCAAGTGACTTAGTGGTTGCTTAGCATTAATCTAAGAGTCAAAGTGTGCAACTTAGTGCCTCCTTTGCATACTTTTAACACTCTAATAAGGCTTTATATTAATAATAAAAGTAACATCTTTTCAAATTATGATGTTTTAATTTTTCATCTTTTTTTATTGTATTTGCTTGCATTTATTTGCATTGCATATTTTGCATTATTATTGCTTTTCTTTATGTGTTGGTTGCCTATATATACTGCTTATATGCTTACAGCTACCCCAATTAAGTTATACTTGTGTGTTTGGTTTATTAATTCTAAGCTTGGATAGTGTATTAATTAGTTGGTTAGCTTATTCCTTAAGTGGTGAAGGTTTAAATGTCATACATCTCAACTATTAAGTTATTAGTCCATGACATAAAGACAATGACAAGTTACCTTTATAGGAGCATCTTTGCTGAAAATTTTCACAAGCTCTGCTTTTAAGAAAAGTTACACCATCCTCATCTATAGTAATGAAACTGTCAATTTTGGAACTCTAGGAAAGTGTTTAAGTTTTCCTTGGAACTAGGAACTATATCTTAAAATGAAATTAAATAGTAGAAGTTAGGCTAATTTTAGAAAGTTAACACTAGTGCTAAAATGAAAAACAATCCTATATTAGAATTAACAACAATAGCAAAATGCAAAAGTTATGGACACTTAGGGTTCATTTTGTTTAAGGGAAAATAAAATTTCTAGAAAATACTTTCTTAAGAAAATATATTTCTAGAAAATGAATTAATTTTTTATTGTTTGGTGCATACAGAAAAAATATTTTATAGTATTTAGTACATAAAGAAAAATTAATTTCTTCTAATAAATTTTTTAAATATATATAATTTTATGAAAATAATTTTGCAATAAATATATACTCATAAGAAAACATATTTTTATGTTTACTTGCATCAAATATAAAGGCAAATATTTACATTTTCATTAATAAAAAATGCCATATTATTAAAAATAACAATCATTAAGATGGAAGGTAATTTTGTAATCACTATGCTTATTATTGCTATCATAGGACCTACTATACCAATGATTGAAGAATGGGTGTATTCATCATATTCATTATCCATCTTTGAAAAGAATAAGGTGGAATGTAATTTTTGTATTACAAATTTAGATAAAATATCTTTGGATAAATGCACATGCAATGCCTATGTCTATCATAAAGATAATTTCTACATTATTACAATCATTAAAAGTTCTTTAGCCGAACAACCTTACACTTAAAAAAAAATCATATAAAATAATATAAAGCAGATTTTCAAAGTTGATACATGAAAACATGCTTATGATTCACATTCATACATTTTGTTAGATCCTTTTTTGATACATTGATTATGAACAACATAAAAAAAAAATCCTTTTTCTAAGGTCTTTGGAAATTAGAACACCTTAATCATGCTAAATAAGAAACTAAAAAAAAAAAGGTGTTTATCAAAATAGAATTTGAATCTTAAATAAGAAATACTATGATTTGTTTTATCTTCTAGCCCTAGCAACCTTTCCATAACATTAGAAACTTCCTTTAATTTTTATCCCTAGATCTCTCCTTTTTTATTCTTTAATACTGGAAGTAAAATTTAGAATTTTTAATTATTTAAAATTTTTGGAATAATTATTTTTAAGCAATAAGAATGGTAAAATTGTATTTATTTATACTAAAGTGAAATACAAATATTTTTTATTTCTCTTATTGAATAAATATCAATATGATTTTTATTTGATGCAAGGGTTAATTGGCTATGTTCTTGTATAAGAAATAATTTTTGGGGATATTTGAATGCTAAAAGTGCCAAATATATATATGTATGTATGTATGTATGTATATATATGTATGTATATAAGCGAATAAAGTTAATGAAGGGCTGAGATTGTATAAAAGAAATTGAGATTATATGCATGAGAAGCATAGGATCGATGCCAACAGCTTCTTTTTTAGTATTTTTCTTCTTCCCTCCTTTTATTTTATTTTTTCCCAGCTACTTTTCTATCCTTGTCTCCTCTCTTTCTGCCTCTGGTTTTCTCTTTCTTTACTCGACTATCTTTCTCTACCTTTCTTTCTCTTCCTCTCAATCTTTCTTTTTCTTTGTCCCAGCTAACTATTGCAAGTAACCTTTCAACATTAAGCTGCCACACACCATTGTACCAAGGGCCTTCCTATGTGCTATCGTTCTTCTATAATGAAAGGAACCTAATAAAATAGTTGTGGCAATGTAAAGAGCTCGAGCTCTTCCTATTTTTCAGTGTGCATTGTCACTATCTTTGGCCATTATCACCAAAAGGAACTCCTTCCAACATTTACCAGTTGCTTCCATAAGAAGAAGAGATAAATTGGACCAAGAATAGTAATAATGCAAGTCATCTCCCCCTCTTCGATCTCTCGTATTCTCATAGGCTCCTACCCTAGTAAGCTGTTGGCGAGTTTCTCAACTCGTGGTAAGATGTTTTATGCAGTAAACTTCCTTGATTTTTACTATTTTTGGTTGATCTGAAGAAAACTTGTTTGTATATCTTTGATATATATGATGAAAAACATAATTTTAATGATGTAAAATGTTAGGATAAATTGATTGGAGTGCATAAGGAGTGTTGTGTTCTAATATTATAGATGACTCAAGTGTGATTCAAAGAAACCCATTTATGAGTATTTTGACATGCATGATGATGCTTAAGAAAACTATGATTTCATGATATAAAATGCCAAAATAACATGGTTAAATAAATTATGAAGTGCTATTTCATAATATTATGAAAGATTTGTGCATGACCTAAAGAACCCCTAAATAGGTAAAATATGACTTTGATGGTGATGTTGAAATAAAGCTACAGATTTTAAAAACCAATGTATAATTCTATAAAATGATATGAGTATAACATTTCTATAACATAAGATTTTAATATTTCAACTATTTCATGCTTGGTTTAGGAAAATCTCAATTTTTATCATCTTATTGGATAATTAATATAATACTAATAAAATAATAATATGGCATTCAAGAATATCATGTCACTATACTTGAAGTATATTTATATCATAAAAGTTGATATTTTAGTGTTCTAAGTTGATTTAAGTAGATTTTTAAAATATTGTATTTTGATTTCGTAAGTTCCTATTAAAGAGTGTAAGGAGTTAATGAATTTGAATCTTGATATGATTATGAAATAAAGTTAAAATGGTAATATTCAAAAGAAATTAAGAAGTTACCCTATATTTATAGATTATCATTGTAAATTGTGAATTAGGAAATAGTGGAAAATGAAAGCAAAATAATAGGGAACTCTCGAAGTAGTTGGGTAATTCTAGGTTAGTATATATCTTACCACCAAAACCTATATAAATTATTTATCTTGAATAAATGATATATTTTATTGTTTCTTTATCAAACTTATGAATAGTGAATATGTTCAGACATAGGTTAATCTAATTATAGTTAGAAAGTTAAATCTTAATAATTGTTTGTTAATTTAAGGCCTGGAGGTGAAAATAAAGTACTATTGTTATTTAACATTTCTACATAGTATTCATGATTGATGAGAATTATAATGATGAATGATAATTGTATTATGATTAGATTTACATTGTTACTTACTAAAGCTTAATGAAATGGTAGACTATGAAAGTGTATAATATTGAGTGAATATGAATTGATTGTTGTGGCTATGTAAAAGGGTATGGTGGCACTATTATATGTATATATTGTTATGTGCTTGATTTATCCCATGTTGATGAATAATTGATTTGTGTTGAAATTATATTGAAATTATGATTAGTAGAGCCAAGCTTTATTATGCATATTGTATTATGAACTATGCCATAAGTGGCATTTGAAATGAGAAATGTGATAGGGGCAATGACATGAAAACTGGATGGAAAATTCCTAGCAATAGCTTATGGAGGATATAAGGCAAATCCTAGAGGGATAAAGATAAACAGTTTGTGAAAGGTATAATGCTAATTTAAGAGTCAAAAGGTGGATGTCTATATTTTTGTTATAAATAGTTATGTAATATGATGTGATAGTGGAAATTTGTTTGTAATTAGATATTACTGTTTGATATGATTATAAAGACATAATGCCATTATAATGATTCGATTATAATTGTGCTTTCTTGGTCACTTGGAAATCTGATGATTACCCAGAAAAAAGTTATATGCATGATACGATATATATATTATGTAAAATGACTGGTTGTGATGATTGCAAATTGAAATGTGAAATCAATAATCTAAGTATATGTAGATAAATAATATTAGCTAGAAGATTGGTATCATGAGTTATAATGATTCAAAAATTAGTTTGCAATTATGTTTTATTTTAAGATCTATTTAACTTTGAGTAGTCTATATATCCTAAATATGGATATGGTAGATATATACTCATTGAGTTTTCATAACTCACTTTATTTTAATTTTAGTATTTTTAGGTTAAGTTAAATGCCTTGAGCTTTACTATATTTATGGAGAATCAAATATGGCCCAATAGTAGATTTTAATAGTTAGATTAGAATTAGAGCATATAGAAATTAAGTTAACTCAACACTTAATGTGTTGAATTATTTATTTGTGTATATGCCTTTGAGTTATGTAGTATTGTGTAAGCTGATGATGCTGTCAAATTTGTGATAAATACAGGTTACAGGCTTTGTATTTTAAGGCATGTGACCCTCAAGAAGTATTCATAAATAAGGAAAACTTTGCCAATTTTTTTTGTAAAATTTAAAATAAATTTTGATTCATCATGAAAATATGGAGTTTTTTGTTTAGTAAAATTATGGTAAATAATATTAAGACTAGTGGAAACCGGATAATGGGATCTATGTTGGTCAATATTAGGTTTGGGTCGGGACATGTTCCATCATTCTCCTTACCATAACCATCTTGCATTTTATACCCTCAAAGAACCACCCTTCTTAAAAACACACATATGTACTCTTAGGCGTATATCATGACTTTTAGTAGTATCATATCCTCTCAAATCCATGCCATATGGTCTAAAGTTGATACTCATGCTTAACTTATATGCTAACTCACAATACTTATCATTTCAACTGTAAATCATACACTTCATGGCTACTAGATGATCCATTTATATACCTATTTATATAGATTTCACAAACTTGTCCCCTTCTATCCAACATGCTTATTGTGTTTAGATTTTAAAAGTTCAAGGACTAATACCTCACTTCTACATTCATGAGTTTGAGGTGGAATGATAATTTGTAAGTCCACCCATGAGTTACTATAAATAATATTATAAAGCAAAATCATAGAATTTCATAGCCTAATCTCTTAATTTGTATTGTCTTCCATGAAATACAAATCAAAACTACTCTATGGTAGGTAGGTAAATAAATATTGGCATTGCTAAAATGGATTTTAAGCATTTATTTTCTTGGTAACAAAGTTTTGATATATACTCTACTTTCATTCATTACAACCTTATGATTTGTATATATAATTGTGTACTCTAATTTTCTAAGCTCATGAGTAGGGAGTGTTGTCATATACACTTATATTGCTTGATTGAATGCACGCTTACACTCTTAGGCATACTCTCATGACTTTTAGCAATATCATATGATTTCTTGGATTCCACGTTTAGTAGGATGACTTTTAACAGTATCATATCCTACCTAAATATATGGTTAATCTTGGTTACAAAACATGGTTATAGAATAGTGAAACACTTTACTACTTAGGATTTAACTTTTCTATGAAACCTAGAAACAAAAAAGAAAAACCCATTCATAATGAAAAGCATATTGAAACCAATTAAACACACCAAATGGTGGGCACTATTAATAATTGAGGTAATCTTTATAGTAATGATTACAATTTTGTTTGAGCTTAACTAATTTAGGTGGATTGGTGCACACAATTGAACTATAGGGTTCAATGTATTTATTATAGTATGACTTCCTAGGAAATACACACAAACTAGTAAATAGTCATATAAATACCTATAAACAAAATTATAATAGTGAAATTTCAACATGAAATTGGAACAATTTTAATGCAAATAGAAAAGATAGTGAACAAGTAGAAGTTTCAAAACATAAAATCATTTTGGGTCTTAAACTAGACCCTCACATAGAAGAATAGAAAAATAAAGTAAGGGTTTGATAAAAAAATGTGAATACCAAGAGAAGAGGGATAAGAATAGCTTATTTAATATCCAAAACAAGAGCTCGCAATTAACTAGTGATTGCAAAATAGTAGGGTAACAAGGCAAGTAGGTAGAAAATGAGGGCTTCAGCTTAGGAATAACATCCATTGAGTGAGTGTCTGGAAAATGAATTTCCTTTTCTAAAATAGGAAGTTGCTTTCTGAAAAAATAAAGTAATTTTCTAGTTAACTAAAATTTATTTTTTTGTTAACTAACTTTTTTATAAGTACAAACATGGAAAAGTTAGGAAATAAATTTTAAAAAAATATTTTCCCACAAATTAAGTAGACCTTTAAGAAAAAACTATAAAGAATTTATGAATTCCATAGCAAAATGCCAAAATGCCAAAGTAATATACAGAATATGCATTTAGAGATTATGCGCTAGTATTATTCTTAATTTTGATACCTTCACGACAAGGTCAGTTGAATCATTGAGAACTTAGATCATAAGATAATTTGTTGACCATGAAAAGCTACAAATAACTCCAATGAAGACCTTGTAAACTTGATTTATAAGAAGAAACTATTTCAATTAAAAAATTTTACCCTTTTGCATGGATTTAAAAAGCATAGAGAGAATCTTTAACCTTTCTTTCATTGAACATAGGGATTGGCACAATAATTAATAGAAAATTTGAGCTACCCTTTTAAATGTCATCTTGGATACGTTTGTAATTGTAACACTTTTCTAGTTTTTTTCTAGAAAAGCTTAACAAGGATAATGATAATGCCATATGGAGCCTTTCTATGAAAACCATGAATGGCATTGCTAAGCAAATGTACACACAAAGATTTAGCAAAGGCACTATTAATGGCACTTTGATCACATCCTAGAGTAAAGACACTATTAATGGCTAACTATGTAATCTTGGTCTCATTTTCAAGGCCATAAGCTAAAGCTTGGATATTTGAATAGTGTGTGATCCTAGAATCTTCAGCTAGAAACTTACACTAATCATCATTGTGGCATAGAATACTGTTAAGCTTGCAAATTTTTTATAATAGTCTCTAAAGGAACTTGATTTTTCATACATCTAGAAATTTAAGAGTTTTATTGAGCGAACGCTTGTTTTTTTTTTTTTCAATTAACCACCATTGTGGCTTTCTCATGAGCTATTTCGTCTCTTTTTGATATATTTTTAATGCTTTCAATTTTTTAAAAAGTTTAGAAAGTTATTTGATAAAAGACTATGCTTTAGAAGTGTTACATGTATTTTGCCCTAATTCCTATTCTAATGTGTGACCCATTTACATTAGGAGACAAGTGTTTATTCATTTTTCTATTTTTTTTCTCAATGTTTGCAAAATTGCATTGGACTAGACTATTTGATCGTTGATTAATACTTGGAACGATTTGAATTTATTCTTAAAACTATTAAGGCAATTTAACCAATTTGAACTTGTGTGAACTAGAAAAAATTGGTAAAAATCAAATTAAATTAGAAAATCGGTCTAGTAATTGAAAACTGTTTTAGTGATTTGTTTTCTCTTTTTGGGAATCTTTACATTTTCTTTTACAAAATTAGGTTACTACTTTCAAAAGACTAATTCATGAATCTTTTTTCTTTAAATTATTACTAAACTAATAAAAGACCTTTTTTATTTAATAGTTTTTATTAATTTTATGATAATTTTGTTTGTTAAATTTATTATTTTATATAGATTAAGACTTATATTTTGAGAGTAGGTATTGAATTTATTTATAAATTTTATATAATATATATAGTTTTCAAATTATAATATTATTTGATTTAACTATTGGTTCAATTTGTTGAATCATTCAAACCATGAATTGAAAACTTTTTTAATTTAATATTTGGTTTGATTTTTAAAATAATTTTTTTGATAGTAAGTTGACCCAAAAAAATTAGAAAGAACTATTTTTCTATTTATTTTCGAATAATACTCAATTTATGAATACTTTAAAATGTTTTTAGAAAAAAATTGATATTACTTTTCTTTTTATGTAGTAAGAAAATTATTTCTTAAAAATATTTTTGAAAAAAAAGAGATTGGTATTACTTTCCATTTTGGACATTATGTAGTAAGGAAAATTTTTGTATTTATTCTTTTTTTTCATAAATTAAGAATAATTTTTACTTTATAAACATGAATGTTTCTAGGGGAAAAAATATTGGTTCCCCTAAAATGTAAACGAGTGAAATCCAACACTTTTATATTTGAATTCAAGTGCTTGAACTCAATTTGAAATAAACATAGTTTTAAGATTCAATGAATATTATACATCATTTAGTTTAAAATTAAATGCGCGCCCACATATATATTGTGATACAAACATTTCTTATTCTCAGTAATTAATAAACCAAACTACATGTTATTTTGGAAGAAAAGAATAATACTTTAAAATATAGTATTTTTAGATATTACATTAACGGATGAGTTGCACAACCTTCTTTCATGAGGTTTATTAAAATTATAGGAACTTCTTATGTAATTTTAAGATTTATTAAGATCTCTCTTATGAAAAAAAAAATGCCACACTTCACTTCATATTTGAAATATGCTTCAATAAAATGACTAGAAAAAATTATTATAAATTTAAATCAAACAATATACAATAATCTAGGATTTTGTGATCAAACAATGAATTTAAAATAAGTTTAAATTGATTAAAAACTATTGCACTTATTTCAAAATTTGACTTTTTTATTAGCCAAATTTTAATTATTTAAATTTAATAAAAATAGATTTTTATCAAAAAATACTTAAAATATTATTTTTGTTCTTTTTTAAATATTATTTTAGAGAAATACTTTTATTCTTATCTATCTGTCATTTAGAAAATTAAAATTATATTATCTTGATAGATGTTCAATAATTTTATTTATCATTTAAATTGATAAAAACAATTGATATGAAAATAAGATTTTTATCCTTCCTAAGTTAAATATGATATATAGAATTTATATATTCTCTAATTAATATCGCAAAGAGGATTTGCATTCCTACTCAAATAGAAATAAGATATGATCTCTAATCAATATAATTTAATTTTATGATAATCAATAATTTTATATTGATAATAATAATTAATATTAGAAGGATAATTCTCATCCCTTCTCGATTATAAAAAGGACACGATGAAGAATTTAAGGAGTTTAAAAAGAGGAGAGAAAAAAAAAAGAAGATTCTAGAAAAGATCACAAAAATTTGAAAGAAAGACCAAGAAAATTATGAAAAGAAGAATAGGTGAGGAGAAAATTTTTCCATAGAGAGAAGGGATCAAATAGTTTGGGATTAGAGAGAGAAATTAAGAAAATTATAAACTTAGGCAATTCCATATTTAATAATCAGAGTAGTAAGTCGACATATTTATTCACTTGGAATATTTCAAAATCCTATTATTTGGAATACATTAAAAAAATTCCTTTGGAACATTAAATAATTAAATAAAAAATTATCTTTCGTTTGTATTTACTATTCTAAAGTAACATATAGTTAAGAAACCAAATTTGGTTCTCATGCATCCTAATTTTCCTTCTATTATTATTTATACATATAAGTAGGAATAACATAAAGGTGAAAGATACATCATTCTTCATATATAGCTAATAGTATTAAACATTTTATACCCTTTTATATCTTTTTTCATATTATTTATTTTCTATTTATTAATTTTTTATTTCCAATTTTTAATTATCGTCAAAATTTCAACTAAAATAGGATGATATATTTTTTGGAAGACAACTATAAATATAAAAAGAAGAAAAATAAAAATTAAAGGATTAAAATAATTATTTAATATATTAGATGTAAAACCACTAGTTGCATGATTCAAATTAATTATAAGTTTTGAAAATTTTAATTAATTATGATTTAATAGTTTGTAAAATACATATATTTCTTTAGTTATATCTAATAAATTATAATGAAAAAAATTCAAAAAGATGATATAACAAGATTATATTTAAAAAATATTAACGTATCAATAAAGTAAAAAAAAATCCCAAATCAATGCACTAATTGAAATTATCTAACATGAAATATATAGGATTAAATTTAGATGCTCCATATAAGATGATATCCATGAAACCCCAAGTAATGCACACCAAGTTTAAAAATTTTGCCAATATTTTAAACATTAAAATTAATATAATCTATGCTCAAAAGATAATAAAAAATTAATGTTAATATTTAACGATTTTCTACTTCAATAATAAAAAATATAAAGACTTCCAATTCAATGCATCAACTTAGTTTACTATATTGTTTAAATTATATTATTAATCATGATTTAATGTATTTTGATTATATTAATCCTTATATTAAAATCCAATAAGTTATAGATAAATACTAAAAAATAAAAAATTGTACGGTAGGATTGTTTTTTGAAAATACTAACACATAAATAATATAATAAAAATAGAAGAATTTCCAAATCAATACATTAATTCAAATTATTATACAACTTTAATTTTTTAATTAATCATAATTTAATACATTTGAAATATATTGATTGTTAATTACAATTTTCTTAATGTGCTAAGTTTATCATGATCTTCAGACTAATAACAATTAACCAACAAATACAATAAAAAATAGAAAAAAAAATTAGGTCAGTGTCGTTTATTACAATTTATTGCAATAAGGTACCCGAAGGCTACTTTCTTTTATTTAAGTGCACTCGTGTGCGAAATTTTACTATGATATCCAGAAGACAAAACGACTTATTTACTGTGTATTTTAAGAAAATAAAAAGTATCAAAACAGAAATATCTTTTTGCCACATATTAAAATTGAAAAATTTTTAATTTAACACAAATAAAAAATAAAAGACTAAAAAATTATAAGAATTAAAATTGGAGAATTTTTAAATTTAAAAAAATTAAATTAATGAAAAAATTAATTATAAATAAAATTAATAAAAATTTAATTTTTTAGGAATTAAAATAAATTTTTATTTAAGATAAAAATAAAAATAAATAAGAATTTAGAGATATAGTAATATATTATTATTTAATAATTTAATTATTAATTAGATTTAATTTATCCATTTATTTAAAAATTTTGGCTAGTGTTACTATTTTAGAATGAAACAGTAACATGTTATTGTCTGAAGAATAAAAAATAATGTATTATTATTTAGCAATTTGATTATTAATTAAACTTAATTTATCCATTTATTTGGAGTTTTTAGTTGATGTTACTGTTTTGAAACGAAATAGTAACATCCTATTTTTTAGCAGTTTGATTATTAATTAGACTTGATTTATTTATTTATTTAAAATTTTTTATTAGTGTTACTGTTTTGACACGAAACAGTAACATCCTCTTCTTTAACAATTTGGTTATTAATTAAACTTGATTTATCCATTAATATGCACTTTTTTAGTAGTTTAGTTATTAATTAGACATGATTTATTTATTTATTTGGAATTTTTTAGTTGGTGTTACTATTTTAAAATGAAATAATAATATTTTCTTCTTTAACATTTTAGTTGTTAATTAGACTTGATTTATCCATTTATTTGATATTTTTTATTAATGTTACTATTTTGGAATAAAACAGTAACATGTTATTATTTTGAGAATAAATAATAACATGGTGTTATTTGCCAATTTTGTTATTAATTAGACTTAATTTATCTATTTATTTGTAGTTTTTTATTGATGTTACTGTTTTGAAGTGAAACAGTAACATCATCTTCTTTGATAGTTTGGTTATTAATTACACTTAATTTATTTATTTATTTGAAGTTTTTAATTTGTGTTACTATTTTGAAATGAAATAGTAACATCATCTTCTTTGACAGTTTGATTATTAATTAAATTTAATTTATTCATTTATTTAAATTTTTTAGTTAATATTATTATTTTATTTCAAAACAGTAACATTTGGTAGTTTAGTTATTAATTACACTTGATTTATTTATTTATTTGATATTTTTTTGTTGGTGTTACTATTTTAGAATGAAACAGTAACATGTTACAATTTAGGGTTTAGAATTTTTATTTGGTAATTTTATTATTAATTAAACTTGATTTATACATTTGTTTGAAATTTTTAGTTAGTGTTGCTGTTTTGAAACGAATCAGTAACATGTTCTTTTTTGACTGTTTGGTTGTTAATTAGATTTGATTTATCTATTTATTTGAGATTTCTAATTGGTATTACTGTTTTGGAATGAAATAGTAACATGTTACTATTTGTTACCGTCTTGAGAACAAACAGTAACATGGTATTATTTAGTAATTTTATTGTTAATTAGACTTGATTTATACATTTATTTAAAATTTTTAATTGGTGTTACTATTTTGGAATGAAATAGTAACATCTTCTTTTTTGACTGTTTGGTTATTAATTAGATTTAATTTATCCATTTATTTGGGATTTCTAATTAGTATTACTGTTTTGAAATGAAATAATAACATATTACTATTTGTTCTACTGTTTGTTACTGTCTTGAGAATAAACAGTAACATGTTAATTAGATGCACTTCTTTGGTAGTGATTGTTAATTAGACTTAATTTATGCATTATTTAAATTTTTTAATTAATATTACTGTTTTGAAACAAAACAGTAACATGCATTTCTTTAATAATTTGATTGTTAATTAGCTTGATTTATCCATTTATTTGATATTTTTTGTTGATGTTACTATTTTAGAATAAAACAGTAATATATTACTATTTTAAGAACAAACAGTAACATGGTACTATTTAGCAATTTTATTATTAATTAAACTTAATTTATGTATTTATTTAAAATTTTTAATTAGTGTTACTATTTTAAAATAAAATAGTAATATGTTACTATTTAATCTACAAATAGTAATATTGAGTTCTTTAGTAGTTTTGTTTATTAAGAAAATTATTATGACACTACTAGATATCAAAAGAGTTAGCGAGCAAAAGTTTAATATGAAATTTAAATAAATTTGAATTGACAAAAATAAAATTAAAGTTAGAGAAATAATAAGAAAATAAAAAAAATTAAGAAAATTAAAAATTTAGTAGTTTTGTTTATTAAGAAAATTATTATGACACTACTAGATATCAAAAGAGTTAGCGAGCAAAAGTTTAATATGAAATTTAAATAAATTTGAATTGACAAAAATAAAATTAAAGTTAGAGAAATAATAAGAAAATAAAAAAAATTAAGAAAAAATATTAAAAAAGTCTTTTTTACCAACCAAAGTAGGAAAAATGCTTTTGGCTTTTGCAAGTATGTAGATCTCGAAAAGTTACATGAAATAAAAAAAATTACCTAAAACAAATAATCGAGCACAAAGTTATGATCATTCAAAGTCTTAAGCTCAATTTACACATTTTTTATTAGGTAGACTCCGCCAAATCTAAATTTTCTTATTTTCTATCGAAAGATCATGGGAAAACCAATAAAAACAAGTTGTTATATACAAAAATTGGTTAACTAATCATAAAGTTATATCTTTCTAAAATTTTTGATTTATAACCATATTTTTTTAGTTAAAAAAGGATATTTTAGGAATATAATAATAATAATAATTCATAAAACTAGCACCTATTTAAAATAAAGACCAGTGCTAGCACCTTATTGAAAGAAGTTCAGTAAGCGCCACTACAATGTAATTTACCATAAAAAATGTAATATTATGAGGTGTTTGAAAATTTGTTTTAGCAATAAGTATATAATAATCATCATGTTATAAAATTCGATACATATTTTATATCATACATTATAAGATACTTAATACTATCTTATTTTTTACTTATGAGGAAAGTAAGTGATAAACTTATTTACATTAATTTTATTTTTTAAATCTTTTAACATTATAATTACAAATTTGTTGTATCATAAATTATAAAAGCTTCTACTTTTTATTTATTTTGTATTATTCTATATGTCAATTTTATATGTATTGCAATACTTTATCGAGTTCTTTATTTAGATGTAGCTAATAGTAATTGTTTCATCAAATTTTTTATGTCAAATCATATATTATTAAAATAATTTTGATTTAATTATTACATTATTTTATGCCATGTTGGGCATGGGCTTTACACTAGTAGTTATACTATTTTTATATTACATACATTTTCTTTATCATCACACTTTTTTAATAACAACATAATTAGATTAAAAGTAAATCTTTTTATAATATGTCATATGTTGAATTGTCCCTTTTTGTTTAATCCATATTTGAAAAAATTAGATTGAATAACAAATTGAAAAAATTATTGATATTGATAGAAATCCAACCAACTAACTTAAAAATCCTTTGTATAGAATTAGAGGCCCATGACTAGAGTCAAGATTAAGAGGATGAAGCAAGTTTTGCAAGGCTTGATTATATAAATCAAAGAAAAAGAAGATCAACATGAAATAAAGGTTGTATCAAGATGGGTTACTTTCTTACAACTTAAGGATGTTATGAGCCAAACTTGAAGACAACAATTTGGAAAGTCCAATTTGCATTATCGGTTTGCACTTGTGGTTTACAATTGTTCAGTTTATTAGGTTATTTTTGTTTAGACTTAATTGGATAATAAATATAAATAAGATGAATTTCTTATTTTTATTTGAATTTTCATATATATTTATGGGCTAAATTTTTTAGATAACCTTTATTTTTGTTATCTGAAGTACTAAGTCATTTTAGAGTATTTTGGGCTTTAGTTTAGGATAAATGTATTTAGGCCCTTTTTTTATTACCATGTTACTATGAAAATTTTACTATGTTTACTTAGAGTCATTTAGAAGGCCTTTTATTGGATTTAAGTTACTGAATTAGTTTTGGGTTAATATAATGTCATTAGAGCCCATTCTCAATTAGGATTTTAGAGAGCTATATAAGGAGGTTTGCTCCTTATACCACAACAAACTTAGATAATTAATAAAATTTGAGTGTTTTTCCATTGTGAGAGCTTTCACTTTGTTCTTAGGTCAAGAACTAAATCTTATAGTATTGGTTTTAGTAACAAATCATAATTAGGGTCACACTTCACTTGATAACTTTGGTTCTACTGGAAAGTCGCATTAGGGTCATGTTCCTTTTATTCTTTGCCTGTTTTCAAGATAATTCAATTAGTTCTCTTACATCATAAGCAGGTTCATTCGTATCATTTGGTATTAGAGCTTTGACTCTTAAAATAAGGTGATATTTATCCCTAGTTTATCTATTTGTTTTGATTTTATTTAGAAAAAAAAAGTTCTATTCCATTATTTTTTCCTTTCTATCTTTGTTCTTGAGTACTCTTCCTTTGTGTCTTGTTTTCTGTATTGAATATGTGTTCTATTCTTCTTGTCTTTTTGTGTTCTTATTTTTATACTGAATCTATATGCCTCTGTTTTGATTTGTATTTATTTACCCTAATTTTAGATCTTTTTGTTCATAGTTTGAGTCTTAGCCTAAAAAAATTCATGCATAAAATTTAAAAAAAGGTTTAAGCTGAAAGGATAAAAATGTGAAAAAAAGCATAAAAAATATGAAAAAAGTGAAAATTCATGCAAAAATTTTTTTGGCTAGCAATAAGATTTGCATAAAAAATACATATTATGCAATCCAAAAAAATAAAAAGGAATCTGAGAAACTAAAAGGACTCAATAATTCTATGTTGTTAAATTTGGTCAAATTTTTCATTAATATGTTTTTATTTCATATCTCTTATTTTTTTTCTCTATTCTAATTAAATTCTTGTTGGTTCTTGCTTGCTAGAGTTATCACTAATTCCTTGTTGCTTTTTGACTGTGGAGAATTAACAATAAAGGTTTTTACTTAAAAGCTCATAAGATGAAGTTGAGTGGTAAAAGGTAAGAGTGGTGAGACTATCATAGGGAAAAAGCCAAGTTGAGTGAAACATGAGAAATAACTCATAATTTTTGAGTGTGTGAGAAATTTTAGTTACAAACACAAGCATACTATATTTTTATTCATTCATAAACTGTCATAACATCTTTCTTGTAGCATTTAATCATGAGTACAGATGGAGAAAATGAAGAAGTTGGCATGAGATTGTTTATGAAGGCTATTCAACAACAAATGCAAGTTATAAACATGAGGTTAGATAGTCTAGAATTACCTTTCAAAACTACGACCTTTAGCCAACCCACTCTTGAAAAGGAAGAAGAAGAGGATTCTAATAATAGTACTAGGAGGAAAAGAAGAAGAGGTGTATTAAGGAGGGATAGTCATTTGGGTAGTATTAAGATGACAATTTCAACATTTCAAGGGAAAAATCATCTTAAGTTATATTTGGAGTGGGAGAACAAAGTAGAACATATATTTAATTGTCATAATTATTTTAACGGAAAAAGAAGTTAAACTAGCAATGGTGGAGTTTATTGATTATGCTAGTATTTAGTGGGACTAATTTGTGGTTAGTAGGTGTAGGAATGGTGAAAGACCTATTTGTACATGGGAAGAGATGAAGGTAATAATGAGAAAAAGATTTGTATCTAACCACTACCATAAAGACTTACACTGTAAATTACAAAGTCTATCTCAAGGATCCATGAGTGTGGAAGATTATTATAAGGAGATGAAGATAGCCATGATTAAAGCTAATGTAGAGGAAGATCGTGAGGCTACTATAGCTAGACTTATTAGGGTCTAAAGAAAGAGATAACTGATATAGTAGAATTGCAACATTACATGGAGATGGAGGATTTATTACATAAAGCTATCTAGGTAGAAAGGTAATTAAAGGTTAAGAGCATTTCCAAATTTACTTCAACTTCTAGCTTTTCATGGAAATCAAATTGGAAGAACAATAAAGCTATTTCAAAGTTAAAAAAAGATGCAAGAGCTAAACATTTAGTTGCTACTCATAAAGGTAAAATTGAAATCAATTCATCTTTTAAATCATGTAATATTTAAGTATTTCAAGTGTCAAGGAGTTGGACATATTGCTTCTCAATGTCCAAATCGAAGAGCTGTGATTATGCTGGATAATGGAAACATAGAGAGTGTGAGCTTAAGTGATGATGACCAATAAAAGATTATAGTGATGTTGATATTGTAGATCTTGTGAATAGAGATATGTTAGTTACTAGGCATGCTCTTAACATACAGCTTAAAGGAGATGGTGATAAGGAGCAATGTGAGTATATTGTTCATACTAGATGCCATATAAATGACAAGTTATGCAACATGATTATTAATAATGGAAGCTATACTAATGTTGCTAGCACTTTGTTGGTTGAGAAATTGGATATGCCTACATCAAAGCATCCCCATCCATATATACTACAATGGTTGAATGAATGTGAAGACATAAGGGTGACTAAGCAAGTTTTGGTTTTATTTTCCATTAGCAAGTACAAAAATGAGGTTCTTTGTGATGTGGCACCTATGCATGCTAGACATCTACTTTTTGGGCATCCATGAAAATTTGATAGAAAGGTTGCTCATGATGGATAGAAAAATAGATACACCTTTGCTATGAATAACCACATTATTGTATTAATACCCCTCAAACTTACTGAGGCATATACTAATCAAATTAGGATTACAAAAGAGTGTAAGATGAGAGAAGAACAATTAAGCATTCAAAAGAAAGAGAAGAAAGATAAGAAAAGTGAGTTTCAATTGAAAGAGGAAAATAAAATGGTAAATGGTAAGAACAAAAATTCAGAGAGTAGTGAGAAAAATAGAGAGAAAAATAAGAAAATTAGTACATTTGCAAGAAAAAGAGAGGTTGAGAATACTTTGTTAGTAAGAGAGCAACTCTTTGTATCATGTATAAGGATGTTTATTTCACTAACAATCTTAATTCTTCTTTAACTACGTGGTTAATTCTTTATTATAGGAATT
This sequence comes from Sindora glabra, assembly GCA_020226215.1. Taxonomy (NCBI): domain Eukaryota; kingdom Viridiplantae; phylum Streptophyta; class Magnoliopsida; order Fabales; family Fabaceae; genus Sindora; species Sindora glabra. The sequence goes on from CM035226.1 coordinate 84,250,835, forward strand.
TGTTGATGTTTTTCCAAAAGAAATACCACATGGATTACCTCTTTTAAGAGGTATTGAGCATCAAATAGACTTTATTCCTAGTTTTTCAATCCTAAATAGACTAACCTTTAAACATAAATCTTAAGGAGATAAAGGAAATTCAAAGGCAAGTAGATGAATTGTTACAGAAAGGATTTGTGAAGAAAATTCTTGGCCTATGTTTTATACTTGTGATCTTGGTTCCAAAGAAAGATGGGATATGACATATGTATGTTGACTATTGAGCCATCAATAAAATCATTAACTTTAAACAGATTACCTATTTTAGTGAAATGCTTAGTGAGACAACATTAAATTATCCTACTTATGACAAGAAGCTCTATGCATTAGTGAGAATATTGCAAACTTGGCAGCATTATTTATGGTCAAGGAAGTTCATCATTTATTCAGATCATCAAAGCTTAAAGTTTCTGAAATCCTAAGGTAAGCTTCAAAAGAGACATACCAAGTTGTTAGAGTACATTGAGACGTTTCCTTATGTAATTAAATACAAGAATAGTAAAGAAAATATTGTGACTAATGCATTATCTAGGAGGTATGTATTGCTCACTTCTTTACAAACTAAATTACTTAGTTTTGAACATATTAAGGACTTGTATGTTAATGATTCTAATATTGGCCAAGTGTGAGATTTTTGTTCCAAGCATGCTTGCGGGGACTATTATAGGCATGATGGTTTCTTGTTTAGGAAAAATAAATTATATGTCCCTATATGTTCTTCGCATGAAATACTAGTTAGAGAAACTCATGGTGGTAGATTGATGGGACATTTTAGTGTGCAAAAAACTTTAAAAAATTTATTTGAGCATTTCTATTGGCCTAACATGAAGTATAATGTTCAATTTGTTTATGATAAATGCATAACATTTGAACAAACAAAATCTAAAGTCATACCCTATGATTTCTATACACTTTTACTTGTACTTAATCAATCTTAGACTGATATTTCCATGGATTTTGTGTTAGGATTGCCTAGAGCTCAAGGTGAAAAAAAATAGCATATTTGTTATTGTTAATAGGTTTAGCAAAATAGCACATTTCATTGCATGTTTTAAAACCAACAATGCAACTTATATTACTAATTTATTCTTTAAGGAAGTAGTAAACTTATATGGTTTGGTAAGAACAATAGTAATTGATAGAGATGTTAGGTTCCTAAGTCACTTTTGGCATACCTTATAAGATAAGTTAGAAACTAAACTCTTATTTTCTATTGTTACACATCCTCAAATGGATGGATAAATTGAAGTAATTAATAGGACACTTGCTACTTTGTTGTGTGCTATCATTCAAATGAATCTAAAAAATTAAGAGAGATGTTTGCCATATGTTAAGTTTGCTTATGATAGAACTATTCATTTTATTACTTCTTATTCTCCATTTGAAGTTATGTATGGCTTTAATTCGTTGACTCCATTGGATATCTTACCTTTCCCTACTAATGAACATGCTAATTTAGATGGTAAGCATAAAGTAGATTTTGTTAGGGAATTGCATCCAAGAGTTCAAGCCAACTTTGAGAAAAAGAATGAGCAATATTCAAAGCAAGCCAATAAAAGGTGCACCAAAGTTACTTTTGAACTTGAAGATTGGGCTTGGGTTTATATATGGAAGGAGAGGTTGCCTACATAAAGAAAATCCAAGCTATAACTTAGAAGAGATGGACCATTTCAAGTTTTAGAGAGAATCAATGATAATACCTACAAGTTAGATTTACCAAGTGAATATGGTAATATAAATCCTACATTTAATGTTGTTGATTTATCTTTGTTTGATATAGTGATGAATTTGATTTGAGGAAAAATCCTTTCCAAGAGGGAGGGAATGATAGAAATCTAATCAACTAATTTAAAGATTCTTTGCATGGAATTGAAGGTTTCACAACTAGAGCTAAGACTAAGAGGATGAAGCAAACTTTGTAAGGTCTGATTATGAAGATCAAAGGAAAAGAAGATTAACATGAAATAGAGGCTACACCAAGATGGGTCACTTTCTCACAACTTGAGGATGCTATGAGCCTAACTTGAAGATAACAATTTAGAGAGCCCAATTTGTATAACTAGTTTGCACTTGTAGGTTACAATTGTTCAACTTATTAGGCTATTTTTCTTTAGACTTGATTAGATAATAAATAAGAGTAATTCCTTATTTTTATTTAAATTTTTGTAGGTATTTATGGGCTGAATTTTTTAGATGACCTTTATTTTTGTTATTTGATGTATTGAGTTATTTTAGGGCATTTTGAGCTTTAGTTTAGGATATATGTGTTTAGGCCCCTTTTTTTTACTTTAAAATATTTACCATGTTACTATGAGAGTTTTAGTATGTTTACTTAAAGTTATTTAAAAGGCTTTTTATTAGGTTTAAGTTGGTAAATTAGTTTTAGATTAATGTGGTGTCATTAGAGCCCATTCTCAATTAGAGTTTTAGAGAGTTATATAAGGAGGCTAGTTAATCATAGTAAACTTGGATGATCAACAAAATTTGAGTGTTTCTCCATTGGAAGAGCTTCCCTTTGTTCTTGGGTTAAGAACTAAATCTTATAGTGTTATTTTTATTAGCAGGTCGCGGTTAAGGTCACACTTCACTTGATAACTTTGGTTCTATTGGTATGTTGCGATTAGAGTCAAGTTTCTTTTATCCTTTACCTATTTTGAAGATAGTCCAATTAGTTCTCTTGCATTATGAGTAAGTTCATTCACATTAGATATATGTGTATACATCAATGTTATTAATTTGTATTTTTAATATAAAAAGAATTTAACTTTATTAAATTTATTATCTGTTAATCCTTTTGACTTTTGTTATCTGTCATAATTCATTGATTTCGTAAATATTAAGAAAGTATATTAATTTGTTAATTCTTAGTGGATTTCTAAAACTATCCTTTAATTTTTTATTATGCATAAAGTTTAAGATAATTAAAAATAAAAGAAGAATTATAATAGAATAAATGTGTTAAGGCATTTTAAAAAGAATAATGAAGCATTTATTTATGCAAAAAAGGATAAAACTAAAAAAAATTTAATACTTTATTATAATTTTAAAGTGATAGATAAAGAAGGACAAAAAATTTTTTAAAATACGACAAATAATAAGGGATGAAAACTTTTTTTGCTACCTGCTCTATTATTAAAACAATATAATATGATTAAATAAATTATAAAATATATTCATATTTTTATATATTATTTTAACTATAAATAGTTAATTTTATTAAAAAAATTATTTAAATAATTAATATTATTATTTGATTAATTCAATTAATATAATAAACTATTTACTAACAAATAACTAAATTAGTTAATCATTAATACAATTAACTTATTATCAGATAAGGGCCTCAATCATTTTGATAAGTGTGAATAATGCCACTTTTATACCAAAAACAAGGGTTCGATGTAATATTTTAAAGATTTTAAAATTTAAAATAATGTAATAAATTTTAAAATTATCAAATTAAAATTATTTAATTATTATTATTTAATAAATATAATTAAATAATTTCAATTTAATAATTTTTAATATTATCATATCATCTAAAATTTTAAAATTTAAATAGCTTACCGTAGAAATATCGCCAACAACAAGATTGAATGAATAAAAAATAAGAGGCAGAAAGATTGCTATGCTGCTAAAAAGATAACACCAAACGGCCTTTAAGGGAAACCCAGGCAAAGCAGCCAATGCTATTGAATTATTAGTTGCACAAAAGAGTTTGAAATTTATACAAATTACTAACAAAACCTCAAACCTTTAATTGTAGAATTGGATGCTTTGGTTAAAAATTTTCGAAGTCGGTAATTAACCCTTTTTTTATGTTTGCAAAAAAAAGAAAAAAAAATGAAAAGACAACGCCAATTGATAGCGTTGAATTTTTTAGAGCTGAGAGTTATAGAAACCATAACGTGTCATTGGGCCTTGACAGCCAGAAATGTCCCCGTGTAATCCTCTCACGACATGGCAATCCATGCACCGATATGGCTCCTCATGGACCCCACACCCCGCAATCCCTCCCATTTCTTTGTTAGAGCTTTCTCCTTCATATATAAACTAGTTAAAAAGAACCCGTGCGAATTTTTAAATGATATAAACATAAATTTCATACAATATTATAATAATTATGATTTAATTATTTTTATATTAAATTATTATTATAATAATATATTAATTTTATTTTAGTTTATCATAAAATATTTTAAATAAATTATTAATTTAATTTATTTAACTATATGTTATATTTTTAATTTTTATATTATTTTATAACTTACATACTATTTATCATTTTTTTGTGCTCATTCTTATTATTATTTTATAAAATAATAGTTATTATTTATTGTTTTATTTATGGTAACAATTATTATTTATTCTAATAAATATATATTTCATTTTATTTAAAAATATTATAATTAATTAATTAATTTAATTTAATTATTTAAATTTATATTATACTTTTAATTTTTATATTATTTTATAACTTACATGTTATTCCACTTCTTTCTCATGCTCATTCTTGTTGTCATTTAATAAAATAATAGTTATTATTTATTATTGTATTTACGCTAATAATTACTATTTATGCTAATAATTACATATTTTATTTTATTTTATTTAAAGTTGTTATAAATAAATTATTAATTTTTTTAATTTAATTATTTAATTATATGTTATATTTTTAATATTTATATTATTTTATAATTCATATACTATTCCGCTTTTTTTCATGTTATTTATGTTGCTATTTAATAAAATAATAATAATTATTTCTTGTTTTATCTATACTAATAATTATTATTTACTATAACAATTACGTATTTTATTTTATTTTAAAATATTATTGATAAATTATTGATTTAATAATTATTATTAATATTTTATATATATCAAATTTATCCCTTACAAATGTCTTATATCAATTTTATATCTTGCAAGTAATTAATCAATTTATTTTTTCTTTTTATTAGTATTTTTATTAATCATTGTTAATTAAGTTATTACAAGATAAAGTAAAATTTTTACATCTTCCATATAATTTTTTATTATTTTCTAAAAATTTCTTCAATAAAAGTTGAATTATATGAAAAAAAATACCTATATAAATCATAAATTTAAACTATCATGCATATTTAAATTTTGATTAAAAATTAAAATTCAAATTATTATAAATTATTTATTTTTAATATTTTATTTATAATACCTATTTTTGTTATTTATAAATATAAATTAGATCATTTGACCCTTTGCAAATTTTTAATATCAATTTCATTCCTCATATATTATTTATATCTAATTTTTATCCTTTCATTTATCAAATGATTAACCCATTAATAAAATTATAAATGAATGGATAAAATTAATTAAATTATTATGTAAAAGAAATAAATTAATACAAAATATTTGTGAGGAATAAAACTGATACAATTGAAATTAATAAAAGATGAAAATAGAATTTTAGACTATTTTATATATATCATTTCTTTAAATATAATTTATTTAAAAAAATTTAATATAACAATTTAATTATTATTAAATTATATATAATTTTAATTAATTATTATTTTTAATTTTTTAATGAAAGTTTTCTTAATATTATAGTGATAAATGTAGAATTTATTATTACATATTTTTATAATAAAACTTGTTATTACTTATGCCACAAATTATATTATTTATATGTAATATAATAATTTTAGTATTTTTATAATATATATTTTCTTCATTAAGGTATTTTTTAAGTATAATGTGATGTGATAAAAATAATTTTTTATAATATTTTGTACTTTTAATGATTTATTTCTGTTTAACCAATGTTTTAAAAATTAGACTAAATGACAAATTAGAAAAATGATTATATATGCATGTATATATGTATTGTATATGTATAGGTTAATACTATTAATTTTTACTTTTAATATGCAAAAAATTTAAATTCATTAAATAATTATGTAACACAATATTAACATATTATAATATTTATTTTGTTGATGTATATAGTTTTATTATATAAATTTAATTAATAAAAAGTTAAATGGTTATTTATTATTTAAGAAGAATTATTACATTCTAATAAATATTAAATTTGGTACAAAATTAAACAAAAATATTTATGAGCCTAACGATTAAACTTTTTTTACATATCTTAAGGTCTGAGATTTAACTCCTTTCTCTATTATTTTAAGAAAAATAATTAATATATATAACTATATAATTTACAAGTGGTTTTGTCTCTTTACATATATTTTATAAATCAACTTATTGAAAATATTATGTTCCATAACTCTTTTATTTTAGTATATTAGGACCAATTAATTAATCAAATAAACTATTTTTCAAATTCATAAAATAATTATTTAACTTGATCAATTAGTTAAAGTTCCTTAACTTAAGTGATGAATTAACTATTTGTAAAATACTCAAAATATATAAATATTTATATTTTTTTATTTTCTACTACATTACAACAGATTGTAATTATTATAAATAACCATTTTTATATGTATAGTTATTATCTAAATGGTATATTTGGTTATGATCTTACTTATAGAATTAATTCATAGCATAAGTAATATTTTATTATGAATAATTTTTTTAACTTATATGATAGAACAAGTGACACTTTATCATAATGAATGTATTTTCATAGTTTAATTTATAGAATAAATGATACTTTATCATAAAAAAATATATTCTCATAATTTGATTTATGGCACAAATCATATTTTATCATGGTTAAAGTTTTTTTTCATAGTACAAGTGATATTTTTATCATGGGGAATGTGTTCCTATAACTTAGTTTATAGCATAAGTGATATTTTTTCACTTGTAAAGTTTTTCGTAACACAGTGATACTTTCTCAAAGGGAATATGTTTCCATAATTTAGTTCATGACATAAGTAATATTTTGTTATAGGTAAAGTTTTTTCATGATATAAATTTTTTAATTTTTTATATATTTGTTTGAATTTTTTTATTCTTATGGCAAGAGATAAAATTATCATAATTTTTGAATTTTCATGACATAATTCGTGGCATAAGTATTAATTTATTGTGATATGCAAGGAATTTATTGATCGGCTCGATAATTATGGCTTGGTTGATATGGGATGGCAATGTTCCAAATTTACATAGAAAGGGCTTTTGAAATATGGTTATGAAAGTGTTTTTGAAAGACTAGATTGAGGATTGTGTACTGTTGAATAAAGAATGAGTTTTGCAAATGTTATTATTAAAGTTTTCCTTAAGGTGATCCTTTATTAATTAAATTGAATGATGGGATGTAGAAAGATAAAATAGACCTTTCATGTTAAGGTTACCTAGTTACTTCATGATAAGTTTGATAATTATTTGAATAATAAGTGGAAAGGGGATATACTTATTAATTATAATTTGAAGCATGTGAAGAATACTTTTATCAAGTGGAATAAGGAGATATTTGGGGATATTGAAAGAAGAAAAGCTCAAATTATGGCAATATTAGATGTGGTTCTAAAAGTTATGGGTAAAAGATAGTATGCCCATCTAGATTTCCTTGAGATGAATATTTATAAAGAATTGAATGTAATTCTAAAATAGGAAGAAGTTCTTTGGTATTAGAAATTTTATTCTGAAAGGGATTTAAGATAGGGATCATACAAAGTATTATCATACGAAGCTATCATTAGAAGAAGATTTAATAAGGTTAAAATGCTAAAGGATAGTACTGGTATTTGGGTAAAAGATAAATAGCAATTATTGCATATATATATATATATTAAGTTTTTCCAAAAACTTTCCAATAGGGAATTTGATACATGGGTTAGTTTCAAGGTTAAGATTACATTCCTTGTTATTTCTAATAAAGCTATGAATATTTTAACAAGTAAATTATATCATTTAGAAGTTAGAAGGGTTATTTTTTATGTGGAAGGCATCAAATCCCTAGGTGATGATGGATTTCTTGCATTATTTTATCATGCTAATTAGAGTATAATTGGTCAGAATGTGTATAATTTTGCATATGCAATTTTTGAAGAAGGATCAATTTTTTAGAAGGTTAATTGAACTTTCATAGCTTTAATTCCAAAGCAAGGTCTTTAATGCACACATTTTCCACTCCTCTTAACTTTTCTATTCAACTTCCATTTTTTTGCAATCTTGCTTTCTCCAAATTCACGCAAGGGGCAATGTCACCTTCAATCTTACTACTTATTATCTCCTCTATAATTAATGAATAAACATTTAACTTAAAAATGTTATGATTTGCATGATTGTTTAATATTAGGCTAAGTTTTGTTTGCATTTGCATGAATTGAATTAAAATGCATATAGAAGAGGATAGGGATAAGTTTTTCTCAAAGATGAGTAGCAATTTTTCTAAAAAAATGTAGAATTTCATAGATAATTGTCATTGGGCCTAAAATGTAGAAATTGCAACCTTGAATTGATTTACTAATCGATTCACCTCTTCCAAAGATAATGCCTGAAGAAGTTAAGTTAATTAATGAATAACTTTAAAAAGGGTTAGAGGATAACACTCCTACACTAAATTAATTCATGAATTGGTTCAAGCTTTCTAGAAACATATAAATTGAGAATAAATTCAAAACTAACAAAAAGCTATTGGAGGTCTTAAATTGATTCCTTTAGCCAAATTTTATGTTTTGATTCTAAAATCAAATATATTTGGCTATTTAAGGTATGCTAGCATATAAATTTATCTTCTATTTTACTATTTTAAATGCATAAATAGGGATTGCGATATAAGTTTATGTTGAAAGTTAACTATAACTCTTGTAAGTTAGCATTGATTAAGTATGTTGAGGCCATGCAATGAGGTATGGTGCTATCTTTATGTATGAAATGTACTATGAAATTGTTTTAGTGATATTTGAGTTAAAATTTGATTTGTTATTTATGAAAATTGAAATAGGGGCAATCTGATACTTTTTTGAATTAAACATCGAATCTGGTATATGTTTGTGAGGGATAAAGAAGACATGAAGGGACAAGAATAGGTTTATGAGGGATAAGGATAGATAGGAATGATGAGAAGATTTGCTTTCTTTTCGTATATGTATTATGTTGAATAATGATCAGATACTTTGATTGTAAATGTGAAATAATAGTAATTAATAATATTTTCTTATGCATTCAATATATGTTATTAATGTTTTGAGTTGTTAAGTTGTATGAGAAAATAAGAAAAGCTAAAAGAAGAGTAACTCAATTAGCAAGGTTTAGTTTACTATGACTAGGTTCTTGTTTTAGAAGATTTTCTTACTAAATCCCAAATTTACTTTTCCATATTTTTTTTCTTGTAGATTGTCAGATGGATGCATATCACCATAGTAAGGATAGGTTTTAGAACTATCATTAGTTAATTTAGGTATTAAATGCATATTTTTTTTATTGTAATTAGATTTGAAATCTTAAACCATTCCTTAAAGGCTTTGATTTTGTATAAGTTATATACTAGGGTAAGCGATGTAAATATTATGTATTCTTGGTAGGATTGTCAATTAGACTTATCAATTTTTATATTGTCATATTGAATAGCTCTATCTGAATTGAAAGAATTAAAAGAAAAATTGGTTGATTTAGTAAATATAAGTTTTATTTATCCAAGCTTATCATTGTAAGAAGCTTTAGTAATGTTTATAAAAATGAAGGATGGATCCTTGTGATTGTGTATAGACTACCATTAGTTGAACAAAGTTATCATTAAGACCATATACCTACTTCATCATAAATGATTTGTTTAATTAGTTGTAAAAAGAAAAATACTTTTCCAAGATATACATGTGGTTAGGGTATTATTAATTGAAAATTTATAAAAAGTATATCCCAAAAATAACCTTTCAAATACTCTATAGCTATTATGAATTTCTCATTATGTCATTCAGGTTTACTAATGCTTAAGTCAACTTAATGAACTAGGTGTTAAACCCCTTCCTAGGAAAATTTATGATTGTCTTCATTTGTGATATCCTAGTTTACTCATAAAGTGAAGAGAAAATGTCTAACATTTTAGAATTGTATTACAAACTTTACATGAGTATTGGTTTTATGATAAATTTTCAAAATGTGAGTTTTGGATGACCAGTGTTAAGCTTTTAGGATATATTTTGTTATAACAAGGAGTTCAAGCGGGTCTTTAAAAAATAGAATTTGTAGAAGCCTATAACGATGATTAAATTTAGAGTTTTCTTGGTTTAGCTAGGTATTATAAAAGATTTGTTTAGGATATTTCCAAGATAGCTATGCCATTAACTAAACTACCTAAGAAAGTAGTTAAATTTACAAGGATAGATTCATGTGAACATTATTTCTAAAAATCAAAAGTGTATTTTAATGACTACTTTAGTTGTAGCATTGCCCTTTAGCACAAGTGGGTATGTAATATATTGTGATGCTTTACAAATTAACCTTTGGGTGTGTTTTAATGTAATATGGTAAGGTGATTGTTTATGCTTTTGGGTAATTGAAGTGACACAAATAAAATTACCTAACACATGGTTTGAAAATGGCATTGGTAACCTTGGCTTTGAAAATTTGGAAACACTATTTGTATCAAGATACTTGCTAGATTTATATGAACTACAAAAGTTTGAAATATATCTTTTTGTAAAATACTTAAACTTAGCATAGAGAAAATGGATAGAGCTTATTAAATATTATAATTGTTTAATCTTTTATCATTGTGGTAAAAATAATATGGTGGCAAATGCATTAAGAAAAAAATTTGCATGAAAGAGAACAAAGACATCTTTGGATGATCAAGGAGTGTTACTAGCACAGTTTACAATTTAACTTATTTTAGTGGAAAGAATTAAAGAAACTTAAAAGGATAATCTTGATTATTCTAACTTAGTGAAAAGTGTAATTGATGATCTAGAAACAAACTCGATCATTGGTGAGAAAGGAGTAATTTGGTATTGAAGGCAAGATTAGGTTCCTTTTGGTGAGTAAAATGAATTTATTCATCAAGCCCATAATTCATCATACACTATATACATTGGAATAGCCAAGATGTATCATGATTCATAATAAATCTTTTGGTGGAAAAGGATAAAGAGAGATATGATTAATTTTGTACTAAAGTGTCTTATGTGCTAGCAGGTGAAGACAAAACATCAACATTTAGCTAGAATGCACTAAGTACTCTTGATCTTAGAATGAAAGTGAAAATTTGTGATAAGAGATTTCTTCATAGGATAACTAATGACCCAAAAGAAGTACAACCCTAATTAGGTTATTGTTGATTAATTTATTAATTTGATGCATTTCCTACTAGTCAATACCATTTTTTTAGTGAACCAATAAGCTTCGTTATACCTTGGTAAGATAGTACTACTGCAAGAAATGTCAGTCACCATCATATTTGATTAGGGTACCTAGTTTATTGCTTATTTTTTGCAATTTTTTCAACAAGCCTTAGGTATTTAGTTGAGATATGGTACAACTTTTCACCTTAAAATATATAAGCAATTAGAACAAACCATTCAAATTTTGGAAGATAAGCCAAAGTGTGCACTCTTGAATTTAAGAGGAATTAGGAAAATTATTTGCCACTAATAATATTTTCCTATAACAATAACTATCGGTTAAGCATTAAGATGGCTTTTTGTAAAGCACTCTATTGCCATAGGTGTAAATTTTTTATGGTTTAGTTTGAACTAGGAGAAACAAAGCTTATAGACCTAGATTTAGTGATAAACATATTGGAAGAAGTTTAAATCATTAAAAACCAATTGAAGATAACATAGGATCGATAAAAGTCTTATACTGATAAGAGGAAGAGGGAATTAGAATTTCAACAAGGGGATTTATTCTTTCTTAAGGTCTTACTTATGAAGGGAGTGATGTGATTTGTTAAGAAGAAAAAAGTAGTGCCTTGTTTCATTGGCCTAGTTTCAATTACCAAGCATGTAGGAAGGGTAGCTTACCATTTGGAATTACCATATAGTCTTCAAGCCATACATCTAGTGCTTTATATTTTTATGCTTTGAAAATATGCCTTAGATGTATCATATGTGATTAAAAAAGAGCCATAATAGATTGACATTAAATTGTTATATGAGGAATGATCGATTTAGATTTTGGATTGGTAAGCTTGAAAATTGATGTCCAAAAAAGTGCCATTTGTGAAAGTTCATTGGGAGTGACATTATATAGGAAAAATCACTTGGGAACTTGAATTGAAAATATGGCTAAAATACCTTTATCTATTTGGTAAGTATAAAATTTTAGTGTTAATTCAATCTCTCACAAGTTCATTAGATCAGATAGCATTTTAAGAATTTGAAGAAAAATTCTTTTGTAGTGAGAAAATTTTGTTACACCTATTAAATTATAAAATGTTTATTTAAAAGATGGTTCAAATATGTTCGAAAATGAATTTACCCTTTTTATGAGAACTTGGTTTAAGACCATATAATTAAAAGTAATTTAAAATAAAGTATGGTCAAGGATCAGTAAAGAGTGTAGAGGAGATTTTAGGAGTTATTTCCCATTTTCCCCCTATGGCAATTGCCAAAACCCCCCATCCAATTTCATTTTGTTTAATACACATATCTCTCTCTTATCTTAACTTCTCTATTCAACTTTCACCTTTCTCAATCTTTCTTTCCTCAAATTCAAGCAAGAAGCTATCTCACCTTCAATCTTATTGCCTATCACCTCCATTACAACTAATGAGTAAAAATCCTACTTAAAAATGGTAAGATTTTCTTGATTTTTACTAATTGGCTAGCTTTCATTTGAATTTGCATAATTTGGTGATAAATGTTGTTATGTGATATTTAATATGAATTTTTGAGTGATTTAGAAGCTTATAATGTTATTTTTTTTTCTTTGGTGTTGATTGAATTGAGTTAAATGCATATACCATGGGATAGGGATAAGTTTTTCCTTTGCTAAAATAATAATTTTTTTAGAAAAATGTAGAATTTCATAGGTGAATTAATTCATCTAGCCTAAAATGTAGAAATTTTAACTTTGAATTGATTCTTTGATTAAATCACCTTTTCTAGAACTAATGCTCAAGAAAGCTAAATCAATTAGGGAATCAATTTAGTAAAGGCCAAAGGCTAAAACCCCTCATACCACTTCAATTTAGGAATTAATTCAAGTATCCTTCTTGAAGCATATAGACTAACTTGAATAAATTCCTACATTGATTTAAGACTTATAAAAGAATATTAGAGCTCTTGAATTGATTACCTTGGCTAAATTTTATATTTTGATTCTAAAATGAAATACAATTGACTATTTAGTGTATGTTAGTATGTTAAATGATTTGTAGATATTGTAATATGGTTTTTATTTTTTAAAATGCATAAATAAGGATATAAGTTTATGTTGAAAATTGATTATAACTTTTATAAGTTAGCATTGATGAATATCTTGAGGTCATGTAATGAGGCATTATGCTATTTTAATATATAAAATGCATTATGAAATGGTTTTTTTTTTATATTTAAGTTTAAACTTACCTTTTTATTTATGAGATTTTATACAAAGGCAATGTAATACTCCTGCAAATTGAACATTGGATTTAGTATATGCTTATGAGAGATAGGGATGACAGGAAGGATAAGGATAGAATTGTGAGGGATAAGGATAGATAAAAGTGACAAGAAGATTTATTTAGTTTCCTTATATGTATTATATTGAACAATGATTACATGCTTTGATTGCAAATGTGAAATGATAGGAACTAATAATACTTACTTATGCATTCGATATGTGATACTAGTATTTTGAATTAGTAAAGTGTATAAGAAAATAAAACAGGCTAAAAGGAGAGTAACATGGTCGATAAAGCTTAATTTACTATGAATGGTTTTCTTTTCTAGAATATTTGCTTACTAAGCTGCAAACTTACTTTTTGCATTTACTTTTGTAGACTCTCAAGTAGTTGCTCCACCACTATAACACATATATCTTTGGAACTACCATAAGTTAATTTGAATAATAAATGGATATTTTTTTGTTATAATTGGATTTCGACCCTTAAACTATTCCTAAAAGGCCTTGATTTTGTAAAATTTATATATGAAAATAGACGATGTAAACATTAGGTATTTTTAGTTAGGGTATGAATTAAAGCCACTTTTTCTCAAAATAGAAGATAAAGATTATAAGTGGGTTATCTCCTCTTTTGCTATGAAATTGATTAAATTAAATACTAATATTCCTTTATATGATTACTAGTATATCTATAATTGTTCTAAGCTTGATCCTGGTTGTTTGAGCAATGCTTTAGCATAGAAAGGTTAGTGGAAATCGGTGGATCAATTCCACACCAGTCATGCCTAGAGAGGTTTGTGGTAATAATACAACGAAGATATTTTAAATAATTTAATTTTGATTAATATATAAATCAAACCAACACACTATTACATTATAACAAAAGAGTATCATGTTCTATAAATCTTTAATTTTGTTATTATATCTTTATAGAACTCAATGTGGGCAAAAAATGAGTGAAACTTTCCCAACAAAAAAAGCAAAACTCAAAGGAAAAGGAAATAAAGAAAAGATCAAATCTCTTTTGATTCCTTTTTTTAGTTTGGCTTATTGCTTAAACTAGCTATTACAACCTATCTCATAGTTATTGTAATTGACATAAAGATGCCTATTTGGTGCTAGCTTCCTAAATAGATATCTTTACAAGCCTTTTTTACTTTGATATCCCTATTAAATTATTATTAGGGAAGAAACAAACATCTAAACTCAAAAGAAAAAAAAATCTACATATATTATAAGTTTTAAAACTATATACATACATTTAGATATATATGTACATATACATATATCGTAAAAAATATTATTTATATAAACATAATAATTAACAAAAATTTTCATATTATAATAATTAAACCCCTATCAAATAGTGTCCCTTAGATATCATAAAAAAACTAGAAGGTTATTGTACAAGTATCAATCTACTATTTAGGCTCCATGGTTAGTACTTATCATTAAATATACACAATAAAGAATTAGTATAAAATACACTTAGTGAGTGGTATTTATCACTTTCATCACAAAAGATTAACTTTATCATTGAGTACAATTCCTATCCAATGTCTTATGAGAGATTTTTGTTATGTGTATCATTAGTACAATTCATCGTAAAAAATGGTAATGGTAGGTATATAAGTGCCACCTTATATTTAATCTCACTTTAGGCTTTAAGCCACCAACTTTTTTCCCTTAATTACTAATCATGCTTCTCCTTCTCTGTAAAGGATGTTATATCTCTCCTCTCTCAATTCATGATGAGCAATATTGGGATGTTAACATATTAAACATTTTATCCATTTCCAAGTGTATAGTCAAATACCCACCATGCTATTAGTGTTTTATGCATCACATCAATTGTCATATACATTTAAATTCTTTCTTGACAATTCTCAAGGAGTTTCAAGCAAATTTATAATTATACCATGGCTTGGAGCTTCCTTTTTGTGCTCCTAAACTCATTTTAAATTTTACCACAATTAGTTATAACATTTTTAACACTTTATTACTCAAGTTAGAACAATCAAATTACTCATAATACTTCCATGGGTACTATTCATTCAAAACTCAAAGGAAGAATTGCAGAACAGGGCAATACAAGGGTATATATAATTAAAGCCCCTTTTCCCTAGTCAAATGGAATTTAATTGTTGCTAAATTTTACCACAACATTCCTAACATATTAAATGAAAGATAAATTGAGTGTTGTATAAATAACTTCGTAGGTTTACTAGTGTATCAAAAGTAAAATCTCATATTAGCCAAATTTGGATAGCTTCAGAGCTACTGAAATAAAGTTATCATTTGGATGATCAAATTAACTCCTATTGTCACCAAATTTTGTCACGAGCTTGATAACTTCCCAAATGACATATCTTAGATGTTTTATAATTTTTATCATTCATTTAATGGATTAAATAAAAGGAAACCCAAAACTAATCAGATAAGGCCAGAGCTAAGACAGCATTGGAGCACTTGAAATAGAAAATTTTATTAGATATCCAAATGAACTCCAATTACCACCAAATCTAGCTATGAGTTTCCTAACATAGGAGACGTAAAAAAAAAATTTCATGATTTTTATTAATCATTTGATACCTTAAAAAATATCAAACTCGTGACTAGCTAGCACAAGGTTCTGAAATGGATGAAATTGGGAATTCCACCATCAATTTGCCTTATCACCTACCTAAAATTTTTTAAAAATTCTTAAATTCATTTGTATTCCTCCTAACACCAAATATGACCATAAAATGTGAAAATTTTAATTTTTAAAGTTCCTAAAACTTTAGTTATACTAAGTATCCTAAACTTTTATTTAGCACCGCATGAAAGAAGCTAGTTTTAATTCCACAAATTTCTATTTCCATTTTTTTTAAATAAATTTTTATGAATCCCTTTTTTGTACCACTCTTGAAATCAACATTTCAACAACATATCATTATAATATTGATTAAGCACCTTAAAATAGAATCATACCTCAGCATATTTCAAATAGAAAATAAAGAAGCATATACAAACAATATCATTATCTATTCTTTTGAAATGACTCCAAAAATAGTGAAAGTTACAACTCACCTTAATTTTTTTATTCTTCTAAGCTTCTAATAATTCTTTTGAAATAGTAAGGGGAAGCTTCATGAAAATAAATTAAAATTTAGACATTTGAGAAGGAGATTAAAGATTGTTTATGGAAGAAATTGAAGGAATTTATTGTTAGCCTTATTAGATTAAGAAGTGATTTGTAAAACCTTCTTGTTTTCCCATTTGAAAAGCTTGGACTTCCTTTCTCTTTTTTTCTCTCAAAGTCACGATTTAGAGCTAGTTGATAGGCAAAAGTTTTTTGCTCTTAATGCCCTACAAATATATATAAAAAAACTTAACCCTAATTCTACAAAATTCTATGAATTTCCTTATTAATTTTTCTTAGATTTGGAGAAAAAATTTTAGACAATTGATTAGCCATTTTGCACATCCAAGTGTGCTATTCTAGCAGCAAATGATGATTCTTTTGGCTAATAAAATTTAGCCACACAAAAAGGCTAAGGTTGGTTATTACACAATGGCCCTAATTTTGCCTCTTTTTTTTCAGTTTAGTCTTTAGGTTCCTTTAGAAGTTTGGGCTAACCAGGGGCCCACATTTTTTAGCCTAAAAATTCAGATTTGGCCCTTTAAAACTTAGGCCAATCTAACCCAATATAAATAAAAATTAACCTTCTTAAAAGATAAAGAGTTTATTATGATTTGGCACTAAATTTTCCATTTTCTAGTATTTTCATCCCTAAACATACAAATATTTTTAGAGCTTCACTTTTGATATTTCATAATCATTTCTAAGTCTTGAAAATTAATTTAGACTAGCTATGAAATTTTTAAAATTAATTTGTCACATTTTTGGCTTAATTTTTCATTTTTTCAATTTATTAGGTACTAGAAATATGATAAATTTCTAAATGAATTTTTCTAAACTTATTTTTAGGTTTTTAATTTGATTTTCATTTATTATAACATTTATTAAAATTTCAAAAAACTTTCTAGTTAGTCTCATTCTAAAATTACCTTTTCAATTCTCTTAAATTTTACTTAATTTTCTTGCTAGGATTCTGCAATGAAATTTTATAGAAACATTTGCTTCTTGCCCTATTTTTGGGTGATTATAAGCTCTACCCCCTTCAAAAAAAAATTCATCCTTAAATTTTCAAAAGATGACATAATAATGCACCGAATTTGTTAATATAGGTTGCATTAAGATTTCAAATGAGGTGTTTGCCAAATAGGCTTGGATATTTTCCTTTTATGTCTTTCTTTTGCTATCACATACCTAGGTACTAATTTTTCCATTTTACTAAGCCTCATAATTCCTTTCATAGGGGTAACTTTTAAGAATACTTGCTCCCCTTCTTGAAATTCTAATTCTCTTTTTTTATTATCTACATAAGATTTACATTGATCTTAAGCTGCTTGTAACTTTTCTCTAATGAATTGAACTTTATTTATAGCATCTTTGACAAGATCAGGAGCAATTATTCTAGTTTCTCCTAGCTCTTACTATCCAATGGATGATCGACACTTCCTACTATATAATGCTTCGAATGGAGCCATTTGTATATTAGTATGAGAACTATTATTATATACAAACTTCATTAATGGTAGATAATTATCCCATCTTTCTTCAAATTCTATTGCATAAACCTTGAGATTATCCTTTAATTTCTGAATCGTCCTTTTTAATTATCCATCGATTTGAGGATGGAATGTTGTACTAAATCGTATTGTATCCCCAATGTCTCTTGAAATGACTACCAAAACTATGATGTGAATTACGATTTGCGATTCAAAATAATTGTATGTGGCACGTGGTGCAATGGAATAATTTTGTACATGTAAGGCTGGGTATATTGTGACATAATGTATGTTATCTTCACCGGCATGAGATGGGCAGGCTTAGTCAAATGGTCTATGATCATCCAAATAAAGTCATATCCTTTGTTAGTTATGTTGGAAATTGCACATCATACATGCACAGCGGAATAAAAATTTTGAACGATTTCCACCAAGGATCCATGCGAATTTAGAATGCCATAGATTAGGGATTAGGGTTTATACCTTTCGGCCAAAAATCTTCTGTTCGCTACATAACAAATACGATCTGCTTCTGTGCGTTTTCCAATCCAATCTGCTTTCCAAATCACGAACTGAAATAGAAACCAGAAGATCAGATCACCAGTGCAGCGTTTAATGTGGCTGCATCTCTGTGGTATCCACACGAACCCGTAAATCACCGATGAATGTCCACTACACACACCGATTGGAATTGATCTCCTTTCACCTCGTAGTGCTAGCTACGCCTCTTCAGGGGTTTTAGTCAAGGAGAGGTGCTAGGATTTTCTATGCCTTTTTGGGGTGCGTGAATAATGATAGTAATCCTATTATTACCCAATAAGCCTATGTAAATAGGTCCATAGAAAAACCTAACCTATTTGGGCTTTATTCCATGTACAATTATAGGCTTACTATTGGGCCTTATAATTATAGCATAAATTCCCAAATATTAAGCCCAAACAATTTGGTCCATTAATTTCAAATTCACTAGGCTCTAAGTGTGCGACACTACAGGCTCTCATTACGTTGGCAATGACCATTAATCATATTAATGATCATAAACAATGATTGGTGTCTAGCAACACATCATTGTTACCCAAGTAATGAGAAAGTCGGTGATTTGACTAAACCTTTATATGTGATAATCACTTATGTCCTTTTGTCCTATACATCTAGATTGAGCACGAGACATGGACCGTGTCATTCCCGTATAGCCCAATTTTAAGGTTTCTTGATTCCTAAGTAAGCTGACTGAAATAAATGTAATCGACATCTCATGTCAATTCATCTGAGCATGGCCATGCATTTTCTCAACTTTACTTAATCAAGGGGCCCATAGATGTTACTCCTGTTATATAGGAAGGACAAATCCCATCTTGATCACACAAACCCCTCCGCATGATATGTGACATATCCAATATCTGCCCTTGCATTCACTTAACCATTAGTGACATAGAATAGTATCAAAATATGAAACTCACATGTAGGGAACCTTGGTGATCTCAGGTCAAAGGACCATATTAATAATGATCACTAAGAACCACTTATGACACTCATATAACGATCCATGTAGTATTCTTAATATGGATCGGTCCAGTATACAAGTTCTCTAACTTGTACTCATGTGTAAACTTAACATCCCATATAAGTCTTTACACATGCTAGTCTTAACATATCAAAACAACCTAATCCACAATAATATATGACTAGGGACATTTAAGAATACGATTATTCTAAGGTTATTATTATAATTGAATATATTATGCAAACAATATATATAAATATAATAATTAGAATTGCCATTAAAATAACATGATTCAAAATTATAATCACCAATATGATTAGTTTTAGGGCATATACACTAACAGGTTCATGGTAATTCAGTCATAAAGTCCATAGTAATGCTTTCCCACTCCTATTTGAGACTATAAATGTGTTGATAAAGACTTGTCAAGCATTAGTGCCCCGCTTTTACTTGTTAACAGGTTAAGCATTCCATTACATATTCTTTTTCATCCTATCCTACTAATATAAAATTTCAAATCCCAATACATTTTTATTGCACTAGGATGTATTGTGTAGGATAATTCATAAGCTCGCTTCATTACCTTCTTTCTTAGAGCAACAATTACCCATAGTCGATTTTTATTTCTTATAATACCTTTGTTATTTAACATTAATTTGGTATCTTCTTCCTTTATACCTTTATCTTTTAACTGATCATATTGTGGGTCTCCCTTTTGAGTTACTTTAATTTGATCCATTATAGTGGAATGCACCATTATATAGGCTAATTTTTATATCTGCATCACCTTCTGATTGTTTATTTTTTCCTTTTAAAACTTTTTAACTTAAAGCATTGGCCATTATATTAGTTTTACCAAGATGATAGGGAATAGAGTACTAATAATTTTTTATAAATTTCATCTGCCTTTTTTATCTCATTTTAAGCTCCTTTTGTTCGAAAATATATTTTAGACTTTTTTTATCTATATAAATCTCATAAGTAGCTCCATATAAGTAATGTCTCTAGATCTTTAATATAAACACTACAGAAGCCATTTCCAAATCATGAGTGGAGTAATTAATCTCATGTTTCTTTAATTGATAAGATGTGTATGCTATTACTCTTCCTTGTTGCATTAGTATGCATCTTAGACCCACTCTAGAAGCATCATAATATACCATATATCCTTCTGTACTATTAAGTAAGGTTAACATCGGAGTTGAATTAAGGCATTCCTTTCACTTTTGAAAAATTCTTTCACATTTATTGTTCCACTTAAATTTAACTCCTTTACATGTTAGCTTGGTTAACAGTGCTGCAATTTTTGAGAAATCCCTTACAAGCCTTCTATAGTATCTAGTTATACTAAGAAAACTATGAATTTCTATTACTGATGAAGGTCATGGTTAATTAAGTGCTACTTCAATCTTTTGAGGGTCTACTTGTATTCCTTCTTACGATACTACACAACCTAGAAAGTGCACCTTTTTCATCCAAAATTTGCACTTTAAGAACTTAGCATATAGCTTATATTATTGTAGTGTCTGTAAGGTTATTCTCAGGTGTTGCACATGTTCTTCCTTTCTCTTGGAATATACTAGAATGTCATTAATAAATATTACAATAAGCTTATCCAAGAAAGGCTTAAAGACATAATTCATTAGGTCTATGAATGCTGCAGAAGCATTCGTCAATCTAAATGACATCATTAGAAACTCCTAGTGTTTGTAACAAGTTCGAAATGCCATCCTTGGAATATCTTCTTTTTGTATCTTTAGTTAATGATAACAAGAGCGTAAATTAATTTTTTGACAAATATTGAAAGCCCTATAACTGATTAAATAGATCTTTGATTCTTGATAGAGGGTACTTATTCTTAATAGTGACCTTGTTCAATTGCCAATAATAAATACATAACAGCAATGATCCATCCTTCTTTGTTATGAATAGTACCGATACTTCCTATGGTGATGTACTAAGGCGTATAAAACCCTTATCCAGCAAATCTTGCAACTACTCCTTTAATTCTTTTAAATTTATTGGTGCCATCTTGTAAGGCGTAATAAATATAGGATTTATTCTGAAGATTGTCCTAACTGTAAATTCTATTTCTTAGTTTGGTGGTAATCCTATTAAATCATCTGCGAAGACATTGGGAAACTCTTTCACTACAAAGACTTACTCTAATATTCCTTTTTCTTTTTTAACTTCTTTTATCGAAGTTATCCATACTACATTCCTTTTGTTTATTAATTTTCAAACTTTTGTACATGACACAAAAGTCGGTATCCCCAGTTTCTTTTCACCTTAGAAAATTTAATCTACTTCTTCTTTCAACTAATAAGTAGTTGCCTTATAATAACAATTGCTGCAAGCATGATATTTAAGAACTAGTCCATTCCTAGTATTATATCATAATTAACCATTTCTACTACAATCAATTTTATGGTGGTTAGTTGATTGCCTATTTTAATATCATAGTCATTAAAACTATATGTTACTAACATAGTTTCTCCAATTGGCGTATTCACCGTTAAAGGTTTATCTAAAAGATCTAATGGTTTTGAGATTTTAGCTGCTAAATTAATGGATATGAATGAATGTGCAGCACTAAGATCAAATAATACTTTTATGAAGAATGTTTCAATTAGTATTGTACCTATCATTATAGTATTAAAAGCTTGAGTTTCATAACATGTCATAGCATATACTTGAGCTGGTGTTCCTGCTAGTTGTTTCGTTGTGTTCTTTCTCCTCGGTTCTGTTGATTGTTTTATTGATATTGTATTTTGAGAAAGACATATCTTAGCTTTGATCACTTAATCCAAGGCTTGTTTATATGTCATGGTATTGGAGATGTCCACTCAGTTATAGAAGTAATCATTAAGACCACGCATAAATTAGCTTATCCTAACTTTCTCAATAAGCATTAAATATTCAATATATTAGGATAATCATGTGAATTGAGCATCATGTTATGCTATTGTGATAAATCCTTGAACTAATATCTTAAATTCATAAACTTTAGCTTTTTAAACACTTCGAGGTAGGAAATTATCCACAAATTCTTTTTAAAATTGTTGCCATGTAATTGGTGCTCGTCCCATAATAATGAGTTCAATGTTATGGATATATAAAAATGAGCAAGATCTCCTAACTGATAGCTTACTAATTCCACCATTATATATTCATCTTATCCAATCAATCTACAAGCCTCCTTAATTTGATTTATGAATTAGTAAAGATCTATGATAGGATCTATGCCATTATATTTTGGAAGATTTAATTCTTAAAGTTCATAGACTATTTGTAATCTATTCTTTAGAGGCAATAATGGTATTTGCTATCTAGATAGTGATACTAGAGGTGGAATAGGAGGATTTTGGTTTTGATCTAGAAATTTTTCTAATGTTTGCTATAATCTTACAGCCTATACCAGAGCTTCATGATGTTCTTATCCTACCCTTTGAAGATTTTTAAAGGGTACATTTACGGATGCCTCCTTTTCTAGTATTTTTTAATATGCTTTAGTAAGTTAACTAGGCAATCAAGGTTGAGTTTGTCTTTTCCTACCCCTACTTGTCTAAAATAACTTTAATTAGTAACTATTACTATTCTAAAGAAAAGATAAAGAAATAACTATAATTTCCATGGATCCGTAGCAACTGATACTTGCTTCTACATAAACCTTCTAAAGTCCTGATGGTTTAGCTAGCCCTAACTAACTCTATTACAAAGAAGGTTACATATATCCTGTACCATGCTCTAATACTAATTTTGTCATCACCTATTTTATAATTATCATGATTGGCATAAAGATATGTATTTAGGAAGCTAGCATTAAATAGGTATCTTTACACTGGTTATAATAATTATGAGATGGGTTATGACACTAGCTTTGAGTAATATAATTTCCTCCACTTTCTTTTTCTCTATTTTTTTAATCATTCTTGTTCATCTTTGTCAAATTGCTTAGAATTATAAGTGATAAGAAACAAGAGATAAAGATGGTGCCAACCATGAAGCTAAGAGTAAAGGCATCATTGGAGGGTCCTAAGGCAAGGGTTGTTACATCACCATCAGCCATAACAACATTAAAAAAGGTAGCAGCAAAGACAACAACATAAACAACGATCTTCATCTCCATGGTGATTTTTAGCAAGCATAATTAGTAGAAAAGTAAAGGTATTTATTAGAAAACAATTAACAAATACACTTTTGTACTATAAATATGTAGCGTATAGGATAGAATAGGTTTTATACTATAGTTAGGTGAGAAAAATGTGATTGATTTGATGTTATTTTTTGTTTTTGACTATAATTAGGTGTTGACTAGCTTTAATTTTGGTATAAAATTAATTGGGTTTGGTTAATATGGAAAAAATTAACTCTAATTTGACTAAGTATGGTAGGAACCACAATAAAGAGGCAATGGGTAAAAAGCAACTTTCATATCCTTTCTATTTTCTTGTTTTATTTTAATAATGTACAGTTATTTAAATTTTAACACATTTTTTAATAAAAATTGATTAAAGTTTACAAATAATAATAAAATAGTTATCCAAAAAATGTAAATAACATTAACATAATGAAAGATAACATAAATAACATAAATTTTGTTAAGTTTTATCTTAAAATTTTTTTATAATCAAGTAAAATGATTATATAGATAATTTAGTTTTTCGTTATTATAAAATTAAATTTATATAAATTACAGAGTTTTTAAAGATAAAAAAGGTACTTAATTAGTTAAGAAAGGTTAAGAGATGGGAATTTAAACCATAAAATTTTAAAAGATAAAAAATTAGATGTGGGTTACTTATCAGTAAAATCATTAATTAGTAGTTAACTTAAATATGATATATAGTTGCAATTTTTAAGCACAAGTGTGAGGTAAGCATAGCCTTTAGTATCTTTACATATTTCGGTATGAGACTAATGCCTATTTAAAGTTAGAGCAGTAAAGGGCAAACCTTTCATAACAATAACCTTTTCAAAGATCGAACTTGAAGTCCTTTATGCTTGGAATGCCTTAAGTTTTAGCCTATTACCATTGAGCTAACTAATTGTTGGTATATCCTTTTCATGTGTTAATTGAAGGATTAATTAGAACTAGAACTTAGGTTTTAAAGGGTAATTAGTTTGGCTTGACTTTATAATTAATCCGATTGCATTGTTTGTTGATAGTGGTACTTGAAATGTGGACAATACTAGAGAAAGATTAAGTTTATGATAAACTTAATGGGAATTAATGTTGAAACTTCCTTAATTACTAATAGGTTGCTGATAGATTGTTAGACAAATTAGATTTCAACTTATCTTAATTGATATCAGCAACTTATTTACTCTAAGACTTTTCCTTATCATCACAAACAAACAACACGTAGATAAAGGTGTAAAAAGTGTAATGGATCTCACTGGGCTTTAAGAATGCCTTGAGTAACCTTTTACATAGTACAAATTATAATAGTTTTATAATTTGCAAATTGAAACTTCTACACTTTACAAATTATAAAGGTTGTAACAATTGTGAATTTAATATAAGGTTTTAGTAGTGGAATCCCTAACTAAAAATTGATTTATATTTATTTATAATGCCTCTACTTGAAATTTATTTAGACTTTGGCCATTGTTTATAAGACCTTTACCTTCCTTTGCATTTGTTATTACAATAAAGACAAAATGCAACACATATATGTATTTAATATGAAAAATGCTTAATGCACTCCCTTTTAATAAATAAGAGAGTACATAAAACTATGGACCTATAGTTTATGAATAGCAAGTGAGTGGAAGTAAGTGCAAGGGAATGAAAGTAGCATTATTCATTTGATATAACATCAATAAATGAACAAAATTAGATCATAGTAGGGTGCAAAACCTAAAATGTAGAGTTATATTATTTCTTTACTTTTATTTCTTACATTTTGAAGGATTTAATGCCAAAGTTTCATTTAATGGATAAGGTGCTTTGCTTCCTTCTTCTTTGGCAATTTCTCACTTTAAGTTTTATTAGCATTTCATGTGTTTTTTTGCTTTACTTTATCTATATTTATGATATTATTAAGAAAAATTGGTTAGGTATGAGAACAAAGAAGTGTTTTAAAATATGCCCAATATTCACCTTAAGATCCATTTCTTAATAAACATCCTTACATGATAAAATTGCAACTTCTAACTTTTCAAGATGAATATGAATTTGTTTATCTATGTATGTCCAAAATATGCTAAGGAAGTCTTTCTTTCCCTTTAACTTTGTTAG
This sequence comes from Sindora glabra, assembly GCA_020226215.1. Taxonomy (NCBI): domain Eukaryota; kingdom Viridiplantae; phylum Streptophyta; class Magnoliopsida; order Fabales; family Fabaceae; genus Sindora; species Sindora glabra. The sequence continues at coordinate 84,276,748 of CM035226.1, forward strand.
TGGGAAACCAAATTATAAATAAACTTTTAATACTCCATCAATAGTATCCATTATCTGTGTGATACTATACTATCTATATGATGTAGGATAAATTCTTTAGGAAAAGCATCCATATAATTATGACTTGAGAAGAATCTCTTCTACCTAAAACAAAGGTATAGTTTCCTGAAATGTAAATTCAAGCACACTTTAAGCATCTTTGTGATGTTGTTAAGTATCGTACAAAATCATAAATGAAATAAAAAGAAATAAATTTTAGCATATACAATTAAATACAAATTCTTAGTAAGGATATAATTATGTTTTGGTATCATAAAGAGGCACTTATGGAAGGAACATATTAAGTGAAGGGAGTATTTTATATGAGAATGAAAAGAGTGAATTATACCATCAAATCTTGCATTGATACTACAGATTAAAACATAATTAAATGATATAACTATTTAAAAAAGTCACCTGATAAGTTAAAAAAAAGTTACATAACTTTATGTTTTAATTCTAGTCATTTAATGCTAGATTTAATAACACGATTCATTTTTTTCACTCTAATATAAAAAAGTTTCTCTCACTTGATGTACTCTCGTTATATATATATTAAATTTCTTATTATATCTAATTACTTTTCTTCACCATTGTTTTAGATTCCAGGTTAATTATTTTTGTTTTACCTTTCTTTTTTATATAATAATGATGTTGTAGAAAATGAACTCTACACTTTTCTATTAAATCCACTTAGGTGGTTATACTATGACTTGGGTAGTTATATTATAAGTACTTGAATTTATATTTTTGAAAATTGAATAAAAAATGCTAGTAAATTAGTAAGAATTGGTGCAAATTAACCAAAATTGGTTAAAACTAGTGGATCGGACTTTTTTTTCAATCTTTTTAAAACTTTTTTTTTATAATTTTACAACAATTAAAATGTAACACATTTGTTATTTCATATCAATTGTATTTGTATTTTTAATTATTTTTAATATAAGTTATTATTATTTCATTTGTATTTTATTACTATAAATATATATGATTAATGTTTATGTGTAATATATATTTTTAAAATTAAAATTGGTTCAATCTATGAATTGGTACTTTATCATGTTTAATGAATGATCCAATTTAGAAAACTATGCTTGAAGTAGACTACAAGGAATTTTATTTATATTATATTATCTTTAATTAGGATACAAAAGTGATGCTTGCATAAGGAAGAGAACTAGATCTTATCTTAACAATGTCGTAACTCCCATATTTTGGGTTATAAAGGAGGTATTGCCTACATTCATCTTTTCTATGGTTTTTCTTTTCCTTTTTGTAATATAATTAAATTCTATTCAAACTAAAGGAAGACATAAAAAGCAAAGGTAGGTCTGCTAACCACATTTCATGAAGAAACTATGATGTTTTCACTGAGTATTTTTTGTTAGTATTATTTTTTAACTATGTACTTTCTTTTATTTCTTTCATTTCTTTAATGCCAAGCTTTTCAAATCACAAGGTTCTTATAGTTATTATGTACATATTTGCAGGTCTCCTAATTGTATCAATATTGGTTAGCCCATACATAAGGATTCTAGACCATGACCTTTTTGGGTATAGACTATAAATAAATCTAACATCAAGAATGCTATTGTATCCTTTAATTGAATAAAAGAAAGGAAGACAAAGAAAAGAAAGAGGAAATAAAAGAAGGATGAAGAATAAGAGGTAATTTTGAAATTCTCATTAGCATTATATTTTAAACATTAATAAGTGGTGTTTAAATAATGGACAATAAATAATTGTTATGTTTAGAGTGCTATTGTATCACTAGATACAATAGAAGAAAAGGCAAATTATACTCGTATCATATGAAATTTTACCTAATTATACTCATATCCCTTTTATTTTTAGAAATATATCCTAACATTCATTTTCACATATGCTCACCTCTTTTTTGTTCTATTTTAAACATACACTTATCTCCTTTAGATTAAATCTTAGGGGAGGTAAGTGTAATTTTTCTAAGATGAAATGATGCCAGAAATTAGAAGGGGAAAAAAAGGATGAAGAATGCTATTTTCACAAGCATTGTGTTTCTATCATTTGATAAATAGTAAAAGTTATGCGAAAACAATGTATTTTAATTCTAAAGCTTGTGTCTATGTTTCCTTTTAAATGATATAGAAGAAAAAGGTCATTAACCAAAATGGTTATGGAACACTAGTTTTGTAAAGACTTTTATTTCTTTTAGCAAATTTTTAAAATCTTTAGAAAAATGAAGAGCTTTTTCATTATAATTTTGGTCCTCTAAAATATAAAATGTGCGATTTTGGTTTCTTAATTTAAAATAATCAATTCTTATGCCCTTAAATATTAAAATAATGCAGCTTTGATCTTTATATTTGATTTCCATTAATTTCTATTAACTTGTATTTGATCTCCAAGCATACATGCATTATTTTTTCAAGCAAATCACATTTTTAAAATTTTTTATAAAAATTATGTCTAAAAAATTATTTAAAATTTCACATATAATGCTCAAAATGTAGATAATAATCTCCTTTCATGTTTAAATAGAAGTTATTTTAGATTAATATGAAAAAAAGAGTTAGATGGAGATGATCTTATGAAGTCAAGAAATGGATGAAAATTTAATAAAAGAACCAAAATTGCACCAATTTAATATTTAAGGTGACAAAAATTGCATAATTTATAATTGATAGCCATGAAAGTTAGTTATGTTTGTTCCTAGGCAATAATAATCATTATGACTGGGAATCCTTACTTCTATTGTTTGATGCCATTATATTCGAAGATGTCATGAGCATATTCATTGCATACTATACTACTTATTAATGTTTTTGGCATAGAAACTAATTCATTTTCTTAAAACATCCAATACAAGCTAATTTAAATTTTCTAAGCCAATTTAATGTCTATATAGAAGCTATTTCATGTTAATATAGAGGAAGGAATAGGTGGACATGATCTTGTGAAGTCAAGAAATTGATAAAAATGAAATAAAATGATCAAAATTACATCAATTTAATCTTTAACGTCATAAAAAAATGCATGATTTATAATTAATAGACATGAAAGTTAGTTTATGTTTGTTCTTAGGTAATAATAATCATTATGATTTGGGATCTTTACTTCAATTGTTTGATATCATGAGCATATTCATTACATACTATGTTGCTTATTAATATTATTGGCATAGAAGCTAATCTATTTTTTAAAAACACCTTTAATAGAATGATACATATTTAGAAGCTTCTTGCTGCTAATTTATGTACATTATTTTTAATTTCAATATTAATATTCCAAAAACTAATCATAGATATTTATACCATCTCCTTACTTTCTCGTATAAAGCTAATATAACATGCTTATGATTTAATTAAGTAATTTTCACATCATCTTCACTTAGGATTTTGGATATTACATATGTTTTTTTGTTGCTAACCAATCTTAGGAGATATATAGCTATTAAACAAACATGTTTGATTTGTGCAAACTAGACAAAAAGGCAAAACTAGTGATACAAACATAATTTTAGGACTTGTAGATTAGGTCCATGGACTTTTTTTGCTTTTTTTAAAAAAATAATTTTAGGTTTAAAATAATAATTGTAAATTCAAACATAACACATTTAATACATTCTTAATTCACACTAATAATTCAAGATTAAATAAACTATAATAAAAATTTATTAACTTTAAAATTATTAATTCAAAATAAACTTAAAAACAATTCATTTAGGTTGGGCTCAGTTGAAACATAAATAATTGAATTTGAAATTGAATATTAGATTAGTTGGATGAACATTTGTATAATATGTTAGTTTAATTTAAGAGTGAAAATATAAACAGAAAAAATATATAGACTTGTCCACAGAATGATTTGGTCTACATAAACCATGAACCTGGCAAAATGTAGACTTAGGCAAACCAAACTGCTTTTGGTCTGCATTTAAGTGGAGTTATATTTTATAGGCCTTACTTCACATTTTTTTTTCAGACTTATGGACTCATCTAGAGATTCGAGTTTATTTTAATGGCTTAAGGGAGATATACCTTCTTCTTCTAATTTAGCATAAGAAAATACATAATAACATGTTATTTTTTAAATTTGTTCATAAAACATCTATTTTTTTAGAAATTTTAAATAAATCACAAAAGATAAAAATTCCATAAAATAATTTCAAAAAATTTAGGAAAAAATAATAATAGCAGTTGTAGACTATAGCCATTTACTACCTATATCGAATTATAATACAAGGAATACATTATCAAATTATAATAAATGGATATTGTGTTTTATAAAATTTTTAATTCTATTACAATATTCTTATAGAGCTTAATCTCGGTAGAAAATATTTCAATGAAATGAAACATTCTTAACAAAAAAAAGCAAAACTAAAAGGAAAAGAAAAAAAGAAAAGATTAAATCTTTTTTTATTCCCTCATTTAGTTAGGTTATTGCATAAATTAACTTCCAATAATTTAATTTCTTCCACTTTCTCTCTTTCTCTTTTTTAGTTATTCTTTTTCATGTCCATCAAATTGCTTAGAACTTGCAAGTAGTAAGCAACAAAGGAGATAAGGGAGGTGCTAACCATGGAAGGGTAGGTGCTACTACATCACCATTAGCCATGATAGCACTAAAAGAGGCAGCAGTGAAAATAATAGTGCAAGCAACCTGTTTCATCTCCATGGTGATTTTGGTAAGCGTAATTGGTTAAAAAATAAGGAGATTTATTAGAAAGTAAATACCAAATATGTTTTTGTGCGATGAATATGTGATATGTAGGATTGAATGGGTTTTTATCGTATGGTTGAGCGAGAAAAAGGTGATTAGTTTGATGTTATTTTTAGTAGAAAATTTTAAGGTGCCCCCTAGGGTTTTTAAATCTTGGGTGGTGTGGCACAATTTCATTCATTGGATGAGATTACAAAAGACTTAAGTAATCTCATCCAATTGATGAGATTATGCTACACTACTCAGGGTTTGAAACCCCTAAGGGTACTGTAGTCTTCCCCATTTTTAGTTTACAATTATAATTAAGTGGATGGCTTTATTTATAGTATAAGATTAATGGGTTTTGGTTAATATGGAAATAAATTAACTTTAATTGACTAAGTGGCAATGAAAAGGCAATGGGCTAGAAGGAAATTTTATATTGTTTCTATTTTCTCATCTTACTTAAATAATGTACATTTGCTTATATCTTATTATTATTATTTTATTAAAAATTAAAGTTTACATATTACATTGAAATCATTATAAAAATACAAATGACAATAATAGGACAAAGGATAAAATAAATAAGATAAAGTTTTGTTGAATTTTATTTTTTAAAAAAATTTATTTAAAAATGATGATAATATAAATAATTTTAATTTTTTTATTATTATATAATTAAATGCATATATATACACATTATTGTATATTAATATAAAACTATTTAATATGATAATATAATATATGAAATGAATATGAGGAGCATTAGATAGTTACTAGTGTAGTCCTCATATCCTTATTTGATAAATTGCTCATAAAAATTCTTTTACTCGTATCATTATCTATTTTTTAATATTCAAACCTACCTTCAAGTATCCATTGATATGTATCAAAATTTTCAATATAGTATCATACTGTTATAGTATTCATTACTCTTTCATGGTTGTGGAATTCTCATTTTTTTTCCATTTAAGAAAGAAATCTAACTTTTTATAAATTAGAAATGGTTAAGCTACGTAAAAAAAAAACAAAAATTAAACTTAGATAGCATTAGAAGGCACAACATTAAGAAAAACATCCTACTTGACTCTAGGCTTTTAGTAAGGAATATCTTAATTTTCCTTTTGCATATGTGGGATTTGAAATGGTAAATACTTTTTATTGTAATAAATTTTAGAGACAATGCTTTATACACATCTAATACACACACACACACACATACATATACATAGGGAATTGCTAACATCCATATCTATATGTGGAGGTTAACAACCTTTACTTTTTTAATTGGACTAAAAAGTCATTAAACCATACTATTAATTTAATAATAAAAGGTATTAAAGTTAATTTGCCACCACAACAACTATTCCAATCAGTGAATATATTAATAATGGAGATAAAAAACAAGTGAAGTTGACTTATCACAACTCTTATATGGTTATTGTCAGTGCAGAACCATTATCTATAATCCTATTAGCCTTTCTTGACTAAGTACTCATTTAATAGTACTATAAATCAAGGATTTTTAAAATCTCTTAATTAATTCAAAGATAACTTAAGAAATAGAAACATATGTCTATATTCATTAGGTTATAATTTAAGTACATCTAGGCTAATAAAAAAGGAGGTTATGCTAACTTAGGAGCCTAAAATCTAGAGGAGAATAAATTAGCCTAAATCTAGCCATAAATAAGGCATTCTATACTTTACCTATTTACGATCATGACCTCAATTGGAAAGCTTAAACAAGTATTCTGCAATTAATTACCTTACAAAATAAATGGTGTTGGTTTACAAAGAAAGGAAGGATACACGATCTTGCTTATTATGGATGTGGTGGATGTGCCTTGGTCAAATCATTTGAAATTGTAAATCACAAGAAAGTAAGTCCTGAGAGCTTAGTGAGATAGCATTCTAAATAAAAAATTATATTAATAAAATAACATTAGCATAGTCACTTGATAATTTAATCATAAAGTAAATATTAAACTCTTGAACATGCTTACTTAGTTATCATAAGAACAAACTTAACTGATATCATAATTCTAATCCTAGTAACAGAGTATATTCAAGTTCCACAAAAGTTAACACATAAGGCCATCAAGCTTAATAAAACTTTTAAGGCATGTATCATAATAATAAACTAATAGGATATAGATAAAGTAAGCAATCCTTCTAATGCCTTCTAGTTATCCTTATCCTCTCACAAGCTCCATCTTTATTTCTTTAAAGTCAGCCTTATCCCCTTATAAATGAGCATATAGTTCCGGATGCTTAAACATAACATATGTAGATGTATAATCTACCTTTTATCATTATTCTCATTAATTGCACAATTTATAACATGATCATTAGTATCTTAGCTGACATTACAATTCTTTACTCAAGATGAAAATGTTCATATGTATGTGTATATATATATGTATATAGGCAAGGATAAGAGGGGCATATCAATTTGAACAAACATTTAATCCAATTTCCAAGGTTTCAAAACATAATAAAATCAATTCACGTAGTTTCCTTTCTTTTATAAGCATATGTACATTTTACTTATTCACATTACTCTCTATTATTTGTATCAAAACTATTCATCTTCATCTTACATGATCAAGAAGGTATACTATTATGCAATTCCATAAAACATGCCATATTACAAGGAAAAAGGGTAGTAGTTTACTATATATTTGACTATAAGAGTCCATATCAATTCTGCAACCTATAATTAACTATATAGTTAATTATATAGTGATTACATATAGCTTGAGAGCAATTCTACCTAGACATAGTTGACAATATAGTCAATTATGTTAGGTTAGAAAGTAACTCTATTAGGCATAATCAATTATAACCTTGCGTTTTGCAAATTTTTCTACACAATCATTGTTTATCCGCCACTTTTAACCTTAAATCCCATTTTCAACATACTATATCACCACCAAACCTTTAAACATATAAATACCACTTTTAAGTAATAAAACCTATCACTAAAACATCAAATTTAAAGCTCAAATCATGATCTCACATAGTTTCCTTTAAAACCCTTGGAAACTTAAACTCAAGTAAAATAATAAATTTAAACTAGGATTTAAATAGAATATTACTCACAATGTTTAAAGAGAAAGGAATGAGATTAGTGATTGAAAAGGTCTAAGTCTCTATGGATCAAAGTAAAGCAAAAAGATTTGGTTAAGATTTCAAATTCTATCAACTTTTCCCTTTTTAAAATCATGTTAGATCTTCATGGAGGAAAAGGTATAAGGAATGAAATAATAAAACTTGCTAAATACTAAAGTCAATTGAATCTCTTACCTTGATGAGGATGAGATTTAGAGGGGAATGGTGCTTTTTTTCTTCTTGTAAGAAGAATAAGGGCTTGAGAGATATAGAAGAATAGATAAGGGAAAAAAATGAGAAAATAGAAGGTGATGTTATTTTAATGAGGAATTTTAGGGAAAAAATGAAAAAGGGTAGCTTTGGAACAATAGATTTATATCCCTTCCTCTTATTAATTTCACTACATAAAATGATAATTAATGATGAAAAAAATCCATTGCTAATGAGGGAAATTCTATTATTAAGAAATAACAATGAAAATAGCGACGAATAAGAAGAAATAAGTAAACAATGCATCAATAATTCAATTTGTAAAACATTTATGTTATCCATCACTAAGTTCACTGCTAATTTGGTGAGACAATGGTAAATAAAATGAATGATGGATAAAATTAACAATTATTTTTCTAGCAATAATTTTATATTCATTGATGCAATTTCCATCCCTAAACAACTGTTTAAGGATAAAAAAAATCATCACTAATTGTGATCTACTAGTAATTTTGTCTCTAAACTAGGAAATTCATGCAAAATTAGTGGTGGGGTCTTCACAATTTCGTCACTAATTTCGTTGTTAATTTAGGATATAATTGTTAATATGCTATTTATTTTTTGTACAAATCCAAACAACAAATGCCTTGCAATAATCAAATTTCATAAAGACAAACCCTATAAATAATTAAATATTTGAATCAAATAAAATTGAATGTGAATATTCTATTTCTATTAAGTAAAAATAAAATAAAATAAATAAAATTCAATATATAAAAAATAATGTCAAATGTTTATATATATAAAAATAAAAACTCTAAATGTCTAACTTTTAAGCAACGTATTGATATTGTACCCATATTGCTTGATCATCAACAATTAAGATATAGATTACTACTTTTAAGCTATCATTTTCTCTTGGTCATAATTTATGTTAAATTACCATTTCAAAATAGATAAAGATGATTCTTTATTTTTGTATTGCTAACTTAATAGAGTGAATTTAAGAGTATTACTAGTGAGAAAGAATAAGTATTTCTATAAGAGTTTACTAATAATGGCTTTAAGAATATTCATACGGAAGTCATAACATGGAAACTTGATCCTTGCCTTATTAAATCAGAGATACTTGTACTATCAAAGGATAAAAAATGGATCAAATTTTTGAAACAAAGGAATTCTTTTGAGAATGCCATAAGGATAATTTTGATTATTATTCATTTCCTCTATTTTGTTGCCACTTTTGAATACTCAGTTGTTTGTACACTTTCTTCAAAGCTATGAGACCCGCTTTAAATTGCTTTTTTGCTTATCGACATGTAGAAGTGCTTAGATATTGTCTCTAGATAAAAATTTTGCATGACTTGTTGTTTTTCTTTTTTCTCTACAAATTTTTTTCTTTAAATAACATTTTTAACCTTTAAGAGACACTGGTCTATGTTAAGGCTAACTCTAAAATTCATTGTATCACCTTTATTATATCCTTAATAAGACTATAGGTAAATGCAATAACTAACCCATAACCAAGTACAGTAGTGTAAATTTCATACAATTGTTAAATAATATGAATTAATATAAATACTTAGTTGAATCTTAACTAATATTTATAAGGCACCTTTCAAGTATAACCCATATCCTAACATTAGTTGGGTTTGAACCTAGAGATATGGTAATAGGTATTCCTGACAAAAGACCGAGTGCTTTGAAGATATTAATAAATCATATAGATTAAACTAGAAATTAATAAATCCTATAGAAGAATAGAAATTACTAGAAATAATACTAAGAAGATATGAAAAGAATCCAAAGCTTTATATGATAATATAATAAACTTTAAAAGATGCCAACAACATAGTTGTGTACTAAAAGCAAAAATTATAAATAAGAATGTCTTTACAATTTTTTACAATCATAGAGAATGGAAGAGGATTTTGATGCTACTTGCAAACGAGAATGTAGTTTATGCCTATGCAATTCATATCTAATCGTTATAGGTTGTCCATGTTTAGTAGAAACATTTGTATGTCTTAATCATGCAAAATAGATTTGTTCTTTCATAGGGACTAATAAGTTTTTCCTCTATCATCATAAAATTAACAAGATGAATACTTTATGTCAAGTACATTTTTTTCCTTTTTAATTCATTTATTATTACTCCCCACACTCTTTACTTATTGTTAAGAGAAGTTATTTTATCAATGCCTAATATTTTCACATTTGGTGATATAGGTTCTTTTTGATTTAGTTCTTCTATAAAGGAGGTTGCACGTGCATCAATTTTGGAAGTGGTAGGAAGTAGAGCTAGTCCAATATCCTTTTTAGCCCACTAAATGCAATCCATAAATGGGTTAAAGAGGAATTTTAGTTTAACTATTCTCCCCACCATTACTAAAATTGGTAGAAACATAACTTTCTCTTCAAAAGAATTAAATTAGAAAGAATCTGTAGTGCTTGATGTGAGAACACTATATATTGGTAATACAATTTTTCTTAGCAATAGATAAAAATTGAAGGAAGCAATAAATGCAATCCATAAATGAGTGTGTTTGTTTGTATTTTTAGTTTTTTATTTTTAAAATAGCTTTATAAAACATGTTTTAAAAATAATTTTCAAAAACAACCCAAGAAAAGAATGTGTTTGGTAAGTTATTTTAAAAACAACTTTGAATTGTAGAAATGTCATTAATGAAGTATGTTTTGAAAAAAAAATAACTTAAAGTTGTTCTTGTTTTTAAAACACATGTTTTGAAAAAAATTTTTAAAATTGAAGAAAAAAACACATGAACAAACAGATTCTTTTATTCTTTTATTTTTAAAAACATAAAATTATTTTTAAAAACACCAAACAAACAAACTTTGTATTGCTTGATGTGGGAACACTATATATTGGTAATATAACTTTTCTTAGAAATAGATAAAAAGTGAAGGAAGTAATAATGAATGAACTAAAAAAGAAATTAAATGTAGAGGTCCAAAAATATAGCAAAAAATGAAGGTAAAGATAGTAGTTCTAGTTTTAAGCAAGGACTGAAGGTACGATTGCATCAATCAATAATCTCAAGTCAATTGAAAGCAAATTAAAGAAAGGTAGATCTCTAAATAAAAACTAAATGTAATATTAATCTTGATATAAAGATAAACACCATAAGAAATGGCAATGATATTAATAGATAAATTTACATGTCTTAATCATAAATGAAAAAAAATTTACAAATTAACAATGTAAGGAAAAAAGAATAATTTGTAACAATCAACATAGAGATATTAATAGTAATGAAAGCGGTACCTTTTAGCTAGTTTAGTGGCTTAATTTTCTCATGATGAAAAGATAACAAATATGTAATTCAAGTAATATCAAATTTAGTCAAGATTTAAATATAAGTTTAGAATTAGGTATTTAAATCTCATTTCTCTTATCTTTTAAGAAGATTAAGTATGATGTCCACATAGTCATCTATTCCTTCCAATTACGTGATATTTTATATAAAATGGCTTATTCCTCATAAAATTCTAAATTCTAACCCACAAAAGAAAGGAAAATTTTGTAGTGCACACTTGGACTAATACATCACAAAAATGAAATGTATAAATTTATTCCCACATTTTAGATTCTAAGAATTTATAAATCCATCCAATTAATTTTAATGGTGCACCTCATGTATTAAATAAACTTAAAAGAAAGCATGAAATAGACATAATTTTAATTAGTACCTAGAATATCTATAATTCTCTTATACTTTCCCTCTGAAGGTTTCACTAACTTTCAATCAAACTTTAAGAACACATGCAAATATAATTTCATTGACAAAAATAAACTTTTATTGCATTGACCAAAAAGACAAAAGCGTTTTTCATGGAAATGCTTTTCTAACTTACATATATGAAAGTTGAAGAAACCATTTTCCGATCGAACTATTAAAAACTAGTAAAGGATTATAAACTAACTAACTTGACAATCACCCTCCATCATAGTAATAAAGGGAAAATTATCTAATGCCTCAAGCTAGCTATGTACACACAAACAGATAGATTAAAACAAAACTAAAACACTTTAACCTCATAGCAAATTACAATTCATATTAAGCAAAGAAAATTGGAATACAAAATAGACAATTGTTTAAATTTAAAAAATTACTAATAGATAATTAAAATTAACCTAAAATTATAAAATAATTTGACAAATTTAAAAACTAATTCTAAACTTATTAAAAATTCAAAAGCTAACCCAAAATGTAATGGATTTACAAAAACTTGTTGATTAAATTGTAAAGTAACTAGTAGTGAAGCAAGTGATGGAGAAAGCTCATGGGACATAGAATAGTAGTAGTAACATAAGGTAGAAGAAAGGAAAGGAAGAGAAGGAAAGGGAAAAATGGGGGTCTAGCATTAGGTTCTAATATAAACAGGCTGGCTATGGATTAGTTTGTAACTAATATATTTTAATAAAATGGTGTGTTTCGATTAGTGATAGAAACTAATACATTTGTCACTAAATGCATTAGTAAGTTACAAGAATTTTTTTTATTCTATCACTAATTTTGTTATAAGTTTTATTGATGAATTTAAAGATGGATATAGTTTTAAGTTGAAAATTTCTATAAAAAAAAATAATAAGCAATGGAATTATTGACAAATGATACCACATTTGTTATTAATTCTATCATTAAAATCATAACATGTATTTGACTCCTGCAAGCTTAACTACCACCGTAATTCCATTGCTAAATATAGATTTTCTTAAAATGATTTTGTTTAACTTACTAACCTTTTTACTATCAAATTAATTTCTTATGAATCCCTCCTATTTCACATAGCCAGATGTAAATTATATTACAAGAAATTAGTAGGTTTTTTTTAGGAATTTCCAATAAATTTATTTTTAATAATTTCTTATATTATTCTTTTCAATAATTTATTATTTCCTTCTTCTTAACTCCTTTAAATTCTAAAATAACCTATTACAATTAAAAATAAAAATTAAAAAATTTAAAAGTGTAACATAAATTTAACATTTTAAATTAATATTCATTTATTAGAATTACTTAAATATTATTTATTATTTTATAATCATTAAATTTGTAGCCTATATTTCATCTAAATAAAAAAGTGAATGTTGCAAATATTCATATATGGATGTAAAGGTTAGTAATCCCTATATATGTGTGTGTGTGTGTGTGTGTGTATTCATTTCTTGTGTGATTAGGAGGATTAACCAAACATCTTTAAGGAAAGCACATATGCCCATGTATGTGAGTGAAAGATGCTGTATGGCATGTGAATGCAAGACTTATAATATATGAGAAAATTAGAATTCCTAATTAATTAAATTGGGAGATATATACATTGATTGAACTGTATACAATGATGTATGAAATGACCTTTATAGATATAATCTCCTAGTTAGAAAAAGAGAAAGAAATAACTTAATATTTGACATAGAAAAATTTATTACATTCTAAATGAGCAATAGTTGCTCAATACGTTGACTTATGATGTATCTTAACTCAAAGTTAAGAATATTGCCTAACATAATTATTATTAGTAATTTGTGATGCTTGGTTCAAATAAAAAGTAAAAGTGTCTGCTTTAAATATAAAGCCACTTGCACTATTTCCTCAAAGGAAAGTTAAAGAACTATTCAAAATTTTCTAAAGTAATCAATTAAGGTTGAAATATAGTGGAATATCTGTCATTAGGCTTTAGGCCTTAACTTTCACATTAAAGCTAATAGATTTTATGAATAATTACTTTTGGGTAATTTTGTCATAATTGGAGCTATAAAAAGCTTTCTTGATCTAAAAAGTGATCTCAATCAACTACAATTTATCGATTTAAGAATTAGTAAGACTAGTTTTCACTCACGACTTAATGCTATAGTGGTGGCACAAGCCATACAACCTAAAGGCTAAACTAGAAATTTGGAGACTTGGAGTGAATTTGTAGATTGGAAGTAGAAAGGAGTCAAAGTGTATATGGATTGTAATATGAACCAAGGTAATTGGAACTTCTACTGAGAGATTTGAAACCATTACAATAATACTTATATGTGTATGTGTGTGTATGTCTATGCCTCTCTCTCTCTCTCTCTCTCACTCTATATATATATATATATATATATATATATGCAATCTTGATTTATTTTATTTATTAAAGCATGTTTTTCATTTTTCACTCAGCACCTTTTATTCCTTCACTATTTTCCTTTCTAAACTCTCATTTCTAGTTTATTTTTTTATAAACATATCTTTTTAATATTTTTTAAGTCTTATCATTTTATAACATAAGTATTTTTTTTTAATATTTAAGTATCATTTTCCTTTCTTTTATTGATTGTATGGTATGTTTTTTTGTCTAATCCTTCTATTTCAAGCTCAAAGGCCAATATCCCTAAATAGGACAGATATAACATGGTACATTTTATCAACTATGAATCCTTATAAGCTAATTATCAATGTTTATACTTGACCTCGCTATTTGAGCACTTAATATCTAAACAAAATTTGACTAGTTTGTTTTATGGCATGATAATTAATATTCCAATATCATTATCTTTTTTATGACATGAAACACTAGAATATAGCTTTAGATGTTTTACTCTAATAAATTTAATCAACTTTGTTTTATGTTTGACTACAAAATCAATAATTGCTTCACCTTTTACTGCATTCAAAAGGAAATATTGCAAAGAAAACTTAGTCAAACCTAAAGTCTTTTTTCCAACTTGGCCATTTATGAATGGCTTAGTGAGCATATATTTAATTATTTTAGTTTTAGCTAAGATTAGAACATTAGTTGACAATAAGTAATATCCTAATTTGGAACATAAGAAATACAAAGAAAGATATAAATTTTCAATTGTTATATATTTTTGTTCAATGACATTTGACATTCTTAACAAATAATAAATTGTTTTTTCTTTCCTTGCTTCATTTTCTTTGGTAAGGGAGCATCTTACTACATCATCGCAAGCCAAAATGTATAACTTTAAAGTCTTGTTAAGAATTGGTTAGGACATCATAGAAGGGTTTGACAAATACATTTTTATATCTTTAATAAAGGTGAAGATACCTTTATTTGATTTGACAAATTCAATTTGAACTTTTTAAGAAAGTTTACCTTTTTTAAAAAATATTGCAATTCTTTTTTATTGGTTAGGGTTGGAGTCTATAAAATTGCTTTTGTCTTATTACTATTAACTTCTATTCCTTTCTTATAGATGAAAAAAAATCAAGAAAATTTTTGTTGAAATTTGAAATGTGCATTTTAGTGGATTCATGTTTAAATTATCTTAATATATGCTCTAGAATTCATATTTCAAATTCTATATTTGTTCTTCATGCAAATATTGAACTTTATTACCACAATGTCAATGTGAACTTCCATTATTTTGTCAATCATGTCATGAAAGATTGTGTTTAGAGCTCTTTGATGACTTGCTCCAATAAATATAACATGACTTGAAGCCAAATCAATAAGCATATCTTTAATTGGCATATGATATTCACTTTTTGGGGTTACATCATTTAACTTTTGAAGTTAATTCATAGGCCAATTTAGCATTCTTTTTTTAACAAATAGGACCACATTTGAGATCCATTTAACATATTTTATGATATTAAAGAATTTAGCCTTTAATTATCTTTTTATTTCTTATTTTACTTATATAATCACCTCTAAGATGAAACACCTAGTTGTTATTTATGTAGTTAATATCTATTTTTTATTAGCAATCTATGTTCCACCACTTACCTATTCAAACTTGGCATTTCATTATAACTCCAACCAAAATAGTCCTTATACTTTTTTAAAAATGTTAATTATTTTTTATTTAATATTTTTTGGTGATAATGCATTGATCTATATAATTTTTTTATCATCTTTTGTACCTAAATCCATTTTTTGCAAAGGATCTTATGTTTTGATTTTCTTTGTATCCTTTTTTATTAGAAATTCATGAAAATCAAGAGGAATATTATTATATATACGGTTAGGAATCTTTTTTTCTAATTACTTGGGACCATAAGATGACAATCAAGTTAGTTGCTCTTGTAACTCTAAAATGGGGATTATAAGTCAATCCCTTGATTTTGATTTTCGGGATTCAATTAAGCTAGAAGGATTTAAAATGCACATTTATAAATTACATTGATAGGAGGATTACCCATGGCTTCCTAAAAGTCCTTTCATTCCAAACCAAATAGCTCTTTCTTAGTTCTATTTGCTAAAGCTAAGATAGTTAAAAATCAGCTTTCCTTATACTTTGTTCTTTTTCTTCCATTTTCTTCTTCGGCCTTTCTCAAAGCCTCTTTCTGGATATGTTATTTCTTGAACTTTAGGTTTAATTTGATTTTTTCTTCTTTTTCCAAACATAATGTACTTAGGCTTATCATAGTATTCCTCACAATGCAGGAACATCTTCATTATTCCTTCTTTTGCCTTAATTGTAGCAAGAAAATCTAAATTCAACTCCCATTTTAATGGATAAACCTCTAGGAAGAAACATGTATTATTATCATACTAATAGAGTACACAGCATTGATATTTCCATTAAGGTCTTTGACTAACTTCACGTAGTTAAAACCATCTAGAAAAAGATTAGTATCAATTAAAGTGTTCTTATCTTTATCAACAAAGTGATGTCTCCTTAGTTTGATGGCATTTTCAATTATCTTCTAAAACTGAACATAATTATTATTAATATAGCCAAACATATTATGATACTTGTAGTACTTTATGCATTTTATTTCTTTTTTCAATAGAGGTCTATGGCCATTAGACAATTTTATTTGTTTATCTATTAAAAGTAACTAAAAAATTTGGTTAGCTTTGTTTATGTCAAATAAGTATATTTACTTGCAATCCATTTTATCCTTTTAATCGACATTTTTTCAAAAAGGCTCAAGTATAAGGTGGTTTGTGCTTTATTTAGCTAAACGGATCCCATTATTATTTTCATCATCTAATATTTCCTCATCGACATATGCAATAATTTCTATTTTACAATGTGTTTGCTTTATTTTTCTCCCTTTTTCTTCTGGTATTTATTCTATTTGCCAAGCCTTTTTGGTTAGCTATGACATATCATTAGTATGCTAGTTAACTAGTATTTTCCTTATGGCAAAGTCAAAACTTGTATTACTATTTTACCATTTTAATTTCAATAATTTGGGTATTGCATGGACTTAACAAATAGTCTTTATTAGACACCATTAGACAATTTTGAATATTTAGTAATTTAGCTAGTCTTATTCTTATTTTGCCTTTATAAAATTGAATATGGAATATTCACTCCATTAGCTTATGAATGTATAAAATTTAGGGAAATATCATTCTTGTTAACAAAAGAGAGAAATATTTCATTTTTAAAATATTCATTACTTGCTGATTCCCTACCTTTGAATAAAACGAGTAACATGCTTGATTATTGATTGGTTATCTTTGCTCGAAAATGTTGTAAGTTTCCACATTTTGAATTTTCTAAGTAGTTCAATTGGATTAATTTACATATTACAAAATTGCAAATAGACTTTGGTCAAAGTAAAGACTAAATCTATTTTAATGCAATGATATTTTTAAAATTATTAGAGGAAATAAAATGATAGTACATAAATATAATTAATATTTATTTAGAAATAGTAATATTTGTGAAATTATTGAAAAACTTAATATGATGGTTAAAACTCATAATTGACGTCTATTTGGATGCAGTTTCATGTTTATAATTACTAGGAAACTTCAAATGTCATTTATTTACTGATCCAACGTGAAAAATCATATGAATTGTTACTCTATGGAGCACTTAGTGAACTTAAGACATTGATTTAGTTACTTAACCAACATTAAAAGTGATGGAGTAGTGGTATTTTTATAAATATTGTCTTAACTTTATATAAGACATTAGTTATTTATATAAGACATCGATTGTTTTCTTAACTAACATTGAAAGTGGTATTTTTCTATTAATCTAACATCATTTATATAAGACATCGATTACTTATTAGAAAACCAATGTATCAAGTTTTTGGTTGCATAACTTTCATTTGTCCTTTATTTTGCATTACTCTTACTTTTTGAAACCCACTTCTCTAATGATCACTTTCGATTTCATCATTTTTCTACCTACACTTAAACCTTCCCCCCCCCCCATGTTCTTAATTACATTCACAGTTAGCTTTGTACTTCCTTTCATTATCATGCCCATTCTTATGTATGTTTTCATGTCTCATTTTCATTTTTTTAATATTAATTCTTCAAATTAATTTCCATCATCTTTGTAGTTTAATTAAATTAATCAATTAATGCAAATTATAATTTCATAGTTTAATTATAAGAAAAATTAATATTGATATATCTAATATATTTGAAAAATTTTCCTTTCTTATTAAAAACTTCTTTGATAACTCTAAATTCAAAATAAATTTCAAAATATCACAAAAGCTTTTATTTTATGTATAATTAGAATAAATATTAACATTTCATTATTATTATAAAATAAATACAAATTTATTATAATTAAATGTAGTTAATATTTTATTCTATAAACATGTTTAATTTATTTACTAGCAACAAATTAAAATAAAATAATTGTAAATAAATATTTATAATTTTTGTGAATGTTTTAAGGAAATGTTACATTTTCATATTTGATTCAAAAGAAATATTTTCTCAAGAATAGGAATGTTTTTAACCCAAGTATTTTTTCAAAATATTCTTTTTAGAAAAGATGCATATTGTACATTCCTATAACTTTGAGATGTAAAAATTATTTTGCCCACTTTTCATTTGAAGCCGTATAACCATTACTATCTCAACAAATTATTGTTACCATCATTAATCAATATCCCTCAAATCTTTTATTATAAATAATTATTCGCTACCATTCATCATATTTGAGTATTGTTTACCACTATTTATTATTAATTATTACTATTCACCACTACTTATAATGATAACCATTGCCTAAGAATATTGAATGGTCATTTTTTAGTGTTAAGTATTTAATTTTAAATAAGAACATTTTTAGTAGTCAAACAATGCTTTTAAAAATTTATAAATTAATCAAAATATTATATTATATCATTTTCAAAAATATTTTTAATTGAATCCAGTATGGTAATATGAATTTTCAAAAAATCATGTTGTTTGAAATATATGATTTTACAAATCAAACATCACTTTAGGTTAAATAATGAAAAATATTATTTGTTTTCTATTGACATTTTTATTATAATTGTAAATTAAATAAAACTTTACTTTTTATTATGTAAATGTGTCTAAAATATTTAATAAATAACTAATTAAACTAAAATAGTCACACTGTCTACCTTGATCAATTAAACAAAAGTAGGACCTGATAAAGAGTTGATAGATATAGTTTTAATTGAGCACGGAATCGGGACTTTCCTTCAATCCGAATAAAACTTGCGACAAATTTAAATGAGTCCTTAAATTAAAATTTTTGTATACTAAATTGTTAAAAAATTAATTCATGTCATTTATTTAATAAACGATTTATCTGACGGTTTAACAATCATTTTAAGTGTTGGGGTCATGGTTGTCCAAAATAATTAGCAACGTATCAAAATTTTTTCACTTAAAAGTTATCTTTCAAAGGAAAAGTTATAAAATATAAGAGAGAATTTATAGTATATTATTGATATTATATAAGTTGACAATTTTTTTTAAATATATTATATAAGAATATATAAATTTTTATAGTATATTATCGATATAGTGTTGTATCAATATACCAATGAATTAAAAGTTGATATATTCTTATATAATATATCTAAAAAAATTGTCAACTTATATATAATTAAATTTGATTGTATGCTAATATATCATTAATATAATGGTCCACCATAAATTTCTTTTGTATATAAAAAAATTTGACAAAAATTAAAGTACTTATCCGGCATCCGTCGTTGAGGATAATAGTTAGAGTTGTGGATAATTCGCCACGGATCGGACGCTTAGGTACCACACACTGCCCTAACTTCGCCGAAGTCCTCACCCTACATATCTTAAATATCAAGCATATTAGCCAAAATGCTGCGTGTACATCGTCGTCATTCATTCAAAATTATTATCCTGAGAATTGTGATCCACAATAATGCAACAGGAATTTACCAAAATGAAAGGACAGTATTATGTGAGAGAGAGACAGAGAAAGAAAGGACAGCGTTTGCTGCTTTCTCTTCTTTGCTTTTTAACAATGTCTGCTGCTGGCTGGCCTTCACTATTCTCTGGTTCAGCCTCTGTTTCTGGGTCCTTTCCCTCTTTGTTGGGCACTCTTTTTTCCCATCATTTCTCACTTGTAACAGTGAAAACGGAATTATTGATCGTATGTTTATCTTACTTCATCTCACGTCAAATAGTATCAACAATAATTACGTACGGAAGAATTGTGAGACACGCCTGACAACTTGAATATAAAAATAGGCTTTGTATGAAGAAAGATGTAATTCAACTCCAGGAGTTACAGTGCTTACTTTTGTTTAACTCTTACGCACTAATAGTGAATGAAGATTCACACTGACCTCACTTTTAAAGGAGAGGTGTGTATGCAGGCCCTTTTTCTTTTTTTCTTTCTAATTAAACTGTGACATCTATAGAAGTGTGAAGTTTGTAATATGGGTACTCCTTGTAGTTCATAGTGAAAGTTTCTTTCTTTACAATTTGTTCATCTTTCTCCTGTTTCATCAATCTCAATTGCCAACCATGTCCAAGCCTTTCAAAGTGAAGGTTCTTGAGCAGTGCAAGGTCTCTCCCCCACCCAATTCAACCCTAACAGGTTCGATCCCTCTAGCTTTCTTTGACTATCCATGGCTTTTTTTCTCTCCAAGCCAACCTCTTTTCTTCTATGAATTTCCTTTCACAACCTCTCATTTCACAAACACCACACTTCCAAAGTTAAAGCATTCCCTTTCCCTCACACTCCAACACTACTACCCTTTCGCCGCCAACTTCCACTCTCCACCTAAATCCGGCAAGCCCCGCCTCGTCTTCACCGAATTCAACCTCATTTCATTAACAATCGCCGAATCAAATGGTGATTTCCACCACATTTCGAGCAATTATGCTCGAAATGTCCACGATTTTCATCCACTCGTACCAAAATTCTCATCAAAATTTTCTCACGCAAACCAAGAGCTATTTCCTTTGCTAGCAATTCAAATCACTCTTTTCCCAAATGCTGGCATTTGCATTGGACTCTCTTTCCATCACGTTCTTGGCGATGGACGAACGTTTGACAACTTCTTGAAAACTTGGGCTTCATGTTGCAAACTTGAAGCTTCGTCATTCCCATCGAAGTTACTGCCATTCTATGATAGAGGCGTGATCATCGACGCGCATGGTCTCGAGGAGGTTTTCCTGGAAGAGTGGAGAAGAAGGAAGCTCCAAAACGGCATTGTTTTAGGCAGAGAAGCCATTGTAGATTTCTCGAGCTTGGTTCGAGTCACACTGGTCATGAATCCAACTGAAATGGTTAGCATTGAGAGTTGGATTATTGCTAAGTGCAAGAAGAAGAAGCAGCCTCAGCCGTTGCACCTCTCTCCTTATGTATTAACTTGTGCTTTTTTGTGGGTATGTTTGCTAAAAGCCCAGCAAAGTGTGAATGAAGAAGTTTTGAATGAGGATCCGATTTATTTCGGGTTTGTAGCCGGTGGCATTACCCGGGTGGACTATCCGGTACCCGTAACTTATTTGGGCAATTGTGTCGGTTTTGGCCGGGCGGCGGCGAGTAGAAGTGAGTTGCTAGCAGGAGATGGAATTGTTGCTGCAGCCAGAGCAATTGGAGGCACTATTAAGAAACTAGACAAATCAATTTTTGATGGGGCTGAGAAGTGGATTTCGGATTGGGAGGTGTTACACGGGTCGGAGCTCCATTTGGTGGTGACTGGGTCTCCCAAGGTGAAACTTTATGGGACAGATTTTGGGTGGGGGAGGCCTAAGAAAATAGAAGAGATCTCGATTCACTGCACAAGAGCCATTTCCCTCAGTGAGAGCAGAGATGTTAAGGGTGGCATGGAGATTGGCTTAGCTCTTCCTAAAAAGAAAATGGATACTTTTACTAGTTTCTTCACTCAAGATCTCAATGCTCTTTCGTGATCTATTATTTATAATTTTTTTTCTAATTAGAGCAATGTGAATAAATCTGATTGTGTCAATGGATAGCACTCTCAATAATGGAATGATATTGGATATTTGAATTTAAGACATTTTTTTTTCCTTTGTATTCTTAGCTTAAATTCAAAGTCTTATGCATGTGTTAACTGTATTTTTCCACTCATCTTAATATATTTATTAGTTGTTATTTTCCTTCTTTAACCTTTATATTATTTTCTGTTATTATTAAACAATACCATATTTTTTCTTTTAAGTTTAAATTTAAATTTGATGCATTATTAGTATAAAATATTTTATCCTATCAATGAAGATACATAATTAAAAAGGTATTAATACTTAAGGATTTGAATTTAAAATTGATATATTATTAATATAAAATATTTTATATTTTTTGTAAATTAAAAGTGGGACATCATTAAAAATTTAAAAAAATTAAAAAAATTTTACTAACAATAAAAGAATTTAAAATTTTTTAAATAATATAGTAACATACAAATATATGATAGTATAAAATTTATTTATACTAATAATAAATTAAATTTAAATCTTAAAGATTTTTACTAATAATAATAGAATTTTTATAATTTTTTATTAATATAACAATATAAAAATGAATGGATGATAAATTTTTTAGTTTTGTTTCACCCAATTATCTACCTTTCATAGTTTTGGTGGACCTAACTTTGCAATCATCTAATTTTTATAATTCTACTTTTATCGGTAATTTGTTACCTCGTATCATTTGTAATTGTTTTAAATGATTTAATAAATTTAAATTTAAATTTTTTTGAATAAATGGAAAAGGGCGATAGACACAAAATAAAAGAAGCTCCACATTTGTGATACTCGTGCATTTTTAACTTTTAAACACATAATTATATTCTTCATAAGATATTTCAAATTAAAAAAATAGTAAGTTAGCAAATTAACCAAATGGAAATTTATAGTTGGGTAGAAACTTTCATGTTGACTATTGTTGTAGAGTTGTCGTGCAATTTGTGAGTATTTTTATTATTAAATTAATTTTTTAAATTTTCAAACAATGAATTAAAATAAAAAATATAAATCTCAATACATTGAAGATAATACAATGATGGAAAGATCTAAACTTCATTTTGCATAATAAATAAATTAACTTATAACTTATTAATTTAATTAATAAGATTATAAATGAACCTTTACAGGTATTTCAATTACTAACTTACTAAAAAAAGGGATTTTATACAACATGTTTTCGGCACAAAAAAAAATTAGTTTATAACTTATTGAATTGATTAATAAATTATAAATTAACTTTTAGAAATGTTTAGTATATTAGGACTCTATGTAATACAAGTAACTAATAAGTTAACTGATAGTCAATAAGTTAGTTAATAATTGATAACTGATAGTTTATAATTAATAACTAATAACTAATAAGTTAACTAATTATATGATAAATATTTTATCAAATTAGTTGTTAAATTAATTAAAATTATAAAATAACATAAAAATATATATTAATAGAAATAAATATATAAATTAAAATAATTCATATTTATATAGAGATTAAATTATATTAATGTAATTAAAATATTTAAAATAAAAATATAATATTTGATATTTTATTAATTATACTTTATGAACTTACATATTTAGTTACTTATATAATTTTTATTTAATTATTATTTATAATAAAATTATAATTACTTAAAATATAATTAATTATATTTTATGATATTGTATATTTATTTACATATATATTTATATATTTATATATATAGTTTAAAATTAGGATATAATTACATTAAAATTAAAGAAAATGTAGATTTACTTTCTAAAGGGCATGTTTTGTAAATTAATAAAATGAATAAATATAAATTTAGAAAGAATTTAAAAAGGTAATAACTTATAAATTATAAATTATTCAAGTTAATTTATTAAATTAGAATTTATTTTTTAATAAGTTAGTATATTAAATACCTCTACAAATTAATTTATAACTTATTAATTAAATCAATAAGTTATAACTTAACTTATTTGTTATACAAAACTAATTCTAAGAGTTAGTAAATAAGTTATAACTTAACTTATTTGTTACACAAAACTAATCCTAAGAATTAGTACCTTATAAGCTCTTATTTGATAAGTTTCTTAAAGTAATTTATAATTTATAAGTTAGTAGATTTTCAATTTTTCTTTAAATTTGTCTCTCTTCATTTAATTAAATGGCAGCCTATATTTTAATTATGTAAATAACTATTTAACATGTTCTCATTAATTCAATATAAATAAATAAAAACTAAGTAAATAAATATGTAATCTTATAAAATATAACTAATTAAATTATAGATAATTATATTTTTATTTTGAATATTTTAATTATATTAATCTTATTTAGACTCAAAATAATATAAATTAATCTAATTAATATATTTATTTATATTAACATATTTATTTATATTATTTTATATTTTTCATCTAGTTTAATAATTAATTCTACTAAATACTTTTGATACAACCAAATAATTTATTAATTATCAATTAATTTATTAATTATTAATTAATTTATCATATATTAATTATTTTATCAAATGATTGCACCAAACAAAACTTTAATAACTATTTTAAGTAATTTATAACTTATAACCTATTAACTTTTTAAATTTTTTTAAATCTATTTTTATTCTTTTTATTAGTTTATAACTCATATCTTTCATAGTGTAATTACATAAAATATAATTTATATGGTATGTATGAAGTCATAACATATAACTAATAAATATAATTAAGATAAATAAATAAATATACAATGTTATAAAATATAATTAATTTAATTTTAATTTAATTGTATTATGATTTCAAACTATAAGTATATAAATAATATATAATTTAGTAAAATATAATTAATTAAAATAACTAATTATATTTTAAATAATTATAATTTTATTATAAATAGTAATAAAATAGAAAATATAAAAATAAATATGTAAGTATATAAAATATAATTAATTAAATATTATATATTATAGTTTTAATTTGAATATCTTGATTATATTAATATGATTTATTATGTAAATAAAAATTATTTTTTAATTTATATATATTTTCATTAATATGCTCTTTTATTTTATTTTATAATTTTAACTAATTCAATAATTAATTTTATAAAATATTTTTTATACAATTAACTAGCTTATTAATTATTAATTAATTTATCAACTATCAATTAATTCTATAAAACAAAATCTTAACCTCTTATGTAGTTGAATTCACTCGTAAAAGTATCCTTTTAAAATTTAATAAACGCCTCTAAATCTCTATATCCTTTTTAATAGAAAATTCTTCTTTATTCCCTTCTTTCTATTTTCTCTTGCTAAAGCTGCTTTAATTAATTAATTTTTTGAAACTCTAAACCTCTGGATATGTTTTTTAAAAGAAAAGCGCAAACCTATGAACATAATCTTTTTTGGGGAAATTTTCTGCTAATCCAACATATTTATATTTAAATTATAAATTCCCCCGAATGCACTAAAAGGGATGCACAAAACTTCACGGCAGCTAAATGGTTCGTTTAACGCGGTTAGGCATAATGAAACTTTGAAAAGATTGGACTCAATTTGATAGGACGATAAAGTTTTAACTTGTGAAATTTTTTTTATTTAATAATAGAAATAATAATTTATTTAAAATACAAATAAATAATAACAAATATTATTATACTGCCATTATCTTAGCAATTTTAGCCTATGTATATTTGTACTACACTGAAAAAAAAATTAAGGACAGCAGTGGATGTTGATTTAAATTTTTTAGGTTAAAGTGCAACATATGAATAATAGTGCGGATGCAAGGATAAATATATAAAACGTTAATTTATTTAAAAAAGTGTGAATAATGAATATGTCTGATGGAAAAAAAAACGAATATGTCTTTAGTTGATTGTATATAGTTGAAGATAATTTTTTTAAAATATTTATTTTCAATAATTGCACATGTTTTCATATATTTAAAGAATAACAAATGGGACCAAATAACTAAAATAACATAATAAATACTTTTCAATTGACTCAATCAATATCATTCTGCTTTTCATTTTTAAATTTTATGAAGTTTAATGTTATAATTACATATTATAAGTTTCACCAATTTTAAGTGTATCAAAATAAAATAATTTTTTGGAAGAGTGAAATGTTATGTTATTAGTTCTTATATATATATATATATATAAAATCATGTGATGTATAATAATTCTTGGGGGAGTGCACCTCCGTGTCCCACGTAATATCAATCACTGCTTGCAAGAAAAATAAAAAGAAAGTAAGATTCTTTGTCTGCCCCCCATTTTTTCCTTTGTCTGCCACCCAACAGCGTCTTATTTACTTCATCAGGAAGATATTTGTGATGCGAGAGGGTGGGAAGAATCTTTTATCATTATAGCGATTTTTGCACTTTAGAAAATGCCCAACATAAGATTTTGTTTTATTATTAGGGATATGTTTCATACAGGAAGTGTATTATAATTTTACAATTAAGGTATAATACATTCGTAATTTTACATAAATTAAACCTGTTATATTTCTTAATTACTTTTAATATAAATTATAAGTATATTACTTATATTTTATTAAATTATATCTTCCCAATTTATATTTAGGAAAAAATTAAGTAAAATTCTTTAAATGTTATATTAATTACTTTATTATAATTATAATATTATTGCTTATTGAAATTTAGAAATTAAAATTATTGATAATTAATAAAATAATTAATATATTTATCATAATTTTAATAAAAAACTTTATGATAAATACATAAAAAAAATTATCAAAATCTTACCCTTTTATATTTTTTAAAATTAAAATTGATTCATCCAAAAATCAACACTTAAATTGATAAGTAAACAAATCAATATTATGTGCAATTCAACAAGTAATTCAGTTTTAAAAATTACAAAGTGTTACTCACAAATTCACACCGGTCAAACAATCAAATGCAGGCGTAGGTTCTATACATAAGGATCCTCTTGTATTAGCGCATTTTTTTCCCCAAATGAAAATTTAAGGAATAGGCTGCTCAGTACGTTACCGGTATATATATATATATATATATATATATATATATATATATATATATATATATATATATATATATATATATATATATATCGGAAGTTTATTGTAATATCTATATATATTATCTAATTCATTGAAATTTTTATATTACAGTATAATTCAAGCGTATAATATTAATAATTAATGACAATAATGGTTGTGTATAAATGTAAATTCGTTGATTGGACAATTAATTTTTTTATTAAGATTTCATTTTAGTCTTTGAAGTATTAAATTTTTATTAATTTCATCCCTAAAGAAAATTTTATATCAATTTAATTCTTAAAAATTTAAATTCAAATTAAATTTTAATTTCTATTTTAAATAATTAATATTTGTTAGAAGTATTAAAATTTTACTTAGATTTAAATTTTTAAAAATTAAATTCATAAAAATTTTATTTTAAAAAAAATTGATAAAAATATAATATTTTAAAAATTAAAATAATTAAATTAATATAAATTTTATTTTAAAAATAAAATTAGTAAAAATATAATATTTAAAGATTAAAATAGAATTTTTGTATTTTTTTATTTGCGCTATGGGTAATGAAAGAAAGTTCCAAATTAAGCACCGAAATATAAATATCAAAATCTTACCACCCATTGACTAAGGAATTACTTTCACTTTTATATCTTATAAGTGCAATTTATTCAGAACTTGGTTTCACCTCTCAATTTCGGGCCATGTGGCATTTTCCAACGTGTAGCCGGTGGCTTAAAATCCCCTTCTCGGCGGCCATATATATTATACAAATTCCCACCATCACCTCCTTATGCTGTAATTTTATTAATTAGTTTTTTCTATCAAAAAAAATTTATTAATTAGTTTATACTTTTGTCCTCAAATCAATTAAGTATGCCAATCAGTTAGATCATGTCATTATCTTTTGTGCGAGGGAGGGTATGCTTCCCTCAGGATATCGTACACTCACATTTTATCGTCATTTAACTTTTACGGTTGAATTTTGCTATTTGTGATTTTATGTGTATTACACAATGTTTTAAATATTAAAACGAATAACAAAGTCAAATTGAAAAGGCTGTTGAAATTTATTCAACCAATTAAATCAATGGTCAAATTATATATATATAATCTCATCTCTCTATTCACTAGTTCAAGGATCTTTCATGCTAGTCATCCCATTTATTGAATAATCCTTCTCAAAATGACTCGTTGATATATAAGGATTAGTTGAGCAGTTATCTCTTAAATTTGATTGAATTTGATTATAACATCCGAATGTATTTCTACAGGGAATGCAGTATGCCCCCAACATTTTATCTATTAAAATTGGAAAAACTTACCTTTCCTACCATTTTTATTTAAAAAAATCTTATTAATTTTATTTTAAAATAAAAAATAAATTCCTATGACAATTATATAAGGAAATCATATAATTTAACATATTATAATATTTATTTTATTAAAATATTAATTATATTATATAAATTTAATAAATAAGAAGTTAAATTATATTTGTTATTTGTGAAAATTTGTTATACTATAATATATATATATATATATATATTAAATTTGTATTTGTATAAATAAAGATGAATAGTAACTCAAGTATATACCATTCCTTTCTGGGAATGGTAATGTAAATTGTATTAAATTTCGGTCCACTTTGCATTGAATCGATCGAACCAGCTATTTTAATCTAGTTCCTTAGACACTAACATTACATGATAATCTTTGTAATAGAGCTCCTATATATTCACAAAAGTCGGTTCTATAATGCATATGCATTGAGGAAAACTCAACTGTATGGATGAATTGCACAAATGATAATATACTAATCATTAGATCAATATTTTTTGAGATTTGTGTGTTAGGTTTATTTTCATAATAAAGTTTATTGATTTTCATATTTTTATCCTCCAACAACTGGCTTTTTGATTGTAGTATTTTTCTATCTTCGTTATTTTTTTATATTGTTTTTTGTTTTTGAGCCTTCCCATTAATATTCAACTTTTCTAATCTTGCAATAATTTCTTTTAGTACAGCATCGTGATCATCAATCTTCTTTAATTTAATCTTAAGATTCTAAGTTCTCATTGAGGCATGGAAAAAGGTATGAAAATAGGTTGTTTTAATTTTTCTTTTCCTTTTGAACTTTCAGATTTTTTGAAGAGGTAGACAACTTGAAATTTGTCTTATAAAACTTTCTACATTATCTAAGTATATAGCTATTGTATGAAGAATTTGATTAGAATAATTATTTTTCTATTGAGTATTTTTTACTTGTTTGAGACTTGAATTATTTTTACATTCATTTTTTGGAGCTCTTGAGGAAGTAATTATTGGGCATTATAAATGCTTAATTTTTATTTCTAATAAAGGAGGATAATTTCCCATTACAATTTTATTTGTTGAAATCTGTCACTTTTGACTTAATCTTTTGAGCATATTAAGAGAATTTTATTATTATTTTTTATGATAGGATTTTTTATATTTTTCTACACAATAATCTTTAAGTCAGTTAAAGAAATATATGTGAAATTATAGTTTTTCTAAAGTTTTAAGGTAAAGTTTTTTAATTAATTCTAACATTTTTAGAGAAAAATTTGAAAAATATCATTCTCATTTTTCTTTATTTTCTTCTGAAAAAAACTCTTGATTAAGCAACTCTTTATTTTACACAAATTTTCTTTTAATCACATTTACTTAATATTACATCTCTTAAAGTGTTGAAGAGGTGGGTTCTTTTATTGAAACATATTCTATTTTATATTTTGACTCT
Source organism: Sindora glabra (assembly GCA_020226215.1). NCBI lineage: Eukaryota > Viridiplantae > Streptophyta > Magnoliopsida > Fabales > Fabaceae > Sindora > Sindora glabra. The sequence goes on from CM035226.1 coordinate 84,306,766, forward strand.
AAAATACTTTTTATTATAATTTACACCATGACATTTTACCTAAGGATATCTAAACCTTAGATTCATATTATTCCTTGAGCCTGAGTTTAATATTGAAGATTTTGCATCTTTTGAAAAATATTTTAATTTTAAAGAAGTTTTTGAAACATATTCTAGAGACACCGTGTGATTTGGAAAATAGTTAAATAAACTAAATCATTATAAAGATTAGACTACAAACATGATGATATTGAATTTTGAAAAGTTATTGCATTGAAGCATTTTAGGCAAATTCCAATTACATAACTTTTGTTCTGTTTTTGAAATAATTATCACTTAATTATTGACTATGTCTTGATTATACTTTTGAAAATTATCTTCTTCACCAAAGTTTTCACTTGAGATTAATGGTATTAGATCCTTGGATTTAGAGGACATTTTCCTAAGCAGATGAACCATTACTACCTAGGCTTTTGGTTCAATTGTGATGGACCACCCAAAACACACCCTTTCACATATAGAAACAAGCTAACTAATACGACTCTTAAGGTTACAATAACCAAAATAGTTATTAAGACATACAATTTTACCTATCGATTTAGGGTTGTATCTTTACTATAACAACTATTGTTTCAATTAACACCACTCTTTCCCTCACTGGGCTCTAATACCAAGTAGGGTGGAGCTACTTAGGAGCTATAGATCAATTTTTATATATTGAAAATATTGATGTAGTAGCATTAAAGCATCGAAAATAAATGCATTTTTGGCTAAAATAATTTGCAACTTGAAAATATTGAAAATTAAAGAAGCAAGCATATTGATATTGAAACTTACAAGATTTTATTGATGCTTTTGAAATTCCTTGTACATGTACAAAGTCTTTTAAGAGAAAATTACAAACTATTGAAGGAATGGAAAAAGGTTATAAAGGGCATATTCAAAATTATGGACAAAAATTACTTGGCCATATTTTTTTGAAGTTTTAGCCATACGGCTAAGTTATGCCATATCTTGAACTTCATTCTTCGCTTCCTTTTATAAAGTAGAAACTTGCTTTGAAGTTGAAACTTCTTTTGAATTTGCTTTGTGGAATTAAGAACTCATTTACTTAAGAGTTACATTATTGATATTCTTGACTTTATCTTTTATTAAAAGATATTACCTTTTTGAACATGTTTCTTCAGAAGATAATTTTGATACTATTAAGTACAAAGGAATCTTACTATAGATAAACTTTTGAATTATTGCTTCTCCACTATTGATGTTAAAAATCTTTACCGTTGCATCACATAGATTAAGCCTAATTGAGATAATCATCTTTATTTTAATTATAAGAATTTCCATCATTCATACTTCCTTTATCACTATTAATTTGTGATAATGTCTCTACCAACTTCTTCTTCAATTCTTCTGTTAAGGTAGTTCTTGCTAACTGTGTTGTAAGTCTACTAATTAAATTGAGAAAGGTTGATTGAGACAAGGCCATTAGCTATGGGTTATACTAAAGATAATTTTGTACTACTTGAACATTTGCATATTCATTCTTGAACCAAGTAAGAGGATTTTTTGAACAAACTACAAACAATTAGATAAATCATGAGTGGAAAAATTTATTGTAGTAAAGGATTTTGAACCAAGCTTGCTTATAATCTCTATAGCTAAAGGTTCTAAGCTTATAGAAAATTTCAAACTTCTTGTGAGTATAATGTGATAGTCTTTAATCTTGAGGAGATAAAATTTGAACAATTTTTATAGTTAAAAAGGATAATTTTCTTAGATTTGTAAGGTCACTCTTGTGTTTAAATTCTATTGATTTGGTTTGAATCAAAATCAACTTATAAAACTTTCTTTTTTTTTTCAAAATTCTCTAGAATATAAGTCCAATTTTAGGGCAAAATAGATTTTGCACACTCTTGAAGAGATATTTTTTTTATTCCTTTTTAAAAAATGGGATCTTGATATCTTTGGTAACATATGCACAATTCTCAGTATACTTTTAAACTAGTCCTAAAATAAGGTTTGTTGAAAATGACATTGCTTCAAGGTAATTTCTAAGAGGATTAGGAATAGTACCTAAAGTAGTAAACCTATTCTAAGAAGATAAGATTATGGAACATATTAATAGTTGAACAATTTATTAAGTATTTTGACTAGTTAAAAGGGACTTAGGTGTTTTCATGGCATAGTCTATTAAGGTCTTCTTTAGAGAAAGGTTTATAGATTTACTCATCTTGAAACTTGTAAAAAAATACTATTGTAAAGAGAATTTAATAAACTTCTTGATAAAACAATATAGAAATTTTTTTAAAAAATATTCCAATAAAACATATACATCCTTTTTGAAAGATAAATAATAACCCAAATGCTTATCATCCTTCCCTAAGAATGCTAACATGAGCCATATTATAATTAAGTCCACTTTACATTGAATTAATTGAACTAACCATTCTAATCCAGTTCTTTAAACATTGATATTACATGATAATCTTTGTAATAAAGCTCCTATATATTCATAAAGGCCAGTTCTATCATGCATATCCATTTATTGAAATTCAATTGTGTGGATGAATTGTGCAAGTAGCAATATGCTGATTATTATATCAATATTTTTTACATATATATATATACATATATATATATACATATATATATATATATGTTTTATGACTTTGTCCTAAAATTTTAATGAAAATAGAAAAATGCATAAACAAAAGCTAGGCTAAGATATTAGAAATGATAATGGGCTATCTCCATTAATAAAAAATTTATATATCATTCATTTAACTACTATAACTTTATATATATATATATATATATATATATATATATATATATATATATATATATATATATATATATATATATATATATATATAATTTTTTATCATTTAATGAAGTAATTTATAATTTTATTTAATTTTAGAGTTTAAATTTGATCCATTATTAGTATAAAATATTTTATACTATCAGTAAATAAGAATAAGATATGTTAGTAAAAGAGTAATAGTAATTAAAAATTTTTAATAATCGTAAAAGAATTCTAATAATTTTTTATTAGCATGACAATACATCATTAGCTGATAGTACAAATTTGATTTACACAGACAGTAAATCAAATTTAAATTATTAATTTAATTATGTTTTGTAATACTTGAGCCTCTTTTATGAAATTTTCATAAATTTAATAATAAAAATTTAATTGATAGATCATCCTAAAATTTAGCAAATTAAATGAAAATAGAATGATATTTATGCCATACTCTAGAAAAAGAAAAAAATAGGAGCGATAAATGATAAAAGACATAACACAAAAGATGAAAATTTTCTAATAAGTGCAGAAGAATCATACCACAAAAGATGAATCCTTTGATAATTGAAAATCAATATAAAAAGTGTTGAATCTCTTTAATAAGTCATAAGTTCATTGAAAGACTTAAAAGAGATTCGTACTCTCATAAAAAAAGCAATAATAATTCCATTTCCAAAATAATCTAAAATATTTATTTGAATTATTTATAAGGAACAATCCTCCTTATATAACTCTTTAAAACCCTAATTAGAAATGGGCTTAAATAGATTCAATTAGGGCTAAAATTAATAGTAATATAATAAATAGCTTTTGATAAATGGTAAGAATAATATGTCAAAGTTATTAACAGATAAAAGGTAAAATATGTCTCAAAATATAACAAAATGTAAATTATGGCCCAAAATGGCCAAAATAACATTAATTAGCCTAAATGGTCTCAACTTGACTTTATGGTTGAAATGCACATGGTTTGCTTATTTAACTTTTCCAAGTTTTCATTTCATAAGTCCAAGCCCTTTTGAATTAACCCTTGAAACACATTTTTTATTCTCTTAGATAGTTCCTTATGTTTGCTTTCCCTAGGATCACATCAAGAAACACTAAAAGCCAAAGGAGTAATCCAATTCCACTGTCTAACCATTAACAAAATTGTTCTTCAACTTAAAGCCATAAGAGACTTAGGGTGCCTTTATGCCTATAATATCAATCTTGCTCTAATGGCCTATGCAATCATTTTAGGGGAGTATGTTTCAAATGCAGTCATGAAGAATACAAGGCTAAGGAGTGTCCCGAGAATATCTTAAGTTAAAGCATTAACTACATTGCGTTTTAATGGAATGCAATAAATCCTTTGCTTATGAATCTTCCTAGGGATCAACCTACACTTTCAAAGGACACTAATGGGATTAATCAGAAAAAAGTTATAAGTGGAAGTCAAGTGAGAGTCTATGCATTAACACATCATGAGGTTTAAGCCTCTAAATACTATAGTGTCAAGTGTTCTCATAATTGATAACTTTCCTATTAATTTTTTGTTTGCTCCAATGATACTCATTCCTTATATTAGAAAGATTCATTGTTATATTTAATAAACTTCCTAAGCCTATGAATACACCTTTAATCGGAGTGATCCTACTTAATAATCCCTATTAAACATCAATAAGGTAAAACTTGCCTTATAATCATTTAAGAACATATAATGCCTATTAATTTAGTCTTGCTTGATATAAATGATTTTGATATGATGTTAAGGATGGAGTAGTCAGAATGCCAAGATAACATGAATCATTTTAGTAAATTTATCATTTCTTTCATAGAAAGTTTTTAGAACATTGAGTTTTGGAGAAGTAAGTTACTAGAAAACCATCAGCTTAATTTTTCAAGAGTTATAGCATAGAAACTTAGTAGAAAAGGGATGCATGATGTATCTAGTTGTAATTTAAAATTTGAACCAATTAAAATATCAAATCTCAATGATGTATCCATGTTTAAAAGGTATGTATTAGATGAGTCTCATGCATTATGAGGAAAGTCATTGCAATTTGACCTTATTTGACATACAAGGAATGAAAATTTTGAATTTAGGACCATCAAATTTGAAAATTGAGATCCAAGGAGATCCTACTAGTGAAGGTTTGTTAGGAATGCCACAAATGGAGGGAATTGAGTAGGAACTAGAGTCAAATATATGGTAAGAGTACTTGTGACTTTGGATAAGTACTAGATTTAGCAATAACATGTTCTTATATCATTAATAGATTAATAAAACTTAAGTATTTGAGGATGAATTCTTTTAAAGAGGGGAAGTACTATTGCATCCATTATAAAATTTTGAAATTTTAAAATTTTATGTCATGAAGGGGAATAATAATTAATTTTAATAGCAATAATTTTTAAGAAGAATGAATAAATTCCAACAAAAAAATGTAAATGAGACATTGGAAAAAGAGAATGAATTAATTAATTAAGTTTTGAACAAAATTTTTAGGTAAATAGAAATAAAATTATTTAAATGGGCTTGAAATGAAGAATTTGAAAGGCATAGTTTAGGAAAAGTATATTGAATAAGAAAATTAAAGGTTATAAGTGATTAAAGGTGAATATATAAAAATAAAGGAAATTTAGGGAGAATTTTTGAAAATGCCCTAACTTTAATAAACTTAACTTTAACTAACATTTTCCTATTTCTTTTTATTTTCAAACCTTATCTCTTTTTTACTATTTTCTTCCTATTCTTATTCTTTTTCAATTTCTTGTTCAATCTTCATCACATTTTTCATGCAATTAAGATAAGGATATCTAAATCACCATTAACTTCAAGCTTTTCTTCCATTTTCTTTAAGATTTAGTAGAGCTCAAGCTTGGAGCTCAAAAGAGGGGATTTGCACTGTAAACTTAAACTTGTTGGTTTTGGATGATTAAGGATGATCAAACTACAATTTGTTCTAGCTAGAAGCTCCTTTATACTAAGTGAATGAATATTCTAGCCTAAGTTTAAAGATTTAAATTGCTTTCATTTGGTTTGAGTATAAGCTTTTAGTTTTTGTGATCATATGAAAAATGTAATGATTTATAATGTTTGATTAGATTATAATGTTAGAAATGACATGATTAAGGAGTCTTAAATACATATTTATGATTTGGTAAGAACTAGTAGAGTAATAAATGTGTTTGAGTGATATTAATTAGTGATTGAACAATGTTTTCAAGATAGAAATCTACAAAAACTTATGTAGTAGTTAACTATAGCCAAAGAATTACTTTCTAGGTAGCCACACTCAATTATATAATCGATACCTAAATACAAATTTAGCCTCAAGAGGCTTATAATTAACTATATAATTAACTATGGCCAAAAGGTATGTCTTCTAAAAGACCATAATTATATATGTAGTCAACTATGGAATAGGACCTTGCTCTTTAAAAATCTATAGTCTACCATATAATTGATTATGACCTTTAAGTTAAAGGTCTACAGTCAATTACCTAAACCTAGATCCAACTTAAAGCCTTTTTGTAATTAACTATGCACTATTCTAGTAGTTACATAGTAAATTACTCAATGTGACATGAAAATGCAATTGAAAACCAAATGTTATTTGTTATTGTGTTCATTTATGTGATGTATGATGATGAAAATGAAATGTATGGCCATATAAAGAGGCATGAGATGATTATAAATTGAGACATATGTATTTGATAACTAAAAATGTATTAAGATATATGATATGGTAATGTAATAAGTGAACACTAGATCTAGTAAATATTTGTAAAGTGATAAGGTAGATCTGAGAGGCAAAAGGATGGGTTCATGAGTGATTTATTTGTTTTTCATTATTTTGTTGTCATTATGTATTATAGGACATGATTATGGCATAGATATATGTATACTGCTTGATAGCATTAATGAATACAAATGGTTATGAATGAATATGTTAATACTAATTGAAAATTAGTGTTGTGAAATGTATGGTTTGAGTGTTTAAGTTTACAAGAAGGTAAATATGCTTAGTAAATTTATAATTGTTATTTATGTTTGTTTATTCTATAGTGTTTGCTCACTAAGCTCTAAACTTACCCTTCTACATGTTTATTTTTATAGATTCTTAAATTAAGTTATCTGCAATATCACCTCAAAGTTAAGCTCTTAGGAGACTTTTCTTTATAACTTCGATAACATTGGATATTTTGTTATAACTATTTAAATCTTATTCTATATAGGTCAAGAGTAGGAGAATAGAAACTTATTTCTTTTTAGGCTAGTTAGGTTGACATATTCTCAAGCTTGATGGCTTCTTTCAACAAAATCATGTCCATTCTCTTCATCTCTCTCTAGGATACCATTTCCAATCTTTACCTTCATCTCCTTTTCTTTTCAATTTAAACAAGGTAAATGCTTCCAAACTTTAACTATGGCAACATTCCTTTTGTTGCCTCTCCTATTCTATTTTTCGTTTTAGGCATTGGATGATTCAAGATTTATATCAAGAGGATTTTAGAAACATAACTTCAAACTTATTGATTTTTTTAGGTTTAGGAGCAAATTAACCTCAATCCCTCTACTAACAGTCTCCTTTACAATTTATAAGTGAATATCTCACCTAATCTTACTTGTTTTTAGATAATTTAAATAGGTTGAGCTTAGTTTTATTTTATATTAATTAATCAAGGTAAAATTTTATATGTTGATGTTTAGCATGAATTGGATGATGGATCTAGTGGCTCTAATATTGCTTTTATTGGTTGAATTATATGCTAAGACCGATAGGATGAGATTTAGGAAAAAATTCCTACAAATAAACAATGAACTTTTTTGCAAAAATTCATAGATGAATTGATTATCGAATCGATTCATCAGCATAGATGAATCAATTATTGAATCGATTAATCAAGCTCAAAATGCAAAACATACAAGTCCTTAATCAATTCACCCTCTTCTATAACCTAACCTATAGGAGTTGAATCTGACTCTTAAGGAATCTGACTCATTAAGGCTCAAAGAACTATTACCCTTATACTAAATCGATTCAAACCTTCTAAAATCATAATATTAACCTAAATCTATTCTTTAATTAATTCCCTTGTCCAAATTTCACATTTTGATTTTAAAACCAAGTATAATTGACTAATTAAATATATTCATGTATTAAATGTACTAAGTGATATTAGATGAGTATTTTATGGCCATGTAAAAAGGTATGGTATTGTCTTGATACATGAAAAGATATTGTGAAATAGTTCTTATGATATCTGTGTCCAAATTACCTTTTTGTCATTAAGAATTAAGATAGAGGTGATGTGATACTCTTTTGAATCAAACACCAAATTTGGTATATGCTTGTGAGGGATAAGGATGAATTTGAAGCATAAGGATAGGCTTATAATGGATAAGGATGAATAGGAGTTATGAGAAGATTTACTTATTTTTTCTATGTTATACTTCATTGGTTGTTAATGGAATGCTAATAACTGACATTGTGTAATAATTCTATATGACATTGTGAATCCATTAATAAATTATGACTTATTTGAACACCCATGCTTGGACTAAAAATAGTGAAAAGCAAATTTGGTCGATATGGTTTAATTGTTATAATAATTTCTTTACTTTATAATGTTTACTCACTAAGTCCTAAGCTTATTCTTTTGTATTTAAATTTTGCAAATTTTCAAACTGAGGTGCTTCCATTAAAACCATAACAAGGATAGGTTATTTTGGCATATTTTGATAGTCATAAGTAGCAATTGATTATTTTATTTGTAAATAAATATGTTCCCTTGGCCTTAGAATGTAGAAGTTGGCAATTTGAGCAAGGATAAAATTAGTTAGGTTGAGTTATTCTTGATTATATTAAAATTATAAGCAAGCCTAACTTTATTTTTTTGTATAAACTAAACTTGATGGAGATTATCATTACTTTTAACTACTAACATTGGTAGTATTATTGCTAGTTTATATTAAATTATGTGCTTATATATTGAATATGTCTAGGTTAGGTTGGTAGAAATTAAGTGACTAAGTTTCACATCGGACATGGCCTAGGAAGGGTCATGGCATCTTTGCAAAAGAGGTACTATTGCATATAGAATATTGAATTAATCATATGTATGGAAAACTTGTCAATGATTCCTCATTATAAATTGTCACACCAGTCATGTACTCTAGATTAAGTTTTGACATTTACTCTTATATAATATAAATTAATTATCAATTTATTGATTCTAGAGTTCTAGGATTGCAAGTATAAGTACAATTATAAACTTCTTAAAAGTGGCTTAAAAGAAAAAAGAATAAGCACTCTTTTTGAAGTATTTTAACAAGATAAAGAGAGCTTGTTATCCAATACTCCTTGATCACTTGGGATAGGTGAAAATTGAGGTTTTTATAAATATTGAAGGGAAAGGTGTTGTAGAAAGTACGTGATAATCTATTGTGATATGAATGATATTTGAAAAACTATGATAGGATAACAATTAATATGAGTGATATTTGATAATTGTGACAAGATTTATGGTAATGGATATAGATTGATATAAATGATTTTGTGGGGCCATAATTGATTAAAGTTATTTGGATAAAGAGATAGAAATCACTTCAAATTTTTTTGCTTGCCTCGATGTAAAGGACTTGTGGTGAAGAGATTTATTTGTGATATACTTGGCTCTCTTATGTATCGTGAGTGGGGACATCATTCTATTCTAATGAAACTAACCTTAAAGAAGTTCCCAACAAGGTCGACAGGGTGATCTTTGCTCTCTTTAACCAAAATGACTCTTATCATATGTTGGATAACTATTCGATGGCTTTAGGCTTTTGTGGGAGCTTATTTGTTTAGATTCTCATAGTGGCTCATTTATGTGATACCTTGGTCACTTTTATATCTATATTTTTTACTAATAAGAATTGAATTTCTTTGGGTTTTGATTTACTTTTGATTTACTTTTGAGATGCCCTTTAATGCTATGGTTTCTTAAATTTTACGAACTAACCCATGTCTTTGACCCTTTAGAATTATATTTACACAATTATATTGTCTTCAAATCAACATTATTGAATTCATATATATTCAAAATTATATTTTTTAATTTTTAAAATATTAAAAATTATACCTACCGTTGTGTAATTTGGTGGAATTAAGAATATCTTATATCTAGAGTATATAAATATCTGGTTAGGAGTAGGAAGTTGTTTGTGGGAAGGAAGAAAAGTGTATTAAAGAAATGGGATGTTTACTATGTATAATTTTTTTATTAGTATATATCATTAAATTGATAGTTATAATTTAATTAATTTCAAATTAAATTTATTATTATTTTAAAATAAATTTAATTATAATCATTAATTTAATGGTATAAATTTATATTATTAAAAAATGCAATATATATATATTTGAAAGAAAATACATTTTTAATGCTGCATCGTGGAATGTGCCCACTTAAATAAATTATCTAGCTCGCCTATTGCCAAATTAAAGCAAACGACGTAACCGAAGTATTTTGAGGCGAAGAAAGCCTGCTTTCTCGGAAATAATCCAGCCAAATGCATTGACAATCTTTAATGAATTGATTGAAAAAGCACAACTCATTCACATTATTAAGCAGTGCCCGCCTACCATTCTGGTACGAAGAAACTTTACGCTCCTGTGGCCATAAGGCAAGCTGAGCTATTGACCATATACCGCAAATGTCACGGCGTATGTTTCAAATATCGACCATTGACGCGTTCATCACATGCATGGCCAACAAAAATGATTCAGTCAATTGATTCATTTTTATTTAAAAAAAATTGATCCATTTTTTCTCGTTAACTATAATAAACATAATATGATATTATATCTAAAAACTTTAATCAATAAAATTTTCAAATTTCATAATTAATACTATTAATTTATTATTTTTATTATAATTATTTATCCTTCAATTTAATTATAACATTAAATTAAATTATGAAAATAAATACTATAATTAAAAAATAAATATATATTTGACATTATTAAAGTAAATTTTAATAAGTTATGTGAATATTTTTTTTGTTTTAAAATTATAAGTAAAGGAAGGGACAAATAATTATAACAAAAATAAAAAAAATAGATCAATAATGATAGTTATAAAATTTAAAGAATAATAATAATAATTACTTGGGACTATGTTTAGTCCATTAATTTTGCGGCATGAATATAATAATATAACATGGTTCAACATATTTAAATTAACCCATGCGTTTGAAAATTTATATAATAAAAAATAACTTCTAAGTTGACTCAATAAGCTAAAATTTTACTGTTAATGATTTCGAAAAACTTAAATGATCATCAATTCGTGAGTCCAATCTTAAATTAATTAGTTAAAACTATGATTTTTTTTTTATTTTGTCTATTCAAAATCGTGCAGACATCCCTCCATTACTAATGTTGAAATGTAAACAACTTATCTCTCCATTTTAAGAGATTAAAGGACTGTAAATTTTTAAATAAACTAGGCCGTGCATAATATATGACAAAAATATTTACGCTTAAGATCTAAGAAAGCAAAGCATGGCCAAATATGTGAAAAAGTTAAACAAAAGTTATAATTTTAGACTTTCTTTCTTTCTTTCTTTCTTGTAGACAGCCATAGACTCAAACTTTGATAGATCAATAATTTTTTCGTAACTATTAAGTTTTGTTGGAAGTTTTTAAAACTATTTTCAAAAAAATTACAACTTCATACACTTAATCATGTCAATTTTCATAAAATCTTATAAATTATAAATATCCTCAAAAGTTGTTAAAAGTTAAAAACTCTATTGACGAAAGTTTGTAATAATTTTTTTTTATAAAAGTACTATGTTTTAAAAATAGGATTTAAATTTAGTAGTAAATTAGTTTTATGCTATTACTTATTGACATATTGTCATGTCAATAAAAAATGTTAAAATATTATGAATGTTGGTAAAAATTATTAATTTTTTAATCAAGTGTCATTCCTTATTTACTTATTATATTATATTTTGATAGTATAATATTTTTATACTAGATGAAATTTTAAACTCTATAAAATAACAAAAAAAATATCCTTTTAAATAAAGATAGTAAGAGATATAAGTTTAAATTTGATTTATTATTAGTAAAAACATTTTATATTATCAATAAATAAGAATATGATATATCTTAAAAAAATTTAATAATTTTTATTAATAGTAAGATTATTTCAACTATTTTTATTAACATGACAATATATAAATGAATAATCATGTAAAACTGATTTATACTAATAGTAAATTAAATTTATATAAAAAATATCCATACCCTTCACATTAATATTAGAACTTAAAAAAATATAATTAACATCAAATTAATATTAAAAAATTCTCTTGCATTAATCGTTTCAAATTAATATTAACAGATTTTTTAACATTAATTTACCATAAAAAATTCGACGAGTATCAACTTAGTACTAATTTTTTTTACATTAATATTAAATTGACATTAAAAAAATCCTCCAATATCAATCTGATAAGTTTTTGAAATGGCGATTTGACGATTTCCTTAATATTACGGTCTCAGTGATCAACGTAGAGTGCAGTAAAATGTACACCACAACAGCATCTCTAGAAGGGCCGAACTTAGCCCAAGTCCAAGCCCAAAAGTTTGATCAACCGACAACTTTCATCTGATAAATAAAATAAAAAAACAACTAGAAGACCTTGAACGCAAGCAATAACGGTAGGTTAACGCTTACAGCACACAGCCGTAGGCCCGAAGAGAAACTGAAACAACGTTCGCCTGATTTTGTCCAATGCGAAGCCGCCACCGTTTTTGAAATTTCCAACTCTTTTTCTCTTGCTCTCACAACACGGCCAGCTGCCCCTGCCAGCTGTCCACGCTTTCTGTGGGATCCACCGCCTTCTTCCCTCCATAAATACCCTCCACCCCCTAAACCTTTCCCATCAGTAACATCAGCCAGATCTCAAGCCTCCCATTCCAAGCTCGTTCTTCAATACTCTTCTCTCTCTCTCAACGCTCTTTCTCAAGTCTCTTATTTCAAGCTCTGTCTTCAAAACTCTTCTCTCTCTACCGTTTCGCAATGGCACCAGTTAGCACATTCAAGGCCTTGGCCATCGTCTTCGTCGTCGCACTCTTCTCCGCCGTTGCCTCTGCTCAGGAATTCTCGCCTGCGTCCTCACCGGCACCGTCTCCCGATGTTGGAGCCGCCGGATCTGTGTCTGCCTCGGTGGCGATGATCGGTGCTTCCATGATCCTGTCAATGCTTGCTATCTTGAAGCAGTAGATCTCTCTTCATTCATTGATTCGTTCGTATGGATTTGGAGCTTGAGAATATATATATTATCACAGAGTATTTGATTATGCGTTGATGTATAATTTGAGAGAAGATTTCATATTTTTATACTTATTATTGTCGCTATTTATTGTAGTTAAGAGGATGAAATAAAATGTAGAGATTTTCTCGTTGGTATTACATTCTTTTGGGTTTTATTGTATGTATTGAGTAATATATGATATAATAATTTTTATTATTCTCATTCCAGCTTCTATTCTATGTTTTTCTCTTTGTGAGACATCAAATAGGAAAATTATTTGTAGTTGCTATCTCTGAGATTCGAGCTTCGAATTCTTTTTAATTTATACGCAAAGTCCGTTTGGAGTGAATATGCTTGCAATGAACCACCGACTTTGTTAATTCTATTTTGTGTTGTTTTGGAATACGTAAGTTAGGATTTTCGTTTTAATTTTTGGAGGTGCTTCGGACGTACGCAAAGTGTCTAATAAAATGACAGATTTTTCCTGGAAAGTATGTGGGTTAATCTGCAAAACACTAAGGTGAATGTAAGTATGTAATTACTTAGGGGAATAAATGGTGAAATAGGATCTCCCAATTCAGAGTTTTATTTGGAGTTTCATGTTAATAGGCTTGTACTCAAGCTGTCATTCATTCACAATTACCTGAAATAAACCTATTTGAATAAAATTTAAAGGGATTACAAGTTTTGTCTTTTTCAAATGACAAATAAGATTTTTTGTTTCCTAATATATCTGGCAGCTATATTACATTCGATTAAAGTTTCGTTTTACACAATAAGTTAATTTATAATTAAATTAATTTTTAAAGATATTTTTTACATTAATTTATTAAAAAAATTCTGATTTAATAAATTATTTGAAATAGATTATAAGTTATTATTTGTTCAATTTTTTTAAAAAAATTATTTATTTATTTATTTATAATCCATACCTTGATAAAATAAATCTAGATATTTTTTCATGAAATATAATTAATTATATTTTAAGTAATTATAATTTTATTATAAATAATAATAAAATAAAAATTATATAAGTAAATAAATATATAAATTTATAAAATATTATTAATTAAGTATTAAATATTATATTTTTATTTTAAAATTTTTAAAATATGTTAAAATAACTTAATTTTTACGTAAATATGAATTATTTTATTTATATATTTATTTTTATTAATATATTATTTTAAGTTAATTTATAATTTCAATTAGTTCAATAATTAATTTTACAAAATAATTTTTAAATAATCAAGTAATTTATCACTTGCAAATTATCAATTAATTTATTAACTCTTAATTAATTTATTAATTACTTGATACGGAGCTTAATTTAAAGAGGAGGAAGGTTGAACTCCAATTTGAGAGAATAATTTTATTAATGTATTTTTTAATGTATAAAATTTAAATTTGAAATTTTATTTAGAAGACAGAGTTCTATCACCCAAACTAACAAGCGTCGGTGGTTTTGGACTTACGCACCTTACGCTTAAGGATTTTGTTTAATGGTTATATAATATTTTTACGAGTAAATTACTTTCATATTGTCTAAGGATTGTCTGAATTATAAGGAATTACCTTGAATCTTCAAAATGTCATTCCAATTCCAAAAGCAGCCCTTTAGCTGAAATTAACGTGTTTTCAATTTTCCAGTGTTCACGCGCACTTCCGGTGGGGCAGACCCAGTAAGCAAGTCACCATTTAAAATTTTAATGTTTTAAAAAAATAATAAAAACTATATGTTAAAAATAAAAGATCTGTCTTTTTCTTGATTAATCAGTAGTTTTAATTGTTTTTAATTTATATACACATGAAAGAATGAAACTGAAAATATATAAAAAATTATTTTAACTTTAATTCTATTTCTTCTTTTAATTTTGTGTTAATCCAAATTTGTCATTTATTCCTTTTTTTAGTTGTAAATGCACTAATTAATTTCACCTTTTTTTGAAATTGCAATGTCAATGAGTTTTCAAATATATAAAATGTTTCTATTTTAATTCAATTCTAAATTTGAATTTTTATCTCATTCATTTTTCTTTCTTTTTATCTTAATAGTTCCTTATTTAGTTTTATTTTCTTTCGATTTTTTAATTATAATAATTTTATTTACTTTCTCTTTCCATTTTATGTAGTCTTATTTCATTTTTCCTTTATTAAATTGTGATGATTGGATCAAATCCTAATGAGGCAATTTAAGCCATGGTAGGGATTCAATGTTTTATTTTACACTACTATTAAAATACAAATAGACGTTCAGTGTTTAACAAATTATACATTACAATTAATATCTAATCAAGTGTCATTATATATCAATTTTGATGTCAATTCTATAACTATAGTGAAAAATAACAAGAATGTTGGCTACTATATTGAACGCAATTAATGTCATTTCTTTTTTAAGTATAATGGGAAATAACATTGCATATCATTTAAAATTTTTTTTTTGATGTGTAATGTCTTAAATTTCACTTTTGTTTTGTTAAATAAATGATACAATATGTTTTGTCTCCTTCCTAACCCTAAACCCCTTCTTTTTTTTTTTCCTTCTTTCTCCCTATTCCTCCCCATTCACCTTACATCGTTTCTTACAAAACACCCTAGTCCCTTCTCCCTCTCTCATCTTCCCTATTCACCTTATATTTCTTCTTATAAAACACTTTAATTGAAATAAAAATTGACATTTTCTAAGATGCTACAAAATCTCAATTTCAATAATTTTAAATAGTAAATTGAATAATAAAAGTTTGAAAACAGTAAAAGGTTGATTATATCCAATACATCAATTAAAGATGAAAATTTTACTAAATCTATCTTGATACTCATTACTTAATATGTAAGGTTCACACTCCTTAAAAAAAGTACTCTTGAATTCAATACTTGTAAATGCAATGAATATTTTGTTAGGAATTCGGATTAGCATATGCAATGAAAATTTAAAATTTGATTCGAATTCTACCTAGGATCCATGCAAAAAAATATAAATCAATGATTAGGGTTTTACCTATTGGGCACTCGTGTTTTTACTGATCAAAACTTGAGAGCGGATGAATCAAACGCCGGCCGGAAGGTACAACGTCTCTACGGTATCCACACAGAGTGAATAACGACCTCTCACCCTCCACGAATCTGCTAGGATACGTTTTTCTCTCTAGGAATTAGGATTAGATATTTTCTAAGTGATTTAGGATTTGTATGGAAGCTTTGAGCGTGTTATTAAAGTGCTGCCCTCAAGTTCCTTTTTATAGAACTTAGGTAAGCCATAATCCTAGTCCAACTAGGATAATGCTTCCAAAATCCTAATTACACTTAACAACTCATCTTATCCTTATTCTAGAGATAATGGGGAGAGATAGGACTTATCTATTAATTATCTAATATTAGATAATAATATTATCTCCTAATATATTTATCTAATATCTGATAAGATAATTATTTAATATTACTTTAATATCAAATAATATCACATAATATATATATATATATATGTTACGTGAATTTATTATTCTTAATTATATATATATATGTGCATAAAAATAAGTCCAATTAATTGGATATTAATATAATTAAAGTTCAATTAATTATTGTCTTATTCCTACTCCTTTTGTGTGACCCTGTAAGTTCTTACTACGTTGACAATGACTTATTATTGAGCCATAGATAGTAAGTGGTATCTAACAATATATCACTGCCACTCAAGTAGTAAGAATATTTGTGATTTGACATCCACCTAATACATGATCAACGTTTTGCATCATAACCCTTTTGTAATAATATCCAAATTGAACTAGAGGCATGGAATGTGTCATCCTCGTCAATGTTCAATTTATATTTCTTGATATTGAGTAGACTTAAAATAAATGATTAATATCACATATTAATTCAATTGAGCATGGTCATGCATTTCTCAATCTCACTCAATCAAGGGGCCCAAAGATATTTCTCTTTTATACAAGAGTAACAAAATTCCATCTACATCACTCACTTCCCTCTGCACGATTTATGACACACTCAATCAATGCCCTACTTGTCATCCTGATTAAAGGTGACATAAGACAATATTAAAGTGAGTAATTCCTCATGTACACTTCCCTCTGCACGATTTATGACACACTCAATCAATGCCCTACTTGTCATCCTGATTAAAGGTGACATAAGACAATATTAAAGTGAGTAATTCCTCATGTAGGGAACCGTAGTGACTTCAGGTCAAAGGTTTATGTGTATTTATGATCATATGAGAATAACTTATGATACGTCTATCCATACAATATTCTCATAGTGGGTTAATCCAGTACATTGTTCACTAGCAATATACTCATGTATTGACTTGATATCACATATCCATGATTCGTAATCATCAGTCACTATACATGCTACTTTCGATGTATTATTACTATCATTTTCGTAATAATACTTGATTAGGGGCATTTTAGGAATAGCGAAGTTATTCCAAGGATAATTATTATTTTAAGTTATAAATTGTGCATAATAATAATAAAATTATAAAAATAAAATATAATAATTAAATGAGCTAAAATAAAATATAATACATTGTGTATAACTTCAATCATCTATATGATTGGTTCTAGGACACACACCAACATATTTTATTAAAGCTTGATGTATGATTACACTTTTCATATAAATAAACAGTATATAATACCACTAAATGTCAAAGGAAAGGAATGAAATTAAATTTCTTACTTGTAAAAGCTACGTAAAAAATGATAGATAACAAAATACAATCAATTATGAAATTAGAAACTAAATTATAAGTATAAATACAAACTAAACAAACCCTTACATTTATATTTAGCATTTTTTTAAGGAATACAAAATTTTACATATTTAGCAATTGGCTAATAGATTTTTAGTCTTACAAAATAATTAATGAGTATAAATACAAAATTGAAGAGAATCATTTTGATATTAAAAGGTGAGCATACCATGTTAGATAAATAATTATTTTAGAGTTGAAAGAACTTCAAGAATAAAACTGCAATTGATGTCAGTGCTTTATTCATTTTTTTGTCAACTTACGTTAGAGGTAAAAGTTACCAAGATGATGTTGTTTTCCTTTAAGCATTGATTATTATCAAGAAAATTGATATCTAAATGACAACAATGCCATTTTACTAATAAATGTTAGGACGTCAATTATTTATGAAATAACTGACATAATGATGTTCACATTTAACGATAGTTATTTATAAAAATTAACATCTTATTATTTAAGATGCTAAAATGTTAATTTTTGACAAATAATTGACATTTTTTATGACCCAATTTTTCTTAAACCCACATTAAGAATAAGTAATTATCAACTAAAACATAGATAACAATTGATAACAATAATAAAAATAAATAATAATTGATAATAGCAATTAACAATAACAAAAATGATTGTTAAAGTTTTTATATAAAGTTGTTAAACTTCTATTTATATATTAAAATACAATAGTACTAGTTTAAAAAGAGAAAATAAAAACCATGGTATTTACAAACAAAACGTTGTCATCAAAATTTATAACAAGTTACAACTATTAAATATTCAAATATACCAAAAACCATGGATTTTGGTGTAACTATGAACTTTAGGAAATATCATGCCTAAAGTTCTCACATCTCATTAAACTCATCTTAAGTGTATGAGTTAGTGTTGCTGGAGCACTGTAATTTTTACATAATTAATATATTAGCATTAAAACCAATTCAAGTAATAAAGCATGTAAACAATTGTAAATAAGTAAAAAGTTACCTAATTCATGGTTTATCATAAACAAATTACATCTATTATGTATCATATAATGTAATAGCCACATTCCATATTGTCAGTTTGTCATTGTAATAGCAAGTTAGTTTCATCCTATTAACTCATAAGCTTTCATTTACTATATGTTACAATTTTACTTATGAAACTTACTTTCACATTGATCTATTTTATCTTTTTGCCTTTCCCTTTTGGTTGCAAGCCCTTATAGTATTCACCCAAAACATCATTTAGAACTTATCTTAAGGTCAATCACACTCTTTTGCTCAAAATATCCAGCAAGAAGATAAGCTTTTTCTTTAAGTACACCACAATAAGCATTTAATGGCACCTATTATACAATGGCATAATAATATGTCAAAATTTGTTATGAAAATTAGAAATTATAATTAACATATAAGTAAAACTTACCCTTTATGGCACCACACCAATACTTTCTTAGGCTTTACCAATAATATAGCTATTATGTATTCCTTCCTTTTCTTATTTTTCCTTTAGGCTTGAGAGTTAATTTAATATGGATACAAAAATCCATAATAAACTCTTGCCTTTAAGGAAGAGTAATGGTCATAACAATACTTATAAAAGGAGAGGTATGGACTATACTTTTATTCAAATAACAATTACATTAATTTATGTTTATTTAAAGAAGATAAAATAAACTCACTTTTTATAGAGCTAGATGTGAATGACATCAAGCTCCTCGAACCTCAAAAGCTATAAGATAGTGTCCTCTTTAATGAATAGTGAATAAGATGCTCTTACCATTTTTGCTCCTATTGTAAGCTAGACTTAAGCCTTTGAGGCTCAAAAGCTATCAAGCTCCATCAGTAATTCTTTTTTTTATCATAATTAAAAGATCGCTAAAATACAAATCACAAGTTTGTAAACTTAAACAATAAAATTAATTTAACTTCAACCATATTAAAAAGTTAGGGGGAAAGGATACATGATAATACCTTTACTAGAAATTAAATGAGGGCTTTTAGTTATACAATGAAAGTTTGATAGGCTTCATCTATTATCTAAACTTCATAGTTTGGCACTAACATTTTAGTTGTGTGGTTTAAAAGCTTCTTGACCACCATTTTGACTTAATTTTCTAATGATGGTCAATGGTAGAGCTTACGATTTCTTAAAACTTATATGCAATGACCTTACCTATAAGTGATCCCACTACCATCCTGACATATGAGGCTTCTTCTTGTTCTATATGAACCTCAACATCTCCATGTCTCTTTACATGATCTCATCATTCTAATTCGATTTCTATTAATATATATAAGCTCATGTTATAATCATAGAATGAATTAATGAAACTTTTAGGATAAGCAATATTTAAAGATGGATAAGGTATAATTGCTTATATATTTGATAATATAGGATTAAGGAGCAATTCTATATGGGTATTATTGATTATATAGATCCAAATAGTAGAATTTTAAGACATAATTAATTATATATTCAATTATGTCAATATAAACTATAGAACTTTAAAAATAATTGATTATATATTCAATTATAAAGATTTAAAAAGAAAAATTTTAAGACATGATGAATTTGTAGTTCTAGAGAGTAATTCTTTGAACATAATAATTCATCATCTCATTTTTTTATAAAAAAAATTATTTATCAAAGGGATTTTTGCACAAATCTCATCTTTTAAGATAAATTACTTAACTAATTCAAAATTAAAAGAAAAAAAATCTATGCTTTAGATCGAGCAAAAATCACATATAAAATATCATTTTAGAGCATTAAATACTTAAATTTTCAAAAGTAAGGGAGAAACCTAATTTAAACTAGTCAAATCATATAATTCCATATAAGGTTAGTTAAAATGTTCCCTTATAATTTATACAGGAGAAAATAGTGGTGAAATTAGATGTTTGCTTGCTTTTATATATTCAAAAATTAAGAGTATTGAGTTTGGGGTTCTAAAACCTCAACCATTCAAAGTCAAATAGGGAAATAGAAAAGAGATGAGACAATTATTAGGTTTTAAAATCCTTACGTTGTTTGGATTGAAGGAGATGAGAGATTAAAAGAGTGGGTTTGCCTTTTTTTCTTGTAAAAAAAGGGAAAAAGAGGAAAAGTTATGAGCTTGTTATGTGCTAAGTACTCTATTTCTCTTTTTTCTCTTATCTTATTTTGTGTTTTTCAAGGACAAACATACCACCTAGATGTCACAACCTAAATTCCACTAACCATGAACCTGTGTGAAGAACACCAATTAGATATTCTTCATATTCTTCACAAGCCTTACACAACCTTTCCTTCAATTGCTACGATTTTTTTTACATTTGCTTTTAATATTTAGTTTGAGATCAATTAAGATAAATTAGAAAATTAGATACTTAATTACCATTACTTGGTCACAACACCATAACTTACTATATAGTGCATGTATATACTGATTCATTTAATTCCACTACTTCCTTAGTGACCTAAAAATTTTTTATAAGAAATTTCCCTTAAACATATTTTAACAAATTTGGATAATTTTACATTAAATTCATGATTACCCATTGTCCTATCCATTGATAATTTCCTATATTAACTAATTATGATTTTTAAGTATGAAATTCAATATAACAAAAGATGTACAAACAATACAATGCATGTTAAGTGAATTAGTACAAGTCTAACCAAGTATTAGATGAATCTATTAATGACCTAAAATACTTAATCTTTAAAGCTTACTTACCTTTTTTTTCTTCTTTTTTTTGTTACTTTTATATAGCCTTTTTATTTTATCATGAAGCCTAATCCATTTATATCTTGTATAAAATACATACACATATTGTCATGACCTAAACCTAATCGTAATTGATGTGGATTCCATACCTAATTTCTATCAAGTTTAACATTATCTATGCTAATTTTATTTAACTAAAATCTTTTTACTTTTGTGGTGACTCCATTTTCACTATAGATTTTACAAAAAAAATGGATAAAATCTCTCCTATTTTTCAAATACTTTTCGAAGGCCATATGCCCTAAATTATACAACTTGTGGATTTTTTTAATAGATATGACACTGAAATTACACATAATAATTAAACTGTTTCAACATTTAAATTACACAAACACCATTCAATCTCTTTTTCCTAATCTAACTATCATTATCTTTTAACAAGGTGGTCTTCAATTCTTTATAGGTGCTGTGAGGATCTATTATGCTTGTATCAATATAAAAACATTGAAAATAGAAAGAATAAGTTATGAAAACTCAGTGAGTATATATCTATCACAACTAAACTTAAATTCAATTATATAAAACAATGAAATACTAATTAAGCATTAAGATAGAAAAACATAAATTCCTCAATTTTATTACATGTGATATTAAAGTCTTAGGTTAATATATTTACCTACATATAGCCCAATTTCCTATTTTACATCATAACTCATAACAATCTCCATAAACCCCCAACAAATATGAACTATTTATTGTTTTGAAAACTTCAACATCTCTTGGCACATAAACATTAAATGCACAAGCTCCACAAGCCCTACTAGATACTAATAATGCTCCTCCAAATTATGCTTAGCAAGATACAAATCAACAATTAACTTTAAGATCTTTGTTAGTATAACCTAGGTTTTTAGGATGTTTTAATGCATTTTTTATAAGCTTTAATTTTGACTACATTAAAGTACTTCATTTGTATAGGATACATAATTTCTATTGTGTATATATATTGACTAATTATTCAATGAAAGCTTTGGTGATATTCTGGCTATCTTGTTATTGCTTTATATGTATTAAATGTGATGTATTTTGCATTCTATTTTTCATTTTAGACAAGGTGCATACTATAAAAATATAGCAAAATTTTGGGGGAGAAATAGATAATTAGTAAGAAATTAGCTATAACTATTTCCATTACTAAAATGTTATTAAAGGATTTTGTATAGAGAAGTTTGTCACTAAATTTTGGTGATAGATTTAGCAATAAACCATGGTTTCATAAAATAGAAAATGCTAATAATCAAAATTAAAAAGAGGTCATTTTATTAATGAGACATTTTGTGATGAACAAAATCTTTTGCTTAAGTTAGCGAGAGATAATTACCCTTATTAAATCATTGCCAGTAATATTAGAATTCCCTTTTTTTTATTTCATGAAATTAGTGAAAAATGTTAAATTTAGCAATGCATTTTTTTGTCATAAAAAATTGCAATAGAATACTATTGATCTTACAAAAAAAATTAGCAAGAACTTTAACCTCAAATGAGTGAGGTTTTATGCCTGTCACAAATTTGAATTTAGTGAGAAAAAAATAGTTGATTAGTGATAGAAATATTTGTGACTAATCATTTTTTTAGTAATGATTTTACATTTACATGCACCTACCTTGTTATGTCAAATGTCTTTTACTTATACTTTCTAATACATACTCTCTCACCTTTATCTACGCAAAGTAACTTAGATTAATAGTGATCTAGTTGCTTTAGGAAAAGATGTATAGGTCTTAGTTGTGTTATAAGAAAACATACATGAATAAATATTAGACAATAAAAGGAGATTTAATCTCATAAAATTAAAAAAAGGAGAATTAAATGTATATTTTTTAAAATATAAAAGTATTGAATGTTATAAAGCTAAATTCCAAAAAGGATCAGTTTAAACTTTTTGTAATTTTTTTAACTTCTTTTTATAACCATAAAAAATAGAAAATTTGTAAATAATTATCAACAATGATTGTATGATTAATTAGTATTTTCCTAATAAAAATACTTATAAAATATTAGAGAGAGTTAAATTTAATTCAAAAGTATGATATATTAATCTAGCAATAAGTGGTATAATAGTAGTAGTAATGATGACAAATGGAGAATGGCCTAAAATATACATTGTAACTAGGTTAGTGATGAAAGGTAATAAGGTAGCAATTTGCAAATAAGGGATCTCTATTTAGGGAGGTGGTAGGGAAAACATAATGAAAGGATGACAATTGTTGTTTAGAAGAATTAATGGTGGTGTTGTTGTGCTTGATTTAGAGCTTCAACTTTAGCTTTTAGGTGTTACATATGCTTTACAAGGATCTCTACCCTCTTTCCATTATTTTGCATCGCTGTCTCGCTACCTCTAAAATAGATTGGGAGATCACTAATAACTCACAATAGTGAAAAGTTGAAGATAAGTTGAAGCAAAGTGTACATGGCAAAAAATGGTGGAATAATTCATAAATAGTGCTAATGATAACTTCCTATTTTTCCAGTCAATTGGCTTGCTAGCCTACACAAGTGACAAATGTCAAGTGTACATGGTGGAAAGGGTGTTTGCCTTGCATACTTTAATGCTTAAGTTAGTAAGTTCTTGAATAGAGTAAAAGTACTGGTAGCAACTTGAAAAAGAAGACTTCATGCCTTAGCTTTGTATAAACTTTTGTGGAAGGTCTAAAGATAACATTTATTGTGATTTAGAAAGCTAATAAGGAGTGTACACATGGCCTCAGTCTTAGCAATTTAAGTGAATCTAAATGTTGACCTAATTGCTCAAAGATGTGAACGTTCATCTTTTTTATATGGCTTTAGCCTAAATTAACGTGCATAAGAAGGGTGCTTCATACTAATTACACTTACTTAGAAGTTGGGTTGGCTTGGACCATAAGAGATGTTGGAGCCTTATATTAGTATGGCTAGTTTAACTATATTGGACCAATTATTTTCAACTAGGCTATTCAACCTACTTTAAAGCAATATCATGTAAGGCTAAGGATGGTTTGACTATATTGGGCCAATTATTTTGGACTAGGTTGCTCAACCTACTTTAGAGCAATATCATGTCAAGCTGATGATAGTTTCAATACTTCTAATTATAGTTAATGAGCTTTGGCCATTCAGCCAAATTGAGTATTATCATATTCCATTATATAAATATATGATTAAATTTTTTAGGTTTGTACTACTAGTTATTTAACACTTCAATTATTAAGCACCTATTTTTATGTATGTGAATCATAATTTGTATCAATTTCATCCATAAGAAATACTTTCATTAATTTCACCTCTCATTTATTTAAATTTGTCTAATTTTACCTCTAAAATGTTTTTTTAATCCATTTTTTTCTCTTTCTTATTCAAATGTGTCTAATTTCATTCATCTGTTAGTATGTGCTTCAAATTAGTAATGAGAAATAAAATTGAACAAATTCAAATAAGTAAAGAATGAAATTAAAATAATATATTTTGAAAAATAACATTGAGTAAATTAAATTAAGTCAAGGGTGTATTGATAAAAAAATTTATACAAATTATATACGTTTGACATGCATAACGAGAAGAATGGGTGCTTACTGCGCTTTAAAATTGATAACAACCAAATCCAAACTTAAAACATAGTTCACTTAAACCAACCTGTGTGAGTCTATCTAAGATCTGTAGTTAAAAAGAGAATTTGAATGTACAAATTGGGGCCACAAACAACAATAATAATGAGTGAAAAATGAAAGAGTCGGTACTAGCGGCTAAATGCGGCACCGGCAACATCATTTAAAAAGGTCATGAAACTATGATAATGCTTCATTGTAAGCTTTTCTTGCCGCAGAATCAATTTCAAAGATTTGCGTCAAGTCTCCGCCTGATTTACTCACATGCCTGGCTCTTCCATTTTCCATTTTTTTGTGTGGTTTCTATAAGGCCAGCGTGATTCGGCCCTCTCAACAGCCATATCTTGACTCTTAATTTCTGTACATCTCATGGACAGCTCAAAAAATTAAGTGTTAGCATTTTTTTTTTCAAGTGTCATTTATTCAAGTGATATATGTTATTTCTTGGATGCTTTTTTCTTCTTTCATATTTTTCTTATTTCGATGAAAAATATTTTTCATAAAATGTAATTAAAAAAATTTTAAAATAGAAGAAAATATTTTATTTATTTAATATTAAATATAAAAAGTTTAAATAATACAATTTCTCCAATTTTTTTTAAAATTACTTTTCTTTATTACTATACCTTTAGATAGTATTTTTTTAACTACTAATAATACAAATAACATACAAATCTTATATATATAAATATATATATGTAAACAAATGTTATTTTTTTATAGAAAATTTTTTTTAACAAATAAACGAAATCTTAGATTTGATTTCAAAATTTTACATGTACATTTTAATAATTTAATAACTGCTACCTTAAAAAAATTATGCACTTTGTTATTTTATATATTAACGAGATAAGAGGAATCCTTCTTCGTCCAACCGTGAATAAGAAGAGTATAAAGATATAAAAGTTTAATTAACGCGAATCTCATGCAAATGGAACCTGTTCATGTAAATTTCATATGTGCGTGTGGGGTGAGTTTTGTATCTTTGTATAATTTACTCTTAAGTGTTTAATTCATGGGATCTTACATTTTCATAAAAGTGTATATTCTTGAGAATGTGATTTCTAAAAGTATGATTCATAAGAATTTAATTAACAAAAATATAATATTTCCATATTTGATTCATTATAATTTTTTTTGAAAATATTTTAATATCAAATTCTCATTTCATAAAAATTTGAAATATCCATCTCCCCATAAAAATATTTTAAAAGAATATTGAATTAAAATTTTTTTTAAAAATATGATATTTTTAAATTTTGAATTAAATATAAAAATATAATATTACTTTAAAATATTTTTAAAAATCTTAAAAACATTCCGCGCAAATCAAACAGGTAGAATAGGAATTTCATTTTGCTTCCATCACGTAATATATCGATGAAATTCATCCACCGAAACACGAAAAAAGAAATAAAAATACATATCACGTGTTTTTTTTTTTTTTTTTGCTATGGCGTATCACGTGTTAGAGTCATCATCTTTCCGTTTTCTTCCGTTGGATTCTCTCTCTCTCTCCCCTCTTCTTCCCATGTACTTTAGCATGATGTATGTTCACATTTGTGGAACAGGGAAAAGGCCGCATTCATGATGCAACAGTATTGCGAGGAAATTCATGTGGCTTGTCAACTGTCGATTTGGGAAAGTATTCTGTCATTTGGTAGTCTATGCCTTATTTTATTCATTCACACTATAAATCTTTTTGGAATAAATATTTGTACCGATTTAAATCTTAACGAAATTATACACATCTTTCTTCTAATTTCAAAACTATATAAACATTCCTTAAATATAAAAAATAATATATTTAAATCTAAGTTTAAAAATTCCATCAATAAACTAATGAAAAAGGGCGATTATTAATTGAAATTAAATAATATAAGATATCCAAAGTATTTTGTGATTAAATATATGTTTTAATTAAGTTCAATTAGTTAAAAATCATTACATTTATGTCAAAATTTAATCTTTTTATCAGTTATAATTATATTTTTAATTGTTTAAACTTAAGCAAAACATATTTTTTAGCATAAAATACTTAAAATATTTTATATTATTGTTATCTTTGCTCACCATTGCATAATGAAAAAATTCAAATTTGGGTAGTAGTATTTTTTTTTATATTTTAAGAGAGGATCGTATAAGTTTTAAAATTAAAAAGCAAATGTTCATAATTTTATTAAAACTTAAAATAGGTCAAATCTCTTTCTCTCTCTTTAATTTTAAGATATTGATGTCAACAAAATAATGTTTTTCTTTTACAAAACCTAGTGAAATGGCATCAAAGAAATTTTATATACACATAGATTTTATTTGTTTTGTCAAAAGATAATTTATAAGAAAATTTCATCTATTTTTATATAAATGATGAAATAACATATGTCTTTATACTTTTTAATTAAAAAGGGTTATCTAAAATTATGATAGTAGAGAAAATTAACTTTTTTAAAAAAGAAATATATATTTCACGAAACCTCTCACGTTTAACATTAAACGTATGCATGTTTTGTTAGAATTTTCTATGGTGAACTACTATTAATTAAGATTTTCAACTTAATAAAATAAATTGATTAAAATTTAGTCTTATTCTAAGAAATGCATAAAATCAAATTTAAATTTGTGATTGAATAAGATATGAACTTGATACATCCATATAAATTAATGTTGCTAGACGATTGTATAGGACTAACGCCTACTATGTGGAAGACTAATAGAGTTTACTAACAAAGATTATGAATAAGTCCTTTCTTCATTTCTAGAAACCATAGCTAACAAGAGCAAAGAGGAAAATTTAACTTAAATCAATTTGTTTATTTCATCTAATTAAACATGAATGTTTTATTAGATACATAAATTTACGATATTCTGATTTTATTTATATGGTCTTGGTTGAATTTTATATATAATATTAGTGTCTGCATATATAAAATTAGAATTCAAAATTATTAATTTGATTTTATATTGATTTGTTTATGATTTTTTATGAGACTTCTTACGCATGATTCTCTAAATAAAACCATATAATCTTATCATTGTTTTATATAAATTTATTTTATTTATGAGGATATCTAGTTAGAAAAAAATTCAAAGAATCAAATCTGAGGCTATTCGAATGGAGGTTTGTTTGGTACAAATTGAAGTTTGTTGTATAGCATAAATGAAGGTTCTGATATTGGGCCCGCGTACAACCCTTTTTTTTCCTCATCCGGTTGACGTCATGGGATGGGAAAATTTGTTTAGAAAGCCTTAAACTGTTTTTGTTCTCTCCTTTTTTTTATGTGATCCAATGCAACAAAATCAAACCACGGAACTCCTTAAGTTATTTTTAAAGAATTTTTATATAAAATATATAAACTATAAATACATTTAAATTTATATTGTCATAGATATATAAAAAATTAAGAACAATTAGTTTGTATAATTATTCACATTAAACTGCAAACATTAACCTTTTGGTTAGCATTTTTAGGAAAGATAAATACAAAAAGAATAAAATTATTTATATATTGTTATCTTTAATTTTTAATATTTAACAAAAAAAAATTGTTTACAAACAGTCTTCCACCAGACTGAATTGTATTTAAAGAAATTATCAACAAAAAGTAAGAAAAGTTACATAAAAAAATTTTCACCATATTTTTAAAAAGTAAGAAAAGTCATTTGCTACTATTGTATATTATTTTAAACACTTCCATAATAAAAAAATTGAAAGAGATAAAATAAAAATAACAATATTATAAGTACTGAAAATAAAATATGAAATTAAGTTTTGAATATTTTATATCTATTGAATTAGGCTGTACAAATTTATCCTACCATCCTATATTTAATCACAATTCTTGATTTGCATTTATAACCTAATTTCAAATATCATTTTTAGGGCACATAATATTGCAGAAAGAAAAAAACATTTGTAATCTCATAAATTTTTATGTTTATGTGAAAATAAATGCATCCAATTGAATAAAAGATGAAATTTTTTTATCATAATGCTTATGTAAGCATTTGTTACAATTTTTTATAGTTTGATTTTATAGTAAATAAAACATTGATTTTTATATTAATATATATTTTTAAAATATTTTATTTATGAATAATATTTTTTTATATTCTAAATTAAAGGATATATTACTAAGCACTATATAAAAAAGTATGATTTTAATATTTTTCACTAAACGATTGTCTGAATTTATCAAACATCACATAAGTTGGCAGATTCAAAAATTTTAATTTGCAAGGGTAATATATACATATAAAAGTAAAAATTCAAATTATTATAAAATAATTAAATATTTAAGTGAAAATAAAATATTTTAATTTTAATTTTCATATTTATATGTATTAGTGTTTGCAATTAATCGAATTTCATATATTTTCATCTCTATTTAATGTAAAATTTTCCTCACTGATAAAATAAATTTAAGGGGATAAAGTCATTTAAATTGTGTGGGTAATAATTGCAATTAGTATATAAGTGTTTGTACTTTTTTATGAGGGCAGTTGTCCCCACAATCTATAACGTGGATCTGTTCCTAACCACATATATGATATTAATAAATTTTTGGATATCAAGGAATATTTTTATTTAATGCATTTTTTTAGGAAAAGTAGGTCAAATTCAGTTAAAATAATTTAAGGCTTAGGGTAAGTTGAACACTTCTAAAATATATTTTTTTAATTAAATGAATTATTATTATTATTATTATTTTTTGGAAAGGAAATGAAAGTACGAGAGATTGACATTTCAATAAGGTGGAATAATTTTAGTAGAATTTTTCTCTATTTCATATAATAAATAAATTAACATCTTATAAGTTAACTTCTAAAAATATAATACATACTAATTTATTAGAAAAATTAAGCTTCAATTTAATAAACTACATTGAATAATTTATAAGCCTATGAATTTTCAAATTTATACCAAATTTATTTTTTTATTAATTTACAATACCATACTTTTAATAATGTAATGTTATAAAATATAATTAATGCATTTTAAATAATTATATTTCTATTATAAATAATAATTAAATAAAAATTATGTATCCAAATAAATATGTATGGTCATAACATATAATTAATTAAATTTTAAATGATTATATTTTTATTTTTAAATATCTTAAATACATGAATATAATTTGATCTTTAAATATATATAAATTATTTTAATTTATATATTTTTTATATTAATATTTTTATATTATTTTATATTTTTAATCAATTTAATAGTTATTTTTGTAAAATACTTTTTTTAGAGCTAATTCCCTGCAAATTCCAAAAGAAAAGGGTAAATAAATAAAAAAAATTTGGAATGGAAAAGAGACATAATATTGACCGCTTTCATGAGGAGGCCCTGTTGCAAAATTAAAAATATTAAAGTCCATGCTAGAGAGAGAGAGAGAGAATTCTATTTGGAGGTACACAAACAATAGGTAGCAATCCTATATGATCCAACGATTTCAATAGTAAAGGTACACGAACAACAGGTAGCAATCCTATATGATCCAACGATTTCAATAGTAAAGAAAGGTCTATAACTCTTGTATTTGTGACACTTAAGCATGTTGTATAACATACAACAAATATTCAATTTGTATCATAGAAATGGCCTGTTTAGATATACTTTTAGAAATTGATTTTCTTAATGTGTACTAGAATTCCTAAATTAGAAATTTTAAATTAACACGTTTTATGTGAAAGTTTTATGAAAATTGATATGCATAATTCACCTGTTAAATTTGTGAAATAAATTGGGTGAATAGAAGGGTTTTGAGAATGAATTTCTGACTATTTGTTTTTGTGCACACAAGAGTTTTGAGGATGAATTTCTGACTACTAGTGGTAGCTTTACGTCGTGATATATTCATTACCACGGGTAGCCCACAAGTTGCGTTTAATTTTAGGCGATGTTTGTGTTGTTTTCATAAAGTAGTCTAGCTTATATGCACTGGTAAACAGCAGGGCTCGCACATCACCTTTTGGAGCACTACTTTGTGCGAATTTTTTGCCATCTCATTTTGTTTTACGCGCATTATTATTATTATTTTTGTAAATTCTAAATCTATTTTATAGAGAAAATATTTAATAGTTTTAAATTATTAAAAGATATTTTTCTAGAAAATAAAATTATGTCCTTTTTATGAGATAAATAAAGTAAAGTGCCTTTAACTCGTTGATAAAGTCCATTCTCTCGGGAATGATTCTCTTAATCATATTCTTTTATTTTTTAGGAGTGAAAATAACTAAAGATTATAATTAAATTTGATTTAATAATGTTCAAGACCTTTTGCATAACATTATCTGAAAGCCAATTAAAATCTATAAAGATCTAGTATCTCATCAAGAATGATATATTGTTTACATATGTATGAGAATGCAAATCAAGATTTTGGATAATTTAATTTATTTTAATTTTCACAATTTGAGAAAACAAAATTTCATTAGTAGCTGTAAATACTTGACTACTAAAATGACTCACTTTACTAATAGATATTGGTGATATATATTTTCTTATTTAAAAGTTATGGGATTGTATTTAAGGGATAAATCAATGTCTGGTATCTCATTAGGAGTGATTTATTGCATATATAAGATTAGGAGTGCAAGTCAAATTTTTATATAATTTATTTTATTATATTTTTTTTAGTTTAAGACAATTTTCATTAGTAGTTTTATATGTTTAGCTATCAAAGAAGCTCACTTATAGTTAGTAGAATGTATTTTCTTATTCAAAGGTAATGAGATTGTACTTGGGTTACTTTCTATAATCATCTGCCTAAATGAGATTATTATGCAAGGTTATTTTTGGTAGGAGACATAAGGCATTACAATTGAAGATACATCAATTTAAATAGTTTATTTGCCCAAAAGGAATGGATTTTTTATAACTAGGGTAATTTTATATTAACGTTATAAGAAGAGTACCTACTAACATATCATATTTTCTACCCAAAAGGGAGAATGTAATGATGGACCAAGGCTTTCTAATAATTATTATTGGCACATCAATAATTGTTGTCACAAAGTTTGACTTATTTGTAACTAGTGTTGTGTTTTGTCTTGAACAATAATTTTTACTATGAATATTAGCTTTTTATTACAAGTTGTGGTTAATACTGATTAATTTTTTTCTTTTTTGTGTTCCATTATTGGTGTGTGTCCTAGGAACCAATCATATAAATGATTAAAATAATACACAATGTATTATGTTTTATTTCAGACAATGCAATTATTATATTTCATTTTTAATTTTTGCGCAATTTATAACTTAATAAAATAATTATCCCTGGAATAGTTTTACTATTCCTAAAATACCCCTAATTAAGCATTATTATGAAAGGGATAATAATAGTACATCGAGACTAGTATGTATAGTGACTGATGATTATGAATTATGGATATGTGATATCAAGTCAATACATGAGTACATTGTTAATGAACAAATGTACTGGACTGACCGAATATGAGAATACTGTGTGGATAAAATTTGTGTCATTAGTAGTTCTCATATGGTCACAATTGCATATAGTCCTTTGACCTGAAGTCACTACGATTCCCTACATGAGGGGTTACTTACTTTAATATCGTCCTATGTCACTTTTAATCAGGATGACAAGTAGGGTATTGATTAGGTATGTTACGAATCATACAGAGAAAAGTGAGTGATGTAGATGGAATTTTGTTACTTTTATAAAAGAGATATATCCTTAACCCCTTGATTGAGTGAGACTTAGAAATGCATGGTCATGCTCAAATGAATCAATATGTGATATTAATAATTTGTTTTGAAGTCTACTTAGTATCAAGAAATATAAATTAAACATTAATGAGGATGACACAGTTCATGCCTCTAGTTCAATTTGGATATTATTACGAAAGCGATTATGATGCAAAATGTTGATCATGTATTAAGTGGATGTCGAATCACAAACATTCTTACTACTTAAGTGGCAGTGATGTATTGCTAGATACCGCTCATTATCTATGGCTTAATAATAAGTTATTGTCAACGTAGTAAGAACCTACAGAGTCACACAAAAAGAGTAAGAATAAGACAATAATTAATTAGAATTTAATTATATTAATATCCAATTAATTGAACTTATTTTCGTGCATATATATTATTATTAAGAATAATAATATGTTGTTCATGTAATATATATATATATATATATATATATATATATATATATATATATATATATATATATATATATATATATATATATATTATTTGATATTAAAGTAATATCAAATAATTATGTTATCACATATTAGATAAATATATTATGAGATAATATTATTTTGATATTTGATAACTATATGCAATTATCTAATATTAAGATATTTATATTATGAGATAATATTATCTAACATTAGATAATTAATAGATAAGTCCTATTTCTTCTTATTATCTCTAGGATAATGATAAGATGAGTTGTTAAGTGTGATTAGGATTTTGGAAGCATTATTCTAGTAGGACTAGGATTGTGGCTTGTCTAAATTTTATAAAAGGGGACTTAAGGGCAGTACTTTTAATACACACTAATAAGCTTTCATGAAACCCTAAATCACTCAGAAAACATCAAATCCTAAATCCTAGAGAAAAAAATGCATCCTAATAAATTCGTGGAGGGTGAGAGGTCGTTGTTTACTCCATATAGATACCGTAGAGACGTTGTATCTTCCGGTCAGCGTTTGATTCATCCACTCTCAAGTTTTGATCAGTAGAAACACGAGTGCCCAATAAGTAAAATCCTAATAATTGATTTATGCTTTTTGCATGGATCCTAGGTAGAATTCGGATCAAACTATTAAATTTTCGCTGCATATGATAATCTGAATTCTTAACACCATTGTGGCTAAGGGTTTCAAATTTGAAACATTCATAAGTCTTGAATATTGTCAAGAAGGAAATATTGAGGTACATGGGTCTTACACAAACCAATTAGGGTACATTATATCACTATAATATTTTTTTTTGAAAATTTATGTTTCTAATAAGAAACATATTGATTGGAATTTAAGTATAATTATATTAATTTTGTAAATTTATCTCTTTATTGATTTATGTTTAGTGGTGGTATGAATCTCTAAAATAATTTGAGCCTCTTTATGTATTATACATTAAATTCCTCCATTGTGTTGAGTATGCTTGTAATTACTTGTTTGATGCTATCTATTGTCTTAAGATCTAGTTAGATGTTGTTTATTATCATATGTTAGCTAGATCACATGTATACATGTTAGCTGAGTATGTAAGATTTTCAAAGCAATATATCTCAATAAGAGATAATTTATATGGCAAAATGAATGTTTATTACCAAAATAATTTCTTTATAAAGTTTGGTAACATTTTCTCATCTAGCTACAAGAAAGTTTTCAATTTTTTCATACAATAACCTACCCAAAGGTGATTATTATGTATTCTAATTGGAAGAAAATAAGACTTTTTGGAGTGGGTGATGTAGTAGGTTAGGGTATTTATCTACCCAAAAGGGATAGAATTTTCAATACTTGTGTATTTCTTTCATTGGCTCCTTTTTGGTGGCTTTATAAAATGTTTTATTGTATATTGTAAACTCTACTCAAAGGGAATTATGTAATAATGTATTTTGACTCTTTTTTTTTTAAGAATTGACTCGTATGGTTTAAAAGTATATATAAAGTTTTAGACTCATATAGTTTAAAAGTCTACTTAAAAATTTAGGCTCATGTAGCTTAAGAGTTTATCTAAAATTTTATTACCCTTTTAAGATCATTTGTTGCAATTTTTGTTGTTTTAGAAGAGATGACCTACCATATATTATATGCTTTACCCAAAGGAGAATATATAATGATTTGCCTAGACTCTTTTATAAGAATATAGTTAATTTTATTTTAATTGATTATAATTTTATTACCTAAATGAATAGGATGTACATTACATTATTATTATTTGAAAATTTTCTGTGTCAGTATTTTTTATACTATCATTAAAATTATATTGACTCTAGTATTTTTATAATACTGGACCTTATATTTGTAGCCATGAATTTGATTGAAGATTGATTATTTATTTGAGTATAAAGTTTCTTATATTACCTAAGAGATAAATAACTGATTTGACTGCTTAAAGAATTTACTTATATTATTAGAATTATGATTTTATATCATTTTTCTATTATAAAGTCTATAAGTAAATTGTTACAATTTTTTTCTTTTCTTTTTTTTCAAAAAGGGGTAAAATATTTTGTTCTAAGATTTTTTTCCTCTTATTAGAAATTTGAAATTCTCTTATATTATTATTTTGTATTATTTGAATACAATAAGCATATTTTATGTAACTTATCAAAGATGATTTTGAGACATATATGAAAATTTGCCTCTATTTGGTGAAAATATTTTGTAATAAATATGATAAGTGATTTATCTCCATTTATTATGGTAGAATAACATTATCTAATATTAGTAAATAATTTCCTAATTTTTGAAATATATTTTGTATTTTTTTGTATGATAAATTTTAAATTAGTTTTAGGAAACTTTTCTATTTAGTTATGATAATGCAAAATATTTGTTATATAAGTTTAACATTTAATAATTCATTAATCAAATAATTTATACTTATATTATTTTAAGGGGTATTTTCATCAATATAAGTCTATTGAAATATTTTGATACATTGAATTAGTAAAAGATTATTGATTTGTGATTTATATATACTTATTTTCTTGTTAATAGTACATCTAATGTCTTGCCGATTATATGAGTACTTGCACAAAAAGTATAATTGATGACATCTATTTTTGTGTACCTATCATTTATTATGATTTGATGAAGTGTATGTGTATCATTATTACAATTGTGCAAAAAAGTTTTCTTATTAATAAAATAGAAGCTTTACAGTACTTCATTTTAAAATTTTATAAATTTATTTTGATGTGATTGATACCTTGAGTGTATGTACCTTTTCTTATTTAAAGATTGTGTTAATATGAAGTATTTGTAAATTTTACTAGATTGCATATATGAAAGCTTTGTTATTCACGAATATGCTATATGGTATTGATGTGATAAATTATAAGATAAAATTGTAGCATTCCTTTTGGAATGATTTGATTTAATTGCTTAATTTCGTTTCCATCATTAATTAATATCTTAAAGTTTGGACAAAATTCCTAATAAAGTTTGCTATGTATTATGCATGCTATATGAGGTATCCTTGTTTGGATTTATTTTGATTGAATTGATGGATTTAAAAAAAATCATACATGATTGTAAATTTTAGATAACCATAGACTATTGTCTAGTAAATCATATGAATGGAAATAATATCAAAATTTTGATTTTAGTTGGAGTATATTGATTTTGATAATCATTTTTTATATCAAATTACAAAATTTAAACTTAAATGCTAGTTGGATGTAAATTAAAATGTTTCCTTGTTTTGATACATGTTTTGTACATTATGTCATTATAAAATTTCTATTGAAACTTTGTAGTTTATAATTTACATCATGTTTAAAATTAATTTCAATCTTATGTTATGCAACTACTTTTTATATTTTTAGAATATAACTTATTTTTGCTTATAGTTTTGAAAAATAATTTTTTAAAGGGCTTGTGAAAAAATGATAGATATTATGTCTATATAATATTTTAAGAAAGTTTTTGTTACCGAATAGTAGTTATGTGTATTTAAATGATTTTTTTATATTATTAAGATTATATATTTGAATATAAAGGATCTCTTAATTTTTCAACTCTCTTGCTAATTAGTTATTGCACAAGCAATAATGGTTAATTTGGATAGTTGCATAATTATTAATGTGAAATATATTGATGGTTGTTAGGTATTATTGAACTATGAATTATTAATAACAATTAAATGATAGTGGTACAATAAATTGTATTACTATTAATATGGGACTATTCATTTTAACCAAGTTATCATTTAGCATATAATTTTAAATTGTGAAATGTGTTGTACATATATGCATTTAGTTAATCCTTGAAATTACTTAGTTGGTAAAAGTTATGAATGTGCTTTTATTGGCTCTATTATTATGATACATTTTATGTTTTCTTTGACACATTTATAAGTTGTCATTATTTTGTGATAGTTATTGCCATGACACTTTCTATATGTTAAAGTAGTATCTTGTGAAATGTATCATAGTTGTATTGATGAGAGAGTTGTATTGATGAGAGCTATAACTATATTTTTTTTCAATTTCTCTCATATTGTCTAGTAAATTTTACTTAGTTTTGAAGTATACAGTTAATGATTGTTTGTATACAATAATGATTGTTGATATGTAAGCATTTATGTTGAATTCTTAAAGTTAAAAATCAATTAATAGACTTGTTGAAAGCATAAGTGTTTTAGGTTCTTTTGATATACTTGATTAGTGAGAACTTGTACTCTCATATTATATTTTTACTTTGTTAGACACTTTTTGTTTTAGAATATTAATGCAATATTTAATTGCATTGATGATCATTATGAAGTTGATATTCCATGCTATTATTTTTTTAATGTATACATATATTTAAAGGTATTGAAATTTTATATATTGTGAAATCTTAAGACCAATGTTTATCTTAAATATGACTTTGATATCAATAAAGTATGTCTCATTAAATGACACCATTAAGTAATCTCATTAGTTCGAATATTTTAACTCCCTGGATTCTTATATTTTATAGATTTGAATCCACTCTTTTTTTTTCTTATTATTTTCCTATTATTTTGGAAGAGATAAATATACAATTTTTATTTTGAAAATCATTACTTTTTTATTGAAACCTATAATTTCAAACAAAAAAATTATATATTTATTTCTTTCCAAAATTCATCATCATTTTTATTAAAAGAAAGGAGAGGATCTATTTTCATATTTCACACTCCTCCCTCTCATTTCTTAGTCTTTTTACTTGTACATGAGCTAGGCTTATTTGAACAAAAAAAGAGAGAGAGAGAGAGAAAAAGGGACATTAGAGTCTCATGTGTTCTTCTCAACGTTGAAGAGTTGTAATATTCATTCTTGTTTGGAAGTGGGATGGATAAAAAGTAGAAAAGTTTTTAATTTTAAAAAAATAAATTTAAAATTTTTATGTGTTTGATTAGAAAGGAAGAAGAGAGAGAAAAATAAAAAGATTAGTTTTTTATTATTTTTTAACATATTAAAGTTTAAATAATTTTCTTTTTCTCTACTTTATATTCTATTAAAATTTCAAATTTTTGGCTCCTTTATTTCTATTTCTTCCTACACCAAGCATGACAATTTATGCATATTACAATATTCATTAAAAGGATTGTACTTCATTATCAATATTTTAATGGTATAATAACACTTGATATAATATTTAGTAACTTTACTCTTTATTGTGTTTGGGGTTTGAACCAAGAGAATTATTACTCTTCCATATTACAAAAATGAAAAAAAAATTTACTCTATCATGTAATAAAAAATATTTGTAATCAAACATATATGCCTTTGTAAGTTTTATTAAAAAAATTAAAATTGTTTAGTTTAGAATAATTAGGAAAAGAAAAGGAAATTGAGGGTTTTTATTCTCTTTGAACATATTTGATTCAGAAAAATTTAATTCCCTTTCCTTATTTTTTCTTAATGAAAATACCCTAAATGGAATAATGATGATTCCCCTAATATCTCAGGGAATTGAATTCCTTCATTCTATATCTTAGGTTTATAATAATAATAATAATAATAATAATAATAATAATAATAAGTAATTATTATAAAATAAAATAAATGATAAAATTATAATTAAAATAATAAATATAATAAAATATTAAATAATTAAATAATTAATAATATTAAAAAATAAAAATGATAAATAGTACTAAAATAATAATAAATATAAAATAATGAAAATAAAAATAATAGTGATAATAATATTAATAATAAATAATAAAATAATAAATCTAATGATAAAGATAATAAAATAGTTTACAATTAATAATATCAGTAAAACAAAAATACCAAATATGAATAATAATATATAGATAAAAAATAATAATTACAAGATCATAATAAATAAATAATGGAAATGAAAATAAAATATTAATATTTATCAATATTAAAATAATAAATAATCATTAAAATTAAAAATTAGTTAATAGGGGATAAAATAGTTAATAATAAAATAATTAATAATACTAATAAAATAACAATACTAAAAATAAATGGTGATATAATAATAAAAATAATAATGACTAAAAATAAAAATAAATAAATAGTGAAAATAAATAATAATAATAATAATAATAATAATAATAATTTACAATACCAAAATAAAAAATAATAATTGCCCTTATACTAATTGTTAACAAAGTGAATTAAGGAATTTAATTTACTTTCCTGTTTAAATTAAACAACATGGACAATCACGGGATATTCATTTCTTTTTTTTATTTTCTTTATTGATTACTTTTCCTTTCTCTGGTTGAACTAAATGGCTTCTTATACTTTTACAACTAATTTTCTAATAGAAAAAATTTTAAATTTTTTCCTGGAACTTGAAATGAAAGAGTTATAACTTCTTATATATATACATACAAAATTTATATACACTTATAATATTTTGTAAAAAAATTATCAAATTTAATTAAAAATGACCATTTTATAATTTTTACATTAAATTTTGATAAAAAATGTAAATATTTTTGAAATGCTAAAACATTACTCTTAAATATATTATAATATATGACTTTACAAGTTACTCTTTTAATCAAGAAAAATATTGTTTAAGAGGGTTAAAGCATGTTATGCTCATATTATCCTAAAAAATTTTATGCATAATAAGCTTTCAAACAAAGAAGATAAATAAAAATAAAAAAATTAGTTTAATAAATATTTAAAGTATTATTTTATACAAATTTCTCTTAATAGTAAAATTAAATTGGCTAAGCAATATATTTTCAAATAAAATTAACTAATTATACCAATCAAATCAAATTAGTAAGTACAAATTTAATAATTTGACTAAAAATCCATTTTAGTCCTCAAAGATGACATTTCTACAAATTTAGACTCTAAAGCAAAGTTTGTATCAATTTAATACTTAAAGGTTGAGCCAAAGATAAATTTTAATCTTTATGTTAGCTATTAATAGAAAAGTTTAATAGATGACCTGTATGGCACTTAATGATCTTATGTGTATAACTAAATGTTAAATCATCAATGACTTAATGATTTTCACCTTCTCACTCGATAAAATGATGTCATTTTATTACTAATCAAGGATTAGATAGCATATGAAATAGTGTAATTTCCTAGAGTTGAAGAATGAATGTGAAACCAAAAACCCATAAACTCAAATTTAATTCATCAGCAAATGTCCAAACTCTTGAACTATTTTAAGGCTATTAGAGATTAAGGTCCTTAATTTTTCTAGATTTGTGCAATGAATGTAAGCAATTTTTGCCCTTTTCTGCATCAAATTATTGTAGTCATTAGTTTCATTTTTGACATTATTATAAAGTCCTCCACATACTTTAATTTTTTCTTCTTGGACTGAGTTCATCAATAAATAGGTTTTTGTTATCTTTCTTTGTTTTTGAAGTTCAATTTTTAGTGCTTTATTTTTTTGAGTTCCACTTCTTAACATTGTGCTTTGGTCCTATTTTTTCTTCTTGAAACTAGTGGTGACTATTGCCCCAAATTGGACAGCTTTATTGTAGGCCATTTTTTTTAAGTTTATTCTACAACTAGTTTAATAAATAGTAAAGGTCTTGTTTTGAATTTACTATAGCACTATTGCCTTAATACTGCTCTAATTTTTATTTAGTTAATTTTTAATGGAATACATTGCTTATACTTCTTAGTTCTTTTGACTTATCTTTTTTTAGGCAATTTTTTAAGTTAATATATTTTAGTAATGGTCATATAAAGAATAAACAAAGATTTTAATATGGTCCTAATTTTAAAAACTTTGCTATGGTCCTAAATAAAGTTATTGATATTTAGAATAGTTTTGTGCAGCATGGATGACTATTTTACAATACCTTTTCATCATGGTAATTATTTTCAAATTAAACCAAATGTACATTATGTTGGTAGGAAAGTAAATTATTAGGATAATGTTAACTTTGATAGAATGTCTATACCTATATTGTGGAACTTGTTAAAGTAAGTGGGATATTTAACTCACAAGGATGTGTTTTATTTATTTCCTAAAAAAAGTTTGGATGATAGCTTAATGTAATTGAAGATGGATCAACATTTCCTAGGGATGTTAGAAGCAATTAAAAGTTAGCTTGAATTGCATATTTACATTTATCACACCATCAGCCAACCTTAGCTAATAGAAGATATAGAAGTACTGGAAGCAACTATAGTTAGGAGGTTTAATGATAATGTGCAACCTAGTTCTAATGTTAGTGTGGAGGGTATTAACAATTTATAACCACATGGTGATAGGAATGTGTAAGCTGGAGACAAAGGCAATGAGCAAGTTAGTGCTAGTGAGAAGAATAAAGGATTTACAGTTAACTACTTAAATAAAGAAATGTTTGGGCATATGGAAGAAGATACTGATGATAAGAATTCCTTTTCAAATGAATATGAGGACATAGAAAATAAGTCATATAAATGTCCACTAGGCGATAGCTCTGATGAAGATGATAATATAGTTTTTGCCAAGTATGTAGACTTGGTTCCTAGGAAAAAAGAAACACAATTAGCAAATAGGAATAAGGTATATGAGATTCCTTCTTAATTTAATGCATTAATTGGTAAAGAAGTTGAAGGTAGTGAAAATGTAAAAGATTTAAGATATCAAGGTAAGGATTTGTATAATGTATATGACTCATTCGATAAAAAAGGAAAGACTAGAAGATGCAATAGTCTTAATTTCTCTTAATTTAATATTGAAATGCATTATGAAGATGTTAAATTTGAAGTTGGTATGATGTTTCCTAACCTAGCAATGTTTAAATTTATAGTGAAAGAGTACTTTATGTTTAAATGCAGGGCAGTAAAGCTATTTAAGATTGATAAAATAAGATGTAAGGCAAAGTGTGAACATCCTTATCCATGGATAGCCTTATGTTCATAGGCAAAGGACATTGAAAGTTATCAGATCAAAACACTCAATGATATGTATACTTGTTTTAAGGTCTCTAAAAACCCATAAACCTCCTCTAAATGGCTTGTAATGAAGCTTGTGGATTTCTTAAGGCAAGTAATAAACCTTTGCATTAGTGAAATTAATAACCATTTTAAGTGAACATATAATTTGACTATTAGTCACACAAAGAAGTATAAAGCATGACAAAGGGTAAAGGCAATAATGGAAGGGAATGAGAGATCAACATGCCCTATTATATAGCTATTTAAAGGAATTGAGACTGTAAAAGAGAGGCACCACAATTCAGATTAGTGTAGATAGAGTGTCACCAGAAAACCCTCTCAAGTTCAACAGGTTATATATATGCTTAAAATCTTTAAAGGAGGGTTTTGCTGCTGGTTGCAAACCTTTTATAGGGCTAGATAAATGTCACCTAAAGGGTTACTATAGGGGAATTCTATTATCTATAATTGCTCAGGATGGAAACAATGCATTTTATCCCATTGCCATCGTTATTGTTGACTTTGAGATAAAAAGAATTAGAAATGATTTCTAGTCTCTTAGAAGATGTAGTCGAATTTACTAATAAAAGAATGAGTTTTACAAACAATCAGTAGAAGGGAACATAACTTACCTATCTAATTTTGTGTTTTTGCTATCATCTTCATTGTTTTGGAAAATAGATATCATATTCTACTTTAACACCTTGTTAAGTACCATTAACTTACTATTAGATGATCACACATACTAGAGATTAACTAGATAACCCCAAGTAGCTTCTACTATTAGTTTACTTAGTATTTAGCTATGTTGGTTTACTTAATATTTAGTTATCCTACTTTACCTAGTAATTATCAATTCAAAAACTCCTATAATTTTAAACTTCATAACTAGTCTAGTAGCTACATCTACTAAAGAAGATACAAATTCTAAATTATGACTTCATAACTAATCTAGTAATTAGAAGATTATTTTTTTAGAAGACCTAACCTAGTTTAGTTTATATTTTTTATTTTTACCTTAAATCTGATTAGAACATAAAAAAGATTTTAGAATTGTAAAATAGTAATATATAATTTTACCCTTAATCTTACAAATACTCGCATAACAAATTTGCCCTTTGACAATGATATGAAATTA
Source organism: Sindora glabra (assembly GCA_020226215.1). NCBI lineage: Eukaryota > Viridiplantae > Streptophyta > Magnoliopsida > Fabales > Fabaceae > Sindora > Sindora glabra. Next base: position 84,350,185 of record CM035226.1, read on the forward strand.
CTAATACTATGTAATAAAGAATAAAGGGATCACAAAACCTTGAAAATTTTCCTATGTAATACTTAGTAATAGTTCCATTTTCCTTTGTTACACACAAATGCCATACGTTGTCCTATGCCTCTGGTTAATTGAAAAATACAAAAGAATATTTTAAGCTAATAGTATTTATCTAGGATAATAATTTCATTTTAATAACGTTTATGTTTAATTTGAACATTTACTTATCACCAATCATCAAAGATAGTATATTTTGCAAAAGTTTCCCTTTTTTTCTAGAACCTATCTATACATCCATACACGAACATGTTGGTGTGTGTCCTAGAACCAATCATATAAGATGATTAGAGTTATACACAATGTATTATATTTTATTTTAGGCAATTTAATTATTATATTTTGTTTTTATTATTATTATGCGTAATTTATAACTTAATATAATAATTATCCTTGGAATAGCTTTGCTATTCCTAAAATGCCCCTAGTCAAGTATTATTATGAAAAAGGATAGTAATAATACATCGAGACTAGCATGTATAGTGACTGATGATTACGAATCATGGATATGTGATATCAAGTCAATACATGAGTACATTGCTAGTGAACAATGTACTGGACTGACCCACTATGAGAATATTGCATGGATAAACGTGTCACAAGTTATTCTCATATGATCACAACTACGCATAAACCTTTAACCTGAAGTCACTACGGTTCCCTACATGAGGAATTACTCACTTTAATATTGTCCTATGTCACCTTTAATCAGGTGACAAGTAGGGCATTGATTGGGTGTGTCATAAATCATGCAGAGGGAAGTGAGTGATGTAAATGGGATTTTGTTACTCTTGTATAAAAGAGAAATATCCTTGGGCCCCTTGATTGAGTGAGACTTAGAAATGCATGGCCATGCTCAGTTGAATTAATATGTGATATTAATTATTTATTTTAAGTCTACTCAGTATCAAGAAATATAAATTGAACATTGACGAGGATGACACATTCCATGCCTCCAGTTCAATTTGGATATTATTACAAAAGGGTTATGATGTAAAACGTTGATCATGTATTAGGTGGATGTCGAATCACAGACATTCTTACTACTTGAGTGGCAGTGATGTATTGCTAGATACCGCTCGCTGTCTATGGCTCAATAATAAGTCATTGTCAACGTAGTAAGAACCTACAGGGTCACACAAAAGGGGTAGGAATAAGACAATAATTAATTGGACTTTAATTATATTAATATCCAATTAATTGGACTTATTTTCGTGCATATATATTATTAAGAATAATAAATTCACGTTTTATATATATATATATATATTTATATATATTATGTGATATTATTTGATATTAAAGTAATATCAAGTAATTATCTTATCAGATATTAGATAAATATATTATGAGATAATATTATTTTGATATCTGATAACTATATGCAATTATCTAATATTAAGATATTTATATTATGAGATAATATCATTATCTAATATTAGATAATTAATAGATAAGTCTTATCTCTTCCCATTATCTCTAGGATAAGGATAAGATGAGTTGTTAAGTGTGATTAGGATTTTGGAAGCATTATCCTAGTAGGACTAGGATTATGGCTTGCCTAAGTTCTATAAAAAGGGACTTGAGGGCAGCACTTAACAATCACGTTTTAAGCTTCCATATAAACCCTAAATCACTCAGAAAACATCCAATCCTAATTCTTAGAGAGAAAAACGCATCCTAGCAGACGCGTGGAGGGTGAGAGGTCGTTGTTCACTCCGTGTGGATACCGTAGAGATGCTGTACCTTCCGGCCGGCATTTGATTCATCCGCTCTCAAGTTTTAATCAGTAGAAACACGAGTGCCCAATAGGTAAAACCCTAATCATTGACTTATGCTTTTTGCATGGATCCTAGGTAGAATTCGGATCAAAATTTAAAATTCCGCTGCATGTGATAATCCGAATTCCCACCAGAACATCCATATGCTCTTTAGTCATGCACATATTTAAAAGTGTCCACATATAAGCTTATTTTTTTTAGGGAAATGGCATATGTGGTTTCCATATATTGATGCTTATGTATAAACTAGTTGTAGTGAATAATTTAAAATTGAGATCATCTCAATTCTTCATCCCATGTAAACTACATCCTATATAGTGTGTTATAACTAATATGATTCAAACATTATGTAGGGTCTTATACTAGCTTTGGCTAAATTATTAACAAAGGTAAAGCATAGATTTTGTTACAAGCATCTTTACACTAACTTTGTAAAGAAATTTAAAAGTTATGAATTAAGGAACTTATTTTAGAGTTGTGTTAAAGTTACAACAATGGAAAATTTTAATACTAAGATGGAAAAGGTAAAGGCTATTAATGATAAAGCTTGGAAACATCTAACAAATTTTAACCTATCTATATGGTCTAAGGTATAGTTCAGCACTCACACAAAAAAAATCAAACAATTATTAATACTATGTGTAAGCAATTTAAAAGTAAAATATTGAAGTTCAAAGAGAAGCCAATAATTACTATATTAAAAGAGATTAGACCTTACATAGTTAACAAATTCAATAAGTAAAGGAAGTTGTATGAAAGGCATGCTAGGCTATTATGTCCTAAGGTTCAAGACAAGTTAGATGATGCAAAGAAAAATAAAGGTAAATGGACACTCACATGGATAGGTAACCTAAAATAAAGTTTAAGATGGAGTGCAAATCTAAAAAGTATGTAGTGGATTTGAAAGAAGGAACCTACTCATGTCAAGTTTGGGATCTTACTAGTGTCCCTTGCCAGCATTCCAACTTTATAATGTGTTAGAAAAATGTCTTACTAAAAGATTTTTTTCATCTTTATTTAAGAAAGGGTATTATTATGAAGGCATTACACCCTTGATACAACCACTAAATGGCTCTAAACTTTAGCTAACATATGAAAGAGACTAATCTTACCTTTTTTTATCAAAATGCCATCAAGAAAGCTAAAAATATAAAGGAAGAAGGACCCCATTAAGAAGGAGCTCAAATCCCAGCAATCAACAAAAATAAAAAGAAGAATATATGCTACATGTAGCAAATGCAAGAAGAAAAGGCATAATATATGATCTAGCAAGGGTCAATTTGCTAATAAAAAAGTGAGTTATGCTGGTATAAAATTATATTTTTAATCAATTGAAAATGTGTGGTTAGTTTATATGTTTTATTGCTCATTATCCTCATCCATTTATGTAAAGATTGTAACAATGTGGAATTTAACAAGAAAGCTCACAAGAACTTGTTACTAAGAAAGTTTTTAGTCAAACTGCTGGAGTACCTTATGGCATACAAAAAAAAAAAAGGAAAGAGATAAGGGTTTGGTGTTTTTAAAAGAATCTTTTTATGTCTTTCTGCCAAATGACTATTTGATAGTGAAATTGTTTATATTTATTGTAAGTCAATGCTACCACATGGATAACATATGATAACTTCCATCCAGGCAGAATTAGTCACTTTAATGCATGAAGACAAGTTGAGAATCCTATGCAATTAATAAGTGCACATGGACCACCAAAAATGGCAGCTTCCTAAGAATCTATAAGAAGTAATGTCACGACAACTACCAACCTTACAAATTAATTGGAAGCATTTAAGAAATCAAATAAAGGTTGTTTTAGTCTATAGGAAAATAAGAAGCTATAATTATATTGTTGGGGGCATTTTGCTAGTGGGTGAGGAAATATCATTTTAAATTATTCTCTTTTGAAATGGGTTTTACTAATACTTTCATGGGTTAATAGGAATTTACTTTGTAAAGTTTATATCACTTAAGGCCTCTCTTTTGTAATGACATTTTATCTCTTTCATTAATGATTAATCTAGAGTTTCCAATTTGCTGAAGTCTACAACTCATTTATGTATTAGCAATTCTACTTTTTACAAGTTTATTGTAATTGTAATTTCATGCTTTGTTAATCTTGTTTTTATCTTAACTCCAATCAATTAAAATAGTAATGAACAGTTATTAAAATATTTAATTTTGTATTATTAGTATATTCTTCATTATAGTCAAATTGTAATTCCATTTCTTTGTTAGCCTTCTTTCTTTCTATCTTAGCTTAAATCTCTTAAACTAGTAACTAAGAATATTAAAATATTTTTATCTTTATATTATTGGTATTTTCTTTATCTAAACTTTATTTCAATTTTATTACTTTGTTAATCTTAAACAAGTAGATCGTGTATAGGTTAGCATAACATGCCAAACTCAACAATGCAACTCAAATGAAAGGCTTCTTTTCATTAATTAAAATTTTTATATTATACATAAACCTCCATTATAAAATATTCTAACATCATGCCCCTTAAAATAAAGAAGTAGAGGATTATATAAATAGAAAAGTATGAGATTACAAAAATAAAGAAGTAGAATGCCTATCAAAATTATATTAGATAAATTTAGCCCCACATTATTGCAACCATAACTCCAAGCAAAACCCATGATGCAATTACAACACTAGACAAAACTTTCACCCATAACACCATGGTTTTGCAATTTTTGCAATCCACCTACCCAAAGTAATCACATTTTTCTACTTTAGATTTATATTTCAACCGTCTCATGAACTTCCTCCCAGGACTCTTCTTTATCCTTAATGTCAATAGTACAAGCTTTAAGCCATAATTACATAAGTCATAACAACCCAAATCAAATGGAAAGGAAGAAGAAGAAAAGGAAAAATCCACTTTCGATTTGCTTTTTATGATAGAGTCTCTATCTATCTTATGGATCAACTTTAACAGATAAGAAGAAAGATAATGGCTTCTCTACAAAATCATATAGCATGATTGCCTAAATGAATGAATCGGAAGATGGCTCTTCTCCTTGTCATGTGCTATTTGGTCCTTGGTTAGTAGCAAAATGACATCGTTTTGCTAAATAGGAAGGCAAAAATCATTAAGACATTAATGATTTAGGGTTTAGTGATACATGAATCGTTAAATGCTACATCAAGTCATCTATTAAGCTTTTCCATCAACAAATAACAGGGGGATTAAATTTTATCTTTGGCTTACCTTTAGGAATTAAATAGATATAAACGTTACTTTATAATTTAAATAAGTAGAAATCTCATCCTTAGGACCAAATAAGTTTTTAGTTTAATAGTTTTATGTCACCTTCACTTCTTCAAAACATCTTAAATTTAACACATTTTACATGTGTAAATAGGAAATACACTTGTCAGATACTAAATATCCCATGTCAGGCTACAAATTAATGCTTCATATTTACCTTGGCAGATTATTGGCAATATGATTTGGCCTTGGAATCAAATTGGAAGCTTTCTTCCCTAACAAGCAATGGAGGATATTTGTTTGCTTCTTTCAAGATCAAGTGCTCAAGGGGCAACTCCTAAAATGTATTGCAATTGTGGTTCATGTTGTGAGAAAACTACACACTATAGATTGTTGCCATAGCACGATAAAAAATTTGGATGGAGAATACTACTAACAAAACAAGATTAGTATTTTGTAAAGATATGATATTTCTCTAAATTTTATTTTTAATGTTTTGTTTTTACTCTTCCACGATGAAGTTTTATTTAAGTTTGAAGTTTTTTTTATATCGTAATTAAAATATCAATCACAACTTTTTTTTCTAACATAAGAGGTCATCAACTTAAAGAGAAATATATACTTTTCTTTTTAAGACAGAAAAAGCCACCTTACAAGTTCAGGAAGGAATCAAACCCATGATATGATGTGATTAACATATTTAATGGACGAAATCCTTCACTTATCTAACTTTGTTGAATTATGTTGAGGCAAGACACGTAATATGGCACGATATAAAAACATCAATATGATAAAATTAAAAGAAAAACATTATATATGACAATTCACGTCGACGCACATAAACACATAATTAATTATCTTTAAGAAACATATTGATACACTAAAAATTAATAAAGGAAAAAAATTAGGCCGGTGTCATTTGGTATAATTTATTACAGCGAAGTACATAAAGCTTACTTTCTTTCATTTAAGTATACCCATGTACAAAAATTTACCACAATACCCAGAAGATAAAATGACACATTTACAGTGTGTTTCAAGAAGACTAAAAGAATTAAAATAGAAATCTCTTTTGCCACATATTAAAATTAGAGAATTTTTAATTTAATACAAATAAAAAAATAAAAGACTAAAAACTTATAAGAATTAAAATTGAAAAAGTTTTAATTGTATAAAAATTAAATTAATATAAAATTTTAATTATAAATAAAATTTATAAAAATTAAATTTTTTAGGAATTAAAATAAATTTTTAATTAAGATAAAAATAAAAATAAATAAGAACTTAGAGACATAGTAACATATCGTTATTTAACAATTTGGATGTTAATTAGACTTATTTATCCATTTATTTAAGATTTTTAATTGATATTACTGTTTGAAGATGAAACAATAACATGTTACTATCCGGAGAATAAACAGTATCATGTTATTATTTTATAATTTGGTTATTAAAAAGACTTAATTTATTTATTTATTTGAGATTTTTTGTTGGTGTTACTAGTTTGAAACGAAACAGTAACATGCTCTTCTTTAATAGTTTAGTTATTAATTGGACTTGATTTATCTATTTATTTAGGATCTTTAGTTAGTGTTACTGTTTTAGAATAAAAAAGTAACATATTACTATTTGGAGAATAAATAATAACATGCTCTTATTTGAAAGTTTGATTGTTAGTTAGACTTGATTTGTTAATTTATTTAGAGTTTTTGATTGGTGTTACTGTTTTGGAACGAAACAGTAATATGTTACTATCTAAAAAATAAACAGTAACATAATGTTATTTACCAATTTGATTATTAATTAGACTTGATTTATCCATTTATTTAGTATTTTTAGTTAGTGTTACTGCTTTGAAATAAAATAGTAACATTCTCTTTTTTATTAGTTTCATTATTAATTAGACTTGATTTATCCATTTATTTAGTATTTTTGGTTGGTGTTACTGTTTTAAAATAAAATAGTAACATGCTCTTTTTTATCAGTTTGATTATTAATTAGGCTCAATTTATCTATTTATTTAGAATTTTTAGTTGGTGTTACTATTTTGGAATGAAATAGTAACATATTACCAGTTAGAGAACAAATAGTAACATATTGTTATTGTGAAAATTTGGTTGTTAATTAAACTTGATTTATCTATTTATTTAAATTTTTTATTAGTATTACTATTTTGGAATGAAACAGTGATATATTACTGTCTAGGGAACAAACAATAACATACTATTATTTAGTAATTTGATTATTAATTAGACTTGATTTATCCATTTATTTTATATTTTTTTTGTTGATATTATTATTTTGAAATGAAATAGTAACATGCTATTATTTATTAGTTTAGTTGTTAATTAAACTTCGTTTATCCATTTATTTAAATTTTTTTATTGGTGTTACTATTTTAGAACGAAATAGTAACATATTACTATTTGAAAAATAAATAGTAATATGTTATTATTTAGTAGTTTGATTGTTAATTAAACTTAATTTATTCATTTATTTGAGATTTTTTGTTAGTGTTACTGTTTTAGAATGAAACAATAACATCTTTTCTTTGGCAATTTAGTTGTTAATTAGACTTGATTTATCCATTTATTTGAAGTTTTTTATTAGTGTTACTATTTTAAAATAAAACAGTAATATGTTACTGTCTGAAGAATAAAAAATAATATGTTATTATTTAGCAATTTGATTATTAATTAGACTTGATTTATTTATTTATTTGATATTTTTGGTTAGTGTTACTGTTTTAGAATGAAACAATAATATGTTACTGTATGGGGAAGAAATAGTAACATATAGTTATATCAGTTTGCTTGTTAATTAAACTTAATTTATCCATTTATTTAGAATTTTTAGTTGATGTTACTGTTTTGAAATGAAATAGTAATATATTACTATTTAGTCTATAAATAATAATATATTATTTTTTAGTAGTTTTGTTTGTTAAAAAATTACTATAATACTACTGACACCAAAAGAGTTAGGGATAAAAAATTTAATATAGGATTTAAATAAATTTGAATTAACAAAAATGAAATTAAAGTTAGAGAAATAACAAGAAAATAAAAAAAAATTAAGTTATTGAAAAAAATATTTTTTCACCAACCAGAGCAGGCAAAATGCCTTTGACCTTTTGCAAGCACGTAGATATAAAAAAGTTATATGAAATCAAAAAAAAAATTCGCCCAAAACGGACAACTGAGCATAAAATTATGATCATTTAAAATTTTAAATTTAATTTATATATTTTTTACTAAGTAGACTCCGTCAAATCTAAATTTTCTTATTTTCTATCGAAAGATCATGAGAAAATCAATAAAAATGAGTGGTCATGTGCAACAATTAGTTCATTAATCATAAAGTTATACCTTTCCAAAATTTCTGATTTATAATCATATTTTCTTAATTAAAAAAAAATATTTTAAGAATATAATAGTAATAATTCATAAAACTTGTACCTATTTGAAATAAAAATTAGTGCTAGCACCTTATAAAAAAAAATTTAGGAAGCATCATTACGATATAATTTATCGATTAATAAATATAATCAAACTTGATAGTATCATATTGATATCAATGTTTCGAATATTTACATTGATGTTTTACCGAAAATAGCGACATGGACCTAAAGTTTGACAACTTTAAAATCTTTTTAAAAATGAAAAAGAAGTTAACGGATGTTTCACATATTCTCTGTAAAAATTTAAAGAAAAAACTATTAAAAAGGCTAAGTGATCATTAATGAATCATCTTTAATGTTCTCTACATCTTCCTTACAATCATAATTCTCATTTATCTCGTTAATTTTTAACTTTTTCTTTTTCAAAAAAAAAAAGGGAAAATCTACATAATCGAGTTAAAGCTTGAAAGGAGTCAGTGCCACGTTAGAGTTGCATCAAAATCATATAGAAAAACACTATTTTTTAGACACATACATGTCCGATTCGTATCTTACATTGTACGCTTGTCGTGAAGCATGTCAGACTGGATGACGCACACCTATAAATAGATATGTCGGTGCTTCTCACATCCGTATTTACAGGTTCGGTAATCAAATATTTAATCAGAATAAGACCTCCTTTCCAAAAATTCCAAGGGCAAAGTATACTACCCCAAAAAGGAGAAAAAAATTACGGACAAAGCGGAGACAGAAGTGACATAAGGCATAATTTCTCAACACATCCTCAATTTCCAACGAGTAATGATACAGAAAATAAAACCAAATCAAAATAAATAAATAAAGGATATATTAATTCTGTTTTTTTACATTATTCTTAAAAACTCTTGTTGGCATGGCTAATGCTGCAATGTCAACCCGGCACAAAAATCCGGTTTACAATAAACAATCATTCGAATAATACAGATCAATGTTACTTCATATGTCTCACTGATGCCTACACCAAAGAATGCATACATGAAATGCAGAAAGCTTTTATGAAGATTACTGCCTCGCATGAGTATATTTTACAAAACCCTCAGCATAAATACATCCATCACCACTTAAGTAAATGATGATGCCTTTATTATGTTGCTGGGAAAGTGCCAGTGTGACTCTTCCTGGTTCTTTCCTGAAAGCCTTCTTGCACAGCAGAAAAAAAATTGAAATAACCAAGTCAGAGATCCAAGTTTTATTTAACATGGTATCAGCCAAACTTATCTTCCAGCACATATCAGATAAAGAAAACCTCCAAGTGGGACAGCAAGGGAAAGAGAAAACGGCATGCATAAACAGACACCATAATGGAACTCAACCAGAGAGCCAAAAGGGTGCAACCTTCTAGTGGTATTATGTGAATGAAACGAAGGAGGATCCTTCATTTTGATGTTAATAACTTAAATAGTAAATAATGTGGTGAAATAGACTTAGTCATTGTGCAGTTGGAAAGCATCCAAGCAGACGATTGAAAAACACTAATCGCCCAACCTACTCTCCCATGTAACCCCCTTACACCTTGCACATCATGTAAGGATGGATTTCAATGTGAGCCTTGTGTACACAGTGTAAGCAACATGAGGGAGTAAATTGTGCAACTAGTGCTATTCATAGACAATACAGCCTAGCACAAAGTGAAACAGTCAGAACAGTTCAATGCAGTTCCATGAATATTAAGACGAGTCATTTTCCATCTAAATACCAAACTTCTGAAGCAATATGAGTGTTCAGTTTTAAAACCCTCGTTAGAATCAGATGGAAGTCAACCTATGTAAAATCAAGTGCATAAATTTTATTCCAAATCAACATGGTATATCAAGAGTAAAAAGCATGATATTGCAACTGCAACTTTTCTTTTAAATCTATAATCATGATAAAAAAACATAGTAATATATGGCTTACAGTGAAGAGCACCTACCATAGAAACAACAAGAAGAGCTCCATTAGCAATAACAATAACAACACCTTGTTATTGAAGCTTGTCCTTTTTTCTTTATGATTTATCCTGAAGAATTAACACAGATGAAGTGATTATGACAATTTGAGAGCACTCTTTACCTCTACAAAATCTGCAGGAATCTAATGATGCCTCCATATGTAAATGATTGCATACAGCTATATGTGCACCATAATAAAGAAGGTAGGATCTGGCCTATCAGATGTTTTGGTACTTGACAAGGAGATGAAAAAAGGAAAAAGAAAAGGATAGGAAAGTAAAATCAAAGGAAGAGAAGACCAGATAAGTTTTGAAAATGTAATGTAATAATTTGAGAAAAACCACAAAATTTATCTCCATTTCAAGACAATGTTACAGTCCCATCTCTCTTTGATTCTTGATAAGCAAAGTCTGAATTCCATAAAATTCACTTAGTCCCTAGTCTCTGACATCATCCGTTTGTGGAAGACACCAATAACAACCATAAAATGGCAACAATGTTGCTCCATGCAATTAAGATGTTCAACTCCAATCAAACAACAGAATTATCTCATTGCTTTCTCTCGGTTTTCCATCTAATCCCATTTCATCTATCCAAATTTAATAATAACCCAAAAAAAAAAAAGTGTCCCAATTCATACTATGCAATAGACCCCTATGAATGTCTTCTGGTCAAGCAATAAAGATAACACATTCACTTGGCTAATCAACATGTGAATGGGGGGAAATGCTTACCAATGGACTATGACATAAATTTTGCATAGAGGCTAACCATATAAAAAAAAAAAAATATATCTTCTCTAAGGTATTGCCCACATCTGTGATCACAAACAAACTTGACATCCTACTAAAAGAGACCCAGAAACACAAGAATTCATCAATAGGAAGGGGACAAAGCTGAGGACAACATCAATATAGAAGTGCCTGACTTCCAATCAATCCCATTGCCCATTGGGTATCCAACAAAGGTGTTTCCTCAAAAACATAATAAATTAAGCACCACAGTGAAAAGAAAAAAAATGCACTCAAGTTTATTACATGCATAATCCACATGCATAGTCATGCAAAATTGTCATAATAGAAATCATAACTTACACTAGAACATATGAGCATCGCCCTTCATCTTAAATGCATGTTAGCAAGGAAATCTGATAACCTGTTTATATCACACATATAATTAGGTAAGAAAACATCAAATTGTCAAATGGTACATGGCAGAAGGAAAAAATTAATGAAGTGGGTCAAAGCAAACCTAATCTCTTTAGCAATTACAGTGTTGCCATCTGCAGCCCCAAGATGTCGCAGAACTACCTCCTCCAGACGACCATCTCTATAGGCGTGCTGCAATCAGAAGGTAACCGGAAAAGATAAAACATCTTCCATTTGTTGACATAAGTTATAATAACATTATGTGCAGAGTAAGAGTAAAAGATGTATAGGTGGAGAGAAGCATGGAAACTACATAAGTTACCTTGTAGAAACAACTAGTCCCAAAAGGGCAGCTCCCATTCCCAAAGTCAAAATGCTTGCAATCAATAGACCTACAAATGGCACTAGTTTATCACAAATAAAGATCCAAAAAAAGGACATTGATGTTCCATTGGGAATGAGGTGAGTTCATATTGCACTTAATCATAAATAAGTAGACTAACTAATTGTAGCTCATTGTCAGCTTCCCCTATCCATGCATACAAGAGAGAGGAACCAGGAAAAAAAAAGGAGTCCGATTTTTAAGCACTCGAATATCACTTATATATTAAGCAGTATATGAGGGTAAATGGAAGTTCACAACATTTAAGTATATTAATGACAAAAATCATAGACTAGCAAGACAGAGTATAGGAGATGATGAAGCAAGCTTTAGTCAGTGATCAAGAAATTACTTGAGCTTCGCCTTGTAGCTCTCAATGATTTCCTGTTTTTCTTCATTTGTCGAGTACCAGATGACACTCGGAATGACAAAATAGGATAGCTTGCGACATATTGGACAGGCCCTCAGTGTGCTATTGACATCCATCCCCATGGTTGGGTTACTACTACGCCAATTCCTAATACAGGATATGCAGAAAGGGTGATCGCATTCAGATAGAAGCCCAAACTTGCGTTCAGATGCCATAGGTTTTGAAAGAACACGCTCCAAGCAAACACTGCATTCTATATCTTGACTCCGCTTCAATGCCTCAAGATGTTTTTGCCTTGTTTCACAAGCCTTCATATGCTCTTCTCTTTCCTCAGCTCTGAAAGGATGCAAACAGTGTTTCCCACAGGTGGGACACAGATCTCCATGAATATGAGGACATTTTTCCCCTCGTGGACAGCTACCGGCAGCTGCAAATGAACAGATTGAACGCTCAGCCGGTGCAGTCACTCTGGATTCACCATTATCACCTTCTTCAGGGAAATTTTCAGGTTCAAATTCTTGAATCCATGCAGTTGGACGGAACTGTAATGAAAGACTGCTGGAAGGAGATAATTCTGTAGCTGTGGCAAACCCATTTGACGAAATTCTAGTACTACCATACATAACAGGATTTGTAGACAGAGGTTGGTCTTCAATTGCTGAAGAAGATGGAGTGGAGGACTGTGCTTGAGAAACTTTGACATGATCGTATCTGCAACGACTACCATAAGCACATAATCCTTTCTGATAAAATGTGCAAATCTGTCACAATAAGGCAGCAAACAGCATCAGTAAGAGCATGATAAATGAATAACAATAGACAAATGGGCATTAAGCAAAGAAGAGCTAGTCTACATTATTTGGGGGGTCCTTCCAGTCATGAGAAAATTCACAATGCTGCCCCTTCAGACAAGCTCCGTGGGCGTAGAACTTGCAAAGAATCCTAAATAAGTCAGAAAACAAAACGTTACATAAACTAGAATTATTTACTAGTTGCAATAGAAAGACAGGCTAAAGATATTGGTCACGTTTAAGCTTTATTTCCACATGAAAACATCCATCCCAATTCGAATGAATTCATAGCACAAACTTTTCAACTTTTCAACAATTATAATCATCGACAGATATCGCACACAGAATTATGAACATTATTATATCATTCTGGAGTGGTTCCTGATTCATCATCTGCTAAACCAGAATGAAGTCCCTGGAATAACACCCTAGAAAAATTGGAAACTAATTTATTTTTCTATGTCATAAACAAGCGGGGGAAATACTTAATCAGACAAAGTACAAAATCAATAAATTTATCATTAAAACATTCAAATGTACAATTTCATATCCGCTCTGTCCTTTCCGAAGTCATTGAACAGATATCCACAAGGAGAATAATTTTTATTTTCAGGTACCCAAATTAAAAACGACAATCAATAGCACATATCAAAACCCAAATTGAACCGACAAGAACAAAATCATCGTACTTTTCTAATCTACAAAACTAGCACAAACTGCAGACAATAAAAAGCCCACCTCAATAATACCAATTGATGGCAGGAAAAGAAAATATTCTAACCTCTTAGACATGGCTGTAACTGGAAAATTCTTAATTTAAGGAAAAGGAAATCAAAATCCAAAGGGTGCAGCTGAAAAGCAAGAGACGAAGGCAAAATCGAAATCAAACTACCTGAGATGATGGCGGTGGGAATATAGGATTGAAAAAAAAAAAAAATGGTATTGGTGGGTAGATTTTGGACCCTAGATAAATAAAGGATAAGTCGCAGAATTGTCTGCAAATAAACGATTCAGGCTCCGAGTCCCACCGACCACTGACCTGCTGCCTAGGCTTAGCGCAATGTCCTGATTTTCAACTTTATTTTAATTAATTACTAATTAATTAATTAATTTCCTATTAATCTACTTAATTTTCCCTGGATGTATAGAGGCACAGAACTTTAGCATTAATATCATTTTCTTTGGCCAAATCTACCATGTGGCCTTCCATTTCGTTGCGTAGCTGACGTGGGTTGATCATGACCATTGAAGTGAAGACAAAATCCTACCTTCCAAATTTGAATTTGGCTAGAGTAAAATGAAATGCTGCCATGTTGACGGGAGAATAAATACTTACAATTTGATAGAGAACAAATTACAACCTACTTGTTGGAGTGATTTCATAAGATTTTATTTATATTTCTAAGTGTTAAAATTTAAACATTTTTAATAATAAAAATAATAATTTACTTAATATGTACATACATATTAAATTTTGGGTTCAAATTTCAAAATATAATAAGGAGTAAGGTGCATATCATCATGTGCCCCTGCCCTAACTTAAAATTTATACATTTATATTTTTTACTATTTATATTTTATCTATTCAACATTTTTTTCTGTCTAAATTTTAACAATAATTGTATATATAATGTACATGATTCTTGTTATCCCAATTTAACAAAAATTAAACTTGGTTTGAAACTCATTTTAGAAATAATTTATTTGAAGAAACACAATTTCTAGATTAGTCAAAATAGTTAATTGTACTCTTTGGACAAATTATTTTTTGAAATTGAGTTGTAAAATGGAATTAATTTTTGAGGAATTTGGGGCAAAGAAGACATATGCTTCGCATATACTTTTATGTTAAGAATTACATAAAAAATTAAATGGATAAAATATTAACCACAAAAAATACATGTGGATAAATTTTGTTTAAAATATGTGTGGATTAAATGAAATTAATTAAAATTAAAAATAAATGAAGTGTACCTTATTCTATAATAAAAAATAACTAATTAAAAATTGTGTTTAAATTTTATAAGTATCCATTGATTTTGCCAAATAAGTGTAATGTTTGCTTGATGTTCTAAGATAAGGATGCAAACAAATGAAGTCAAACCAAATAAATTAGTCAAATGAGTTTATATGAAATTATTTAAATAATATATTATTGGGTCTCAATTTCTAATTAAATTTAAAATATTTGAATTCTAATTTGAATTTATATAATCTTACCTAAATAGTTTGTTATTTCATATGAATTTGAGATTTAATTTTTTATAGATAAATCAAACATCATTTTTTTAAATCTCATTTTACTTATCAATATAAATTTTTTTATTATCATTAAATCTATTAAAAACATTAACATAATTGTTATATAATAACAATAATTACATTTAGCAAAAAGTAACATATACTAGAAAGTTACTTATTTCAACTAAAACTTCATACTTTTTCATGCAACCTCAATAATTACTAGTGTAATTAAATTTTTTATCTATTATATCATTTATATGTAATATAAAAATATTTTTTATATTATTAAACTCGTTTAAACTTGTGAACGATTCAAACTAGTTCATATGTTAATTAACTTGAGCTTATTTAGGTTAAAACGGTATACAGTTAAACTTGAATTGAGCTTTTACAAGTCAATCTCACTTATGAATAACTTCACTTATTTGTATCCTTATTCTAAAATACATGTCATCCTAGTCCTTACATTTTATGTGACCTAGAAACTATGTTGCCAATTGCCTTGAATTTAAATCAAACTTCATCAATGGCAATTACATAAAAAGGGCCTTGTATTGGGCTCCTGCTTATTGTTTTCTTACCATTTATATTCATAAACAAAAAACAAAACATTTTAGATGTTAGGAAAAGAAAATCCCCTAAGCAATCAAGCATTATGTAGTTAAATTAATCAAAGCAAAATAACAACATACAAACAAACTTAATATGAAATAACCCTAAATTCTAAATAATGAAAGTATGAATGAGAAGCAAATTGACTATAATAAAAAGATTATAGGACAATACATGTAAAGATTCTTAATCATAACTCTTAAACTTCTTTACCATTATCTTTGCATTTCTCATAAATCTTTATGAAAGCTTTCATATAATTCATAAACACTATTAATATAGCTAAAGAGAAGATATCTACTATAATAAAAAATTAATAATTTTATAGCTACCTAGCCAATACATATATTTCTAACAAACTTCTATGTAGGTCCTCACATAACCTTATAGACACTCATAACATTATTTTTCTTATGCCTTAAACCTTTAATTGACACAAATATTTATAGCTCATAAATATTTGCTTAGTAAGAAATCTTATTACCACTTGCCTAAGAAACTATTAATTATTATCATACTATTACTATTAATATTATTTTTATAAGTAAATAATTTTTATTAGCCATTTTTAGTTTAAAGTATCTACAAAGAAATAACAATAAATCAAGTCAATAGATGTAATATATTCACAAGTAATATTTTGAAATCTTAAGATTAAAACTTTTCTATGTCTAAGTATTTAAGAAAAAACTAACAAATTGTGAAAGAGCTTTTGAGAAAGGAAGAAGCTTTCATTTCATGTAGTGCTTTTGCATCCATGAAAGTCAAACCCATGCCTATCCTTGTAACAGTTATGAGTTCTAGCCAAATACAAAATATTTTATATTAATATTAACTAACCCCATAATTCGAAAAGTAGGAAGTAAGCTTTTAGAGGACAAAAGGTTCAAATATTTATTAATGGAAGATATGATAGGTAAGATGGAACAATAATTATGATAAAAAATTTAAGAATATTTATAGGTTTAAATATGATTTATTTCAGTATAAATTAATTTTATATTATCATTTATTTTTATATTACTATGTGGATAAAAAATTATTATAACTCTTTTACTTCTATTAAAATTTCTTAATTACTATTACCTTTTTAATGATATGTCATTTTCTTGCCCATTGATGATATAAAATGTTTTAAACCAATAGTTTATTAAATTTAAAATCATATTTATACCAACCATGGATAACTACAAGATGAAATCATGTTATTACTTATTGGTGACAAAAAAGAATAAAGAGGTATAAAATAAATAGTTCTCAAAATTTAAAGTAAACTTAAGGGGTGTTCTAATTTGAAATTGGAAAATGAGTTTTCATTTTAAATTAAGATATCAATTTAACTTGATAACTCTATTTTTTTAATAGACAAATAGTTAATTTAAAGTTCACTTGCTTATGGAAGGGAAGTTTCACTTGTCCAATATTATTGAAAGAGTTTAATAACTTACCTTTTTTTATAATAATATAATAGAATTGTTAGGAACAATATATATATGAGCAGTGAAAAAAGGTTAGAATTAAAGTTGAAAAAGAATAATAATAGGCATCAAGAATTTAATATGGAAAAACCATGAGAAAAACACCAAAAAATATTTATTATGTGATAAAATTAATACAAAAGATATCAACAACAGTTGGTTCGAGTAGATAGAAGCTCGGTCCCCTTAAGCAAGATCTCCAGTTCGAGCTTTGTGAATAGAAAAAACTATCACTGGGAGAGCTTTACCCCTATATTAGGTCCTCATAGCTTGAATTCGGATTAGTAAAAGTTCAATACGGCCTATCAAATACTGAATACTTCTTACCTAAAAAAATTAGTACAAAAGATATTGTAATATTTCATTCACACTTAATATTCTCTCTCCCTAATTTGTAACCCAATCTTTGCAATTTTATTACTTTAGTACTCTTAATTTAGAGTATTATAGTTCCTTCACACCTTTTCCGAATGTAATACTCACAACTCACACTTAGATAAATCATACAAATGAAACTCACTCTTTTATGTAGCTCTTTATATTCTCTTCTATGATTAATGTATATTAATATGAGAAGTCAAGCTCCATTTATAAAGCCATTGTTGAATTATTGAGTAAGATTTTTTTCAATTTTGCCTAACCACTTGCTAACTTTTATTAAATGTTAGTTTAACTTCCAAGACAACCATTTGCTTATACTTCCTAACTTGCATTATGTTGTTTACTTTAACTATATTTCTTTAACTTATTTTTTTTCACCACATAATGGATTAGTTCTTTATTATATAGGCTAGAATCCTATAATTCTCCCCCTTCAGCACATGATGAAGGCAGATCAATTTCAACATTACTTATTTAGGGTCCATGCTGGCTAGACATAGCTCGAACTTTTCATGAGCAATTACTTTTGTTAACATATCAATAACATTTTTATCTGTGTGAATTTTTTTTAACTCAAACAATTTTTATCCTAATGCCTCTTGCAACCAATGATACCTTATATCAATATACTTTGTATAAGAGTGAGACATAGCATTTTTTCTTAAGTTAAAAGAACTTTAACTATCATAGTGAATTATGGACTAATTTTCTTGATTCCTAGTAGTTGAATAAATGTTTGCAACTAAGATATTTCTTATCCTACTTTAACTGTTGCAATATATTTAACTTCAATTGTAGAAAAGGTAATACAATTTTACAACTTAGATTGCCATGATATAGCTTCCTATGCAAAAGCAAATAAATATCCTAAGGTAGATTTTCTACTATCCAAATCATTTACTATATTTGCATTTGTGTAACCTTTCAGAATTAGTTCAATTGCTCCAAAATGTAAACACATTTTAGAACTATGTTAAAGTATCTCATGATTTATTTAATGGCTTCCCATTTATCTTTTCCTAGATTTGAGAGAAACCCACCACCTATTCCAATTGCATAGGTAATATCTAGTTGAACACATACCATTACGTAAATTAAATTTCCAACTATAAAAGAGTATGGAATTGCTAAAATAGCTTCCTTTTCTTCTTGCGTATTAGGATAACTCTTTTTATTAATTTTTAAAATGATTGGATAATGATGTGTTTATTAGCTTAGCATTTTTCATGTCAAATCCTTTTGAAACTTGCTTAATATATTTTTCTTATGACAACTTAAGGTTTTTAGCTTTTTGATTTTGCAAAATTTGTATTCCTAGAATTTTCCTTATGAAACTTAGATTTTTCTTATTAAAAGATTCGGATAATTCCTTCTTCAAATCACCAATCATTTTCAAATCATATCTCACTATCAATATATCATCTATATATAATAGAAGGATTATAAATTTGTTACTTAGAAATTATTTCACATATATGCAATCACTTGCATTAGTTTTAGCATATCCATAACTCATCATGAATGAATTAAATTTCCTATACCACTGTTGAGAAGCTTGCTACAATTTATATAGACTTTTATTTTATTTGTAGATAATGTGCTCCTTCCCTTTTTCAAGAAATTCTTCAGATTGTTCCATGTAAATTTCTTCCTCCAAGTCAGCATGGAGAAATGTAGTATTTACATCAAAGTGCTCCAATTCAAGATAGTTATACATTAAGCTTGAATTAAATCTATCTTCACAATTGGTAAAAAAATTTCATTAAAGCCAATACATTATTATTAATCAAAGCCTTTCATCATTATTCGAGCTTTATATTTGAACAATTTATCACTGTCTTTTTTTAATTTAAACACCTATTTATTTTTTAGTGCTATTCTTCTTTTAGGAAGTTCCACTAACTCATAAGTATTGATTTTATGCAATGAGTTCATTTCTTCTTTCATAACTTTAATCTAAAAGTTTTTTTCATTATAAAATTAAAATTTTTGGCTCCCTCTCTTTAATAATTAAAATATATTCATAATTAGGATACCTTGTAAATGGTTTGTTTCCCCTAATGGACCTTCTCAATTGAGGTTCCACTTCTTGGATTTGCTCCCCCCATTCAATGTAACCTTTATCCACATTAGGTTTTTCTATAGTTACCTTTTCATCATTTATCTAATGATCTAATTCCTTTATCTTTTCTTCATTGCAAGCACCTTTGAATAAAGCACTCAATGGCACTTGGTTATCTAATTCTTTATTAGAAGCTTTCATTGTTCTTTCCTTTGTTTATACTTCATTTATTTCTTAATGCTCAAAGAATATAACATATCTATTTTTGACAAATTTCTTTTTCTTTAGATTGCATAATTGATAGCTAAATTTCTAATCACCATATCCAACAAGGATACATGGAATAGCCTTGTCATCAAGCTTTAACCTTTATTTTTTTGGGGATATGTATGAATGCTTTATAGTAAAAAACCTTTAAGTGAGAGCTACTAACATCTTTTTCTATCCAAACTCTCTCTTATCTTCTAAACTTCAAAGGAATAGATAGTGATTGATTGATCAGATAAACTCTAGTGTTGATAGCTTCTCCCTAAAATAGTTTAGGTAGATTTGCCATTCTAAACATGTATCGAACTTTCTTCATAATTGTCTAGTTCATTGTTTTAGTGACACATTATGCTATGGAGAGCCAGGATCTATCTTTTCATGTCCTATGTTATGATTTGAGCAATATGGTTTAAACTCTTGAGATCTATATTCTTTTTCATTATCAATTCATAAACACCTCAAAAGTGATCTAGTCTTTCTTTCCACCATGGCATGGAATTGTTAAAATATCAAAATGCTTGATCTTTTAATTTTAACAAATACACCTATATTTTTCTTGTGGCATAATCAATTTATTACCTAAAGAATCAACTTCTATAGGTTCGCAAACATCAAATGTACTAACTTTAATTTATTTTTACTCCATTTCAAGTTATTTTAAAATGAAATTCAATAATGCTTCCCATATAAACAGTGTTCACAAGGGTCTAGAGATTCACCTTTGGCTATCGAGATGAAGAATTGTTTGGTCAAAAGCTGTAACTATTTCTTAGTCATGTGTGCCAACCATTTGTTTCATAAGTTTGGTGAAACATCATTTTTAACTATATTTAGCTAACCTCCACAAATCTTCAACTAAGTTTTGTATAGTGAGTAACACATTTTTCTCCTTTGCTACCACAATGGCCCATTGGTGAGTTTTCATGTACCTTTACCCATATAGTATTATTATCCTTTTTTTGTATAGAATGCTCACAAAAAGTTGATTAATCATAAATTAGGAACATGCCTCACATCTTTCAATATAATTGCACAACCAATTTCTATCTACACACAAACATCATTAATTTCCATGATCATAGAAATGCTTTTATTTCCTATATTGATAGATTTAAGGCTTCTAATTGTATAAGTTGTGAAGTATTCTCTTTTTGGAACACAATAGTGTAAGGCATCAAAATCTATCATCCATTCAATTTGAAATCCTATCAAATGATGGCATAATCATAAGAAGAGTGACTCCACTAATTTTAATGGAGATTATGGCGATTATAGGTTATCTCTTTTTTTCTTCTTTCTCTTACTTTAAAGGTTTTGACAATAATAACACTCAATGTTGCTTTTAGACTTGGATCTTCTTCTGGATTTAGATTTTATTCTTTGTTCTCTATTTTGACTCTAACCTCTATTTTTTGCAACAAAGGCTTATGTGTTGTTGTTAATCATATACTTCAAATGAGTTTCTTCATTGAACAGGCTATTTTTCATTATATTCATTATCACCTTTCATCAGGTGCTAAGTTGGCTAATAAGACTACTAAATGATTCCATGATTCAGGAAGGGATTCTAAAAGTATCATAGCTTACATATCATCATCTATGCCTTGTCCTGCAGATGATAATTTTACTATCAAGCCTTCAAACCTATTTAAGTGCTCCACAACTGACTATCCTTCCTTTAGTTTTAGATTCATAAGTTTTCTTATTATGAAAACTCTTCCTTTGGCATTCTTTTTCTTGTACATATTTTTTTAGATTTTTTCAAAGAATGTGTGAAGTAGTTTCTTTAGAATCTTGATTTTAAATTGAGAGATCTACACACTAGTGTATGGTAGCTATTGTTTTCTTCTTTATTATCTTCCATCCTTCTTCTAACATTTTTCCTAACTTGGTTATATCACCTTTTACTTGTTTGTATAGATCTTTATAATAAAGGTGATCCTCCATTGTGATTTTCCATAATGAATAATGTGCTAAATTCAATTTTACCATGGTTTCATAACTACTCTCCCTCTTGTTATAATAATAGTTGATAACCCATAAGCAATTATAATAAAAATAAGCAATTATAATAAGCACAAGCACTAAAACCAACTAATTAGTGGGAAAAAAATAATTGATCAGCTTAGCCAAACCAAAGGTGGTATAACTAGCCTATATAAATTACAAACAATACAACCCTTCTCTAAGACCAATTGTTAGGATCAAAGTATACATATGAGCAGAAAATTGGTAGAAGAAAGATTACAATATTTCATTCACACTCAATATTCTCTCTCCTGAATTTTTGTAACCCAATTCTCACAATTTTATCACTTTAGTACTCTTAATTTAGAGTATTATAATTCTTTCACACTTTTTTCTGATGTGATACTCACAACTCACACTTAGAAATCACTCAAATGAAAGCCATTCTCTCATGTTGCTCCCTATCCTCTCTTTTGTGATCATTGTATATTAATCTGAGAATTGAAATTCTATTTAGAGAGCCATTGCCGAATTGCTCAGCAAGTTTTTTTCAATTTTTCCGAACCACTTACTAACTTCTATTAATTGTTTGTCTGGCTTCCGAGAAAACCATTTGCTTACCCTTCCCAATATATGTTCTGTGGTTCACTCTGGCTGCACTTCTTCAATCTATTTTTTTTCTTCACCACATGATGGATTGGTTCTTTATTATGTGGGCTAGACTCCTACAAGAATTACATCAAGTGAAAGCTACAAAACCTAGGCAAATATATCCCCTAACAACATTAGTGATAATATGAGAGATCATTCTATCCCATTCTAGCAGAGTTTTCCTAGCACAGTTTTCCGTTGAACTAGATACCATCTTTGACACCTAATTTGATGTTAGAATGCTATAAAATCCAGCAAAGCAATAGAGTAGTTGGTCAGTCTATGCCCTTGCCTAGAGTTGGCGAAGAATACCCCTATATGAAATGGGTATGAGAATGCTTGTATCAATTGCATACAGTGCCTGGGTCTTGAGCCAAGCCAAAAAAGCATGGAAACCCAACATGACTACATCCGTAAGGTTGTTTGGATGGGATAGTTGATAACCCGCAAAACATAATCTGTCGTTTTGCACCGTCATGATATTTAGGCTATGGGAGAATGAGGGCTTATGCTTCCTAACCCAAAGTTGAATACAATAGTCCAAGTGCATCTGCATAGCCTTTATTGCAGGGCAAACAACTCTGGGGAGGATGTCAAGGAGGGATAAATTAACAACCTCACGGTGAAATTTTGTAGATTTGCGTTGGAAAAATGGAATGATATGTTCAGGCTGCTTTTCACGACCTTAAAAAATTTTAAGGTTGCTATGGTACTAGAAAGCCCAAAGAGTCAAGAATTTAGTATGACAGACCTGCTGAATGGCAATTGTAGAAGTTGGGTACTGGTTGATCCAAGTGAATGTTCAGAAGATTAGATCAGTTCGAGTAAGCCGATGAGTTTGCATCCCTAAAAGGTCTCTAAACCAGACTGCTTGAGTAAGAGTGCAATGCATGAAAGGATGGTCATAATCCTCCATGCCAGAGGAACAAAAAGGACAATGGATGTCACCTTAATATGTGGTGATCACGCAGAGTTTGCTTTAAAGGTAGCAGGTGGTGGCAAAGTGGCCAAAGAAACATAAGCACTTTTATAGGGAGTTTAAGTTTCCAAATCAATCGTCGTTCCTTCTGCAGTGGATAAGGGTGATTTTTGTAAAATTGGTCTTGCTCCAATGGACATTTATAGCCAAGTTTGACAGACTATGATACAGATGCATGGTCTCTCCAGGTAAGCTTGTCTTGGAACCCAAATAACGATAAAGGGGTTCGTAGAATCTGCTTAGTCACTTGAGGAGAGAGTAGCATATTCATATAAGCAGCTAAGTCTTTGTGTCGTGATCCATGAGATCATAGACTCTGTTAATATCCCTTGGTAAGGGGCAGTGAGTAGTCCACCAAAATGGACTCTTAAGCTAACTTGTTGACCACTGGCTATATTCAATTTAAGCTTAGGGAGCATAAATAAGGAGGCTTTATGAATTGATTTCCACCGCCAAGTAGTTGATCTTGTTGGATTGAATAGATTTTTCAGTTGGCCTTTACCATATTTCTGAATGGGACATTGAGACAACAGGGAGTTTGGTTTAGATATGACTCTTCACCTTTGTTTGGCAGCCAGAGCTTGATTAAAAAGATCCATTTGAAAGAAATCAATTAGGCGACCTAAGTTTCTCCTGTCAGTCAAATGCAATTTATAGAATCACCTATATCACCCCCACCAAAATCTATTAATCCACATATTTAACTGTTGAGTGTATTTTGGGGTAAGTGGAATAATTGACATTTGATATATACGCATATTACTTAGAGCAACTTTAGATAGAGTATATTTGCCAGCTTGAGAAAGCATAGAAACCTTCCACCCTTAAAGTCTTTGCTTTAATTTTATCCACCACTCGCCGAAAAATCTTTGATCATGTTCGGTACAAATTGGTGACCCAAGGTAGGAACCTGACTATGACACCAATTTTAACCCCAAAACGGCCACCAAGAAACCTTTTGAATTGGTCAGGAATGTTAGGGCTAAAATAGAGCTCTGATTTCTTCTTGTTAATCTTTTGACCTGAGATCTGAGCAAACAATTCCAATACCTGATGGGTATGCTGACAACCTTGAGTAGTAGGTTTAAAGAAAAGAAGCAGATCATTATCATACATGAGATGGGTGATTGGAGTGGAATTTCTAGAAATTTCAAGACCGTGAATGTGTTGGCCTCTTTCCAACTTAGGCTACGTACATGAGAAGATTCGAACAGAGCATGTATAAATAGGGTAAGAGATAGTCTTCCTGTTTGAGTCTTCTAGTAGGGATGATTGGTTGTGAGGCTTCTCATTGAGAAGAACTTTTTCAAGTATTGAGAGAATGTAGCAATTTCTGTTGGGGTGACGTATAATATTCTTTTGGATGCTACTTTTACATGTAAAGTAGCACACAGTACACACGTTGATTTTAACTTGCTTCTATCCTAAAAATTTTTTTATGTTTTGAACTGAGTAATAGATGAGGCCAGAGGAAAAAAAATTCTGTAATAGACATTAGATTCTGCTCTTTACTTTTCTCTCGTATATCGATATCATTTCTTCACTTCAATAGCTACACATAAAAATTTTCTGCCACAGTTACAATGAAACTAATATCAATACAAATCTCTCTTCGAAGAATTAATAAGAGAAATAGCTCTACCTACAAAATTAGTAATTTCATTTCTAAAATTACGAAGTACAAATAAAATTGTTCTTAAATTGTATAAAATTATAATTTATAATTTCATAAAATATAATAATCCATACATACAAATTCATTAATTTATATAATAATTCAAAAACAAAATTGTTTGTATGAATTTATACAAATAAAATTATTTATAAAAATCATTATTTAATAATGAAGTTACAAATTTATATAACTCAAAAATTATTTTATCAACACCTTATAATTTCAAATGAACTCAATTGCCTAATCATTTTTTTTTTACTTTGGGCAGCTAGGACAAGAGCAGAGATTTTACTTCTAATATCAAAAACAGACATTCAACCACCACCACCACTACCACTAAAATACGTTGGAGAGCACATCAGAGAAGAGAACGAAATTCAGCCAGCAGCAGTGCTCACAAATCACACCTCAGATTGCATGACACAAGTACATTCACAATGATGTAAACGATATCCAACACCAAAATTATTGACAAGAATCTTGACTCTCAACATTATCATAAATATCATAAACTAGGTTTAACAATCTTTTATCACCGCTAATATTTTTAAGAAAACGATGTGGTATCACTACTATAACAGATTTATATCCAATACTCGTCGCTTGATTCTTCTCCCTCAGTGTTTGACTGCATCGTCATTGATAAGAATGCCGCCTCCATAGGATTGAATACTTCATCATCCAATTCTTCCGGACCAAAGTCGTCAAAACCAGATTCTAGTGCCTCAGATAATGCGGACATCTGGAAAAAGTTCATATCTTCATCATCAGAATCTATGAGATTAAAATAAGGCACTGAACCAGAACTTGCAAGCATTCCTGATAAAGTCATCTCCCATGGTTCTAAATCCTCGGAAAACTGCAGATTTTGCAGGATGGAGTGAAATTCTCCATTTCGTAAATCTAAGTCATCGAATATATCGAATGTGTCATGCACATCCATATCATTATTTCTTCTGCGTGGACGACTAGGAGGTGGCCTGTGATGTATCCATGTGTACGAGCCAGGCTTCACAGTATGCTGAAAGTGACAACAGCAATACTATTAAATCAGCAGCAGCAGCAACAACAACAACAACAACAACCATAACAAAGCCTTATCCCACTAAGTGAGATCGGCACTATTAAATGACTAACGGATCCCAAAAAACCAAACAAGATTCAGTTCAAAACAATAAATGCACACCGTTTCATGAATAAAAAGTTCAAAATAAAATACACACAGACATTGCTAATACAGTTAACTTGTTTCAAAGAAAAATGACGGAAAAAACGAAGGACTCCTAGGCTCCCTTTGTTTTCAGAAGATACTTTTCATAGAGAAATCTCATTTTCTTATATATAAATAAAGAAACACCATGTGTCTTTATATCTTGTAATTAAAAAAAAAAAAATACTTAAGAGCTATGGTAGTGAAGGAAAACAATTTCCTCTTTGAAAAAGAGAAAATTGTCTTCCATCAAAATCTTTATATTTAACATTGAACAAAGATAATTTTTTACCATCTTGACATTTTATAATTATATCTGATAAAAGATGTTTTCTATTAAAACAAATGGAGCTCTAGTCTGTCCAAACTCCACAATCTACAAGTAAATCACCCAAGAATAGAAAGTAAAGGAAATAAATTACCGAGATTGAATAGGAAGATGAAATAGATGATAGGAGAGAGAAGTCCAACTAGCAATTATGAGCGTTCCTCAAAATACATTGTTTATTACACTGACTACCGTGCGTTTGTAACACTTTCATGGAATATAGACCATATCTGCTAACGATAAACCATTTTCACTCAAGAAATGAGTAGACTGCAAACATAATCATTAATATGAACTAATTCAAAAGACACTGCACAAAAAAGAGAGCCAAAACACATTTGTTTCAAGCAAAGAATCAAATAAAGCATTGGTCTAAGTCAAATAAGATGTTATTCACTTTTACCAACAAACATGATAAACACAACCATGCAGTGGGGAAAAGATACAGAGAAATGATAACTCTAGAACCTTGTAGAAACAATGAGTCCCGTATGGGCATTTTCCATTTCCAGAGTTGAAATGCTTGCAATCTATCAACCTGAAAAAATGCAAAAAAATAGACCAATTCAGCACATTCAAGCTCTTAGAATGAGTTGGATAAAGCATATTTACGTTCTACTATTAGACTTTTCCCAGTTACTTATATTCAGCAAAAGTGCTCTTGTAGACACAAGTAAGAGCAACAACAGATTATAAGACTGTTCGTGCATGCATGAGTGCTTTTGTGTGTGTGCAACAGAGAGGCAGATGGAGGGAGAACAACTTTCCCAAGCAATCAACACCAGTATAGAAAATTACTTGCACTTGGCCTTGTAGTTGTCAATAATTTCCTGTTTTTCTTCCTCTGTAGAAAACCATATAGTACTTGGAATCACACAATGTGACAGCCTGCGACACACTGGGCAGTTCCTCACTCTATTCTTAGCATTTACTCCAGTAGTTGGGGTACTTTTACGCCAATTCTGGATACAGGACAAACAGAAAGCATGATTACATTCAGGAAGTAGCCCAAACTTGCGTTCACTTGGTGTAGGCTTTGAAAGAACATGCTCCAAGCAAACATTGCATTCAATTTCTTGACTGTCTTTTAAAGCCTGAAGGTATTTTTCCTTTTTCTCACAAATCTTCAAATGGTTCTCTTTTTCCTTTTGTAGAGTAGGGTGCAAGCAATACTTTTTACAATACATACATTGGTTGCCATGAATGTGACTACATTTTTCTCCTAATGGGCAGTTGGCAGCTGAAAATGTACAAAAGATATTCATGGATGGTGTAGAAGCACTAGATTCACCAACATCGCTGTTCCCCTCTAGACTCCTTGCAGAACTGTGGCAGGGAAATGACTTTGTCGCCACCCTTGGAACCCAATTTGATGTGCCTTTAGTAGTATGGGCTGCAGTGGAATCCAAGGCTTGAGAATCGTGTCTATTTGATGAAGATGATGCAGAAGATTGTGCTTGAGAAGCTTTAACATGCTTATATCTACATCGGCTACCATAAGCACAGTGTCCTTTCTGATAGAAAGAGCAAATCTGTGGCTGAAGGAAAAAAAAAAGTGAAAAAGAAATATAAATAAATTATCATTGGTAAAAGTATAATATCAGGAAAGCAGTAGAGCAACATCAACTGAAAGATTCTTTCTGGCATGCAAATATTCACATCGTGTCCCTTTGTTGCATGTTCCACGAGCAAAGAACTTGCAATTACGCCTGAAAGAATTCAGAGAATCACTTAAATGAGCTTCAAATATTGTTAACTCAAAAGCAGGTTTTCAACTTTTAATTGAAACTTGAAAGAATGCAAAACCAATAAGCTAAAAGGAGGAGACAACATATAAATGACTATTGGTTCTTGAAATTCCTCAAAACATTGCTATGCATAAACATACTGACTCTGAGTCAGTGACTAAATTTAAAATACATCCACACCAAATTTTACTGAAGAAATGAGAAGATTTACACTAGAAAGCACAGATACGATTCAAGATACAGATATAACTTCATATAGATACAACGCTATAATATATTGGAAAAAATCTAAGATATAATCTGGCAAAAATACATCTTTTCGAATAACTGAAAAATATTATAAACAGAGACAATTTGTATATATTTGGTATGTGTAGAAAATTGAAAGAGTAAAATGCTTATAGAACTCTTTCCTTCACTTTCTATTACATTTAAAATTTACTTTGTATTGCATTTTAAATTAACTGTGCCAACAGCCATTAAAAACATTCCAATAGGTGCCTATATCATAAAATTAAAGGGAGATGAAGTTTTAAGTATCCAAGAGGTATCGGTGTTGGATATGTGTCTAACATGGATAGACAAAACAATTAAAAAATTCCTTGATTCCAAGGATTTACATGTCAAAAATGTTAAGCATTAATCAAGAAACAAATGTAAACTTTTGTTCAATACCGATATTTGATTAATCACATGAAACCAAACCCCCCCCCCCCCACAACCCTTAAGCCCTAACATGGGGGGAAAAATCCAGTCGGTCCTCGGTAATGAACTATTTGATCTCAAAAATTTCCTTGAGCAATAAAATATTTACTTCATATATATAGAGAAAAGCTTCATCAAGTTCATAAATCGAACTTTACATACCAACCAAACAAATTCTCACAACAAATACCCAACCATAAGAGTCAAGATCATGCCAATCCATAAGACAATGATTAAGATTGGCAAAAACCTAAACAACATGAGGATAAAGAACCAAATCGAAGGATAATCAAATTGAAAAATTATATAAAATGAGTCCAAAACTGTGCAGGAAGGAAATTGGAGACCTGTTAGACATCAAAAGGTATAAAAATTGAATTACCATAACACAGTGAGTTCAAAATTACGCAGAAAAATGATTGAAGGCAATAATTTACCTGGCCGACATAACTATCAATGAAAGAAGCCGGTGCCTGCAGTATCAAATCGATCGCAATTTTCAGGGAAAAGCTCTAACCACGATCCATTGAAACCGGTACGAGGGCTTTTTATAGGCGGCTGGGTGATAAAATTCACAAGGAGAAACGAACTTGACTGGCAGATGACGGAAGCGGCATCGCTGAGCGGTTTCAAAGCGAGATTGCAAGTTTAAGTTTCGGTTCCAGAAATTAGCCCAACGCTAAGCTTAACCAGCAGGCGTTTCTCCGTTGGCTTTGGCTGTTAAAAAGTTAGAATCCGTGTGAAGCTCGTGACGAAAGTTGCTTGTTACGCAGAAGGATTCTCTGAAAACGAAAAAGGCGTATACAATCTCTGACGCCTGCTTTTCCTATAATTGAAATGTGAACGCAATAAATTATATAAAATATTATTTAAATTCATTTAAATACATCGCACCTAATATCTATTATCTACTATTATATTTACCTATCTATTGTCTATTATTACATATTTATTATATAAAAAAGTAGAATATACAGGTAGTGACGCAGATTGGATAAATTTTTGGGGGTTAACTTCGAAATATTTTTAAAAGTAATGCTATATGTATTTGAAACTAATTTCGAAGGTAAATAAAGGATTATTATTAAATATATAATAGAGTAAATCAATAAAACTCAATCTAATAAATATAAAATATTTGAAATTCATTTTTGGTATATATAGTATTATCTAATTTTTAATATACAAAAAATTTATGATACTATATAACTTTTAGCATCTTATGTATTACTAAATATTTTAAATATAATTTCATAATTATTTATTGCTAAAAAATTTAAAAGAAAATGAATTATAAGAAATTAAATTGGAATATATTAGAGACTGCTTCCATTTAAAGTGCATTTTTTAACTCTTCCAAGAATTTTAAATTATTAATGAATTATCATATGAACAATAGTAATTTTTTAATTAGGTTATTCACCTCTTTGTTGCCAATTTTCCTCTTAAAAATTTCATCAATTGTCTTTTTCTTGGTCATGAAAAAATTAATTAATTGAGTACAAACCAAATTAGAGTAATAATATCATAAAGTTATGCAAGTGCAAAATTCAAACATTACTATTTACTATGTATATATACATGTTTTAAGATAAAATACAATTCAATAAATTTTTTTAATTACTTTGACAATTAGAAATCATGCTAATTGATTTGAAATTTATAAAATTAGAATCTTATAAAAAAATTAAAGCGCAAATTATACATAACTCTCAAAAACTTTATTTTACATGTGATTTACCCCATATATTATTAAAATATACTTATCACATACTTTTTACTTAATTAATGGTGCAAAAAATCCTCCTCCATTAACTTTTCATTTGATAACCTAATGAAATATTCCATACACCTAATTTTTTTAAATTTTAGACTCCTTTTATCTACATTCCTCAGTTGTTTTATAGTCAATTTATCAATATATAGAATCTATATTTCTTTTTATTAGTTTATAGAATTTATAAGAATTTTACTAGCAAAATTTAGAAATCAAATTATTGGAAGCATCCTATAGATATAGATTTTATCATCGCAATTCTTACTTTTTCTAATTCATATTACAATGACGATTTTTATTTTTCTTTTATACTGTTGCCATGAATTATAATCTTGATTGTTCGAATGTATTAAAATCTCACAATACTCTTGACATTCATAATATGAAATTCTCTAAACTGACTCTACAGGAACTTAAATTAATTATTTGAGAGGTAAAGATTCATCCTCTAAGCACCTAACCAATTTAAGTGTACCATTAATTCTACTAGTTAAAAATTTTAGGACAAGAATTGATAGTGCATTTTCATTGTAAAGCATTTATATTGTTACAATCTTTAAATTGTTATGAAATAATAATTATGGAACTAGAAACAAATGAAGAATTAGTAGAAGCAAACTAGCAAAAGAAGATGAATTTTTATGCAAGGTAGTAATCAATATAATTAAAAATAATAAACATTTTTTTAGATGATTAATAATGGTATCAATAGAAATACTTTAAAGACTTTTCTAAACTAATATTTTTACAAAAAATTAAATCAACATAATAATTTTAAAAATTCTTTTATGATTGATATTTGATGGATGGAAAATATTGGAGGACTTTTTAGAATTAAGGCATTAATTTACTTGGATAGAGATTGTTGCTCATGTAGATCTTTAGTTAGGGTTTCTAAGAAAGTTAAGACATGGGAGCTTTTTTGCACTATTAAATAAATAAAAATAGGTAAGAAGTACATTTTAAAAGTATAAAATGTAAATCATACATCAAAGAAAGTTGAGAAGGGTTCTGTATAACTCAGCCAAAAACAAATATTTAGAATTTTTAATATATTGTTGTTATGGCATAAAAATGTAGCACTATTAAGTAAAAAAAAAAAATGAATAAGAGAATGATATCAAGACACATATACGATCCAAAAATTGGTTAAAAAAGATTAAAAATATTTAATATATGTAAATATATTAAAAATATGTAATAAGAATTAAAATAAATAATAATTTTATAAAATTTTAAATACGATTTGATTAGAAGTTGAGATGTGTTAATTTACCTTTGCATTTATAAGTTGGAATTGTTTGCTATTGTCTTTGTCTTCATTTAAAATATTTAAAGTAGTTATAAACATTTTAAATTTAACTTCTCAAATAAGTTAACTTAAAACAAATAGACTAACCTGCATATTATATCTTAACTAGTTAGCTTGTATAAAGGAATAAAATCATTGGCTTATAATTATTTTAATATTATTTTTTATTTCTTTTTATTTTTTTTTCTATGCTTCAAATGAGTTTTTGAAGTAGTGTTTTGAACTTCAACTTTATAAAATTATTTTATATTATCTGGACTATGTCTTGTTAAGTTAACAAAATATTATAATTATATTTTTTAAACTTCACAAATTTTAAATTTTAAATATATGAAGAGTGAAAATATTTTTTGGGATAACATATAAAAAAATTTACACATAATTACACAATATTATTATAAAATTGTAGAAAATTTTGGTGGTCATATCCTGCAATGCTCCGCCACTGTATACAAGATTAAATTTTTGACACATGTCTTGACCGTATATAAATTGTGCACACCTATTTGTAACATTATTAAAATCATTTTGAATAATTAGAATGATAATAATAATATTAAAATTTATAAATTATTAATGAAATAAAAATGGTTCATATAATGAAAATTTTTAATTAATATTGATAATAATTAAAGTATTTTTATTAATTGAAATAATAAAAAATATGATAGATTTTAAAACAATTCAAGTCACAATAAAAGAATATGGAAAGGAACCATATAAAAGTACTAATAATGAATTAGTAATCCATATTAAAAATAATAATTTATTTAATATTAATAATAATTAAAATATTTTATTAATTGAAATAATAAAAAAGTATGATGCATTTTAAAACAATTGAAGTTACCATAAAAGAACATTAAAAGGCACTACAAAATACTAATAATGTATTGTTAACCTGCATTAAAAATAATAATAAAATATTTTAATTATTAGCAATAGTAACAATAAAAGAACACAAAGAAACATCCTGTAACTTGTAAATACTTTGGTTAAAAACTAAAACTAATATAATTTGATCACAAAATATTTATGTTTTAGAAAGTTAAAACCTATTAACAAGTTTGATTACTTGCATAAGTTCAATAGTGAAAAAGATGAGTGAAAAATTAAAATTAGAGTTAGTCGATTATGGAATATCATCAATTTGAAATTAAATAAGGAACTCCTGAGTTTTGATATAATACTCCTCAATGAAAATATTAATTTAACTTTAATTAATTGCTATCACCAATTTAGTTTTTTATATACACTATCATAGCTATCAAATACAAAATAATCATATTCATGCGATAATCAAAAAAATAATTGCTCACAGCTTTTTGGAAATATTGGAAAATGTCACATTTATTCAATTAGCAATTTTCAAATGCACTACAATAAATTAACACTTATACCACAAATTATATTATAGAAATTCAAAAATTGTTACATTTTTATCTCTTACTATAAGAATTAAAAAAATAAAAAAATATCTCATCGAGAATTTTACCTATAATAAAATATTATTTATGTCATGAATTAAGTTACCAAAACATCTTCCCCTACTAAATATCACTTGTATTGCAAAAAAAAAATATTCATGATAAAATATCACTCGTGCCATAAATTAAACTATAAGAATATAGTTTCAATGGCAAAATATCACTTGTGCCTTGAAAAAATTTTACTTATAACAAACTATTACTTGTGCCACAAATTAAGTTATGAAAAAAATAATTCATATAACAAAGTATTACTTCTACCACCATAGAAGATAAAAAACTTTACCTATTTATTATTTATGCCACAAATTAATTTTATAGATAAAATCATTACCAAATATATCATTCCTATAGCAAATATACAAATAAGAAATCACCAAATTGATTAAGTTTCCATCTTAAAATTTGGAAAGATAAAAAAAAATTTGAAGGGATAAATATGTACTTCCTTAAAGGCCCATTTTATGAATCTAGTAAGGTAGAGACATTATAGTTAGATCAATTAAACTAGTAAGTGAATTAGTAATATTATTATATATTTATATAAAAATATGTATTATAATAATACTAAATTATTATGTAATAATAAATTTTACATTCATCATTTCAATATTAAGGAAACTTTCAAAAAAAATAAAAATAATAATTATGTAAAATTATATATAATTTAATAATAATTGAATTATTGTATTAAAAATATTCAAGTAAATTATATTTAAGGGCATTGTATATATAAATAGTCTAAAAGCTCATTTTAGTCCTTTATTAATTTCACTTGTATCAATTTTATTCCACACTAAAGTTTTGTATTAATTTCATCTCTTATAAATAATAATTTAATTAATTTAGTCCATTCATTAATATTTCTATTAATGGATTAATGACTTGATAGAATAAAAGAAAAAAAGATATAAATAACATATATATATATATATATATATATATATATATATATATATATATATATATATCTATATATGTATATGTATATGTATATATGAAGGATGGAAACGAAATTAAAATTTTTTAAGAGGTTGAATGATCTAACTTATATTTGTAAAGGAATAAAATAGGTATTATAAATAAAAATTAAAATTAAAATTAAATATTAATTTATAACTAAAATTTAATTATACATGATAATTTAAAGTTATGATTTATATTAGTATTTTTTTTCCATATAATTCAACCTAAGGAATATTTAAAAATAGTGAAAATTACATGAAAGATATAAAAAAATTTACTTTTATATTGTAATAACTTAATCAACAACAATTAATGGAAAAATACATTACTTTGAAATTAATTTTATGTTCTAATAATTTAATTATATGTATTGTAATCATAAACATTTAAAAAAAATCATATACATGTATGATTTGCCACTTTATGTGTGCGGGGCGGATTTTTAATAACTAATTATGAATTCAAACATTTTATTTGTAGGATAATATACTTGAAAATGTATATTTAAAATTTATTGAAAATCAATATAAATTATTATTGATCAATTTTTGTAATTTTTCTCTTTGTATTAAGCCTCTCACAAATATAAGTTATATTGATATAGTACATCACAAAAGTTCGGTCCAATTTCATCCATTGTATATTATTTATTTATTATTTTGGTCATTCTATTTCTATAGTCATTAATTTATAAGCAAAAATATTAACAGAAAAACAAAATTAACTAATTTATTATTTGTGAGAGAATAAAAATGGATACAAGATATTTGTGAAAAATAAATTTGATACAAGTAAAATTAGTGACATTACAAATGGATCTTACTCTATAAAAATAATTTTTAAAATAAAGTTATAAAACTTTTTAGCATGAATGCATTTTTATTATGTGTATTGATGTAATATTTTATTATTATATAATTAGTCCTTTGAGTATATTTTTATTCGTGAAGTCAACTAATTAATTAAAACTTTAACTAAAATATATTCTATTATAATATTAAAGAAACATATGTACACAATGATAAGGCTTGTCATATATTCAAGTTTGATTCCTCATAAATGTAATTTGTAATTTCTAGATATGCGGGGTTTCGATAGCTATACTAGTTTGATATTAAGAGCATTAATAAGTTTTAGAGGATGTGTAGAGCAAATGATATGTTAGTACTCAATTAAATCGATTAGACAATCAATTCAATACAAATATATAAAAACTATTTTTGCTAGCTACATTAGTTTTGATATCAATTTTATTTTATTTTTTGCCATGAACTTGTTTGTGGTAGTATAAGTTACTAACTATGAAGTACATTTTCTACCATATTTGTACTTGTAATTAGAAAGATCTACTAGCTACGGGTTTACTTATGGCAAAAAAAATATTATTTATGCCACAAAACTTTTTTTTCTAACAATTTTCCTATTACACTTACTTATGCTATGAGCCCATCTAACTAGTACTCTCATGGTTAAGTAGCACAATCATGTAATTCAATCTTGTGTCATAATTTTAATCATGGTAGAAGTAATGATTTGTTGTAGTAGTGGTAACAAATGCATCAAAATACAAGGTTGTTAATCATGATTATATGATCAAGTTTAATTCCTTGAGCAATGTTGAAAAAGCCAAATTGGATCAGTCAATTTAATTGGAAAATTGGTAAACTAGCTTATTATTCAGTTCAATCCTTTCTAAAATCTACTTGCTAAAAAATTAGCTGAAAAATTAGAGAACCCATAGTGACTTATTGATGCCCTTCGAACGAGCTACAATTTGGACAATTCAAAAGGGTTTAATAATGTAAAAAAGAAATCCTAAATTCATAAATCAAAATTACAAGTTCAACATACCACAAGCATAAAATTGAAACTAAACTAGATTAAACAAAATGGAAATAACAATTCATCAAATTATGAAAAAAAAGGGTAAAAAAAAGAGTAAATGTTGTGGCTGAATTGCTACAATATCATTCTACTACTTGTTGGTAGCTCTATTGCTACCATCTTAATCTTCTAGAAGGTGATGGTAGGGAATATATGTGTGCAAACTATGAAGAGGAAGATGAAGATGTAAACTATAAGAGTCCTTTTGATGGCGTAAGTGCAAACTAAGGGAAAAACCAAGTCTTTTGATTAGAATAGTTAAAATTTCTTAAGATTAGTTTATTAATACACTTAGGTTAGAAAAGAACCTAAAAATGAATTGGCCTAATTACTTGATAAAGAAAGAGTTAATACTTCATATTCTTTTCTTGATAGGTTACAGATTAATATTTACATCAAGTTAATATTGGATGAGCCATTAAGAGAAATTAAGCTAATAAAATGCTATAGTAAAATATTCAATATTAAAATAAATTATATCTTTTAGATAATATATTAATTTTGATATCTATATGTAAAATTATAATTATAATTTTATTTCATAATTAATAATGTTATTGTTAATTGTTAATATATTATATTTTAATATATATTTTAAACTCCGATTAAATCATAGTTCGACCCCAATTGAACTATTAAACCCTAAATCATTCACTAAATTGGTTTAATCATCAATACAGTTTTTAAAGCCTTAACTTTGAATATATTGAAGAAAGTAGAAGGATAAGATTCCTACATACCCAAACATAAATTTGAGTTGCTTTTCTTTAATAAATTCATGGATTTGACAAGAATACTTACTTGACAAGTATTATATATAAACTATATTTATATGTCAAAGTTATTATTATGATAATATCAATCTATAAAATATGAGTATTTTTCAAAATTCATGATGTAAATATCATTGGACATTATTTTTGTTACAACCTTTATTAAACTAGGAATTTATTTGACTATTTTGTGCATGTAAATAATTATTTAATTATTATGATTGTATTTAGAGAGAGAATTTTATTGTTGAATGATTGAATTTTATGCTAAGAATGGAAAGAAATAACATGACTTAAAGTTAATTAAGTAGGTATATATAGAGGAGATTTAGGGTAACTTTTTTCCAATTAACCCCTTGGTTGGCTTGTAATTACTAGAATACCTTTTAACCTCCTTATAACTCATTAAGGTCAACTTTCTCTTCATTTTTGCTGCCAAAACCATCGATTTTCCTCTTTTCCTCTTATAACTTTTTCCTCTTCTTAAGCCTTAGCAATATGAAGCTTTGGAATGCTACTAATCATCCATAGTTCTTAGACAAATAAGGTAATATTTCTTGCTATATCTCATATCATAATTCATAGAAGTATCATTTATCTACTAATATGTAACATTACTATCATACTATCATATCACAGACTATCCATTCTAAATAGACATCATAATCATAAATAGCCATTAAGTCTAGACATAGATAAATCATCTCAAGCACATCAACTATAATGTTCAAACATAAACAGTTTCTAATATCACACATTCAATTACAATAAACATTTGTGTAGCCTTTTTCTTAACTTCTAGATTGATACTATATCTATCTTAATTATTTGCCAGGAATTTCTCATTTAGCTCTCAAATTAATTTTTTATATCCTTCACAACTGTTTATTGGGAATTCATCATTTGACTTTCAAAGCATCACTCTATTATAGATCACAATTTCTAATGTCATTGCTCTAGCACAATTCATAATTTTTATTGCCATTTATGGCAAAATTCATAGGCAATATATCTATATATGAAAGCTCAACTCTCATATCATAATTGTTTATAAAACTTCAATGCAAAATAATTTACCACTAGACAATATCAAGCACACATTAGTGTACAATCATATCATATAGATATCATTAATCTCTATCACAATCTATTTGTAACTAGTAAATCACCACTACACTTTTGCTGCACACTCTAATCAGCTCGCAATCATTCCACAATTAACTATGCTTATGTCATAGGTTTATATATAAACATATAGACATGCATATGTTTATGGAATCTATACTATTAATAAGAGCAATATAATATTCAATAATTAAACTAGCTTTATTCATTAAAATATAGAGCTGTGGTGAGATATACAATCACTTAGTGATGTTAATCCACCTTGGAAGTTCTAAAGCTCCCATATTCATCTTTTCGCCTTTTCTTTCTAATATTAGAAGATTGGTTCGTAAATACTTAAATTTAGTTCTTTTCTTTCCAAATTGCTATCTCAAAATCTACCTCTACTTCACCATCTAAAATGATAAGTTTACAAATATATATATAAGGATTCCACAATTCCTACCCAACTTTGTTAGTTTCAACTTTATTTTATAATATAATAATAATCTAAATACTTCCTATATTTTGTAATTTAAACTCATGAGAAATTATTATATTTTAAGACTTTACTTTAGATTAACTATGAATATTAAAAATATTAGACTTTTATAGCATAAATGTAATTTAATCATGCAAATTTACTACTCTAGAGCTTTAGATCATTATCTTATCCATGTTATGTCAGCCACCCCAATAAGATGATAAGATGAGATCTAGTGGATTATGTACAAATCTTTCGAAATAATAATATGTAATGTCTCATATATATTCAAATCATCTTAGTTTAGCATTTTATAACATAAAAATTTTATCTTTCTCATGCTTCATCCAAAGTTTCAAATATCTATATATACATATATAAATATGGTAATTTTCTAAATTAACCTCAATCCTCTTATATATATATATATATATATATATATATATATATATATATATATATTAACTATTTTTTTTGCATCCATAGCATGAAAATCATATTTTCCCCATGTTGTTATCATTCATCCAAAATATATAAACAAAACTTCCTTAGCTAAACTCAAATTTACACAATATTATAGTTTTATAATGCAAAAATGTTTACCTATGCATAGAGTATCTAGCCAGAGCTTCACTAGCAACAAAATGGTGCCAAAGTGTTAGTGGATAATGAAGAACATAGTTCCTCTGTTGCTACCCAACACCAAATCATGTGGCTCTCATGCACCATTAATGGTGGTAGCTGGTTGGAAACTCACGAGTAACTCATGGCAAAATATGGTGGTTGTAGAAGATAGACCTAGTAACTATGACTTTGCTAAATCATCTCGTATTACTTAGCAGTTCTTATGCACTAGGAAGTTGCAACGCATTAACAAAAATTAGTTATTGTGTTATGGATGTTAATTCAAGTTGTAAACAGTGTTAGATAGGGCAAATAATAGCTTAATTGTCATAGAGGAAGAAAGGAAAAGAAAAGGCTAAATGGAGAAAGGGATTGGCCAGAATAAAAAAGAAAAAGAGAGATACCGACTTTAAACATCTGTTTGAAATGGAAGAAAGAAAAGGAAAAGAAAAAGGAGGGGTAAAGAAAATAGAGTAGAAAATAAAAGTAAGGCCTACAAAATTTTTTTCCTTTAATATGCAAAGAAAATCGAGGAAAAGAGTTCATTTTTTACCATTTTCTTGCTGTTGCCCTTGAAATCATCTAAGAATTGCTCTTACCATGCCATTGTCGAACTTGATCATTCACCGTTCGCAAGCCACTCCAACATTTGCCTTTGGAAGTCCCACAAGTAAACTCACGCCTTTCCTCCATTTCTGCATTCTAGTGTTATTGTGTGCAGCTGGAATGGAGCTGATGTGCTATTGCTAGTGCTCCACCATTTGCGACTGACAAACTACCAGAGTGAGATGCATTGAGGAAGATCGAAGGCAGTGTTTATGGATTTGCCTTGCTACAAGTGTTTTGCCGGTAGATTTGGTAATAAAGCAGCCATTTATGAGTAGGGAAAAGAGAATGGGTCCAAAATCTTCCAACTGGGTCAAGCACTTCCGGGCCAAGCAGTGATTGCAACTCGATTAGAGTAAACTAACCTGATTTTTTATTAAATTATTTTACAATATGTCATATATTTTATATAATAATATTTAATTATTTTTAAATCATATTATGTACAGATAAATTTATTATATTTCATACATATAAGGTATTATATAAATAATTCATGATAGATAACATCTCAAATTATAATAATAATTGATTATTGAATTTATAATTTCATCTATTTATCTTTATATTAATTAATAACGATGTACAGGTTTGTAATACTCAATTGATTTCAAAATTTTTATTTTATTCTAATTTTTCTACAATTTTTCAAAAACTCTCATAAATGATTCCTATAATGCATAAGAGTAGGATATGTGAAATTGTCCATAATCAGGCATGATATGCAAAAAAAAGTTGTTCGTACCATATAATGTGATGCCAACCATATTTCACTTTGAATTTAATCATTAATTATATAATTTTTTAGTTTAGTTAGTTTACTATTTTGTTAAAAATAAGGATGTAACTGTATAGGTACATTGAAACTCAAAAGATTTACTAGAAAATAGTTGTATTGATAATAAATTGATGTGAAAATATTAAAATTATAATAAATTAATGTTAAAAGATATTTTGACACTAATTTATTATTCTTTAATTATGTATTGATTTGAAAATTAAATAATTTATTTTTACTTGAAATTTCCATTATAATAAACAAATTACAATTGATATGTTAATAAAAAATGT
This sequence comes from Sindora glabra, assembly GCA_020226215.1. Taxonomy (NCBI): domain Eukaryota; kingdom Viridiplantae; phylum Streptophyta; class Magnoliopsida; order Fabales; family Fabaceae; genus Sindora; species Sindora glabra. The sequence continues at coordinate 84,391,689 of CM035226.1, forward strand.
AAAAAGAAATTAAGGAATTATTATTCATGAATTCAATTTAATTTAATGAAAAAAATTATTACAATTGATATTTCAAATATATTAATAGTCCTCATTCCTTTTAAAATTAATTATGCATTGAAGTCTAATCTTTATGCCACTAAAACTTATCAAACATACACATGTGAACAAATCTAACATATGTATGAGATATTGTAATACACATAAATAAATAATGACAAAATAAATGTACGGATACAATTTCTTCTCATATATTTAAATTTTGATTAATTTTAATTTCATCCATGATCATTATAATTTAATTTCACACTATTATACAATCATTATAAATGATTTTATTAATTTCATAAAACTTGAAAAGCAAAGTGCACTTTGTCTACATTATATTCAAACATGATAGAAAAGGTAAATTTGTGAACTTTATGTTTTATTCCTTATGCTAGGCATCCACTTGGCATCCAAACTCTTTCCTTTTCCACACAAGAGGTACATTAGTATCCATTCCACCTATTCTCTTTCACTTGCATTTTTGGATTTATGTTTCATTCATATGATGACTACTACATTTATTTATTTAATAGTTCAATATCTAAAGTATTTTACAAGTGAGCATGAAAGATAATGCAAATGACATATATGAAGAATGGTTGGAAGTACATAAGTTAATTAATATTGATATAATAGAAGAATGGGAAAGATTATGTGAAATGTGTATTGTGCATATGGTTTGCTATACTATTTATTCAATGCATCTATTGCAATTGCAAGCAAATACTGTACATAAACCTATTGATGATGGCACTGCTACAAGGGATCAAATGCGTGAAAAATTATTATAAAACTTATTAAACGTTGATAAATATTATAATTGGGTGTATATGAGTCCCTATGCTTTCCTTTGATTGTGTAAAAAGTTAAGAGTAATGAGTAAGATGAGAGATTCTAAATATTTAATAGTTAAGAAATAAGTTGCTCAATTCTTACACATATTAGCATATAATTTAAAAAATAGAATTATATCTTTCTTCTTCCATCGATTTAAGGAGACAATTGGTCATCATTTTTATAATGCCTTACGAGCTATTATATTACTTAGGGATGAGTATCTTATGCAATCTTCAAGATCAAAGGTTCCTCCATAGATACTCAATAACAATAGGTTTATCCTTATTTCAAAGTAATACAATAAGTTACATATGTTTAAATATGTAATTGACATGTGTAGGCTAAATTATCATTATATATAATCCAATTTTCCAAAAAATTAAAATACGGGATTGTATTGGAGCTCTAGATAGGACTCATATATGAGTAAACGTACCAAAAGAAAATGCCATCGCTTTCAAGGAAGAAAAGATTATCCAACACAAAATGTATTGGGGTATATTCTTTTGATATGAAATTCACTTATGTTTTGTTTGGATTAGAAGGAACAACATCCGACTCTAAAGTTTTTAAACATGCATTACAAAAGGGAAGGGATAAATTTAAAATTCCTAGAGGTAAGATAAATTGTCATATGTCATTCACTAAAAAACTAAGTTAATAGTCATTCCTATGAAGTTGTTTTCACAATGATTACGACGTTATGACGCATACTTGGGATAAGATTCAACATTAGCTTAAATTACATATGTAAATGATTGTATACTCCTTCTTTGCATATATGTGATTTAACACAAATATTTCCCATATAATTTTTATGCTATGCTATAAAACTTTTGATGGTTATTTGTTATTTATGCTATTGTATAGAAAATAACACAGTTAGATATAGCATACAAACATATGTAAAGGTGTTTGCAAATCACTGATGCTACTATTTTATTTAATAGTTTTTATAGAAAGATTTTGCATGTTGTAAAGGTGTTTGCAAATCATTGATGCTACTATTTTATTTAATTGTTCTTATAGAAGGACTTTACATGTTGTAGTTAATATCCTATATTGATCTAATAGAGGTGTTTGCATTTTTAGGAGAAACCCAAGGCCCACAAATGGAAATGAACTCCTATTCATAATTACGACATGTTGTTGGAGCTCTTTGGCAGAGATAGTGCTACGAGTGCATATACTGAGACTTATAGGGACAAAGCTTGTAATGGGAAAAGGATGGACTGGATTTGAATGATAGTTTTGAATTGATGTTTGAGTCTAAATAATAATAGAGAAATGAAAGCCCTAATTTTACCTAAAATGTTGATGTATTCAACCTTAAGGGTGCTTTATCTAACCAATCTTAAGAGTATGCTTTTTAAAATCAATCACAAAGAATGCCATCATCTAGAGTTCTAAGCGAAAGGCACCTATGGTTGATGTGATTAAAAGCAGGTACGAACAATTAAACATGGGCATTAACAACTTGACCAATGTAATAAGGGAGGTGGTTGACAAGCATGTTTAGAAAGCTAAAAGAAGTCTATCCATCCTTCAGAATAGTAGACTTCATCATTACAGTGAGGCAAATGTATGGTAGGAGTTAGAGAATATAAGAATGCCCTAGGAATTTCAACTGAAGTGTTACAGCTTCTTATGTGAAAATAAGGATGCCAAGAAGCAATTCTTTAAGGCTTCACCATATGTAAGACTACCTCTGCTGTATCAACTCATGACAAATATAGGACTTGTTGAGGCACTGATAGCAAAAGGAAATGATGCCTTGTTAGTGAAATATATGTTGGTAATGTGATCATATACTGTTGTGTTGTGGGATTGTCAATTATTGAAATGTTTGTATGGACAATATCTTCATACTTGCTTTAATATTTCATAAATTAGTTTATATTTGCTATTCATGCACTATGTAATTTTGCAACACTAGCAGAATGATAGGTTTTAATCACATTTTTTGGGAATTATAGGTAACTTCGCGCCATCACCATACGAAGATGCAATTGCCTAGGATCGGTTCGTGCTTTAGATTGTGCATTGTTCATGGTCTTACTTTTGAAGGTGTTTAATTATGCCTTTTGCTCTTCCTGTTATCAGCAGTACCATGTAAACATTCAAATGATGTAATAATTTATTATGTGTTTATGCATTAGTTGAACAAATTTGAAATGCTGATTTATGTTGTTAGGCCAAGTGTGCTTTGTCATATAACACGCTATCTTTGTGTGCCATGGACAACATCTCTATGAAGGAAGTTTGTGTGGTGGTACCATTTAAAAAATGAACATTGGTAGAATATTATCATTTAAAGAAATTTTGAGGTAAAGTAGTGTTAATTTTTAGATTAATTCTTGTTTATTATCCCACAGTATGTATGTCTTGTGTTTCATGTGATGCCTACTATATTTGATTTTTTATGTTCTTATAAATAATTTAACATAGAGGACCACTACTATCCATCTTGAACTTTTTGTAAATTAAAAAGAAAAGAGAATGGAAAATTTGTTTGAATTCGTACTAGATGAAAATTTTAGAAATTTTAGGTAATTTTTCTTTTGTTTCTTTTTTTCCTGTTTAAGGGGAATTTTTGGTGTGAGGATATGTACAAAAAATGAAACATCATGTATGCCAAGACTCTTTTTATATATATAGAATGTAGTAATCCCTTTTGTACCCATTTTAACAAAGTTGTGACCATCCTATATTCTTTAAAAAAGAGGAACCATGAAACTCCAAATGTTAGAAAATCCATCAATTAATAAAAAATATTTAATAAAAAATTTATATTTTTTATTGGAAATATTTCATAAAAATTGGTCATTGACCAATTGTATAACATTTTATCAATATGTCATTAATTTCTAATTGTATTTGATAAATTAATATTATAATTATCTCTATAATATATACTATAAGGGTCATTTGACCCAATCCCATTTTCTTTCTCTCCATTTTTATCTCATTTCAAATAAAAGAAAATATATTTTCTCCTATTCCCTTTCCTTTCTATTTTCTCCTATTCCAAACAACCCCAAAAAAATTTATTTCTCCTCCATTTTCTTTCTTTTCCAACTTTTTCTCTTTTATTTTCTTTCTCCTCCATTTTCTCTCCTACCCAAACAAAGCATAAAAGTAAAAGAAGTTAGTAAGAGAAACAACCAGAACCCATATAAAATTAAAGAAAAGTTAGTAGAAATATGGATAGAAAAAGAAAGTAAACGAGAGACAAAATCGGGTGAGGTATGTAAAAGAAAGCTGTTGAAAATTTAAGAAAAATAAGAGAAGGAGTTGGTGAAAGGAATAGGACAACATCCAAAAATAAATTAAAAAGAAAAAAAAAGGCTGAAATTGAAAGAGAGAGGGTGGTGGGAATAAAAAAAAGAGTCATAAGTTTTGATATCATGCTTCTTAGTGCATCGTAGGCTCGCTCCCATTTTTTTTATTCAATTCAATCTAGCCTTCCATCAATATATATATATATATAACTTTATATTTTAGAAACTTAATTTTCATGAAACTCATTTTATCTATAATCTCAACTCAAACATTATTTTTAAGCTTTTTTCAATATGAAAATATTTATATACTTTCAATAATCTAGTACATTTCAAAATTTTAAAAATAATTATTTTAAATCTTCATAATTCTCAAAAATAATTCTTCAACTACAAACAAATTATTTCCATAAACCCATGCACTCTTGTTCACTAAAAATTATTTCTCAACTTATGAAATTTTTTTTATAAATTTATTTTAATATAATCTTACCTTGATAATGACCGTATATAAATGATTTTCAAATATTAACATAGATATTATTTTCAATACTCCAAAACCTTTAATTCAAAAAATAAATTTAAAATCAATATTAATCAAATAAATAATTTATTGATAAATCTCAAAATTTATACAACTTTAAATTTAAACTTGGGATATTACTGATATGAAATGTGATTAGGGGAGATTGAATTATGTGAAATGTGAAATAGTATTGGATCAAGGAAACTATTTATGAAGGGATAAGGTTAGCCCTAAAAGAATAAATTTGGGTTTGTAAAAGGATAAGGTTGATTGAAAGTCATAAAAAGATTTAATTACCTTCTTATATTATTTATTTGTTCTTGTTATCATAGTTTACTCGAATATATGGATACCTATGTGATTAAGAAATAATTTATGTGTAAAGGGTTTGTCATACCCTTGTTTGTAAGTCGAAGAATGAATTGTTTGCTTATTGACGATCATATTGGTATTAATATAATGTGTGTAAAACTGTCAATGACTGGTTAGATATACTAATATAGTAAGATATGGTATAAATGTTTTTGTGAGTGTAGTTGTACAAGAAAATAAGTTGACATTGTTGAACCTAAAAGTAGACCATTATGAAGGTGAAAATAATTTAAGTATTTATATCATGCATCCTTGTATCAATATATAATAAAACTAATTAATAAGGTTAATGTAGTTTTATAATTAAGCAAATAGATATAATTAAATAATTGGAGATTTCAACTAGAATTGTTGATATGCAATCGGTTTTGGATTAAAAAAAAAGTACAAGTGTGGAGGCAACGTAGAACTATACATATAGTGAAAAATAATAGGTAAATTAAATACAATTGACTAAGGATTGTCAAATTCGTAATATGATGATAATGATATATTTTAATATTTGTAGGAAACAACTTTTTTTATATGATTACCATAAAAAATTGTGTTGAAAATAATTGGTGCTATGTCTCTTGCACTGATTGAATGAGAAAACTCAAAAATCATTGGTTCGAAATTGAAGTGTGACCGTTGAAATAAAGTTCCCAATTATCCAATTTTAATGTTTGATCTATGTAAAATTTTTATTATTCTTTGGTCTCATATTAAGAGAAAAATCTAAAAGAAGAAGAATAATATACGCTGGTACAAGATTGAAGTGGAAGTTAAATATAATACTGGAAGAATAATACTCATTATTTTCGACTAGATGTTGCAAAGCTAATTAAGATGATTGTTGGCAAACAAGAAAATGTATGCACTTTGACACATTATTATTAAAAAAAGCAAAAATATAGTTATTTAACCTAAAAAGTATTCAATTTTTCTAAAATAAAATATAACTATTATTATTGCTATTTAACTTAAATCTAAAAGTTAGAAATACCAATTTTAGCAAAAATATAATTAAATAATTTCTTAACATTTCTATTTTATTAAAAATTAAGAATAAAAAATAATAACACACAATTCAAAAAAAATAATATAAATCGATTTAAAAATTAATTAGATCATTACTTTGTAATTCTTTACGTTAGAAATAAAAAATATTTAATACAAAAAAATTTCAAATACAAATAATTTGACAAGTTAAATTATATTATTTTCTTTCTAATAAAAAATACTTTTGTTTTTTTCTAAACATTACATTCAATACTAAAATTTAAATTTATAATTTATGAAAAATAACAAGTTATTAGAATTACACGCATAAACATTCCTATTTTGCTTATTTAATAATGACGTGAAGCATATTATTTTGTATTTTATTACAAATTAAATGTCAAGAGAAATTATATCATTTTATTTCTAATAAAAAATTATTTTTTATTTTTGAACATTACATTCAATACTAAATTTTAAATTTATAATTTATCAAATTTCAATAAATTATTTTTTACCATAAGATAAAAGTATATTGATAAAAAAGTATACAATTTTTATAAAATAAAATATAACTACTTTTATAATAATCAAAATGTTATCATCATTTAATTTATATCTAAAAATTAGAAGTATCAATATTAGCAAAAATATAATACAGAAATTTATCATAATTTTACCTATTCACATTTTTATTTAATTAAAAACTAAGAATTAAAAATAATTTCACATAATTAATAAAATATAATATAGACCAACATAAAATTCATGGAAAATAAGATATTTAATTTATTATATTGAAAAAATTATACTTTACCTATATGTAATTTCATTAATTTTTATATAACTCACTTATATTTTTGTACATTATAATTTACCCACCAATATCTTTCAACATTAATAATCTACCTATTTAAAATTTATTCCATCCAATATTTAATGAAATATTCCATAAGGTGAGTTAAGTAAATTTGGAGAAAATTACAAGGAAATAAATTATAATTTTTCATATTTATGTGAATTGATGTTTATAATTCCCAATTGATACTAAAAATATATATTAATCATGTCTCCTTAATTTAGTTTTGCAAACTATAGATCTATTTTTTATAATAAATAATTTAACTTATAACTTATTTACTTAATCAACAATTTATAAATTAATCTTTAGAGGTATTTTATAGACAAGCTTATTAAATGTAAATATAATTAATTATATTTTACATGATTATATTTTTATAATAAATAATAATTAAAAATTATGTAAGTAAATAAATATGTAAGGTCATAAAATATAATTAATTAAAATTTAGATAGTAATATTTTTTATTTGAACATCTTCATTGTAGTAATATAATCTGATTCTTAAATAAATATGGATAAATTTAATTTCTATATTTATTAATATTAACATATCATTTTATATCATTACCTTGTTCAATAACTAATTTTATAAAATAATTCTTATACAACTAATTAATTTATCAGTTACTTATGTAAAATAAAATCTATATGTCATTATTATATGCTTCACAAAATTATTAATAATAAAATATATAAATTTTATTTTTTACAAACATCAAAAACTTTAAATTTTCTTTTACTCATGCTATGTATTGTAATAAATTTTTTTCTCATTTAAGGTGTGTTATTAAAATAAGGAAATATGAATAATATATTTTAGTCCATAATGAAAAATCTTTACATCAAATCATATAAATATAAAAAAATTATACTTTAATCATATGTGATTTATTTGATTTTACTTAACTCATATATTATGAAAATTTTCATTGAAAATTGGATAAAAGAGGTTTAAATGAGTAAAGTGTGAACAATCAAAAGTACAAAGTGTAAATTATAATACTTGAAAATATAAATGTATTAAGTAAAAATTAACAGAATCATAAATAGGTAAAATATAATTTTTTATTATATTTGATATCATTTTTGTAATCTAACCTCTTGACATGTGTTCCGGTTTATGTTCAAAAATATTCTTTAATTCGATTAATTTAAAAATAGTCCGTCATTCATAATTTTGTTATGGGTCATTATTTGGTACTCTCTTAAAATAAGGAGTACTGGTATAACATTTATAATTTTTTTCATAAAATATAAATTTTTTTTAATAAGATCTCATAATATTTTCATAGAGTTTCTAAAATTTATGTTGCAACTATTACATTTCATGTTATAAGATTTATGAAAATCAAGATTTTATGAAAAAAAATTACAAGATCTATGTAAACAGTTACACTCCATAATTTATGTAATTAAAAAATATATAATTTATATAAAAATTACAAATTTTATAAAAAAAATTCATAAAATTTATAATTTCGTTAAAATATCCAAACAAACGCTTTCATTATTTGTTATTGCACTCAACAGCGACCATTTTTTTCAAGTTAGGACCGTGATCTTAGGTTATTTGTGTATGCTGGCAACTTTTATTTTCATAGAGTTTCTAAAATTTATGTTGCAACTACTGCATTTCATGTAGTAAGATTTATCAAAATCAAGATTTTATGAAAAAAAAAATACAAGATTTATGTGAACAGTTACACTCCATAATTTATTTTATTAAAAAATACAAATTTTATATAAAAAATACAAATTTTATATAAAAAATTACAAATTTTATAAAAAAATTTCATAAAATTTACAATTTCATTAAAATATCCAAACAAACCCTTTCATTATTTGTTATTGCACTCAACAGCGACAATATTTTTAAGTTAGGACCATGATCTCAGGTTATTTGTGTATGCTGGGAACTTCTATTTACTTATTTTGATGTTAAATACCTTTTGAAAATTCAAAATTTCATTATTTAGATGATTAAGGTTCTATTTTGTATAATAAATAAATTAACTTATAATTCATGGATTTGATTAATAAGGTATAAGATAATTTCTAGAAATGTTTCACATATTAGTTCATTAAAAAAATAAGTTTTGATTTAATAAGTTATATTAAATAATTTATAAGTTATAAGTTTATACCTCTTCAATTTTTTAAAATCTATTTGTATTTTTTTATTAATTTACAACTCATACTTTTTATAACATAAATTTAATTTTTTTAAATAATGTAATTTTATTCAAACTACACCCTTGAAAAACAAAAATAAATAGAAAAATAAATAAATATATGATATCATAAAATGTAATTAATTTAATTTTAATTGATTTTAAACTATATATATAAAAATACATATGTAAATAAATATATAATGTAATAAAATATAATTAATGACATTTTATGTAATTATAATTTTATTGTAAATAATAACAAAATAATAATTATATAAATATATATGTTTATAAAATATAATTAATTAAATATTAAATTTTATATTTTTATTTTAAATATCTTAATTTTGTTAATATAATTTGATCATTAAATAAATATGAATTATTTTTATTTCTATATTATTGCTATGGATATGTTTTTTATATTATTTTATAATTTTAATTAATTTAATAAAATTTTAACTAATTTATTAATTATTAACTATTAATTATAAGTTATTAATTAATTTATCAACAACTTGTCTGAAAGAGAACTTAATTGTTAATGCAGAACTTAATATATTAAGATACCGCAAGACGTGCAAGAAATGCACAAATCGTAGTGATCCCTTGTGCTGTTACTGTTATGTACATACAAATACTCTTCTTACATTTCAAGACACCCCACACAATACAATTTTTAAATCAAATTATATCAAGGCCCTCTGGGTTAAATCATAAGCGAAATATTTTCTTCTCTGTTCATTAAACAACAATTATATGGGGTCCAACTTATATAATAAATTTCTAAATTAGGTCATATCTTGCTAACTATGTAACATTTATGCTGATACCCCAGACTCCAGAACATAACAATGACAGTATTTTAATTTTAGTATTTTTTAATAAAATAATCCTTTCAAAAGAACATTTCTAATAAGTTAAATGTAATTAGATAGAATTGTACATTAACTTTGTACTAAATAATAATGAGAATATTTGATAAAAATGTGTATAAAGATGAAAAAATTTTTAAAATATTTTAAATCAAACCAGCAAACAATTAGAAAATATTAATTTAACGATGCCATTATATATAAACATTTAGCTTCATTTCCAACAAAAAAAAATAGGTTATATTCTTGTAAAGAAATAAAATAATCACTTAAAAAGTTTTAAAATAAAGGTATGAATAACTACATTATTACCAGGTCCAATGAATTAAAAAAATATTATTTATTTAAATAAGACCTCCCTAAATAATTTGGTCAAAAATAATATGGGTGCACATTTATACCTGCAAAATAATAGTAAGAAAGTAAAGTAATATTTCAAAAATTAAAAGACTAATTGATTAAAATAGTACCTAATATCATATTATCAAATTTAAGAAAAGATAAAAACAAGTTACTTAGAAAATTAGTTTGTATGAATATCATTGCTCTCCAAGACATGAAACAAATTAATAATATAATTACGGCTGAAAATTAGTTGAAATTTGGATCAATTTTAGAATAATTGTATTCTGTAGAGAGTTAAGTGTTTAAAATTTCATAAATTATTTTTTTACTTTTCTTGTAAATTCTGAACTTTTAGTAAGTTACTTTGAGTCCTATATTTTTTTTTTGTTAAATATCTATTTTTAAAAGCATCTAGTGAGTAATTATTTTCTAATTCCTATTTAGTGGGTAGTGTTATGAATAATTATTAAATGTGGATGTTCACAAGTTAAATATTATATCTCCAATTATAATTAATTATTAAGATTTAATTATGATTAATTGTATCCCCAATTATAATCATATTATTAGGTTCCAATTATGATCAATTGTATATGTGAATTATCATTATGAGATTACAATATTTAATTAATTTATCCTATAAATATGGGTTGTACAAATCATTTTGTATATAGTTGAATGAAATATTCTCCTCCTCCTTGTATTTCTTTCACTTCCTGATATTTCTTCTTCATCTTTTTCATCTCTTTCTTTTATCATTCTCTAAGTATTTAATATTTTTATAACAAGTTATCAGCACGGGGCTCTGATCCACTGAGGTAATTTCTTCCAAATATAAATTATTTTACTTAATCTTATTACTTTATGCTAATATAGTATTTCTTCCACCTTATCACATTCCTCTACCTTATTTCCTTCATATTTTGATTTTAATTTCTATAATAATTTTAATTTTTTTTAATTTTATTTAAAGAAATAATAGTTGCAAAATATTAAATATGATGTGTAGAAATACAAATAAATTATGAATTAAATTAAGAAAAAGAAAATAATTCATATGATACATTATACATTTGAGAATTTATTCTTAAATGCTAAATAAATGAATTTTTTTCTATTTTGAAATGCATGTTAGTTTTTATAAAATGTGTGAGTATTATATATATATATATATATATATATATATATATATATATATAGAGTATGCAATTATGGATATGTGATAAATTCTTAATTATGTTATTATCTCGTGATTGAAAATTTGCTATATGAAAAAAATATAATATGTTGATATAGAAAGAAAATTTACTTGCATTATAAGGTTTGGCTTTATGCAAAGATGAATGCAAATATTTAAGAAACTAAGTTTAGAAAAAGAAAAAGAATTATCTAGAAGCAATTGGTGTATAAATACACATATAACCTGAAGCATACTTTTCATAAATTTGATAATTTTTGCAATGTTTAATCACCATATAGATTAACAATGAAATAGAAGATTGGATTAATAATTATATGATTAATATGTTAATTAATAATTTCTTCAATATTCAATCTCTATTATATTAGAAATTTTCTCATTCATTTTTACATGTCTGTAATAGTATTATGGTAAATCTTGCAGATCTTAATTTGTGACTCTCGATATTATGAAAAAAAAATTTTACCTTATGATAAAAAATTCACTTATTCTTTGTAATAGTTTAAAAGAAATATATAATCCAAAAAAAAATTTTCTCCACTTTCATGCATCTAATTTGCTCCTACAGTAGCAATATTAAAAAAAAAGGGTTTCAAGAAATATTCTAAATTAATTTCTTATCTCCTTGTGCTAAACAAAATAATGAACTTTTGATGAGCCCCATCTAACTAATTTTGCACCATTCCTGAAGTGAATGTAGCAACACACGACTATTTTACTTATTAATAAACTTATGGCCTTAGATGTAGTTGTGATCATGTTTCTTATATCAAGAACTTAAGTTTCCACTAAAAGTGGAAAAATGAAGAAAAGAATGATAAAAAGGTGGGCAAAACAATAAGAACATATATGATGATAAAGATCATTAGTCTCGTACCTGTTGTACTCCAAAGCATTTTGTTGACCTTTACCAAGAATTGCTTAAATATATACATATAAGAAAGATAAATTTTGCATGTGAAAAAGGATTTGAATTAGTTTTCTTGAAGAATGCTTGTAGTTGTATATTGTCTACTTAATTTTTTATAAGTATACTTATCTCAAAACTGTTAAGAAGTTTTCATTAAAAAAAAACCTACTAAATACAAATATTCGGCCTCCACTCTATTTCTTTTAAAAATTTGATTGGCAAAGCATTCTTATTGCATTAAGACATTTGATTTATGCCCATTATTCATATACTCATAAATTAGTTTTGTTTTAATGGTCTTTTTCATTAGCCAATTTAAAAAAATTATTTTTATAATATCTATCATTTTATTCTATATCAGGTTACTTGAAATTTATTTATATAAGTAATTATAATGTCTAAATATGTAAATATATACCTTATTATAGTTTGTTTTCATATGGTTATCATGATATCACTCTAATACGAGCCAATTTTACTTAAATATGTCACAACCTCTTTCTTAGCAGATATTATATGGTTACTGAAAGGCTTTAGATTGTAGTATAGCATAAAATTATGCACGTTGAATTAAGAAGAATTATAGGTAGAGATATTAAAGGTAAGTCACAATATATGTGTACCCTAACTTTCTATGACTTATTGGGTTAAGGATATTTACTATATATTTATGTAAAATTCTGTTTTTCTTATTTAGTAATGCAAAAGGCCAATGTTAACACTATATCTAGTATTATAAATTTAATTGAAGGCTCTGGAAGAGCTAATATTTTGTTATGTGGAGAAATAAAATTACACATTGATAATGCGTTATAATTTACTAAGTCTCATTGAAACTTATCGAGTTTTAAAGACATCCGTTAAAACAGATTTCATATCGAAACAACTAATGAAGGAAATATTGAATATCTTTTTATCACCAATATGATCTTAGGTAAAAAATGCATACTTAAAAAATTACATGTTCTTTCATCTAGTTTGTACTACACATATATTAATACAATTGAAACACATGTTATAATAAACCAGAAGTTTATTAATTCAAAATATTTACTATTTAACATGAATGATTGGGGCATCCCGGATCACTAATGATGAAGAAAATTACTAAGAATTCATATAGGCACCCATTGAAAAACCTAAAGATTTTTTTAATCTAAAGAATTCTTGTGCACTATATGTTCTCTAGGTAAATTAATTATTAAGCCATCACCAACTAAAGTTAGAACTGAATTTTCAATATTTCTGGAATGTATACAGGGTGACATATATGAGCCTATACACCTACTATGTGGATCATTTAGATATTTTATGGTATTAATAGACACATCCAGCAGATGGTCTCATGCATGTTTACTATCAACTTGTAATCTGCCTTTTGCAAGATTGCTTGCTTAAATTATTCGATTAAGAGCACAATTTCCAGATTATCCTATTAAGTTTATTCATCTTAATAATATTGGTGAATTCTTTTCTCAGACTTTTAACAACTATTGTATGTCAATAGGAACGAATGTTGAATATCCTGTAATTCATGTTCATACACAAAATGGCTTAATTGAATCATTTATTAAACGACTTCAATTAATAGCAAGACCCATGCTTATGAGAATAAAACTCCCTATTTCTGATTGGGGATATGCAATTCTACATGTAGTAGCACTTGTATGCATTAGACTAACTAGTTACCATAAATACTCCCCTTTACAATTGGCTTATGGTCAAGAGCTAAATATTTCCCATCTCAGAATTTTTGGATGTGCAGTATATATTCCAATTGCCCCACCATAATGTACTAAGATGGGACCTCAAAGAAGATTGAGAATATATGTTGGGTATGATTCCTCTTCTATTATAAAATATCTTAAGCAAATGACAAAGAACTTATTTACAGCACATTTTTTTTATTATCATTTTGATGAATCAGTTTTCCTAACATTAGGGGGAGAAAAGGATAAGCAGCTGGTCAAAGAAATTACATGGAATACTTTGCAAAATATTAATCCTTGCATAAAGTAATGTGAGCATTGATATATCCTACTAACAATATAAGATCTAATATAGCTTTTGTTGTGAGCTTGTTAGCAAGATTTAGTTCCTCTCTAACTCAAAGATACTAGAATGAGATTAAACATGTCTTTTGATACCTCTAAAATACTATTGATATAAGCTTAGTATGTGCAAATGGATCTAAACCACAACTCATAGGTTATGTAGATACTGGATATTTATCTGATTCATACAAAGCTTAATTTCAAACAAACTATTTATTTACAAGTGATAATATAGTGAATTTATTTATTAAGGCACATTTTACTGTGGTATTTGAAAAGCTGGTTCATACTATTAAAGTTCTTTGACTAAAAGATCTTAATTGATATCATCATCAAAGGGAGTTAATATGCACTGTACTCTTTTTTCCTTTGTTATAATTTTTGCCTCATTGAGTTTTTCCTAGCAAGATTTTTAATGAGGCAGTATTCTATTGCTTATTATATGGACATCTAAGGGGGAGTGTTATGAATAATTATTAAATGTAGATGTTCACACGTTAAATATTATATCTCTAATTATGATCAATTATTAGGATTTAATTATGATTAATTATATCCCTAATTATGATCATATTATTAGGTTCCAATTATGATCAATTATACCTCCAATTATAATCAATTCTATTTATGAATTATCATTATGAGATTACAATATTTGATCAATTTACCTTATAAATATGGGTTGTACAAATCATTTTGTATACAGTTGAATGAAATATTCTCCTCCTCCTTGTATTTCTTTCTTTTCTTGATATTTCTCTTTCATCTTTTTTATCTCTTTCTTTTATCATTCTCTAAGTATTTAATATTTTTATAACAAGTAGTTATTTTTTATTTGAAATGGTAGGGAATTGATGTCTATTATTGTTACAGTAAAAAAAAATTGAAAGTTATATTTGTTTTTTTTGAAAAATGAAAAATGAATACTAAAAATTGGCAATCTTCTTTTTATAGTTGACAATGGTCAAAATATCTAATCAAATCATGATTGGTCAAACATAATTGCTTTTGCTTGATGCATGCATAGATAAATACAATCTCAACCTTTACGTCCAACTAGTCTAGTCAAAATTAACTCATAGGCTCTGTTTATCACAGTTAATTAATAAATTATCTTCTGACTGATAAATTAGTTGATTACATTAGAGGTATTTAGTGAGATTGGCTATTGAAATAGCTAAAAATTATAAAATGATATAAAAAAGGACATATTTGTATAAATATATATATGTAAAATAAATCAATTCAATTTTTTTGGAGGCCAAGTTATATTTGTGTAATTAAAATATTTAAATTGAGAATATAATTATCTAAATTTAATTAATTATATTTTATAATATTATATATTTATTTATTTTATTTTTTACTTAATCAATGTATCTCCGTAAAACTAATGTAGTCAAATCACTAGCCAAAGAATAAAAGTAAATAGTATTGATTACATACCTTCAATAGGAAAGATTGAAGATCTATATTCAAAATTAAATAAGAATAATTTCTCAAAAATATTATTGATTGCATACCTTTGATGCAAAAATAGTATTTATTTTATTTTCAACTGTGTTCAAAGGTTTGTTAAAGGAGGCAGCTAGAAGGCAAATAATGTTCTAAAATAAAATTTAAAGAATGTCAGTTTATAATATTAAGATATAAATGTCATTTAATTAAAATAAAAGGACAAATTTGAAAAAAAAATAAATAACTATGAATTATAAGTTATAAGTTATGTTGAATAACTTATTAGATTAGAGCTTCTAAGCTAATGTCAATCAATATGCCAAGCACCCCTACAAATTAATTTATAACTTATTGACCACGTCAATAAGTTAAGTTACCTTATTTATTACCTTAAACACACACATAGGCTTATCCTTTAGTTAAAATTAGGCTTAAATGCCTATAATTAGCTTTATAAAAAGCTCATAATGTCTTATAAATACCCATTAAGGCTCATAATACCTTATTAAGACTTATAATTCCATATTATTACTGGTGCCTAATTACTTGTAATCAACAATCATGAAAGGTTATTGTCTTTAGCATAACTCACACTTATTTGGACTTATAAATGACTAAGGTAGCTCATTTAAACTTAATGAGTGATTCTTAATTACTATTTTGCCAAGACAAACACTAACTTAAGTATTGGAATGTGTATGGCAAACCACCCTTGATATGTATATTTGATAGCCTATTTGTTACTTTGTGTAGGTATTTTCAATTGATTGGTAAATCATGAGTTATCATTTGATGTCATTCGTGGCATACTTAACCATAATTTTTAATACGAAAAAGCTTTTTTTTTCTTTTTCAACCATAATCATGTGATAAGGGGAAGAACATCTTTTCATTGATCCTATTTAAGGGAAACTATTAATTTCTTCATATTCTATTGAAATAAAGAAAATTTGAGCAAGATTCCAGATAAAGATGAATCATTTGTCACATGAGACAATGACTACACCAGTTCTTATGGAATCAGGGGCATTAGAAGCAAAAGTAAGTAATCAGATCTTACAATTTGAGAGACATTGATAATAGCTATGTTAGTTCATTCAATCATCAATAGATGGTCCATTACTTCTCAAATGGAGGTAAAGTCTAATTGCTCCATCCTTTATACAATCATAGCCTACTACATGGAACAAGTATACTCAAGATAGTTACTAATGTGAACATAGGTAGCCCGTAGCACACTAATGTTAAAAATAGGCTTTCTACATATATTATCTTCAATCGCCTATCCTTTATAACAAACTCTAAAGTCATTACAATAATGACATTAAAAATGTAGTATGTTGCATATGCCATTTTTAATCTTCCTTCTTTTATAGCAAGCTTCAAAGTCATTGCAATAGAGTTTTTAATCTCTTATAAGGAGCTAAACATCAATGCATACAAAACCCTTAGAGATTTTAGACCTTCATTCTATAAACCTAAGAATATCATCAATAATTAAAGAAAAATCATAAGGGATCATACTCCTAATCACCTTAAAGGTATGATTCACTTAATCTTAAATTTAAACATATTACATGTGAAATGCAATTAAATTTATTATTATTACTGCATTGACTTATTTATGATGTTGTTAGGTGTCATAAATAATATCATTATTCAACTAGATATTTTTAAGTCATGCATAAAGTGCTTGATAAAATGCCTAAACTAAAGTATCATGGATAAACTTGCATTCCACATATAAGATAAAGATTACTTATCTTGCTTACAAAGAATATAACTAATTTCTTCATTTAAATATTGTGGAAAATTTGCATTAATTGTAATTACACGAATAAAATTGGTAATGTGCTCGTGTTTGCTACCAAATTTAAAATATTGCAATCATAAATTTATCCTACATCTCTTTGTAGCACCCACGAACTCTTAAAACAATAAGCTTTTCCATTGATTGATACTTTAGGCTTTCTTCACATATAACTACCATGTCTCACTTGCACGCTTACATTATAAACATATGATTCCACTTTTTCACTCTAGTCTTGCCACACTTAAGTAATTTTTTTTACTATGCACTCAAATAGTTATTAGTGATTTCTATATCACCATATATTTTCTATCTAAAATTACATTAGTCTAACAAATAACATTTAAGCTCACTACACTTCATCTTCACATGATTTCATATAAAGCATGTATAAAATTTTAATTTACTAGTTGGGTCCACTTCATAGGAAATTTTTATTGCATCTAATGTTGCATGATCTTGGTTGGATGTGACATAGACTAATTTATATAGTTTAGTTACAAATGAATATAAGAAGTGAAATAAGTCAGACTTTTTTGAAAATTAAATGATCAACAAACATGGAAATTAAATAGTCATTCTTCACTCATAATACTTACATATTTATTACACCTAATCACTATTATAAGCTAGAAGTGACTTCAACATGCATAAACAAGTGCCTTAAAATATTTGGGAAGTTTTAACTAAAGGTTATAGTTTCCATATGAAGAGTTTATTCTATCATTCTTGAGAGTTTATGTAAAAAGATATGTTTGCACATTCTCATACTATATGCTTATAGTAATTCATTGTCACTCTTTTGTATGCGAGGAAACAAAACACCAAGGGCTCATTATTTATCATGAAGGCACATTTTATAAGAAAACAAGGCAAATAATGAAAAAGAAAAACCATTATCTTGAATTAGAAAATTTAGAATAAGAGATGACAATTTCTAGCAAACACCAATTATGACATGAGTTGATCAACCCTTTAACCTATGAAAGGCTCAAAGGAACTAGTATAATAATCTCTATAATACTATTTTGAAGGCTAAGTAGTCCTCAGTATTATCTAAAAAGGCTTGAGTAGTTCCTTTGGCATTAAAAACCCATGATTCAACATACTAAAGTTTGAGCTTTCCCTTATCACTAAAAACCTAAGACCTAATCCCTTGTTACCAAAACTCGAGCATTCCCTTAGTAGTAAAACCTAAAACCTAATCTCTTAGTATTAAAGCCTAGACAAACCTTTAACACAAAGACTTAAGAAGCCCAAGCCTTAGAAGACTTAGGCAACATAAGTAATGAAAAGGAAATCTTACCAATTTTAAAACAAAAGAGGAATAATCCTATAACTTGTCAAAACTCAGCTATGAATAAACACTTCAAACATTCATATCAAGAAAAATACTAAGAAAAGGGTTCACACAACTTGATTCGAAAGGAGAAAGTCTATAACATTTGGAAACTAAACCTTAAAAATGGTTTAAAAGCATGAAGACTTGTTTTAAAAAAAGGGTTTGAATGACTTAAAAATTATCACAACTTTCTAATGCAAAATTTCTAAAGAAAAATTGTCTTAATAACCTCTATGAAATCATTAAGGTTAGTTTTAAAGGAAAAAGGTCAAAATGATTCTAAAATTAATATGGCTTCTTGAAACCAAGTTATAAAAGAAAATTCAACTAACCTAAACAAAGGCTCTGAAAGCTAAGCGTTAAGAAAAAAGGTTTGAACAACTAGCAAAAAGCTAAGTAGAAGCAAACTTCTAAAAAAGAAGGTTCAAATAACTATTGAAAAGCTCATCAAAAGCCAATTTTGAGAAAAAAAGGTTTGAAAGAACTTTAAAAAGGCCTTTATAAGCCAAAACATGAGAAAGAAGGTTCAAATGACTACTAAAGAGCTTATTGGAAGTCAATTTTGAGAAATAAGGTTCAAAAGACCCTAAAAAAGCTTTAGAGGCTAAATTTCACAAGAAAAAGGTTCGAGTGAACTTAAAAAAGCTTATCAGAAACAAGTTTTAAAAACTGATGCCCAACCTCTTTGAACTTAAAAGTGTTGATTATCATTTTTAAGTTAAAATACTTGATCTAACATGTGGCTTTTTCAAATCCAAAATGAAAGAAATGGCTAACTACCTACCTAAGCACTCAAAAGCTTGATATTTATGTCCTTAGCTTATTGCTTTAATTCAATTTTTTATCCTTTTTTATTAGCATACTTACTTTGTAAAGCCTTTGGAAGGTCTAATTCCACCATAATTCAATTAACTAGCTCAAAAGACTGGGCTTCCGAGCTTTTCCTTGTATTCTTAATTCTTCTTTAGCATGCGCCTACTCTTGAATAACTAAACCAATGTTCTTTTCAACATGAAATAATTCCTAAAAAAGTGCCCCAAGCTTAGCTAAGCTTAACCATAACAAATTATAATGCTATGCTTGGCCCTTCTTAACTAAATGTGATAAGGTTTTTTTGCTAATCCACATTAGTAACTAGCAAACCCTACATTTAGCATTTACATTTCAATCCCATCATCTAACACTGCTTAATATCATTATTTAAGCTTTGAAGCTATTTAACCATATATAATTTGTTAAAAAGAAGCCGATTAAAGTGTTATATGATCCATCTGGTAATCTTTTAGGTGTAGGCATAAAAAGAGTCATATGTTTAAGCTTCACATTTTCACACAAAGCGTCAAAACAAGTAAAAAAGTACCAGCCATTTCAAGTATGTTGGACATATGTTTAAACATTTCATCAAATGTTATTAAAAAGGAAAAAATAAGGGAAGGATTCCAACTTGATGGATGATATTGCCATAAAATATAAAAAATGAATCAATATTATGGTGACAAGCTCGTTTGCCCTTTTTAGCAGGTACAACCATGAGATCCATATTGGTAGTAACTAAACAATGCTATTATAAAGCAAATATAAATTATAGGTTAAACCACTAATTAGAGAGAGCAATCTCTTTTAATATTACATTCACCTACCATAGGTTATCCAACTTGCCTTCCAAATGAGAAGCCAAATTCAATCAACCATTATCATAAGGAGTGGGAAAACAAAAATAACACTAAATAAGCCTTCATGTTTTAAAAGGGTTAAAGAAAAGATAAAAAGGTAGAAGAATCAAAGGAAATTGAGTTAAAAGGTATCGCAAATACTTATGAAGAATGATGCATCATTAAGATAGAAAACATCAAAAGAAGTAAAATTTAAAAATCAAGGAAGATAATTACATGATCCAAAAATTATAATAAAAGATGAATGACAACTGTGGCAAGGGCCACGAATGCTTTTCTTAATAGTTAGAAAAAAAAAAGCATGACTTTAACGGACTAATAATAATCTTAGTGACAAGTGTACATTGATACAAAGATATGACAAGCTATCATTATAATAAAAGCACACGATCATTTAAAGATGAGTAAAAAATTTAGAATGAACTATGAAGTTGCCTAGAAGATGTAAGGCCAAAGGTTAAGTGACAATGCCTAAAATGTCTAATCAATTGGAAGATGTGACACTTTTTACTTTTATACTTACCTATTTAAATATTCAAAGCCTTCCTCTAAATGAAAGACAAAATCTACTATTTTAGCATTATAAAGATGATCAATTAACATGATAGTTATAGATAAAGCAAAATTGCACTAAATAGATGCTAAAAGCCAATAAAGTTAAAGAGTACGAGGAGTTTAAGATTGAAAAAGCATGAAAATGTGATACCAGCAAGAGAACATCAACATTTAAGCAAAACCTTCAAAAGGAAGCTAAAAATCAAAGATAAAAAGGATGCCATAAGGATATTTGAATGAATAAAAACTTAGGATTGTTAAAAAACAAGCTTGAATAAGGACATGATGAGATAATTAATTATTTTAATCAATGCCTATTAGGTTTTCACACATGGTTACACTTTGGAAAGATGTACATCCCTATTCTAAATAACCAAAGCTATTTTATTAGCTTAAATGTGATGTCACTATACTAAAACTCCATTAGATTGATAATTGAAAAGGCATTTTCTAAACCTAACCTTTATGATTTAAATTAAATTGGAAAATGAAAAGGTTCACAACATCTCAAGTAAATATGTTTATTAAAATCTAAAAACAATAATTGTAATATCCATAAAATTAGGAATGATAGAAGAAAAATTAACTAAGTTTCATTCACCATAATTGCTCTACAAAAGGCATAGTTGTAAACACTAATTATCCACTTATACTTTGATCACTAGTCCATAACTTCATAGTTGCTTGCCTA
Source organism: Sindora glabra (assembly GCA_020226215.1). Classification (NCBI taxonomy): domain Eukaryota; kingdom Viridiplantae; phylum Streptophyta; class Magnoliopsida; order Fabales; family Fabaceae; genus Sindora; species Sindora glabra. The sequence goes on from CM035226.1 coordinate 84,413,686, forward strand.
ATAGTGAATATAGGCACCACTTATTGACTAGCAAGTGTTCCATATTCCCTTTACACATAAATCTTTAGTTTTGATTGACATATTCATATGATTGCTTTTATCAAATCTCCTGTTGGAATTAAGGAGGGCAAGAATAAATATAAAACTAAAAAAAGTAAGCCATGAAATCAAAATTAAGCCCAAGTGGATGTAAAAACATTCAAATTTAGCTGCTTAAATGAGTTATTTAATATGAAAAAAGCCACGAACTTAGAATCATGTCTGAAATCTTCTTTACATCAATAAGCCATGAACACAAAACCAAACCTAAATGGTTTCTTTGACATATAATCTTAGCCTGAGTAAGCTTTTTAATATTAAGTTGACTACCATTAGTCATAAACATAAAGTGCTAAAAAATTGAATCATTAAAGCTCATATAAGCTTAAATAAATATCCATAAGTTAATTTAGGTATACATAAACTTACAATTCCATTTAAAATTCTCTTAACATATAAGAACTTTGTCTCAAATGACATCAATTGCTCTTATTATGACTTTTCAAGATAAGAAATGTTAGTGATAATAACCAAAATATCTAACTAGGCCATTTATAGTTAAATATGTGTAGTTGTTTCTACTTAATGCACATGTAGATATGTACAATCTTAACCTTTAGATCCAATTAACTTAGTTAGATTTGACTTTTAGGCTTATCCTCTAACAAAAATTATGCCTAGGTATCTATAATTAACCTCATAAAAGGTTCATAAATACCTTATTATGAATTATAATGCCTATTATAGCTTATAATTTCTCATTAAAACTCATAACTCCCTATTATCATTGGTGCCTAATTTCTTATAATTAACAATTGTGAACATTTATAATTTCTAGATAACGCTTGCCTCTCTGACCTTATAAATGACTAATGTATGCTTATTTAAACTTAGTGAATGACTTTTGATTATATTCCATTACAAGATTTTTGTAATTTAATGACGAAACATGTGTCATAAAATAATTTTAAAAAGTTTATAAAATATGATTTTTAATGATGAAATTAATGATAGAACATTGAGTGGTAATCACTAATTTCATTACTAAATAAACTGAAATATTTACTTATAAAATTAAAGATGAAATAAAAAAAATTCTTTTTAATTTAGTGACAGATAAGCGTATGAAAATTTTCAAATCGTTTAGTAGAAAAGCTAAATTTTGGCAAACAATTGTAATGGATTTAGTGATGAAGTAAAAATAATAAGTTAATAAATTTATCACTAACTGAAGTATATTATTTTACTTAGTTCAATTTAATGACACACTTGGCCTTAATTTTGTCATTATTCTTCACATATATTAGCAATGTGATAGTAACTCTGCATTTTTTAGCTAAAACCTATTTGAAAAAAATAGATAAAGAATGGAGAGGCTTATCATCACACCTCTGTTGCCATCCCTCTCAATTACCTTCTACTACTTTTAGGAGCTTTCTTGTTGTGCTTTCTCTTTTAATTGATTATTTTCCTATGAAAGGTAAGTTTAATTGCTTATGATTTGTTTGATAGTTTTATAAGAAATTTTAAAGAATTCTCTCCAACTGAAGTTTAACATACATTTTCATATACTATGTAAGTATTGGAATGTTTTAGATCTTTGAAAGTAGGGTGAATCTATAGAGTTGATGATTTAAGGTTAATGATGGGAAATTTGAATTTTTTTTTATAATTAGGGTTTTTATTTTGATTCAGTCTCATACTATGATAATTGAAGATTAAGGTATTATAATGTATACATTAATTTTTTATTTTCATGATTGCATTCATTTTTTTAATTTTATAATTAATTTACTCATAGAAGAGTGTATATATATGACATTTACTTGTAAAGTTACAATTGTGATAGTTAACATCTTATAATTTCAAAAATGTACTTTATTCATATATTACAACATAATTTTATTTGAGGAGTAGTTAATATATTGTTAGATAACATATATATGTGATGTAGAATAGATATGAATATGTTTGAACATAGGGAATGAATGTACAATAAGGTAGGTCCTAATCAATTAGGAATAATAGTTAAATTTATTAATGGAGTAAATGAGTTCATTATATATGCTTATAAAGAGGAGATTTAAAAAAAAAAATTAAAAAGATTAGGTCTCCATGAACTAAGTGTGAATGTAGGAAGATTTTTATGCTTGATACTATGATTGAGCATTTTAATAGGAAAGAATTTAAATCCAATTATTGGTGGTGAATATTCTATGAAGTACAAATACATTAATTTAAAGCTAGACCTAGCAATCTAAAATAAGAAGATGCAAGCATTAGGTTTAAAGATCCATGTAATAGATACGAGGTAATTATAATGGATTTTGTATACATGAATTTTAGAAAGAATTTTGACATGAATGTAGGACCTCCTATCCTTAATGCTTAAGGGTTTTATGATATATTGGCCAAGAGCCAACAACGATTTTATGAATGTTGCAATAACCATATTATGTTATCCTTTGCAATTAAGCTATTGAATATAGAATTAGATTACAATCTTCTAAAGCAATATCACAATGAAATTTACCGATTGACAAGAGAATGCATAGTCAAAGGAAACCAAATGCTTGAAGATTATTATAGAATGAAAAAATTGATTTTCAAGTTAGGCTTTAGGTATGAAAAGATAGATTGTCATGCTAATGATTGTATCTTTGTTACAAATAATATGTAGATGAGAAGGGAATGTATTTTTTGCAACCATTATAGCTACATATCTCGAAGATCTAGTCAAGGACAATATAAGGAGATTTTCAATAAAAAATTATAGTACTTATCCCTTACTCCTAGACTTTAAAAGTTGTATGTATTTGAGTCCATTATTAGCTTAATGAGATGACATTATGGAAATTCTTATAAATAAAAGGTTTTATGTCACCTATTAGATGCAAAAAAATGAAAACACTTTGATCGCATCCATCCTCAATTTGCCAATGATCCTAAAAATGTGAGACTAAGATTGTGTGCATGTTATAACCTAATTCTGGACCATTGTGATCGGGATAAAAATATCACTCAGACATCTTTATAATCTTTTTCCATTAAAATCTTTTTCTATTTTCTAAAAATATGCATCATGTGAAAATTCAAATTTCAAAAATTCACTAATATTTTTTAAACATGTATTATCAAATTAGAATAGTAAGTATATAATCATTATATACTAAAATATACATTATAAGTGTGTATGATAATGATAATTAGGTTACATCATAAGCTGTAAGTCAAAAGTAAGAATAATTATACTAGCAATGTAAAAAGATTAGATAATGTTTAAATAGATAAAACATGACAGTTATCATGGTGACTAAATTGTTAAAAATATCCATAATAGGGTTAGACTCATAGTTCTCAGTTGCTAGAGTAACTAGTGACTTTAACATTATTGTGGATGATATAGTTGTTACTACTATTTTTGGGCTACTATTGTTGTAGTATCTAAAGAAGTATGAAGGGATACCTTAACATAAATCTTAGCAACATAATTAGTAGTCACTGAAATCAAAGTTTTTAAGGTTGCATAGTATGTACCCTCTACTACATGGTCAAAAAAGTAGTCTTGAATTGAATTAGGAACCTCTAGATCCATCCTTACTACTTTAGTTTAAGCTATCAACTATACACTAGTATGATTAACACCTAAACTAACATAAAACTTTGATTGTTACCATCTATAAGCAATCTTATAAGCATATCATCAAATATTAGTTATGATTATAGGACCTATCAACAAGAGGAGTATCTAAAAAGTATATCTACAAATAGAATAAATAATACATTACTTAGTGAGATAGCTATCTTTCCTATTTTCTAAAGAGTTTTAACTAAGAAAATTAATTATAGATTAGACATATATTAAAAAAATATTTTTCCTTATTAGAAATATTTTTCATACATTTTTCAATGTTATTTTTATCTCATTGTACTTATAAAAATTTTCAACTGAATTGAGTAATAAGTTAGACATATTTATAAGGTAATATAACTATACAGCATAATAAATGGCAAATAAGCATGCAGGGTTCCTCCTTGTTACTCCAAACTAACTCTATTATGAATTTTCCAACCTTATTTAGACTACACTACCTTCTACACATTGTTCCGTGTGACTTAGAACACAAGGTGTTGGGCTAAATCTCTATACTCTCCACAAGGTTGTAATCATATAATCACAATATAATGTCATATAGGCATTTAAGCTTTAGAATCACGTAGGTAATTCAGCCTTAATATCACATAATCAAACATTTTATCCTTTAATCATATAGGCATAAAAGCCTCAATTTCACATTTCACAAAATAAGGTAGGGATAAAATGTCATCCATTGTTAAAACAAACATTTATTAATATCATAATCATATTTTAGAATCTAGCAAGATAGAATTCACATTTTACTAAAACATTCTTGCTTTCATATGGTAGATATTATCTCATACATGTGATCTACTATAAATCACATTTACCCTTATATATCAAATTATTTGTTATTTATAAATAAATATCACAATATTACCATGCACGATATATATATGATTTTTATAAGAAAACTCGTGGAGCATAAATGCTTCTTTCCAAATATCCTTTTTCCATTCTCATTCAAGCACAACTTATGTTATTAATCATATATTATGACAAGCAATATTCATTTTGAAAAACTACTTAAAATTTTTCTAGTTTTTCATTATAACTTAGGTTCTCTAAGTTTTAATAATTTATTACTTGCATCTATTTGAGTCTATGCTTTTATATATGATACGGATAAGTGAGAAGACTATTTTATCTTACTAACTTAGGCCTTTTAGCCCATGGTCCAATCATTAAAAAAATGATAAAACAATTCATACATTGACATCAAAATTTCACACAATCAAGTATGCATTTACCCTAGGTTTTATCAAGTAGCCTATGCTTGAAAATCCTAGTTTAATTATCAAATTTTATTGAAAAATTGTGAAATTTTCTTAATTTGAAATAGAAGTACCAAACATCATTTTTCAACAATTTTCAAGTTTTAAACAAGTTGTACAAGTTACTCGCATATCAAACTATTAAAATACCTTGAAAGGGATACTTGACTTTTGAAATTCCATCTTATGTAAATTTTTATGAAAACTTTCACAATTTTTATAACAAATAAGTAATTTTAAACATCTTTTTCAAGTATTCAAACCCAAAAATATGTTATATTAATTACTCAAACCATTTTCCTTAAAAACCATTTTTTAGGGAACCAACTTTTAACTTCAAAACAGAATTTTTTGTGCTTTTTTAAAAAAATAATTTAAAGCCTCTTTTCATTTTTACAAGTGATTTTATTTCAAAAACCTTAACATAAATGTATACTAATATATTGAGATAAGTTTAAAATATAATGTAATAAGTTTTTGCAAAAGAAAAACATAATTTTTGCTTCTTGAATTTAATAGAACCTAAGAGCTCCTCAAAGGATTTCAAAATAGATTTTACTTAAAAATTTTGATATAGTAATTATATAATACTTGTAATATATTCTAAAATAATGTATACAAAATTTTTCTTTGAAATTTAAGGGTTTGCTCCACATTAGATGGAGTACTCAAAACTTCTTATGTTTTCTCTAAAAAAAAAGTTTTATTTCTTTATATGAAAACATGTTTCTAACTTAGATCTTTTGAATAATATCTTAGGGAAACATTTTTATATTCCTTTCAAGATCTTTTCTTAGTGAATCTCCTTTTTAAAAACATTCTTTTTACTTCATCTTTTAAGAAAACCTTTCAAGGGTTTTTCTTTTCCTTTTCTTTAAATAATCATTTTGAAAATCAAACCTTTTCTTTTTACAAAGCCTTTTTAGAACTTAATTTGTCCCCATTTAAAAGGGATTTCAAGATTTCATCTTTATTGATCCTTCAAGCATAAGATCGGTCAAGATTTTATCTTTTAAGGAACCACTTTTATTTTTTTTTAAAAAATTATTTGTTTCTTTAAAGAAGATCTTTTTATCATTCCATAAGAAAAATGACTCAAAACAAATCTTTTTCAAAACTTTTTCAGGAAAACTTTTTTTTAAATAACACTTCTATGATAAATCATGGTTTTAATCACAATAACAATCATAAATATATACATATCATATATAAAAATTTTCCTCAAAGAAAATCATGAAGAAACAAGGTAGATTTCCATTCACCTTTGGTGCTTAGGCTTGATTTCTTTATAATCCTAGGGGTTCAAGTTCACTATCTACAAAATGCCATAAGATTGGCATAAGATCTAGAAAAGAATTGTGAAGAAAAAATGAAACCACAAAAGCATAATGATTTCTACCTTCTTGAAGATTAAAAGAAGTTAAAACTTTGCAAACATTCCTCCAATACTTAAATCTCTCTTAGAACTTAAAAAAATGAAGAACTTTTTCTCATTAAAACTCAAGAACCCTTTCACTACTATCCTTTTTTCTCTCTAGCCATGTGTGCTTTTTATTTTGGTATGAAGGGAGGTGAAAATTTCTCTCTTATTTATAGCTAAACTCAAAGGCTTAAATATCATTGCACCTTCTTCCCTCATTTTTGTAGAACTATAGTTTTCTCTTCCAAAGGAGACAAGATTTATTAAAATACTTCCTCATCATTACTCATGTTCCCTCACATGTTAAAATATTGAATAAAATAATTCTTAATTCTTACCAATATCTTCACAAAATCTTCAATAAAATTCTTAAAAATCCAAGCACTATATTCTTTAATGATGACACTTCATGTGCTATCTCTTCCCACTCACATGGATAACATGTTCCAAGCTTATTAAAATAATACTTTCTCATTCCAAATCATCCTTTCTAGAAGCAATACATAGGAAAATGCCAAATTAACCCTATTACTTTTTAGAAGATATCACTAATTCCTTTTTAAGAATGATATAAAATTTCGTAGTTCAATTACCAAACTTCCTTTGAAAACACTTAAATCTATAAAACTAATTAAGCAATACTAGTGAGTGCTACATTTAATTCTTTACTTAATCAAATAAAAAATATTTTAAAAAATTATTTGTTTCAAAAAAATTAAATATTCAAAATTTGGTTTTATAGTGCGATCATGCATGTTACTTCAAAAATTGCATAGTTTTATTTTCTTGGATTTTCATAGGATGCTTTTAGGTAAAAACTAAGTTAGATATTATTAAACTTGGATTTGCATTACTATCAAAACAATCAAATTTTCTTTTTAGAATAAAATTTGATGAATTCTTCTATTTTAGAATTAATAGCTATTTCTATTAGTTATCTGTTAATGAATATTTTCTAATTTGGTTTTAGAGGTTTTATCTATTCGATTTTTGTCAAATATTACAATGCAGATAACTTTATTACTTTTTGCCAATCTAGTTAAACTTATTCATGTTGGCCTGTGATTGTAACATTTTACAATCCCCCTCCATAGATATGTATGAAATTAGAATACATGTTCCTAAATTTGATTATCTTAGATTCCAATAGTCCAAAGGCTAATATCAATGTGTACTTGTAGCCATTAATAAAGGAATTCAAAATGTTGTGGGAAGATGGTGTACATATATATAATGTATCTTTGAAATAAAATTTTATGTTACAAATTACATTGTTATGAACTATCAATGACTTTTTTACATACAAGATGTTGTTTAGTTAGTAAACAGATGAGAGGTTAGCATGCCCCATTTGTTACGAGTTTTCTATGAATTTCACATTAAAATATATTGAAAATCTTCATTCTTTAACAACAATAAAGATAAGTTGTCTTTAGATCACCCGTTTAGGAGGAATAAAGATGTTTTTAGGAAAAATAAAATAAATAGATCATGTCAACCTTTAAGAATTAATGGCAAAACCCTTTAGGCATGCCACAAAGGATGAATCCTTTGATAAGTGAAGATAAAATCCATAAAGGTTAAATCCCTTTAATAAGTTATAAGTTCATTCAAAAACTCAATAGGGAATCACATTCTCACAAAGAATAAGGTAACAACCACTCTATTTCACCAATGATAAAAAATCTTTATCTTATAAAGAATAATTTTTTTTATATAGGCTAAAAGGTTAACAAGTGAACCTATAATAATTAGACTTGCTTGGACTTAAATAGCCTAAAACTAATATATTGATTAATTCCTTATATTTGCAATCATCAAATATATTAAAGTAATAAAGTGAATAAACTAAGAAAAAAAAAGATAAACTAATAAGCCTAATACTACTAATATATGGAAGGGCCCAATAATGTCTTAACCATAACAAAAGCACAAAATTAAAGTCTAAAATAGACAAATAGCCAAATTAACCCCAAAGTCATGTTTATAAGCTCCAAGTTTGCTTTTTAAAATGCATTTTTAATCCTCTTAATTTTACTCTTTGAGATTGCCTTCCTAAGATTACATCATTATGTATATACCTAAAGTTGTAGATGAAGGATGTGTGAAATATACTAAAAGTATGGTAAAACCCATAATTGGATAAAATAAAGTATCTTTTATAAGTTACCTTATTGGTAGACAAATCTTATTCATTGTATCTAGATATTATGCATATTGAGAAGAATATGTTCAACAAAATCATGGATATGACTAGTAAAATAAAGAATAATGTCAAAGTTAGGATAGATTTAATTGAATTATATAAGTGCATCAAACTTGAACTAGTTTAGTAAGGCAACATATAAGCCTAAGACACAATATTCATTGAATACGAGGTAGAAAAAAAAGGTGCTTGAATGGATAAAAAAACTTAAAAGTTCTAAACAATTATGCATCCAACTTAGCTAGATATGTATAGATCTACTAGGACTTAAGATGATACGAATGGATAGTCATGATTGTCATATATTCATGGAATAATTATTTCTTTTCACTTTCAAAGCATTGGTGAAGTTTATTAGAATATATTAAATGAGCGAGTTTATTTTTTAAAGACTTGTGCTTAAGCACCTTACACAAAAAATAGCTATTGCAAATGGATTAAACTATTTATGTCACTATTTGCAAGAGAAAATATTTCCTCTTAATTTTCTCAATTCAATGGAATACCTTCTAATGCACTTACCATACAAAGCTTTAGTAAGGGCCCTGTCTAATATTGTTGGACATTCCATTATGAGAGGTAAATTCTACGACTAAGTCTTTCATTTCATCCATAATTAATATATCTTGTTGATTGGTAGGTTCCATCATATATTGAAGAAGAAAGTAAAAAACAAAGCCCATGTGAAAAGGTCCATATATGAAGCATACCTTACTGAAGAGAAATTTATTTTCTATTTGCATTACTTTGAACCCTATATGCCTTCCAAAAGGAATAAGGTTATTAAGAATGATGATAGTAGGGATGTAGAAAATAATGAGGATGTATCTTCTATATTCAATTATCCTAATTATCCATTAAAGGATACAAAAGTTAATACTTGTTAGATTAGGAGTACAAAGTGGCTTAAACATATACATTGCTAAATTATGATAAGGTGCAACCATATGTGAAGTAAGTGCTTAATAGAATAAGTTTAATTAATTTAATGAATTATATATATTTCAAAAATATTAGATAACCTTTTAATAATATGTTGTGATTTGTAGTATTTTTAAATAAATGTTATGACGTGTATTCTCAACCATATTGTTGAAGAGATGAATATGTACATTGAAAATATATCCTCTAAGTGGCTTTGCAACCATATAAGTCAAGCTAAACCTTCCCTATTTAGCCTAAACCCTAAACCTTACACATAAGTTTCATTCACAATAATAATGTAAACTTGTTTCATAATTAGGTTTTCACCATAAAGAACATGGTCATCAGTGAGAAGATACTTGAAATAGCACAAGGCTCAAGTACAAAAGTGTGCACATATATGTATTTTATTAATTGTTATGAATTTCACATGGATTAGTGAAGCAAGTACAAGTCCACCTCTAACTTTGGCATGTGCCTTAAAGGATCTAGTGATAGACACTTGGAAAATAACTATTACGAGAAACTTCAAGAGATCATTAAGTTAGATTATGGTGAATTTTCAAAGAAGATAATGATGTTAAATTATGAATAATTTTATCTCACTTCTAACAGGGAAACAAAATGACATAAATAATATAACATTATTATGGTTAAGGTGTCTATATGCTAGAATAAGTTTGATCCTTTCATCCTCACTCACCAAGCTATAAAGGTATGTTACATTTTATATCCTAATTAGGGAAGGGATTGCAATGGTTGGTTAGCTATCATTAAAACCCAAGCAAGGAATGTTCTTAATGCTCTATCAATAAATGATACCATAAATACCTTCTAAAATGATGAGTAATGCACCTAATTGCCATTATGTATTGATAATGAATAGATCAAAATATTGAGGGATAAGTTAGGATATCTTGAAGTTATCCTATAGGTGATATTGTATGTGATGACTTAACTAACCTCTATAATGAAGAAAAAGCTTAGGAGGATGAAAAAAATGAAGAGGAAAACTACAAAGAAGAGATTGATGAAGATGATAAAGAAGTCCAATACGATAACAAAGAGTCTTCATCAAAAACTAGGTTATATTTAGTATACATAGATTATTATTTTCATGTATATTTCTTCATTACTTATAGAAAAGTGATACTAATTTATTATTATGTTCATTTATTGTAGGTTACTAAGTTTTCATTAAGCACAAATTGAGTGATAGGTTTGATATTTCATCATGATGATTGTGGAGGTTAGGTGTTTAAGAGCTTCCACTAGATGATGACTTTCCTACTTTTGACTATATTATTTATCATAAAGTGAAGCATGTAAGATAAGTTTCTTCAAGGAAGATAGGTCATTCAAAGATAACAAAATCAAGGAGTCCATCAAAATCATACTACAAAATGAACCATTGGTATTATGAAACCTTTTCTAACAAGGCTAATTATTGCAAATGTGATTGTGCTATCAAGGTTTGCAATAGTAGATCCTGTTAAAGAAGGTTTCAAAAAATATTAATGGTTTATTTCGTAGCACGATTTTAATAAATTTACTGATTCTATTGAATTCTATAATCCATAAATGGTTTATCTTCTTTGAAGAAACTTGTCTTACATGGTTCACTTTGTGATGAACAATATAGTGAAAAGTAGGAAGTCATTATCTAACGAAATTTCTTAAATGCCCAGCCTTTGTAATCAACATGTTGTAATCTATAATAAATGAAATTTGAATAAAAAAATACTCAAATGCTTGAGGGATTGAGAAATAAGTAAAGAGCATATAAAAATAAAAAATTTAAAAGGCTTAAGAGACATAATCAATAATCCCAAAGCTTCACTTCTTAGGATTTTTATTATTTATTAGAAATATTAGATTCAATTTTTATTTTGTACATAAGTTTCACTATTTTATATAACAATGCTTATGTTAAATGACTAGACTATTGATTTTCAATATTATGAAATTTCATTTTGAAAATTTATTAATTGAATTTGGTATTATTATAGTTAAAGTGTATTTATGTAGGGATGTTTATTGTATGGCTTGCCATGAATTGAGGCAAAATAGTAGCAATAGTTTCTAAATTAATAATGGAATTAGCGATGAATTTGTAAACAATGACACCTATAAATTTTCATATTTTCATAGAATAGCAATAGATACTTCCATCATAAATCTTAACTTTATTGTTGAAATAACAATAGGTGTAATTAACAATGGATATTTTCATCACTGTATTCACTTTTATCAATGGATAGCCTATTAGAAAAATATTAATTTAGATATAGACATTGACGCCACTAATTTCACTCATCTTCCATTTTATTTGTTATAGTTTCCCAAAATAACTAATAGATTTTAGTGATAAGTGATGGATTTATCGATGGATGTTTTTTGTCAATTCCTAAATGAATTGCCAACGTGGTATATGCTGATGATCTTTTGTTTGTTGTTAATTTTTTTACAAATGGATTTTTCAAATGTTAGCAACGGATAAATTTGTCACTAAACTATATATATATATATATATATATATATATATATATATATATATATATATATATAGTGTTTTTCCAAGACAAGCACTGACTTAGGCATTAGAATGTGTATAAGCCACCCATGTTGTGCACATCTGATTGTCTATTTATTACCTTGTGCAAGTATCTCAACCCATTGGCAAATTTAGAAGTTATCAATAGTAATATAGATATTATTAAAATATAATTAATTTATTAAATTGATTCATCAATAAAATATTTTGAACTAATTGTAAATCAAATTCATTTAGCATCTTTTATATTCAACTCATTTAGTGTAGGATCATTTTGTTTCTTTTTAAATGAATTGACTCTACGCTAAATGCAATCAAATGGTGGAAATTTAATTTTTTGAAGAAGTTGAATTTTCCATAATATTATCCTATTTCAATATATTAAATCAATTTTTGAGCCAAATTATGAGGAATACGTGGGTGGCTCGATTCATTTCCCACCTAACTGAAAGTCGTGATCAGGATGACAACATAGATATAACATTCATAGATTTTACATACCCTATTTTATTTTTCTTGTGAATATGCCACTTATTTGATTTTAGATTGATCCAGAAGGGAAGAAACACAGTGCATTTGTTGCAAGAAAATATGATTTATTATTTCCTTTGGAAAAATGTAAACTTAATTGTTAAAGCTTCAACCCCGTTTATCTATGCAAGGAATAAGTCTTATGCTCATCTTAATCATTCCATTCCCGCGCATCAAAGGGAATGACATTTTGAAGCATGTCCACCAGCCTTTCAAAGAGAGTGGGAAATGTTAGCTTTTTGCTTGGGTGCTGAAAATTGTTGCTCAAACTCAAATTTTCCTTCAACTTTTTTGACATGCACTTACAATAAATAATTTCAATCAAATTAGTCTTACTTGCCTGTACTTTTATTGATACAATGATATTCAATAGTGTCATTAGAATTTTTTTGTCATGTTTTGAATTCAAATATTATATTTTTTATGTGTGTATTAAATGATTTGTTACTCCTAATATTATCAAAGGAAAAAAAAAACAAACAAACAGCCTTACATAATTAGTTCTGTTGTTAAAGAAAATTGCATATTCAAAACTTTCAAAGAGTAAAAAAAAAATGGTGGTAAAAAAGACATGCGTCCAAGCATAGCACTCCTGTCTGGTGACTTATCTTAGAGGTCGTTTGGTTCGCAGCAATAACGTGGGAAATTGGACTTCTCAGGAAATAAACGACCCCAGAATTGTTTGGTTGCCCAAATGGGAGGAAATGGATCTTCCCGGGAACTTGTATTTCCCATAAAACGCAGGAGGTCACTTACCCACCCCCTCAGTAAGTTTTATTGCCTGCGTTTTCAACTAATTTATAGACAAGAATGACCCTACTAAAATTATTTAATACTAATTTTGCCCTTATAATTTAAATATCAGGATTCACTTCTTCCTGTATGCCTTTTTGTTTGTCGAGCATATCCCGGCGCCTCTCAACCCTAGCAGCAGTCTCTGGCAATGGTAGTAGCGATTTCTGGTTCTCGAGCTTCTGCCATCTCCTCTAAACCCTAGCAACAGTTCTGGGCAACGGCACTAGCGATTTCTGGTAAGCCTTGATGACATTGCTTGTTATATTTCCTCTTGTTGTATTAAGTAAACTACGGCCTCCATATTTGAAATTTGAACTTCCTTCTCGACTTTCCAGAGCTGAATCGTCGGAATAGGAACTGTTATAAAATAATGGTGGAATTTGACAAAAAAAGGTGTGCTTATAGTTTAGCAAACTGGTATATTTAATCCAACCACAACGGCAGAGCTTCTAAAAGGTTCTAGATATGATATTGTTGTGATTTGCCTGTTGACTACCTTGAAAAAGATGAATAGTATTTGTTGCATTCAAATTACTCAAAGTGGCTGACCATATTTTTATTGCTCTTCTAACTTATTATAACATTCTTGCATGTAATTTGCCTATTTCATACAGTTATGGCTTGCTTACCGTTGAGTAAAAAGAAGAAGATTGCTACTACATGTATTGCATTATACACATAGATGATGCTCATGATTTTGGAGGCTATTTTTGAATTCTTGTATCTTTTATCCTTTTTGGACATTAGATTGCCTCAGCCTATGTCCTATATATTTGACAGTTGTGCTGAAGAAAGATATTATGTTAGGCTTTTAAATCTCAGGCCAATGATTCAAGAAAGTGACTTAGCATGCTTGGACAACCTTAGGATGAATAGAGCCTATTTTTCTAAGTTATGTGATATGCTTAGAGATGTCGGTAAGTTACAAGGAAATAGGAATACTAGTTTAGAGGAGATGGTTGCTTTATTTCTATTCACACTTTCTCATGACACAAAAAATCGAAGAACTCAATTGTACTTTAGGAGAAGTGGTAAGACAATATCTAGGCACTTCAATTCAGTTCTCCTCGCTGTCCTTAGATGCCATGATATTCTACTAAAGAAACCTGAGCCAGTGACTGAAATTGCCAAGATGAGAGGTGGAAATGGTTTAAGGTAAGTTAGAATTTCTAGGAAGATTAGACGAATGTGTAAATATTTATAAATATATACAGTATCTATTAACAAGTTATATATATACACACTGCAGAATTGCTTAGGTGCTTTGGATGGAACTCATATTAAGGTTCGTGTTGGGGATAAAGATAAAGCTAGATTCAGGAATAGAAAAGGAGAATTCACTACTAATGTGTTAGCTGCTTGCACGCGGGATTTGTAATTTATTTATATATTGCCTGGTTGGGAGGGGTCTGCACATGACAATAGAGTGCTTCGAGATGCATTTTCTAGAAAAAATGCTTTGCAAGTTCCACAAGGTAACACCATAGGTACCTTGACATTGCTCAATCTGAACCAAGGAGCTTATTTGAGATGAAAGTACCTAACACTTATGTTGGTTAATTATAGGCAACTACTATTTGTGTGATGCCGGATACATGAATTGTGAGGGTTTTCTAACACCATTTAGAGGCCAGAGATATCATCTAAGTGTGTGGAAGAGTGGTGTGCAACCTGTATCTGCTGAGGAATATTTTAATATGAACCATTCGCAAGCAAGGAATGTTATCAAGAGGTGTTTTGGATTGTTGAAAATGAGATGGGGTATTCTAAGATGTACAACTTGGTACCCTAGGAAAATCGTGGGTAGAATTATCCTAGCTTGCGCATTGATGCATAATTTCATTCGAACATTCATGAGTGTGGATCCCATGGAGCCCTTGCTTGTGAATGGTGAGGAAGAAGACAATGATGAACTTAATATTGGGATTATGGAATCTAGTGCTGCATGGACTACCTTCAGACATGATCTTGCCAATGAGATGTACAATGCATGGTTACATGACACCACGTCATTGAATAGGGTTTAGCCAAAACTATGTAGCGTGTTTCACTTGTATTGCATTTATGGATTGGTAGACAATATACACTTTATTCTTGTATTATTTTTATCTGAATTTGTAATAAGATGGAAGTAATGACTTCGCTTTTTATTGAACTGATAGTATGATCATCCTAAATTGCTAAATCATGAGCAGAATGCCGCTCTAACGAATTCCTATGTTTCCTGTCTTTCCATCTTTCGTTCTTTACAGATGAGTCAACCAAAAGCTCAGAGAAATGCCAACCAAGGTGGTAAGGGTGCGAACCCATCTAGAGGATGCACAAGATGGGGAAGCGTTGAGGATCGTGCACTAATTAGTGCAATGATGGATCTTGTGGAGCTGGGTGGTTGGAAAACGGATAATGGCCAGTTCAAGAATGGTGCTTATAACAGGTTGGAACAACTTATGGATCAGAAGATTCCTGGGTGTGGTATGAAGGCTAAGCCACACATCGAGTCCCGTATCAAGTATTTGAGGAATCAATATAATGCTATTGCGGAGATGCTTGGTCCAACTGCCAGCGAATTTGGATGGAATGATGAAGAGAAGTTCGTAACTTGCTCAAAGCCAGTGTGGGATGAATGGGTGAAGGTAATATTTTATATTATGCCTTTTCTTCTATGCACATAAGTGTAATTGTGTATATTTCTATTTATTGGTGATAACTTTTAAAGTTTTACTTTCTCTCATTATGTTTTCCCTTCTTTTATGCTAGAGCCACAAAAATGCCGTAGGTTTAAGAAACAAGCCATTTCCATTTTTTGATGATTTAGCTAAAATATTTAGGAAGGATAGAGCCATTGGAGACGAGGCTGTAAATCCATAAGATGCATTAGAGGGGATAGAAGACGAAGTAAGGGACAGAGAAGAAGAAGAGCAAGAAGAAAATGTTCCTACGTTTTCCGCAGAGGACACTTACCCAGTCCCTCCATGTGCCCCGATGGGAACCTCTTCCTCAACCACCCTAGTAAACCGTAGGTCAAAGAAGGCAAAGATAGAAAATTCAGAAGTTCTGAGAGAATTCTCTTCTAGATTTGCACGAATGAGTGATGTGATGGAGGATGCAAGTAAACATATAGGCCGTTTGGCTTCTTATTTCCAACATGAATCTGATTCTGCAGGGATAAGGATGCAAGTGACAAGTGAGATTATGAAGATTGATGGGTTAACTCCTACCCAAGTTATGACTGCAACAAGGAAAATTGCTCTCAACCCCCTAGAAGTTGATTTCTTTTTTAGCCTTCCAGAAGAGTATATACCTGCTTATGTGCATGGTTTGTTACTTCCAGATCAGTGAAGTTCTAGAAAAACTAGTAGTCAATAGGAGCCAAGACACTCACTAAATTCATACTATGTTGTTGAACTTCTGTATGTGCACCTAGTTTTTGGACACTGACATCGGATCACATAATGTATTAGATGATGTGGCTGAATATAACAATACATTCCCTTTTTTTTCTCATGGCAATTCCATTGATACCCCTGTAGTTCAGCTCAGTCCTTTTCGTGCATCATCGAACGCTACTGGTTACACATTATCTTGGATGTTACTGTTTTGGGCAAAAATAGTAACATCCTCGAGGTTGATGGGTATTGAGTCCTGGAGGTTATGATGGGCTGGAGGGCAGGTGCGGGTGGTTATTCAAGTCACTTGACAAGTTCCTATCCGGATTATGTCAAAGAAACGTCTTCGTATGGGATGTTACTGTTTTGGGCGAAAACAGTAACATCACCGACGCTGCTGGGTATTGAGCCCTAGAGGTTATGGTTGGCTGGAGAATGGGTCTGGGTGGTTATTCATGTCACTTGACAAGTTCCTTTCCTGATTGTGTCCAAGAAACTTAGGTCATATGTGATGTTACTGTTTTGGGAGAAAACAGTAACATCAACGAGGCTGCTGGGTATTGAGCCCTGGAGGTTATGGTTGGCTGGAGGGCAGGTCTAGGTTGTTATTCATGTCACTTGACAAGTTCCTATCCTGATTGTGTCCAAGAAATGTGTTCATATGTGATGTTACTGTTTTGGGAGAAAACAGTAACATCATCGAGGCTGCTGGGTATTGAGCCCTGGAGGTTATGGTTGGCTGGAGGGCGGGTCTAGGTTGTTATTCATGTCACTTGACAAGTTCCTTTCCTGATTGTGTCCAAGAAACTTAGGTCATATGTGATGTTACTGTTTTGGGAGAAAACAGTAACATCATCGAGGCTGCTGGGTATTCAGCCCTGGAGGTTATGGTTGGCTGGAGGGCGGGTCTAGGTTGTTATTCATGTCACTTGACAAGTTCCTTTCCTGATTGTGTCCAAGAAACGTGTTCATATGTGATGTTACTGTTTTGGGAGAAAATAGTAACATCAACGAGGCTGCTGGGTATTGAGCCCTGAAGGTTATGGTTGGTTGGAGGGCGAGTCTAGGTTGTTATTCATGTGACTTGACAAGTTCCTTTCCTGATTGTGTCCAAGAAACTTAGGTCATATGTGATGTTACTGTTTTGGCAGAAAACTGTAACATCAACGAGGGTGCTGGGTTTTGAGCCCTGGAGGTTATGGTTGGCTGGAAGGCGGGTTTTGGTGGTTATTCATGTCACTTGACAAGTTCCTATCCTGATTGTGTCCAAGAAACTTAGTTCATTTGTGATGTTACTGTTTTGGGAGAAAATAGTAACATCAACGAAGGTGCTGGGTCCTGCGTCTGAGTGGTTGTGCATGTCACTTGACAAGCCCCTCTCAGGATTAGAACCAAGAAAATACAGTTTATGTGATGTTACTGTTTCGGATGAAAATAGTAACACCCAGGGAACTGGCCCGTGTGCGTGTGAGAGGTGCATGTTCATCGTTGATGACTGTTCAAAGATTGTCCTTCATTCATACAAACATTGGTGGTGGGTTTTGAGAATAGTATCGCACAACTGGATGGGAGGGGTATCCGTTAAAAAGGAGTAACATCAACCTATGTGCGAGTAATTCATATGACAACCTGATGTCTGAGTGCTAACATAAACTAGATATAAGATTAATCTGTACAGAAGAATTACATTTACAATTGAGTTATACATACACTTGAATTTTAAATATTAAGACAATGGTTTAACATGAATTTAGTTTTACATATGTGCATAATAATCAACTTTATTGTTATATATGTGCATGTTAATCAACTTCAGCTGGGAAGAGTGAAATCTTGAAGGAATTTATTAACTAATTTTGCTCTGTATTGTCTCACTTCTTCCAAGGAAAATTGTTCCTAAAACTCAATATTGTTGAATATATTCTCTATATGGAAGCATACGATTATCCCGCAGTCTTGCCTGGAAAATAGTAACAAGTTAGTTTGGTACCCACTAGACATGTTAACATTTGATAAGAAAGGACCTTGCTACTTACGATCCTTCTTCCTGTTGAGGTGACCGTTCGTATGATATTATATCAAACGGTGGACCTGAGGTGGCTCGCTCTACCCTCTTATCCAATCCACCCCGTGCAAGGACTTCATTCATCCTTTTCTCGTAGTAGTCCTTCTGTTGTTAGCAAACCAACAAAAATGAAAAATAAAATGACAGCTTATGTTTGTAATAGAATCACACTTGACATGTTTTCTCCAACAGAAGACCATGAATTGAGCTACATACGAGAGATACACCGTTGTCTTATTGTGTTTATGTGATGTTACTGTGTCTGATGGAAAGAGTAACGTCAATAAAATAACAAGGCATTAAATATCACTAAACCCTAAACCCTAAACTTTATTCATCCTTTTCTCGTAGTAGTCCTTCTGTTGTTAGCAAACCAACAAAAATGAAAAATAAAATGACAGTTTATGTTTGTAATAGAATCACACTTGACATGTTTTCTCCAACAGAAGACCATGAAATGAGCTACATACGAGAGATACACCGTTGTCTTATTGTGTTTATGTGATGTTACTGTATCTGATGGAAAGAGTAACGTCAATAAAATAACAAGGCATTAAATATCACTCACCACCATCGTGGCATCA
Organism: Sindora glabra; assembly: GCA_020226215.1. Classification (NCBI taxonomy): domain Eukaryota; kingdom Viridiplantae; phylum Streptophyta; class Magnoliopsida; order Fabales; family Fabaceae; genus Sindora; species Sindora glabra. Next base: position 84,433,104 of record CM035226.1, read on the forward strand.
CGAAAGTATGGATCCGGTGTCCCCTCTCTTCTCGGCCGCATCGAGTTATAGTGTGTCCACTTGCGCGCTTTATTATCTAGGACGAGAAGAGTGAAGTGGTTGGGGTTGCTGAAGTCATTGACGCCCGTGGAGTTCAGTGGGAAGATAACAACATCTGCAGCCATTGCCTCCTCCATATGTGCATCGAATTTGTATTGCCTGACTTCCTGGAGAAACTTGAGGTCGCTCACAATGTAAGACTGTCAACATAGTTTTAACCTAAGTCAGAATCAATGATGCCTTCTGTGATTCATATAAGTGAGATGGATTCAGAATCTTACCCAGCAACAACTGTCGAAGGCAAATACCTTCCTTTCACTGTTCTTGGAAGCCAGGCTCAGAGTGTAGGCATGGCCATCTATGATCTGCATTGATTGTTTAGTTCTTGTTATATGATTGATAAGGGTGGCAAACTTTAAACAGTAACACAAGAATCCGCCAGTTGAAACAGACAGAATAATTGTATCTAATCGTTTGGACTCCACAAAGTTGAGATAACAATCTCTTCGAGACCGATTAGACTATATTCCTGTTACTGTTTAGGAAAGAAACAGTAACAGGAATAGAGGTGTGATTAACGATAAAACAACAATGCGTTTAAACGACTAGATGATACATACATTGTTCGTGATTGATGCCTCCTTCATAACTCCCACCAAATCCTCAAATGTGATGAACAAATCCTGCTTGGGGATTGACCAGACAAAAATACTACATGTGATGATTTGGCAAAGGGATTAGATGAGGCGATATATAAAACTTCCTAGTAAATGCAAAGCATCCACAAGAAAATAGAACATGACTTACTGTGGATCTCCTGCCAATTTTAATTGCATCATCTTACTCCTGACATCCTTGGTCAGGTATTTAGCAGTTGGAAACTTTGGACTGTGGGGTGGCTTGTGAGTCTGCTTTTTATTGTTTTTATCTGTGGGTATTTCATCCTCAATTATAACAGGGGCCTCTTTGGTCTGCCCGTAGACCTCCTCAGCAGTTGTTATCTCCTCAGCAGTTGTTATCTGCTGACGTGCATATGCTTGTCTCGTTCATTTTTTCAAAGGACCAGAGTACGTGAACTCCTCGTCCCGTTTTATTTTTCTTGGTTTTTTCTTTATATTCGCTATCATTGATCGCTGTTTTGCCTCGTCTATAACTTGCTCATCAGCTCTGGTGGTTTCTACCTCAGCTTGTTCAACCACCTGCACAATCTGTTTTGATAGCTATGCATTGAGCTGTTTATTATGATTTTTCAAACTAATGTTGACCGCCCTGAGGTTTTCTGCCTCATTTGTTGCTGTGGATAGTTCCTCCTGTAGCAGTGCGTTATCGTGTTTGAGTTTGGATATTGTCTCTGCGTTTTCTTCTTTCTGTTGTTCTAACGAATGAAGTTTCTTAGTGAGGGACGTCAACTCATCCTTCAGTTTGAGTAACTCTGTGTTTGCACTGGTGAGTTAATCCCTAAGCCGTAGAACTTCATCGTTATTTGTTGCTGTTGGTCCTTCTGGGACAGCGCAATATTGGCAAATTGGTCCAGCTTTGTTGGCCGGGGTTGGATCATGTACTGGGCCGATGCTATCTCATTATCGCCCTCCGAATCCTCTGATTGGGAGGGTGTGTCATGTGATTTTGTATTGTCAGCGAATTCAATCAACCGTAGATTTGTCTCATCTGTGTAGAGGAGGTCGTATTCATGTACAGTGGGCTCAATCTCTCTGTTTACGACCTGAAGCATAACATTATTTTCACTGTTAGTGTGGGAAATTGGCATATTACTGTTTTCAGAGAATACAGTAACATGTTGCATTGTGACTACGGCATGCTTGTGTTTGTTATGAAACAGCAACACCATGCATAAATCAAAGTAAATTGCTGGAATGGGTATCAAAATAACAATTGAAACCTGGAGAGAAGGACCTGTTACTATTTCACGTATAAACAGTAACATCTTGTTCGATGTTACTGTCTATTTCTCATGGAAATAGCCAGTAACATCGAACAAGATGTTATTGTTTATACGTGAAACAGTAACAGGTCCTTCTCTCCAGGTTTCAATACAGTAACATGCTTTCTTGCACTAACATGTATGGGGCATCATAACTGCTGGGTATTTTCATACCGTTACCTGAAGCTGGCTGATAAGTTGATCCCTCAGTTGGCGTGTGAGGAGCTTCAGGTCCCATTTGAGGCACCTTGGAACTCTTTGGATGTGGTGCCCGCCCAGCACGTTGGTAATCTCACACAGCCAATACTGTCGACAATAAAACGTACAATTTGTCACGTTAATTTCCTTAGGAGGCTGCATCCAAGACGGAGTAATAAAAAGATGAAGAACAACTGGAGGTAAACAAGTTATTCTTGTACGCAGTCTTTAACATGAACCAAAAACTCACGAATAACTGTCAAATGAGATCACATTAACAATAAAAATGTCATGAAACTTTGGGTAACCATCCAGAGACAAAGCGGGGATATGTTACTGTTTTAGTCTAAAACAGTAACATGAGCCAAGACTTGCGACAAACATACAATAAGGATGAAGAACTCACGAATAATTGTCAAATGAGATCACATTAACAACAAAAATGCCATAAGACTTTGGGTAACCATTCAGAGACAAAGCAAGGACATGTTACTGTTTTAGACTAAAACAGTAACATGAGCCAAGACTTGCGACAAACATACAATAAGGATGAAGAACTCACGAATAACTGTCAAATGAGATCGCATTAACAATAAAAATGTCATAAGACTTTGGGTAACCATTCAGAGACAAAGCAAGGACATGTTACTGTTTTAGACTAAAATAGTAACATGAGCCAAGACTTGCGACTAACATACAATAAGGATGAAGAACTCACGAATAACTGTCAAATGAGATCACATTAACAATAAAAATGCCATGAAACTTTGGATAACCATCCAGAGACAAAGCAGGGACATGTTACTGTTTTAGACTAAAACAGTAACATGAGCCAAGACTTGCGACAAACATACAATAAGGATGAAGAACTCATGAATAACTGTCAAATGAGATCGCATTAACAATAAAAATGCCATAAGACTTTGGGTAACCATCTAGAGACAAAGCAGGGACATGTTACTGTTTTAGTCTAAAACAGTAACATGAGCCAAGACTTGCGACAAACATACAATAAGGATGAAGAACTCACGAATAACTGTCAAATGAGATCGCATTAACAATAAAAATGCCATAAGACTTTGGGTAACCATCCAGAGACAAAGCAGGGACATGTTACTGTTTTAGACTAAAACAGTAACATGAGCCAAGACTTGCGACAAACATACAATAAGGATGAAGAACTCACGAATAACTGTCAAATAAGATCGCATTAACAATAAAAATGCCATAAGACTTTGGGTAACCATTCAGAGACAAAGCAGGGACATGTTACTGTTTTAGACTAAAACAGTAACATGAGCCAATACTTGCGACAAACATACAATAAGGAGACAGGAACATTTACTCAAATGAATGGAGATGAATGAAGAAAATGTAAAGGATTCGGACACGAAGTAAAGAGCAGTTTTGACATCTTTAACTTACGGCAATAGCATGACACACCCGGTTACATTGGGGGTGCTGTCCTTTTTGAGAGAATTCATGAGTTGGTCGTGAATGTGTTGTGACCACCCATATTATGCTATTTCATCTACATCCTCTACGTATTTAATGTATGACCAAGCCAATGTGTGGGCCTTGTTTAGTACGAAGAGGGTGACTAGAAGCATCAATGTCATGAGGCGGGAGACATCTTGCACATTAGTCTCCGATGTTCCCTGCACTGCTCTTTCGAGAGCGTTGAATATTATTGGTTTGCTCATCCGTGCTTTGCCACGGAAACATCTTATGTCAAAGTTTGACAATGTCTTCTTGCCAGATGTTGTCTGGATGGGCTGGTCTCCATCTCTTATTCCAAAGATCAGCTTCACTGATGTTGGTGTTATTCTGAGATGATCGTCCCCGATGTTGAAATAATTATTCTTGTCTGAGAAGGTAGCAATTATGGACTGTTCCTCAGATGTTGATTATTTTTAAGGGAACTTGGTGTCATAAACTTGAAAGTTCTTTGCTTGATTGCATTTCTAGTATAATTTTTGTTTTCATTTTCAAGAATCTCATTTTGAATTTCTGCTATGAAAATTAAAAGTAGCTATTGAAAAACTATATTTGTGAGTTTTGCCAGTAAATCCGATTTCATGTTGTTCTTTTTGCTTAAAAAATGTTTCTAGTACTAGTCATGTTTTGTCTATTCCCCAAAAACCACAAGGCAGAGAGGTGGGAATTAATCTTTTTCAGTTTTATGGAACATTCAGCTTGAAACAAGAGATATTATGTCAATTCATTGAGTGTTTCCTTCATGATCCCGTAGTTTACAATATAAAAATGAAAATCAATTAAATCCACCTTTAAATTTGAATTTGAGTTCACCACACTCCCAAAAAGTGGGGAGTCAATAATAAAGTCTTGATTTTTTTTCTAAACAAAAGTATGAGAGTGAGAAGGTAAAAATAAGAAAATAAAAGTAACGCAGTTATTTACAATAATGTGTCGATTGCAGAATTCATCCAAAATTAACCTTTTCACGCTATGCACAGTTACATGACCAGACTTTCGAGCTGTCATCCCAACCCTTAGAATTAGATTGCGTTGTTCCATTTCCTGTAGATAAAGTTTGTTCCAATAAAGAAGTTCGATTCTTCATTACGAGACAGAACAACCAGTTCAGCTGAAAAGCTTCCCATCTCCCATCGGAACTAGTAACTCCAATTGCAGCTATTGCATGATTAGCATAGATTTAAAAAAAAAAAAAGAAAATACAGATATTCCATTCATTTGCATGATTAAAGGCAACAACTGTAACTGCAGTTATTAAAAAAAAAAAAATCCATTCATTTGAAGACTTGCAGTGATATCACAAATTGTCTAGTTTTTCAGTGTCATTAACAATTAAAGTTCAATATGAGACAATAACAATCATGATTCATAGCTTAATTTAATCCAAAAGGTAATCAAAATGTAACATTCTAATACTATTTTTAAGATTTACGAGGAAAAAACAAGTGAAAAAGAAAGGAAAATGAATGATTTATGTATAATTTTCCTTCTTTTATTTGCATATCTGAACAAGATAGAAAAACTTCCAAAAACACTAGAAAATATGACGAATGAGAAGGAGAGAGAAAAAAAAAAAAAGCAGGCGCACTAGAATAGAAGGTGCCAATAGATTTCAAATTTCAGAAGATTAATAGTCAAGGGCTTGCTACGGTACTCCCAGAGGTTTCAAACTCGGGATGAAGTGACACAATACAAGCCATTGGATGAGATTACCAAGAATTTTGGTAATCTCATCCAATGGCACAAAATACACTACATCACCCCGGGTTTAAAAACCCCCGGAGTACCATAGAATTGTCCTGATAGTCAAAACTCTCAAACATAGAAAAAAGTGACAACCATTATTTCTCTTTGTTTTCCCTTCATTCATCCACATAAAAAATAGCACTACTCACACCATTTTTTTACTACATATTATCCTAATATTATTCTTAATCATATGTACAGCTGATTAAGTGCCCATATCTCTAAGCGAAAGATAGACAAAGGCATCAAATGAAACCAAAACATGTACAAAGAGAGGAAATGTAACTAATACAAAGTGAAACCATCATCATAGGAAACATGCCATCCTCTTCTACATGGAGGGGCATTTTCATCATACTCAGCACAACAACTCCATCTTCTCTTCCAATTGGCTCTACCAGTGTTTGGTCTATTATCTTTTTCATTCCATTTGTAGACAATCACTCCTGATTGGTCAGTCCAATCTCCATCAATCCCTTGGTGTGGTGGTGCCAATGAAAACAGACCCTTCTCTCCTACATCAATATACAAGCATTTCAGCCACATTTCATCCACTCTCTAGTTCAAGAAAAAGAAATCTGATTTCTATATTATACTCTTTAATAGCTCAGCAAAGAAAGCAAAACAATATTAAAGTTCTACAACCCATGGGATAGGAAATTGGCAAAACTAAGCAGAAAGATTTATCAATGATATAGGTTTTCTTGGTTTTGTCCAAGACATATTTCCATAGAAAAATCTTATCTACTTGCACGTAAGGAAAGACTTACATTCTGCACATATACCTTATGATTAAGAAAATAATCCACAGGTAAAGTAGCAAAGAAAAATAACTTTTTCTCTTTAAATCAGTGAAAGTTGACACATTCCCCGACATTGCACAATTGACAAAAATTTGATTTAAATTGCCTCTACTTGTTCCCGAACTTTTTCACTGAGATTCTGCCAAGTTTATACATAATCGCAAATAAATGTGAAATCTAAGAGCATATATCATTTTCCCAGCATAAATTATCTTAAAGAGAGAGAGAGAGAGAGATCTCACATTCCCATCATAATTTAAACTGCTGTTTCAACTACAATAAGACACAATTTTGCATTCAAAAACTGCATTTTTTTCTAAGAGATTGGAACCCTAAACCCTTACGCTCAAATTAAAATTATAATTCGTATTTTTCCTACTAACCAGGTAAAAATCAGCAAATCTTACTTGGGTAAAAAAGAAAAAAAAATTCCAAATCATGTTTTGATGAGAAAATGGCAAAGCATAATACCGTTGGTGTGGCCATGGAAGGAGCAAGCAAGAGGGGAATTTTCTTGATCCGAGTAAAGGGTATTGCATCTTAAGCATCTTTTCTTGGTTTGAATCTGCGATGAAATTGCTCTGTTTTGATTACTATGTGAGCAAGACTTGACCTTGAAGCCATGGGAAGGTGATGAAGACTTGCAGTTGCAGAGAACAAGATTTTGAGAGAGTGTCGCCGCAAAAACCATTCATTTAGGTTCTGTTTCCTATGAAGATAAGGAGAACCGCAGTGGTGCTGGTGCAGCCTAGCAGGAGATTGAGATCGATGAATTGAGCTGTCCCCTAGGGAAATGCTGGATTTGTCGTTTTTAAAGTTGGCCACGTGAGTATTGCGTCAAACGACATTACGGAAATGAGTGTGGAGGGATGCTGCACCTGCACTAGTGTTTCAATCTTTGGGTTTGTGAAAACTATTTCTGCAAAACAATTAGTTTTGGGAATACATTTTTCAGAGATTAGAAGGATGAAAAACAAATATTTTTTTTATTAATTTTTAAATGAAGGGGTACGATCTTTAATTTAAGTTTTTTTTTTTAAAAGATGAAAAATTTTATAATTCCTCTCTTTAAATTAACTTTAATAAAGTAATTCTTAATTCCAAACCAAACAGTGAATCTTTTTGCTTCAATATAGGTAAAAAGTTTGATCTATGAATCTTAATTTTGATAGGGAATTTCAAGTAAGATAGAAGATTGAATCTCCGCAATGATTTTGTACTTGAAAGGAATTTGAGATCTTAAACTTGATTGATGTCTTTAACTTAAAATTGGTGTTATTGATTGAAGTTACAAATTTTAAATACTTGAATTCTTACCGTTAGAATTTTAGGTAAAATTCTTGTTATTGAATGATAGTAATAAATTATTTATCTATAAAATTGTTAAGGAATGATTAAAGATAAATATTTTAATTTTTCTAATATTTATTACATTTCAATTTATTGAAAAATAATTATTTAAACAAATTTTTATTAGTTGGAACGACGCATTTGTGATACAATGTGATTTTTTATTTGTCAAGTGACATTATCAATATATAAATTTAGTTTGACTGGTTTACTTCTATCATAATTGTTGCATGATATAATTTAATTTATTATTAAAATCTTTTTTAAGGCTCACTTATATTTTATGTGAAATTTTAAATTTTGATAAGCAGTCCTTTTATAATTGGTTATAATGTAGTAATTTTTTCTCTTCTTCTTGGACATTGGCAACAGATCAACGTTTAGGTGAAAATGCTCCGTAAAAATAGGAGAGCAGTTTTTCTGCTCAACGTCCACCTAATTGTACGACTTCTTGATGGGAGAAGTTGGCAACGTGAATATATATAAACGGAACAAGGGTCCCCGGGTTTGGTTAATACTTAATGATATTTCTGAACAAAATACACCATCAACACAGCACAAACCAGAACTTGGAAGCACCTGAATTCAAGAACTTGCAGTAATTATTCGATACAGTTTTTGGAGCAACTTCTCTGTGAAATTTGTTAAAGCTATGGCTGGAGGTAGGCTTCCGCATTTCTGAATTAATTTCATGTTACTAGGATATTATAAGTGTAAGAGTATCCTAGATAATTAGTTAACATATAATCCATGAGATTAAAATTAGACAAAAACAACAACCGAATAGCATTAAAACACACTACGTTAAAATAGTTATGCATAAATACCTTCTTTTCTTCCCTAAGGATAATACTTCAGGTGACGTAAGTAGATTCTGAAATTGAGTTCAAATTTTTTATATTTATTATATTAAATTTTCTAATTTTATTTTATTATTTTTTATTAAATAATAACATTTAATTTTTGTTAGAAACTTAATTTTAAATTTTATTAATGCATATAATATTATTCTTTTTCTAATCGATTATAATTATAAGATGTATTATTCTTGTTACAACCTGAGATTAATCTTATACTTAATAAAGAAAAATCCAGAGGTAATCTGATCTACACCAAATAAATTGACCGAAATTTAAATCAACTTGTCAATATATGCATGATCCCTAGTAGACCTTTCTACAGACATGGTACAGCAGGTGAATAGTGAAACCCCAACAAACCCTATCCTTTCCGTGGTAAATCTGCCCATAAAGATTTTATGCCAAACAAGAGGGACCGAGGGACCACCAGGAAATGTCATCTAATATGTGCGACATATAATCAACAATAATAGCGTACCGAATAAATTTTTAGCGAAAGTAAAATTATGTTATTCATTAAATTTTGAAATTTGAATAGATCCCTTAAATGTTTGGAGAGTTGATATTTCACTTATACAATTTTGGGAGCAATTTGATACATAATTTTTTATACATTTAGGATTTTTCTAATATGACATCATATTTACATTCTCATTTGCATCTGATTTATATTTCTCTCAAAATTAGTTTTAAATAAAACAATAATTGGTCTCAAAAGGAGTGCTAATATTTTAATGATAATAATATCTAGTATTATTTTAAAAATTTATTTTTTATTATACCTAAAATTCGAGTTTAAAATTTTAAGTATACATATTAAATAATAATTATTTTTAATATGCATATTAAATAATTATCACTTTTGCCATATATATATAATATGTATATATACGCGCGCCCGTGTGAGACTGCAAATAAACTCCCGATGTGCCCTAAGAGGACATATAAATTGGCGCACAGTATAGTTCCGAATGACAGCATACCGGTGCAACAGTATAAATTGCCGGAGAAACACTGTTATGGTATCAGCAAGTGTCATTTTAGCTTCGAAGACCTTCTGAAGAAATTGTTGCGATTCTAAAATTTTCTGCTAATTCAAGAAGACATAGACATCAGAGTCAAAGTGTCAAAAATTTTGGTATTACTTAATCAAACTTTTTATTAAACTACATAGTTTTCTCAAAAAGTTTTTAAATAAGAGAATATTATTTTATATTGCATTATAATATCATTCTTTTATACAAAAATTTTGTTATATAATTAATTGAAATTAAATGAGATATACATAATTCTAGATATTTAAAAATAAGTTACGAGATTAAGGGTAAAAAATTATGCAATAAATTAACAAATAATTAATTAAGTAAAAATTAGTGTTAATTACAAATTTCTTATTACTAAAATATTTAATTTACAAGTTTTTAGAATTAATGGAATGAAATACAGTCACTTTTAAAATGTTTACAAGTGCCACTTTGGCTTCGAAAACTTTCCGAAGAAATTGTTGCGATTTTAAACTTATCTCCTAACTCAAGAAGACAGAAACATCAGAGTCAAGTATTAAAAAAAAAATCATATCACACCGTTAAGCTTTTTATTAAATTACATAATTTTGTCAAAATGTTTTTAAATAAGAGAATATTATTTCATATTGCATTATAAAATCAATATTTTATAAAATAATTTGTTAAATAATTAATTAAAATTAAATTAGATATATATAATTTTAATTAAATACATAAAAATAAATTATAAAATTATGAAGGTATTTAGCAATTAGCTTATCAAGTAGCTTTTAGACCAAATAAACTAATTAATTTTATCAAATAATTTATTTTTAGTATTTGACGATCAATTAATCAGTTAATTTTTGTCCAAATAGTCAAAAATAAAATAGCAATTAATCATTATTGTCCCAACTTTATTTCGATTGATACTTTTAATGATTTAATGTATTTTATAATTGATAAATTATTTTCTAATTGATTCATATAAATAAAATATATTAATTGATCAATTTTTCTATTTCTCTCACTATCAACATCTAAAAAATTATGATATTTATTTTTACTTAAAAATTAAATAATTATAATTATTAATTTCTTATTAGTAAATTTATTAACTATAAAAATTATATTAATTTAATTTTGAAGAAATATTTAATATATAATAAATTATAATAATATATTATTTATAAAAAATTAATCTACTAAATAATATATAAAATTAAAATTATTAAAATATTATTAAAATAAAAAAATATTCATATAACTCATAAAATATACTCATATTCTTGTATATCATTTTACACAAAAATAATCGATTTTATCAAATATTCTTATTTAAAAAGTTAATGTAATCAATTGGTCAAATCAATTAATATAATCAGCTATTAGCTAACAATTAATTGAATCAATTAATCATTGACGTAATAAACTAATTATCAAACAAAGCTTACGAGCAAAAAATTATAAAATAAATCAACATGCAATAATATCATAATTTTTTTTGGAAACTTCTTTAAAAATTATGTAACTTAATAAAATAACTAATTAATGAAAGATTAGTATTAATTACAAATATTTTACTCTTAAAAAATTTGATTTGCAAGTTTTTAGAGTTAAAGGAGTAAATTAAATGTAGTAACTTTTTAAAATCTTTCAAATAAATTATTACCACTTCAAAATTTTCTCCTCACTTCAAAATTTTCTCCTCACTCAAGAAGACAGAACAAACCAATAAATAGGGATGTCAAATGAACATGACTCATAAGTTAGTCTATATCCGTTGTAGGTTTTGACAAGTTTAAGTCTTTAAAACTAGATCAATTTTTAGATATAAGTAATATAAGTTAGTTCGTTGTGGACTCGATCTGCCACAAGTTGATGAGTATTTGCAAGTCCATAGGTTCACAGTTAAAACTCATGGGTTTGTATAGTTTATTGTCAGTTTTAGTAGGTTTGAACTCTTTAAAATTAAATTTATTTTAAACATGAATAATACAAACCATTCGATCATGGACCTGATTCATTATGGATAGGCTTGATTGACATGGCCTACCAATAGAGTCACATGTGAAAGATTTTTTATCACTTAATTAAGCTATTTAATAAATTACATTTTGGAAACTCCTTTAAAAATTATGTAATTTAATAAAATAATTAATTAAATAAAAATGAATGTTAATTGTAACTTTTTATAATTAAAAAAATTTGATTTAAAATTTTAAAATTAATGGGATAAAATACAACTACTTATAAAACCTTTTAAAGAAATTGTTGCCATTTTAAAATTTTCTCCTCACTCAAGAAAATAGAACAAACCAAAAGAGTCAAGTGTCAAAAACTTTTTATCACTTAATTAAGCTTTTTAATAATTTACATTATTTTTTCAATATGTTTTTAAATAAGACGATATTTTGAATATTGGGTTATAATATCATTCTTTCATACAAATTTTTTATGTGATATAATTAATAAAAATTAAATTAGAAATATGGAATATTTTAATTAAATACTTAAAAATAAGTTTCAAAATTAAGTGTATTAAGTACATAAAATTATGTGATAAATCAACATACAATAATTTCATGACTTTTGTTTGAATACTTCTTTAAAAAATCATGTTATTCAATAAAATAATTAATTAAGTTAAAGATAAGTGTTAGTTACAGTTTTTTATAGTTAAAAAGTTTATTTTGCAGATTTTTAGAATTAGTGAGATAAGATACAACTATTTCAAAATTGAAGAGGCATTTTATATTTTTCTTTTTAGTTTTTAAGTTTTTGAGAAGTTAATCTAAAATTATTATATATAAAAAAGTATATATCAAAATTTTGAAAAAGTTGGGTTTGCTTAAATCCCATTAATATCGCCCTTGATGTATGGAGAATTGCCTTTTTTTTTTCCTCATTAGTGTAAATTGTTGTCTAAAAGTGAATATACTATATCTAGAAATTGGGATTTGCAACTATAATTTTAGGAGAAATTATAGTCATTTTCCCTAAAGTTGAACCTAATTATATTCATATTTCTTTTATTTTTAAAAATATACACTTACCTCGTTTATTTTGTAAAAATAGGGAATATGAGTATAGGAATGAAAACAAAACAAGCGAAACTAAGCTTTAACATAAATAAGTTGGGCTTACTTCAAAATTTTCTATTTTAAGTTGGGTTTGTGATCTATTTATAGGTTAAAACTTTAATTTGACTTGATTTGTTTGTAAAATTTAAGTTTGGTTTAACTTATTTATCTATTTAAGCCTAACTTTTAAAATATAAATAAATTATTGATAGGATCATAAACCTAAGTATATATATCACAAATAAATATGATATTAAACAAAATTTTGTCTCTAATTTTATTAAATTGTTAATAATTCAATATAGCAAATTATAATTATATCTATTAAATGCAAAAAGATTAAAAGACACAATAAGATAAATTTGTCATTTATAAACTTTAAAACTTTTAAAAGATTGGTGGCTTAACTTAAAACTGTGAAGAAGGCACAATGTTTATCAATCGGTAGCTATAATACAACTATATCAATTAATTTGAAAATGTTAAATTAAAATAATATATTAGTTAAATAAGCTGATATAATAAATTAATAAATCAAGTCTAAAATTAAATAGGCAAAATCTAGTTAATAAACAAGTTAATATATGAGTCTAGTAAACAAGTCAATTGTGTTTTTAACAAATCAAATTATAGACTGTTTAAAAATGACCTAGTTTATTTTCACATGTTAAAAATAAAAAAAAAAGGTGAATAAGTCTAAAGAGTGTAAGTATAATTAAATTAAAATTCAGATAATATGATTGTAATATGATCATAATTTTATCATCCAACATCATATTTAGACTTCATTTATTTCAATAAAAATATTTTTCATAAAATATTATAATAAAGGAAAATATTTTATTTATTTAATATTAAATATAAAAAATTAAAGAAAGTCAAATTTTGTTTTAAAAAATTATTTTTTTACTATTATAATTTTAAATATTATTTTTTATTCTAATACAAATAATATGTTAATATATATATATATATATATATATATGAAATTTTTTAATAAAAATTTTTCTCCGACCAAACAAATTGATTATTCTGCATTTGTCCGCATTGTGATCGGTACAATCAATCTTTTCACTATTACAGATTAATACTCTCTCGTATTGGATCCATAACTTTTGAATATTCTAACCATTAATCACCTCTAATTATACCATGTAAAACAGTTTTCTGATTGGAATTCTTGAATTTTTAATGGTGGGGGACTACATTCTTGAAAGTCAAGAATCTCGGTTGCTGTCTGGTACTACATTTTCTACATAGCGTGGTGCTGATATCTATAAAGAACTTTGCCAACACGCTCAGATGTCTTACAAACATCTCGGTCCATTTTTTCTTGAACAATGTCAGAATGTATCCTCATTGGAATAATAGTACATTATAGTTGAGCAAGACGAGTCATCCGCTCAATTAACGTGATGAAGTTCGCTCAACAGTGCAATTTTGCACATACCATTACCCTACCTTTCTTCTTGTCGCCAAGGTGTACATTTTGTCTACAATGACTGAATTAATTAATTAATTGCATAAAGGCACAGTACGGTGGACCACATAGGAAAATGTTTAATAGAATACAACCAGAAAATTAATAATCATGTTCGTTGGGAACATTAAATTCAAATAATACATATTGGTTTCATATTTATTAATATTATTTTGAACATATTTAGTATATATGCGGTTCTATTTATTTTTGGAAGATATTTTTTATAACAAAATTTCATTTATTTTTACATAAATAAAAGAGTGAAATATAATATTTATATCTTGCTATTAAAAAGGTAATACTTAGTAAAAAAATAACTTTTTTAAAAGGAAATCTATCAAATGCCTTATATTTAATAATGAATATATAGGATATTTTTTTATCATTTTTTATAATTTATAATTATATTTATATGAAAGATATTTTTCATTAAAATAAATAAAATTTACGAATAAATAAAAATTCTTATTAAAAAGGAAAAAGAAATAAACACAAGATCAAGAGAACGAGAAATGCGTCTTCAAAACGGAGGGCCACGTGCATGCCGTAAAATATATTTTCTCATGATGGAGCAAAATTCTTCATTTACTTTATTATCTATCCGAATTTTCGGAACTATGCATATAAATATACTTAAAAAATTAAATGCATCTACCATTTCCTAAAGCATAGTTTATGTCAATGTTGCTAAAAGAAAGAGCGAGCCCCCAATAAGAAAATTTTGAAAAGAGAAAACGAAAGAGAGAAGAAGAAAAGTCGCCAGCTAGTCCCCGAAGAAAGTTGGTATAAATTATCTGGGGAACAAATACTAAATAGAAAAAATATCTAACATAAAATTTAAATTACAGTTGTGATTGTGATTGCCATTGCGATTTTATTGTGATTTGCAAAATTGTGAATAAATGCAAAAGAAAAATATGATCGTTGCAATGCAAAATTGTGGATGCAACATGGCCGCAACTGCAATGGTGCAGACTGTTTTTTAAATCCCTAATACTATGTTATATGGATATAAGTAAACACTTTCTCGATTTTGATTAACAGTTATAAGAGGCATTGTACAGAAACAAAAGTGAAAGTAGTCTTTTTATTTTTATTTTATCTTGGCTATGTTGAGTTCCCTCCACCATCATGTTCAACTTCAGAAGCTGCTTCTGCTTCGTCATCTTCTTGCAAACAATCAGTACCAAAAGCTCCATGGCCATGGCCAAAGGCCTTAATGTGGTCTTTAAGAGATCTCTTGTGCTTGAAATCAGACCCACAAAGACAATACCAAAGTTTCCCACAATTCTTCTCATGAGTTCTCCAGTCACCTCTCACAGCAAAAGCTTTGCCACATTTCCTGCACATGTAGTGTTTCATCCCATGCTTCCTCTTGTAATGTGTTTGGAGAGTTCTGAAATCCTTGAGCGGTTTTGCTCTTGGATGGTCTATGTTGTGCTTGCAACCTGGTGCACAACAAAAGCATGGAAGCCTTAGCATTGCTGTTGGCTGAGTTCCTTTTAGAGAATCAGGCCCTTTTCTGTATTGAGATCCATGTCCCCACATATGCATCTGCAAAAACATGACAAACTTTTAGGAGTAATTAAGCTTCTAAGCTGCAATTGGAGTTATATATGATCATAAATACAGTTATATATGTTGCCGCTAAAATTATAGCCTAGGCAAATGCTAAAACATATTGTAGTTTTAATTGTGATTGTGAGCATTGAATCATTGACTACAACACAAAATTGTAGTTGTAGAACTCGAGTTATCCTATATCAATTGTAAAAAGAGTTAGATGTTAGTTTATAAGTTGAGAAAAGCTTGAATTTTTTAATTAGATTTTGCAGTTAAAAAGGCTCAATAAAGTATTCTAACACTAGTATTAAATTTAATTATAACATTTTTATTTGACATTTCATGAGAGAGTTGATTGATGTTATAGTTCTAATTGATGGCTTGATGTGTGAGGGAGAGCTAGTTTTTATAGTTGAGAAAGCAATCCAACACCTAACTCCTTTTACAATCAATAAGTCACATGGCCCTCTTCCATACTTTGTTAAATGAAGATGTTAAATTAACACTGAATCCCTTCTATAATTGAGATAGGATAACCCAACAAGAAACCACATTAAGTATATATGTAATTTCAAATTATAAGAGTAATGATATATATACAAATTGTAAGTCACTCAAACGCTTGATAAAGTCTAATTTAAAACGACTCTTCTATTTCACTTCTCCTTTGTGTGCAACTTTGCTGAGAGTGCAATAAAGTGAGCAAATTATATGTTGTTTTATGGGCAAGTATAGTGTTGTTAATCGTAAGTATACCAGACAACAAACATACAACTCTAATTTGAAATCCTCCAAAGTATTTGTCCGAAGCAGAAAGAATGTATTTGAGTTTTATTAAATATATTAATTCAATTTTTTTTAAAAAAAGGTATTATTATTAATTTCAAACATCCATAAGTATTAAAGCTATAACTAGAGAGGGTAAGATAAATGGGGAATTTTTCAAATGGAGAAACCATATCCTATACTTGTGGGAAAACTGAAGGGAATTGAAAGGGGAAAAGACACAAAGAAAATCAAGTATATATACACTATGTATCCGGTTTTCTCCGAAGTTAATGTAATTCTCCCCTTCTCATATATAATAATAAATAAAAAATATATATATTTTTTATGATCTATAAGTTTTTTAACTATATAAATACAGGCAAATGAGAGATTTTTCTACAAATAGATATCTTCTGAAAAAAGCCAGTATATATGTTTGAAGAACAAACAAAACAATGATTTGATGACTCGATGACACAGTTTTGCTGCTACTAGTTTTAATGAAGTTTCAGTAACTAATTTTCAATGAAAAATGACAAATTTAATTTGCATGCAGTAGCGAGTAATTATCAGGTGGTTCGATTTGTACAAAACAATACTCAATAGTTTGTTCTTAATTCTGCTTAAACTTCAATTATATCTGAGATATACAAAATCTGCGAAGATTTTTGCTGTGCATTGTGCAGTACTTTTACAGAAAGGTGCAGATTGCGAGATATCAGGCTCTTGATAAGAAACATCTGATATCTGAGCCCTGAAAGAATCACTGTTACTAATAATATGTGTTTTACTTTTCATTCATTTGCAGTTTGGTGCAGCACAATGTTCTAGGTTACATAAAAGCAGAAGGAAATTATACGACAATAAAAAGAGAGATTCTTTTAGGAGGAAAAATAAAAAACCTAATAAATTTGAAGGACTGATGAATCTGAGACCAAATAGTCAGAATCAGACATGAAATTGAAAAAATTGGAAAAAAGTTTAAAAAGCCATGCAAAAGGGAGAAATGACAATGATGAAAACACAGTACAAGAGGGACCTATATATCTTGATAAATGGCTTCTCTGGTATAGCCCAAGATTTAAATTGCAATTTTTCTTGTTTGAAATGGTAAGAAAACAAAAAAAAAATTAATATCCATACAATCATATAATTGCGATATTGACTCTGCATCAGTTAATGCTCAACGCATTTTAAAACTCAAATACAATCCTAAAATTATCAGAATAACAGTAGATATAAAATTTATTGCAACCTATAACTTTTATATTACTAGAACTTAATTTGATTGTATAATTGATTTTTCATCACTACAATAAATAAGCACTAATTTTGATAAAAAAAAAAAAGGTAGAAATTTCATGAACAAGAAGAACATGGTGCGGGAGGGGGCCAGACTCAAGTTATGGAAATGGATCCGTACTTACCTGAAGATTATTGTATCTATTGAAAGTCTTAGGGCACACAGGACATGAGAACTGCGTAGGACCAATGAGAATCTGTGAAGGGGTTGGAATCCAATATTGACCCTTGTTTAATCTCTCCAAAGGTTGTCCGGAAACCACACTTTTTCCCTCCTTTTCAGCCATTTCTGCAGAATTCAAGATCTTTGTAGGGCTGGGAAGCCCTATTTGCAGGGCTACCGACACCGTTTCATCGTCATCTTCGTCCTCAACATATAATTTGTCCATGATCTTATCCTCCTCCTTATCTTCTTCACAGTTTTGAGGCTGCTGTTTTCTGAGGCTTAGGTTGTTTATGAGAGGAAGTGCTTCTCTTAGAGGAGGGGAATCAGGAGGTGCTGATGATGAGGAAGAAGAGGAGGTTTGGAATTGAATGGGAAATCTGTTGACTGAGGAAGAAAGAGGATAAGAGTAATTATAGAAGTTGGATTGTTGAGAGTTAGTGAAAGAAGAAGAATAGAGAGGATATTGGCGAGGCGTCAAGTTGAAGTGTCCGGGGAAGAAGTTGGCCTGAGGAGGATCACTCATAGTGAATGTTCAATGCAGGAGAGAAAAAACGGTGGATGGTTTCTAAGTCCTCCGGCCACTAGTGATACATAAATACAGCCGTATTAATCCAGTTGTTTGTCTTAACTAGTACGACATGTTATTTTCAATCGCACATATTTTATATTTTGATTCTTGTTGTCAATGATCTCATTAAACAGGTCAATCTTTAAAAGCCTTTATTTACTATCGTAAACTCGTAAAAAATTTAAAATACTTAGACCTTGAAATAAGAAGAAAAAATATTATGTAGTTTATATTAAAAAAAAAAGAAGTAGAATTATTTGTAGACACTCTCTCACATTTTTACTTATAATATATAATTAGGATAACTAAGGTTGTCAAACTAGATTGAACAGGTAAAACTTTAATGTATATCTAATTTCATCGTAAATTTATGTAGGAGATGAATACACTAATAAATTTGACCCAGGAATTCTTAGAGTTTAGTGGGAAGCCATTCTATTATAAGAAATTTTCTTTTTCTAAATGGTTGTTTTGGGTTGCATATTGGCACAAAACCTGACACAAATCTTAATCTTTTTATATTTACGACTAACATATTTATGTTGATGAATAAAAATTTAAAATTCTATATATCAATATTTTATACAGTTCTCTTTAAATTAAATTTTTATATGATTGAATGAGTAATAAGTTATTTAATAAGCATGTATTATCATAAATTTAAATAAAAAAGTTAAAAAAAACTTTAAAATAATATTGAACGTCATCGCCCACCATTCTCATGGTGGCCAGCTTCAAATTAAGAATTTTTTTACTTCATATGTGCAGGCATAAAGCATATGCACCCATGAGAGACGGTGAGAGAATTTTGAGGAAGAATGGTTAGAAAGGTGTAGGTAAGTTTTTAAATGGAAAAAGAGGAAAGCAAAAGGGTGAGGAAAGTCAAGAAATTACCCTCTGCACAACAAATAAGAGGAATTGATAAAGGTGAAAGTAAAAGCCAAAGAAAGGGTCAGATTATATCTGAAGGGTGTCTCCCAAATAGAGATGTTGCACCATGGCCACCACAAACACACACTCATAGAGAAGAGTAGAGAGAGAAAGTGGAAGAGATAGAAAGAGAAAGAGAACACTCTTTTAGTTTTTTTTTTTAAGATAATATTTTCTCTTTCTCTCTTGTTTCAACCAATGAAAAAGTACAGTTCTTTGAGGCTTTCCTAATCCAGCATTTGCTTCGGTGCGCGCGTTTTAGTGTTCCTTACATTTGCACAGATTACACACTATCATTCCACAATTCTTTCAGGCTTTTGTACCCCTTCAACAACATATCATTCATGTTTTAAATTGCGATTGCGATTATAACGATGATACATTTATTATTATTGTGGATGTTATGAAAATAAAAATGCGGGTATAGCAGACATTATGATCATAAAATTTTCTTTTCCTGCACAATATAGAATTAAAATTAGGGTAAACTACGCAGAATCTTTCTAAACTTTCCTTATATATGATTTATTCTCTATATTATTAAACTGTGTTTTTCACCTATTTTATTTAATTAATGGTGCGAAGAACTCTCTTCCATCAACTTTTTATTTGAAATTCCAATAGAAAATCCACATGTGCGACAATTTCTCTCAAATATTAAAAAAAAATTGGTATCCTAATTTTGAAAATGCCTTCAACATTTTCCATCCATCAAATATCAATTATAAAATTATCTTTAAAATTATCATATTGATTTATCTTGTAAAGATATTAACATAAAAAATCTTTAAATAATTTCTATTAATACCATTATTATTCATTTGGAAAAATAAATGTAATGACTAAATTTTTTTCGTTGGATTGATTACTATATTGGACTTAATTGTATCTTCACTTTTTGGTTTTTCTTCTAGTAATGCTTCATTTTTTTTCTAATTGCATAACCGTTATTTCATAACAATTTGAAGATCCTCATCGTCAAGTTTGAACAACAATTTGAGAGCTCTACAATGAAATACACAATCAATTTCTATACTAACTAATGAAATTAATGGTACACTTAAATTGATTAGATGCATAAAGGGAAAATCTTTACCCTCTAATTAATTAATTAATTAATTTAATTTCATGTTTAGTCTATTTGGAAAAAATTTTAAAGTCATAAATCTCATAGGCTTTAAGAAATTTCACCCTAACATTTAGAATCATTAGTTATAATAACCATACAAAAAAAAAAGAATCATAATTGTAATATAAGTTAAAAAAGTGAGAATCATAGTATAAAACTTATATCTATGAGTTGCTTCCTAATAATGTGACTGTTAAATTTGGCTAATAAAAAACTTATAAATTCTAGAGACTAGTAAAATGAAATGTATAGTTTACAAATTGATAAAATGAAATGCAAAATGACAGAAGAATAGGTGGAGGAAGATGGAGGAGTTTTAAGAGAAAATTTTTACATTTGTAGAATATTCTATTAGAATGTCAAAAAAAAAGTTAACGAACTGGATTTTGGGGTTCTTTGCACTATTAATTAAGTAAAGATAGGTGATAAATATATTTTAATAGTATATGGGTTAAATTACACATATGAAAAAGTTCTTGAGGGTTCATGTATCCTTAAAATTATATAATAGCAATTAACTTATATTATTTAATACTATTTTTTAATTTAAAATAATATCATATCATATTAAATAAAATTTATTTCCAAGAAAAATATCAAAATTATTAATTTTTATTTTATTAAAAAACATATGTGGTTGTTGTGGCCGTAATATTGCGATGTTGCAGCCGCAATACATCGTCACATCTATGACTTTCAGGGGGGAAAAAACCACAAGCACGATGTAATGTGGTTGTGGCCGGTGCTGCCATAACTACAATATTGTAGCTACAACACGCGTTACAGTCCGTAATTTAAAACAATGATATGAAAAGCACTATTTGATTTTTGTTCTTTTTGAATGTTGTTTGATATTTTCTAAATCACTCTAATACTTTAGTTTGATTTAAATTTCAATTGCTATTAATTAATAATTATTTTTATTATAGGTTTTTAGTGTTAAAGTAGGATTGAAATTGCTTTCCAAGTAAGTATGTTAGGTTATAAATACCTGTATTAGGCAAGAGTTTGAAGTGTGAAATGGATGTGATATGAGTGTTTCTGGGAGTTATGTAAGAACTTTTATAAAGATTTAGAAGAAATATAGAGATAGTGACTTGAAACTTGTGGGATTACGATTAAGAACATTCATAAATTTTATTATGTAATTTTGATTTACAATGTATCCTTTTTCATCTATGATGTTTCCTCCTAGAGTTTAATGGTTTCACATGTTAAATTGCCTGTGTGTTATTGTGCTACTAATGCATTATTGCCCAATACTAGTGCATTTGGAGAGAGATGATTTTTTTATTCTAAATGGTGGTATTAAAGCAAGTTTGGTTTGGTGAGAATAATAATTTGAGATAAAAAGATCATGGTTTGATGTCACCCAAGATGAAAGCAATGGATGAAAATAATGGTGAAGATGGTAATTGTTACACCATATAGAATTAAGATTTGTATTTTAATAATAAATTTCAAATTAAAGGGATTTAGGAAAAAAGAACAATAAAATGTTGATAACCATAATAGTAGAAATGTTTGAAATAGTACAATAAAAACTTTGAGCATCTAAAAGATTTATAGGATCACTTGTGGATGATATTGTAAGAGAAGAAGAATGCATAAATAACTTTTAATTAATACGACTATTAGATAAGAGTAAGTAAAAGATTATAAAAAGTGCACATGCCCTTTCCTATTTTTACCCTTTGGCAGTTATCTCTCCCTTTTTTCCTCATTAAAAAAAATTCTCTCATTCCTCTCAATTTTTAATTTTTCACTTTTCCTTTAACCTACAAGCTTTTCTCCAAGAAGAAGAACTTAACTTCCTCTTCATTTCTCCTTTTATCAAAGTAAAAAACCCTAATATTTATGATTTTTAGTAAATTTTGTAGCTTCATTACTTCTATTTTTCCTTTCCTCATGAAGAATTAATTTAGTTTTAGGTGAAGGAAGTTGGATGAGTTGTCTTGTAATTCAAAATCCTCATTTTTTATGTCTAGAGGCTTAAATCATATCAATCTCCACTCTAAATCTATTCCATCCAAAGACGTGAGTAACATTCTACTTGACGTCTTGCTTAAATCCTTTAAATTTCTTGTGTTATAATGTTTATTATAAATTTTGGTGATTTGACTACAAGATTTAATGTTAAAAGTGATATTTAAGGTAAAAATTAGTTAAGTGCAAATGTTTTTGCAAGAAAATTTGGAGGAATCCTTGAGATGATCAATTATGTCCAAAGAACTGCTCTTGGACTTACATTATCAATTATATAATTAATTATGTACAAAGGATTTCTCTTTAAACTTTCATAATTGATTATATAATCAATTATGTGTGGAAGAATTACTCTTTAGACTTATATAATTGATTATAAAAATTCATATGTTTTAAGGATTTTAACTATGTTGTACCTCTTTATACATATGGTATGAGGATGAATGATCTTGATATGAATAATCAGAAATGAAATAAGTATGTGAACTTGTTTATAATTATGTTATGATTATGTATACAAGATTTGGTCTTGTTATGCCATACGAGTTTGAAATATGGATTTAAATTAAAAAAATATAAAACAACTAGTTAATTTTATCTTAGTGCATGCTATGAAAAACATGCTAGATTGTTAGATATTAATTATTGTAAGATGATGGTGTGTTAGGTCACATAGATGAAATGCAACAAAGACATAGGAGCTTAGAGCCTTATTGCGAATTTCCTTGTATATGTATACATATATTATATGAAATTTAATTTACATTCAAATTGGTATGTTGGTCGAGCAATTTGTTTATTTTTATATATGTTATTACTATTAAGGTAATAAGATTGAAATGCTAATTAAGTGACTTATTTATAATATGTCAAAATTTATTATGAATGATATTTGATGATATCAGGGGTGATGATATTTATATTATGGCATTATGTATTAAATCTATATGCCTGTTTGTAAAAGGATAAAGTTGATCTTAGAGGAAAAAAAAGTCAAGGTTGTGAGAGATAAGGCTAAAGAGAGTTATAAGAGGTTTATTCAATTGCTATATTATCAATTGCTCAACTCTTCATATGCTTGCCATTGGAATCGTGAATGAATTTGCTAACACATTGAAGTGGCACCTTTGTTTAGTTACTTTAATGTAAAGATTTATTTTGATATATGCATGTGTGCACTCTCAGCATTGTGATGAGGCTACTAGGTAAATTTTAGGTTTCTTTTATGCATATAACTCTTCCTTATGTAAAGGTTTGCAACTGCTCTAAGGAATGGTGGGCCTATTTAAGGAAATTATAGCGAAATGGTGAGTGTTCCAACAATTAGATTAGGAGTTTACTCCATTTGTATGGTAATAAATTAATGTTACTCTTGCATGTAAATTTTTGCATAAAAAATCAACAATTCACTCATACTTGAGTTGGATATTGAGATTTGTTTTCAAAAGAAATATGTAGAAGTATGTAGAATTTTACATTGAACACATGCAAGCAAAGTTTGTAGGTTATTGCTTATAGAAAACTTCCTCAATGATCACATGCCTGAGTTAGTTTATAATAGTAGTGATAATGATTATGATAATGGTAACAACGATAATGTGAAGGTAACTTGTTCAATTGTGTATGAGAATTGAGGATGAATGGTGAATCATGTGTGGAGATAGATGGTTTGATCATATGTGAGTTGAAAAGGATGATTGATTACTGATTTAGTTAAGGTAGATGCTTTTGGTTTGGACAAGAGACATGTAGTTACAATTAGTAATGGAGATGAAGATTTGAAGAGTTTATGCCAATTCATGGAATTAATTGTAAGGTTTTATGTACCTATAGATAATAAAGATGCTTGTAGATAAAGAAATCTTGGATAAACTTTAGTAAAGCTTATGATACTTGATTAAGGTGCATTTTCTTGATGGGAAAATGACTAATGTAGTTTGAAGAAATTATAATAATGGAGAACTCTTATAGTTGGTACCCTACGATTAGTTTCATTTGACAATGGTGAAGCATGAAGATCGATAAAGATGATAGAATTTGTTTCAAGTTAGGGATTGTTGAGTTTAACATAAATTTTAATTGTTATCAATTAGTGATTATTTTTTATTATGAGTTATTTTTCCATTGAAATTACATGTTTCTTTGTATTAGAATAAGATTTAGATTTACTATAGAAAATAGCTATTTTCCTAAAGCTTATGCTGTGGGAAATAATTGATTCTTCATAGGCAAACAAATTTTCTAGGATGTTTCCTACTGTCACGATGCCATGAGAAAAAATGTCTAAAAAAAATTTCCTAAGACTATTCTTATAAATTTTATGCAAGAATTTTTATTTTTTTAAAAGCAATTATTCATACTATTACTTTACGTAAGAAAGTGTACACTAAGCATTTCCCATGCAAAAATAATGTGGAAAAAGTTTAAAAGAAATACATAAAAATTCTTAAAATATTAAAATTTAAGCATTTTTATATTTTTTATAAATTAAATGAGCTAAATATTTGTTATTATCTTCATAAATAGACACTACAAAGAAAAATACTAATAAGTGACAAAAAAATCCATTGCTAATGAGAAAAATTCCATTACTAAAAAAAATAAAGACGAATAAGAAGATATAGGTAAATAGTACATTAATAATTCAATTAATAATAGATTTATGTTATCCATTGCTAAATTCGTTGCCAATTTGGCAAGACAACAACAAATGGAATTAGTAACATATTTATCCATCACTAATTTTATATTCATTGGTGGAGTTTCCATCCCTACACTATGATGTAGCAATGGATATTTCTATTGCCAATTTATGTCCATTGCTAAATTTTGATTTAGGAGTAGAAAAATCCATCACTAAACTAGGAAATTCCTACAAAATTAGTAGTGATATCTTCAAAAATCCATCACTAATCTTACACATATTTGTTCATATGTTGTCTATTTTTATAGTGATCCAAATAGTAAACATCTTGTGACAATCAAATTTCATAAAACCTAAACCTTATCAATAATCAAATATTTGAATCAAATTTTATAAAATAAAATTGAATGTGAATTATTTTATATTAAGTAAAAGGATAATAAAATTAGAAAAATCTATATATATATATATATATATATATATATATATATATATAGAAACAAAAAAACTTAAATGGCTAGCTCTTGAACATGTTAATGTTCCATTCATATTGCTCAATCATCAATTAATGAGATGCTAGTTGCTTCTCCTAGGCTATCTTCCTCTCTTAGCCATAATTTATGTTAAATTAATCAAAATAAATAAAAATTTTCATATTTCCTTTTTTTGGTATTTCCAACTCAATAAAGTGAATTACAGAATACTAGTAGCAAGAAAAAATAGGTGTTTGTATGAAAGTCTGCTGATAATGGCCTTAAGAATATTTATTTGGAAGTTATAGCATAAAATTTGATCCTTACCCTACTAAACTTGAGATATCAATACTATTGAAGGATTAAAAATAAATCAAACTTTAGAAACCAAGGAATTACTTTGCTGCTTAAATTATGGGCATGTAGAGTTGTCTAGATATTATTTCTCTTGATAACGTTTTTGCATGACTCTTTATTTTTCTTTGTGAACATATTTCTCTTGATGACATTCCTAATTTTTAGAAGATGCTATTATAGGTAAGGTCGGGCTCTAAAAGTGGTCACTTGTATCATCTTTGTCATGTTCCTAATAGGACAATGGGTTAATGCAATAACCAACTTGCAGCCAAATACAACCAAATACACTAGTACAAATTTAATAAAAAAGTAAATAATACAATTAATACAAAATAATTAATATAGACAGTTAGTTGAATATTAACCAATACTTATGAATTATCTTCTAGATATAATCTAAATCTTATCATTAGTTAAGTCTAAATCCTAAGGATATGTTGATGGGTGTCCTTAAAGAATGGTCGAGTGCTCTATAAATATTAATAAACTACATAAAGTAAACTAGAAATGAACAAATTATGAAGAAGAATAGAAGCTACCAAAAAATAACCTTGAGAAAATATGAAAAGAATCCTAAGTTTCATAAGATAATAAAAAAATCTTCAAGAAATACTAATAACATAGTTACATATCAAAAGTGAAAATTTTAAGTGGGAACATCTATATTATTCTTTACAATCACATAGAATGGAAGAGGATTTTGATACTACTTACAAATAGGAATTTAGTTTATGTCTACATAAATCACATCTAACTATTGTAAGTTATCTACGTTTAGCAAATAAATTTACATGTCTTAATCATGAAAAAAAAAACTTTATTCTTACATTTAGACTAACAATTTTTTCCTTTATCATTATAAAATCAATGAGTTAAATACTCTCTACCAAGTATATTTAATTTCCTTTTCAATTTATTTATTATTTCATCTCTTACTCCTTACTTACTACTATGAGAAGTCGTTTTTACCAATAGATAGTATTTTCATATTTGGCAATACAAGTTTTCTTTGATTTAGTTTGTTTGAAAAAGAGGTTACACCACTACCAATTTTGAGCATTTTATATGATATTTTGATAGTGATAGAGAGAAGAGTTAATCCAAAATGCTTTTTGGCTTACTTGTGGGTCACACATAGTTTTTTGGATTGTACTTAGTTTTTTAGAACTAAGTATGATCCATAAGTGGGCCAAAAAGGATTTTGTGTTAACTCTTCTCCCTACCATCACTAAAATATCAAATCAAACACCCAAAATTGGTAGAGAAGAAATATCTTTTTTGGAAGAACCAAATTAGAAAGAACCTACACTATCAATGTGGAAACACAAGGAATTAGTGAGACATTTTCTCCTAGTCGTTTGTAGGAAGTGAAGGAAGTAATAAGTAATGAATTGAAAAGAAGAAATGCACTTGACCTAAAAAATACAACAAAAGGGTGACATTTTCTCCTTCAAGTTGTCATTGCAAGTACTGACCTACATTTAAAATGATGCACTAAACTTTTAACTTATCCAATATCAAATATTTTACTTATCAATTATAACAATTCTTATGTTTATTTTACATTATTATAAATTAAATATTTCAACTTATTGTGTCTTAATATTGTAATTTTGATTATTAATCTTGATAACTTTTACGCACATATTTAAATTTTACTTCTAGAAGTGATTCTCTTAACCTCATTCAATGTTTTTAACATTATAACTATCAAAAATTGGTCTTTTAAATGCATTTTTAATCATGGAATTAATATGAGAACCTTTGGTAATGATCTTCATCTTTTTTAAATATATGGCTATTACCTCATGAATTGTGTTAAGAATGAAATCTCTATGTGACTTATAAAATGAAATGATATTTAAACCTAATGCATCATATAATAAATGATATACTTAATCTTGTTTATATGATTGTGTAATCAAATGTGCAACCATGCAAAGAGGCATGGTATTGTTATGAAACTATGTTTGTTATAATTTGCAATGTGATATGAAAAAGAACTAAATTGTGAAGCATATGGGATCCCTCAAAAGCTTGTCTTCACTTAATAGTCAAAGTGTCAAAAAGCCATGATACATGAATTAATGTTGAAAGCTTGCGTATGATTGTCTTTATTAAATGGTTATAATGTCTAAAGTTTGCAAGGCTGTCTTGAGGATGATGATGGGCACTTCTAGATAATTAATTCTGAGTGCAAGATGGGTATAGTTTATAGTTGGTCTAGAAGGAATAATAATGAAAAAGATAGATAAGGTATAAGGTTGATTTAAGAGTCACAAAATAGAGTTATGTATTTATTTATTGTTAATTGCCTTGAATCATGATATGGACTTAAAATATAATTGTTCTTTAGGACTCTTGTGCAGCATATTTATCATAAAAATGTTTATGTTTGAGCCTCTCGAGGTTGCTTGAAATTAAATTGATAATATGATTGATTACAAGTTAAATTTTATTGAAGGTTGATTCGATGAGTAAATTATTATTTGTTTGCTTATTTATTTAAAGTATTCATTACTGAATCTTGAATTCACTCCTATGTAATTTATTTTACAAATGTGCAAGTCGAACCTTCTCTGCCACTTCCTCAAAACCAATTATCTAAGAGCTCATTTCATTCCATAAATGGTAGCATTGTATATTTACATATAGATTATCTTTTGGGTCTTATTATTTGTATAAGCTTAAGTAGAGGACTCTAATATTAAATTTCTTTTTAGGGTTAGCTAGAATGGTTTGTCCACTGGGTGAGTAATAAATAACTTTAATTTCCTCACATTCTATAAAATTTTATTGAAAAATGAAATGTTTATATTGTCTTTTTTCTTACTCACATTTAAGCTAATTATACATGATTAAGATAATAAATTAGATTAGGTTGATAAAAATCAGATAATGAATTTTATGCTAGCCAAAAAATGTATCATTCTCCCCCACTTCTAACAATAAAGCAACTTTAGAGTCCGAACATTTTTTTTCCTACTCTAAAGGAGCAAGAGTAGTCGTCACTTTATATAATTGTCTACGAACAATACGTATCATTCTTCCGCCATCAATTTCATGCCAATAAAGAAACGATACTCATGTTATCGCTTTAAAATATATTTCTTGTAGTATTAGAAGTTTATGTTATCTTAAGTTATAATTTAGGGAACTTATTTGTATTTTTCTCTTTTTTAATCATGTGAGGAAATGATGGGGGAAAAAATGTTATGTGTTGTTGGTGTACTTCCTGCCTACGTAGTACCTCGAATTACTATTAATCTTTTTTTAGTACAAAAGAAAAATATGATTTATGAAAAATTTAAGGGCAAGACTATTCCATGCTCTACTACTTCCACCTCCCTAGATATAAGAAATTTCATTTATTTTAGCAAATTAGGATTTTTTTTCCCAACAATAAAGCTAATCCTGCAACCATTTTTCTATCACTTCGTACACTAATATTTTTATCCTACTATAATATTTGAAATTTTAGAATTGCTATAATTTATATATTCTAGTAAATCACTATATTATTTCCTTAATTTTAATATTTACACAATTATAATATAAAATTTTGATTTATTAAAAGTTAAGAAGTAGTAATATTAAGATCCCAATATTATAATAGAAATATAAATATTTTCCACTCTGTTCACATATTTTAAATCCAATTTTAACATTGTTTTCAGTTGTCACGAAAACATAGATAGCAATCTTAAAATGGAAAGGCACGGGGACCATTTTGACTAAGATTCGTATACATAATAATTTTGGTTTTTATTCCATTTCAATATAAACGATTTAATTTATTTATAATAATTTTTATTATTTAAAAATTTTATTAATATAATCATTTTAATTTATTTATAAATAAATTATTTTATTTAAAATATAGTAAAAATACACAGGATTTAATTAAAATATATATTTTGATGATATGATGGTAAAATATATTATTAGAAAGAGGATAATTTTTTATATAATATATGTTTTATACCAAGTAAAATGAATTTTAATAAAATTCTTATTGAATTTAATAAATTTTATGATGGTATAAATGTAATTCAAATAAAAATTGTAAATAAAATAAACTAAGATAAGATAAAACTCATTTTACTTAAAATTAAATACTATTCAAAAAATTATTTAAAAATAAAATAAAAATTTATTTTTAATTATGGCAAGGGCCGGGTTAAAGAACAATCTTATGGGAAATTGAGTTCCCTTGGCCAAAGCCTAACGCAGAACCATGGTTTCCTTTTTCTTGTGGAGAAATTCTTTCAGTAAAAGTTTATATAAAATATGTATATTATACCAGTTATAAAAGTACACATCATGAAATTAAAATATGCAAATTAATGTATTTTCTCATATTATCATGATAATGTATCAATATCTACCCATTTTATGTAAACTATAATTCGTTTTGAAGTTAAAAAAAATAAAAGGAAAAAAAGAGCAAGAATGTTTTTCGATTTTATCATTTTTTTATATAAAAATTTAAAATTAAGATGTATTATTCCACCTCAAAAATATCATCCTTTTATTTTGGTGTCAGACTATCATTCACTTTTTTTTCCTTTATTTTCTCCCGTTCCAAAGTATTCTTCTTTTTTCCTTTATTTTTTTCCCATTCCAACGTAATGTTGGAGTTTCTATCTTCATATTATTAGTAATACTTTAGTATAATAACATAAATATTAAATAATATTCATACGGTTTCAATGGCTAATAAACAAATGTTTATGAAAGATTTGGATGCATTGTATTTTGTATTTTCACTAGATTTCAGTGATATAAGTAGAATTTAAATTATAATTATTCCAACCAACTCTTTCTTGTCATAATTTGCTGACAATTAAGAATATGCAAGGATGGCTATAGTTAAAGCTGGTACAGTGATAGAAAAAGAAATTCAATTAAATGTGACGCACTCTTAATGCTCTGTTTTACATATAAGCATGGGCCATTATTGATGAAATTATTTTTCGGGGGAGCATAATGATGTTTTAGGTTGAATAAGAGTTCTGAATTCAATGTTGAAATACGCTTTTTTTTTTGGAAAATGTTTATTACTATAAATTTATCATTCTTGATCTGGTATAAGAATTAGTCTCATAAGTCATATGGAATAAAAAAAGCATAAAAATATTTTGAATGTAAATAAACAATGAATTTCTTCTTATATTTATAAAATAAAATTGAATTTCAAGGAAAAAGACAATAGTCAACATGTATAAGTCAACCTGGGGATAAAAGTTGAATTATACTCGATAAAAAAACACTTCGCATGGCACCATATCAACCTTTTCATTAATAATTAGATGAGAGTTTTAACCTTTCCATCAGTAATTGAACAAAAATATTATTGGATGAAAAATAATTAAATTGATTAAATATTATAGGAATCAAAATTGAACCTTAATTACTCAATTTATATTTTGTGCACTATAATATATTTATCTGATATCATGTAGGTCTAGTTTCACAAATTTCTATTTAGATATTATATATATAATTTTAAAACTTATAATTAAGTCCTTATAATTTGTTATCGTTTCAAATTAAATATATTTTCATAGAATTTTGACCAAACAATTCAATTAAAAATTATAATAAATTATAAATTCCAAGTTTCGTAGTTTTTATTCGGTAATGGAAGACTTCATGGATTTAATTTTTAGAGTAAATCATTCGATTGGACACACACATATATATATTATATTCATTTTTTTTGAAAATTTATTTTACATTATATGAATATAACAAATTTTAATTTGTACATCAAATTCATTCTTAAAAATAGAAGTTGTATTATTTTTTAAAAATTTTAATTAATTAACATAAAATGATATCTAAAAAAAATATGATGTGAGCAATATATTGTAAAAATCAATTCTGTGACCTTCTCCCATTCCTGCAACGCGTGTTGAAGAAGCTACAACATTGTAGTCTCATGCATGTACGTGCACATATAATGAATTAAAAGACGGGTCCATGACCCCAGAAGATAACTGATTTGATATTTTGTCCTCTATGTGATACCTTGCCATTCAATTCTTTGAACTTTGCTATCCGACAGCCGTAAATTTACATTCTGACTTTGCAATTATATCACCCCTTATGTTCCTTTCTCCCTTTTAATTGCGTCGGCACCACGTACCACTTCTTTCTACATTTTTTTTTTTTAAAATTCCATTACAATATATAACCTTTCCCTAAAATTTTATAATTTTTTTAATAGGATCTCAAATATTCAATAACGGAGCTAGAAATTTGAGCACAAAGAGATATAAAACTAAAATTTTCTAGATTATATACAAAACTTAAAAGGTTGAGGGGTCAACTTACTATTGCTCTATGATTGCTATATAATAAAAATAAAAGACATCAAAATTTTTGAAAAAGTCTTCTTTAGGTTCGCTGCAACTGCAAATACTTTGTATAAAAAATTATAAAATTATATATCAATCGGTTGAAACTTGAAATCCTACACTCAATTTAAATCCTACACTCATTCTAAAATAATCTATTTTAAATTATATAAAAAATCTAGTTGAATTAGTTACTTAACAATAAGGGTGGGCAAACGTGATTCATCTTAATTTTTGACTCAAACCCAACCTAGAATAATAAGGACTTGGATTGGAAAGTTAGGCTTAAAGGCTAATATTATAGAAATGTCTTTTTAACATCAATTATTTAATTCATTTCATGTCACATGGACATCATTGTATATTTGATATATTCAACATAAGTTTTTAACTAGCATTGAATATATGTAATGTCATCAATTCATTTATATGAAAACCAATTTTTTTATATTATTAAATAATTGAAATAAGACATTAATTGTTGATTTAATAATCAATGTTATTATTTATGTGAAACATTGATTAGTTAACTGTTGTTGAAAATTAACTTTTTGGCATCTTAAATTTCACAAAGTACAATAGTTTTATTAAGTACTTGATGTAAAATAAAATGATGATTTTATAAAATAGATGATGCTATTTACTATTTTTTTTATCCATTAAAACTCTCTTAAACCCCTTAACCCCTAAAGCAGTATTTAAATCTAATTACAAAATCTAATAACTCATTTTATTATAAAAGCAGTATGATAACAGTATTCAAGTCCTATCTCAATATTTCTATAGTAAAAATCCTAAATGCAATAAATGCAGAAAAGGAAATAATAGCAAACATATAATATGTATATGTTGCAAAAATTAGAAATAATGCCTCTAAATTTACATTATCCTCCAATAACATAGCTATTAAATCCTATTATGGCAAAAGAAAGGCACAAATATGTCAAAATTGATATTGTAGGTGCAACGTTAATACAATATACCATTTTGAAGAGAAATTTATTACCTAGTTTTGCTATTAAACTTTGGTAGTATCATGTGCTGTTTACTTACTGTTTCTATCATCTTGCCTTTTTGTATAGAAATGCCTATTGATTTACTTTTGTAAGTAAGAAATCTGTCTCATTTTCTTCAAGAAACGAACACCACCCAAAACTCTAAATAATGAAATTAAAGAGACAGAATCCAAACATATGAACACAATACATAATAAATAGACGTTCTTCATTAGATTTAGAGAAAAAAATGAGATATTCGAATAAACCTTAATGTTTAGAAGAAAATGCCAATAAGAGCAAACAAATGATTGAACTTGAGTCAAGGTGATCTTTTGTGTAAAGTAATTGTATCAAACTTCTTACTTACAAAAGAAAATGAATTAATTGATCTCTTTGTAGGGCATTATGAATTTGACAAAGAAAACTCTCTCACTTTCCAATATGTAATTTGATGTTGGGATAGGCCACCTTTTCTTCAAAATCAAACATGAATGTCATTTGAACTATTTAGTGAAGTTACAACCTTCTTTTTAGTTTTAAGTAACCTCATTCAAATGAATTGGGTTGGATTCATGATAGTACAGAAGGAATAATTTGGGGGAAATATATTGACATCTATACTACTAAAAACCCTAAATAATGAAATAACAAGTATAAAATCCAAATATATATTAACATAATTTTACATTTTATGAAAGAAAAATGGCATTATTTAAGTATTTTATATTAGTTATAAACTAAAACTAACGTTATGTAGCTTACTTTTCCACGTCAATTGTCAAATAAAACTAATGTTATTTTACATTTTATTTAATTGTTGCCTTTACTCCCTGATTCTAAATTAGATATAATTTTATTATTTTATGTTAGATATTTGTATAAAATCAATGTTGTACATTATCCATGTCAGTTATTAATAAAAAGTTGACATTGTTACTCTTTTTTTTCAAAAAAATTACTTTTGTTACTATCTAAAAGCCAAAAACCAAACTTGTTATATAAATAACAAGGTAAACATACTTGCCAATGCAAAGGAGCATCACCTTTTAAACAATATTAAATCATACAATAACACTTGTAAACAATTTTAATAATGCATACAAAATAATATATACATTTATAAGTAATTACACTGAGTCTTATAAGCATAATCATATATATATATATATATATATATATATTCAATTGCAATTGGATCATATATATATATTTTCAATTACAATTGGATTTAATAAGTTATACATTAGGTAACCCTTCTTAGCCAATGCTTTTCTCTCTCTCAATATATATGCAACCTTATTCCTTTTGCAAGGGTTTTGTCTCTTCTTTTATTGTAGGGTGTTATTTTTCCTTAGAAAAACTACATGTTTACATAAAAAACTTGATAAGAAAATAAAATTACATATTTTTCATAAATGTTTACCTAAGCGAAATTCAAATGAATTACCTTATTAGGCCTTTCATTCCTCTTCATATAAGTAACTATGCCTTACATATATATCATTGTGTAATATCCATACTTAACTTTGCCTGTTTATTTGGGGCACTGCAATAAACTGACTTAAAATAATGTTAATTTCATGTAATGATAATTTATTATTATATTAAGTATCTAAACATGTATAAGAATGTTACCTTTATGCACACCTATTTGATAGTGGTCTTCTTGTTAATGATATTGCTCACCTCGTAATGTATGTTCATTGCCTTTGTGAGCACTACTTTCTAACTCGAGTGCGGTTCATACCTCAGCAGGTCAAGCTAATTAATCATCTTATTATTCAAATAGATGACACTTAGCATTTAGTGGTAGTTACAACATTATTAATATCAAAGTAGGATAGCCA
Source organism: Sindora glabra (assembly GCA_020226215.1). Taxonomy (NCBI): domain Eukaryota; kingdom Viridiplantae; phylum Streptophyta; class Magnoliopsida; order Fabales; family Fabaceae; genus Sindora; species Sindora glabra. The sequence continues at coordinate 84,468,202 of CM035226.1, forward strand.
AGAAGAAAATAAAATCAAAAATGAATTAAGGCTTATTTTTGCAAAAACAAACCATTCATAGTATGGTATCATGTAGCATAATTAGTTCTTATTCATTATCATGGTCATGTATACATACTTGTACTAAAACTTCATTATTATGCTTACCTCTTAAGTCTTTTAGGGATCTAAGAAATCGAAGTATGAACCTAAGTTCTTATCTTGAGTGAAACCATGAAAGTACTTATTATTTTCAAAATGAATAGGTAGTAGAATTCATAATATTTAATATATACATGTAGAAAAGGAAAACTCGAAGGGTAAAGTTATATGCACCTCATCCACATTTCCACACTAGAAACATCGATCTCCTTCAATCTTACAAGATAGAACATAAAATCCTTGGACAAAAGAATATTATATTTATGTTGTGTCCCATGATATTCTCTCTCATCTCTAATGAAATGAAATAATCATTTCTCATCTTCTATACAATATATTATAGATGTTATCAAGACTTGTAACTTTATTTTTGTTGAAAATGAACTACTAAAATCTTTAATTCTTTAGACTTGCCATTTTTGTCCTTGTCCTCCTCTGTTTTCCTTTTGCCCTTTCTTTCCTCCAAAGATAACTAAATTAGATTACAAAATAAATAAATAAATATGTTAGGTAATATTTTTTTAACTATAAACAATGGAATTGAAGCAATAGAAAACTTTACCTCTATAGAGAATGAAATCAAGGTCTTTAGCTAAGCTAGGTAAGTGCTAACCATTCGGGCTATTAAGATTACCTTTTCCAACAATGGCACTGTAGTTACAACATTCTTAATGAAGTTTATTAAGACTTTACATTGGTCTTCTAGTAACGTATAGTATGGAGCACTCAACTAAGGAAAATTATGCCCTTTGCCACTTGAATGCAATGTTGTTATGCACTAAAATTAGTTAAAACTAGTTTACTAAAGATAGAATGCAGTAGAATGGCATAAACTAGGTTGTACTTCTAATGATCCCTTAATATTATATTTTTTAAATGAATTCTTAATAATATTTACACAATTGTTAAATTATTTATGACCAAAAATAAAAAAAAAACTATTGCAAATAGAATGCAAATCCACTAAAATAGAATATTAGATAGAATATAATGATAAAATTATGCAAAGTGTTATATGTTGTATGCAAAATTATACAGAACACAAAATTAAAGTTGGTAGGTTTACAAAATTACAATTGAATTAAATAAAGTAAAAATATAAAGTAAATAGAAAGAAGAAAAACTAATGTAATAAAACAGTCGATTTAAGGAATTGAAAACTTCAGTTTAGATTAATCATTAATCAATTAGAATTTAATTCTTTAATTAATTTTTCAACTTTGAATTACCCAAAACCTTACAATAATTCATGAATCTTATGATAGATTACTATTTATGATTTGATCAATTAGAATAAGCCAAATTAAGTGATCATTATAATCTCTAAGTTAGATTAAAATTGATTTAATGATAGAATTCGATTAAATTAAGAAATTAAATTAGAAACCTCCAAACTAATCTCTCAACCCTTTTTCCCTATTTGTAAAACCATGATTTGCTAATTATAATTCAACATTAAAATAACTAAAATTCAGAAATCATAAAAATGAATATCAATTATACCAAATCAATATCCAACACAAGTAATTTTAAGAAATTAGCACAAGTAAATAAGAAAAGAGAAAAATTAATTAAGAAAAGTTAACATTACAAATAGAGATCTCATAATCCAGTAGAAGAGAGCTTTAAACTCCTTAAATCAATCATGAATTTAAGCTTCCATTAAAGAACAAAAGAGAAAATAAAAAGATGAAGAAAAGTTGTATTACTGAATGTGTGTCAAAAGTCTAGAAGTATAATGAGTTCTCCTTTTTATTTGACTTAATTAATCTAAAATCTTATTGGACTTAGATTGTATGTCTCTTAGGATAATAAAGATGGTGCCTTTCTAATTTTTAGAAGTCCATACCTATTTTTAATAAGACAATTAACTTTAATAGTTATAGCAGTAAATTCCTACAAGTTTGACTTCTAACTACTTTAAGACTATTAAAATAAGGTAATTTGGATAACTTAGCAACATAAAAGTTATAGGCCTATGTTTTATGAAAATTTGGGTGCTAGTTCCATATTAATTAGGCCTCTATAACTCCAAATATGGTCCAAAAATTAAAGCAAGCTCAGTTAGGACAAAGACAAGCTTCAGCTTCTCAGCCATATAAGGGCATAATGAAGTTCAAACTGGGTTTGCATCAAAACACCAAAGTTGTAAATTTTTCTTTAAGCTTTCATTGGTATATGGATCATTGCAATCCAATATCCATAGCCTAAGATATAGTTAAAAAATAGAAACAATGTCAAAATCTAACATTTACCGAATAAATTCATAATATTGTAAAATTAACTCAAAATTATAAAATAAAGTTAATTCTATAGAATTAAACACATGTAACACCTAAGATATATGAAATAGGAAAAAATAAAATAGTAAATATTTTTCTCATTGCCACTTACAAAACAAGGAGCCCTACAGTCATAAATACATATGTACATCCACTGTGCAATGATGAATAAACTAGTTAATCAATATTAATGTAAGATAACAACATGATTGACAAGTACTTAGCAACAAGTAATAGGATGATAAAAAATTACTTATGGTAATTAGAAGAAGGAATTAGTGTTAGTAAGGCAATGGTTACCTTATTATAATATAGTGGTTACCATTTATGCCTTCTTTTTCTCCCTTAAATTGTTTAGTATCCTGCCTCTTCGCTAGACTATGGCCATCACATATTGTAAAACTTGATCCTTTAATTCTTCCTTTAGCTCTACCTTCTACCCTTTCTCTATTGAATAATTGATCATTTTAAGAACATTTTGAAGTCTTCCAAAGTAATTCCTTAGACCTACTAATCCTTCAATGCTCCTTATATGCTTAGGATGCTCTTAAGTTCTTAGGGTTGTAGTTAAAATGCTCAATATCCCTCCTAATTAAAACTCTTCTTAGTGTAATCAAACATAATTAGTCATGTGCTAGTAAAGGAACATTACACTTCATATTTGATAAACAAAATAATAACATTACTTACTATTTGTTGGAAACTTATTAATTATCCTCTATCATGAATTCACCTTAAGTGTTAACTTTTCCTCTCACTTACAACTTATATCATCTTATGGGAGTAACAAAGGCATATGGTTAATCTTTACACTAATTAGCAACCTTCTTAACAACTTTAATCCTTTCCTTGATAAGGTCCTTTTTAAGCTTCCTATGCCTTCTTTAACATAACCTATGATTGTACAAGTTTTGGGCTTGGTTTGCCTTATTTAATGCACTTGCGGCCTATTAACAAAAAAATGATAAGACGTTAGTCATTGTTAATAGTGGAAGAAAGACTTACTATTGAGATAGCCATATTTACTTAGAACTCCTTCAAATGATATATCTCTATAAACTTCTTTCATACTTGCTAGTTAATCTAGTGATATTTTTAGAGGTAGCTCCCCCTTTCATCCTTATAATGGTGACATACTGCTTCCTTAACTTATGCTTAAAATACTTCCACCTTTTGCTCACTAATAGAAAGATGTGATCTTTGTAATCTTACTCATTTTTCTTTTTATTTAAAATATTTTATTCATCATAAATTATAGTATTTTATTATGTATATTGATGTACTAATATGAAAATAAATAAAATGACAGAACATCATTTTCATAATAGATCGTTGTTTCTAATTTTCATTTAATTTATTACATTTTGAATTTATTTAATTGAATAAGAACAACATCGTGATGTAAAAAAATAATTTTAATACTACTAATTTCACTTAGAGTCAGTTGAATTAAAAATAGATTTCATTAATTTATAAAATGACATTGATATTTTTACAAGATTTATGTTAAAATTATAAAATTGTTTCTAAAAGATTATTGAAAAAGTAGGCAACAAAAATTCTAGTTTAATGAAACTAAAGTGTTATGATGTCAAATTTTATTTAATTACTAATGTGTAAAATTCTATAATAAAATGATGTCATTTTATTTTAGATTTTGTATTTTTTTAATAATCAACTAGCAAACATAAAATAGTGCAAAAGTAGGGTACAAGTTCAAAATAAAAGGAATGAAATCATGATATCATTTATAAACTTTATCTTAAAGCTTTTCGAACTTTAAAATAATTCTCTCTCTACTAAGGTATGCTTTCTTTCCAACTTTAAGGTGATTCCTTTTAGTTTTATATTTATACTTACAAATTATTTTGTAGTACTAAGGATCCGTTAGCCCATTGCTATATATGGGGTTGTGCACTCATTGGAAAAGTGAAAAATATAAAAGTAAGAATTTATTTAGTTTTTGTATTTGTTCTTGTAGTTTAGTTTTTGGTTTTATAATTAATCACACTTTGTTGCCTTTCATTTTGATACAACTTTTATAGGCTTCTATAGGTAAGAAACTTGATTTCATTCATCATCTTTGACATTCGATAGTATTATTTACTATTTATTTATATGAAATGTGTAATATTATAAATTAAATTTTGACGAATGTTCATTATATTTGTAGATATTAGAGTTAAAGGTGCTTTTCCAAGGAGTGTAAACCTTATATATCAATGAGTATCAAGATAGATTTGAGAGAGCACTTATCTTTAATTGAGGTATTATATATAACTTTTCTCTATTTTTCAATCTTTTTATTATTTAATTTATTTTTTAAAATCGTTAAAATTAGAATTATGTAGAGTCATGGAAAATATTGGTTTGTATTTTTGTTTAGAATGATCTTGGAATCTTGAATACATGGGAAATATGGTAAGCGATAGTGTTAAGGTTAGGGAAGTGTTCAAGTGATAAGGAACAAGGGAATGGGTGGGATACACCATTTATTAAATTAAACCAATGTGATAGTGTGGAAATTACATGTTAATGATATCTAATGTTCTTTCTCACGATGCTACAAAAATGAATGATGTTCCCATTAATTGTTAAAAAAACTAACATTATTGTTATTATTTACAATTATTATAAAATTGATGTTAAAAATGGATATACAATAATATTTGAATAGACATCGGTCGAATACCAACATGTAATCTTCTAAATATCTAATATTAATAAGTTATTCTATAATAGTAGAGGCTTGGAATTTCATATATTTAATGTAATCATTTTCAAACATGTTTATATTACAATTATTTTTAAAATTCCTATGTCGGGCTACTCATCCTAACATGTACAAATTGATATGGTTCATACTTCTGAAAATTAACTTAAGATAATACATCTTGATTTGTTTAAGCTTTTTATAATAGAAATAAGAAATAACTAAATCTCTTCTTCAAACCTTACTAGGATTACTTCACTTACTAGAATCACTATATCCTATACCTCCTCTCTTTTTTCCACCTCTAGTATCACTATGACCATTTTAAGTACCAAAGCCAACTAATGCAATGGTTAACTTATTCATATTTATAAGAGAAGAAAGGGATGATGAATCCCTAAATGCTTGTTGAACCCAATAAAATGAAGATTTTTGAGCAAGTGGTTTAGAATTAGAAAAAATTTAGTAACAGGTAATGCTAAGCTCAAAAAGTAAGGAGTACATGAGAAAACACAAAGTTTTAAATTGTCCTCATTAAGAATGTATTGCATTAATATCATTAAAAATAAAAAGGACAGAATTCCATTGTTTTGGAATTAATTTAGATCTCATATGAAGTTTTACCTTTCATATTTAACTAAAGTAAAGACAAAGATAAATTATAGATTTGATTCGGATCATCCTTCCTGGAGTAAAATGACTTGAGGCTTTCCTAGAATTCCTTAACTATATAACAATGAACAATATTATCTTGAACTTCACTGGTTAGAGTATTATGCACCAATATAAACAATAGTTGATGTTTTACAACCTATCTTTGTAATATTAGTGGGTGGTCCTTCAGTAAGATGATTCATATGAGCTAGCTTTATTGAGGTAATGCTTAATGGCTCTTTTCCAAACTATATATTATCTACTATTTACAATTAACTTTTTATTAGTAATTCTCCTACTAACTAAAAGTAAATCTAAAAAAAATGATCTTGATTTCCCATCATTTATAAGGCTTAAAATTTTATTATTGGTGGTAAAATTAGATATCACCATAAACATGATGAAAAAAACTCACAAAAAATAAGTAAAAATACCTAGAAAATTATTAAAAATTGGAAAACCCATACTAAAAATACTAAATCACAAAAATAACCTTACAAATAGGTCCAAAAGAATCCATCAGTGTGCCAATCAAAAGTGCATACTAGAAAGTACATTATGCTGTCTTGTATTACCAAGATCCTCAATGAGCGGGCTTTATACATTGCTATAAAACTTATGCGTATGATGCATGCATTGGTTAGATAGATTCGTCATCTTCTAATTTACAATTTGGTAAACTTAAACCTCTCTTTTAGACACTGAAACCTTCTTATTTAAGTTAGATAACATTTCTTTGCCTTTATTACCACCAAACATCGATATTGAGGTTAGAGTTTGTCCAAATTCATGGTTCTAAGCTATTACTAAGTTCATTGTAACCTAATTATCCATTAAAAATGGGGAAAATGGGAATGAGAAAGGGGAGGAGTTAAGGAAGAAGTTTATCTAGGTTCAAAGAAAGGGATTTAAGTTTTAGAGTTTATGAGGCTCTAATACCATACTAGGAAAGAGTAATTTATGAAGGCATACCTTCTAATAAGATAAGCACTACGTATTTATACTAAAATAGGTGAATATAATAGTTAGGCACAAGGTTTAAAGCTCATTAATCTAACTTAGCTCACTAGCTATTTACCTATCTTTGCACACAAGTAATTTTCTAATCATCTACTAAAACTAGAGAATAAACAAAAGTTTCTCATTAAAAAGTACTAGTGATATGTTTTGCATAGATTTAAATGATATGAATTAATTAATTGAAATTACAATATAAAAGTAATTATGATATTAATTGATACAAATATAGTAAAAATATATGTAACAAATGTTATTAAAAGGTTGAATTATTTAGTCATTTTCTAAGATAGAAAGGAAATATACATTTTATTCCTAACATTTTGTCAAGTGACAAAAATGATATAGGAAATTTAAAATTCTATACTTAACTTTGTGAATTTGGAAACGGTAAAACTATTAAATTTATGTTTAAAACTAATAACAAAGGCCTTATTTCGTATCTCTCTTCTTTTTCCTTCCTTTTCCACTACATATTCCTCATAATAATTTATATTTAATAATAACAAATTTTAAGGATAACTAATTTATACATTTTTAACAAGATATAGAAAGACAATTCATTTGAATCATAATTCACCTAAGTCATGAAATTTCTTCAAGGAATGCTTCATCAAAATTGATTTGAAATGCCTTTACTTAAATTTCACTTAACATAAAAGAAAAAAATCAAATTTAAAATAAAATGGATAATAATATTTTATTCATGTAACTCATTTTTAAAAGCTGCTTATCACCTATAACCAAGTTAAATAATAGGTGGTAATCCACTTTTGGCCCTCCTAAGCTAGTATAGATAAGAATAATTTATGTAGACTTATAATATAAGTTTAGTGAGCTTACTTAGCTTATGTAACTAGTATTTATAGGAGAAACCACATAAGGGGTATATTAGTTATTTAATAGAGATAAAAGGTTCCTTGAAAAGATAATTAGGTCTTTTAACTAGGTTAGATCACTCTGGAAGTGATAATTATCTCCAGCTATTATAACCATCGCCATCTATCACAACAACACCATCTAGTTATTATAATTGGACATAACTAGTCACACCTAATGATGTCACCATAAGATGTTAGACAACATAGTGTTCTAGTCTATCCTCTTTTAGTGAAATGGGTCATTTTACTTAATAAAATAGGTCGATCTACTCTTTATTAGGCTAAGGTCAGGCTAGGCCTAAGAGCTAATCATGTCAACCTTGATCTATTAGTATTTATCATTTAGCCCTCCAAAAATAGCATAACAAGGCTTGTTTGAGAAATAAATTGTTAGGGAGATTTTACTTTATATATCTTATCAATTAGTTCAAGTCGATTGCGAGTAATAATAATCTAGATATGTTTAGAAGTGACACCTTAGAAAACCATGATCCTATTCAAAATGTATGTGCCTAGATTATAAAAATTGCAATAACTTTCTAGGGATTTGCATAAATAATTATGAGCCTTTTTGTTTAATGTGTTCATTACTTTAAATTGCTAAATCTTTTTTCAAAATCACATTGCCTCCTATCCATTAAATCAATTAATGATTCTAATGATCACTCATTGGAGCTATTAGATACATATGGGGATCCACGTAATAGTAATATTCAACCATTGGAGATAAATTCATAAATCTAAATCCTAACCAATCATAAGGCTATATATAAGGTAATTTACCTTAAATCATCACTTTTGACATTCCTTCAAATTTTTTAAAGCAAACAAGCATCTTATTTCTCTTTTTTCTTTAACCTTCTATGAACGACTCTAATCATTTTTACCAAAGAAGAGCACCAATAATCACTATATTTAGCAATGAAAATTGACAATAGAATTTTAGCAAAGAATTCATGGATGAATTTTCTATTAATAAATCGAATTCCAAGAGTCATATTTATCTTGTGAATTTAGTAATGAATTTTTCAATTCATTTCTATTTTCATCATCAATTTTGTTAAATTTCTAGAATTTTCCCATTTAAAGCTTTATCTATCACTAATTCCATTAGTAAAATTTACTAATATTTTAAAAATTGAACCAGTTATTAAACTAGAAACAAGAGCACTTTAAGGTTTAATGATTTAATTAGGGTCGAATCAGAGTTGAACGAGAATTATAATATAAAGTGTAAATTGAAAGTTTAAATATATATAGTTAAAAATGATTAAGTTATCATAAAGTTAAATTTATATACATAAAATGTGAAAATATTTAAAAATTTTCAAATAATTTCAAATTTTCATACGTTCATAATTCAAATTATCACAAAAAAATTAATATTGAACCTAATTTTTTAGTTATATGTCTTTCATTTATACATACAAGATAAATTTTTACTATTTAAAACTTTAAACTTTGAATATGTACATAATATCAAACAAAAACAATATTATTTTTGTAAACAATAATAATTTTTAAAAAAAATTGGTTGAAATATGAAAATTATGATCAATTCATAAAGTTTGACTAGTTTGTCACCAGTTCATTAGTTTTCTTACTGATTTTATTAAAATTGATTCTAAAGATTAATCGGATTAGCTAGATAACCAGTTCATGATTTTTCTAGTTCAAGCAGCTAGTCTGATCTAGTTTTTCATTTTTTGTAATTTACTAACAGACTTAGTGATGGATTTAAAAAATTAGGGAAACAAATTAGCAATGGATTTTTGCATGAAAATTTAAAAATTTATTTAGTAGAGAGTGCATTTTTTTCTTTTAAAAAGTAGGCATATATTTAATGACAAGTATTCATAAATCTGTTGATAGTTTAAACGCACCATTTCATTAATCATTAATTAGTAATGGATATATCTATCTCTAATTTTACTACTAAATTGGATTATATATTAGTCTTCAATGCTAGATCTTTTTTTTTCCTTCTTCCTTTGTTGTTACAGTGCCTTTAACCATCATGTCGCCTTGTCATTATCATTTATTATTGCCATTTGTATTATTTTAACTTTGATGAGTATTTTAATTAGTGAGTTTTTGGTTCTTTCATATTAGTTGTCAATATTTTTATTTTTTAGGATTTAATTTTATGAATTGTGATTAGTTATTGTATTGTTGTGATATTTGTTTCTTTGTTAAATATTTTTTGTGATTGATTGTTGTGTTAGTAATCAGTCTATAAAAAAAAACTTTTAAAGAGTTTTTCAATTTTTTTTTATTTTTGGGTTTTAATCTTATGATTTGTGATAAGTTGATGTATTGTAATAAAATTTATTCCATTGCTAAATATTTTGATGGTTAATTGTAATATTAGCGCTTGATTGTTGTATTGGTAATTATTTTGTAAAAAAAAAACTTTTAAGAAGTTTTTTAATTTTTTTTATTTTTGTGGATTTAACTTTGTGATTTGTGATGAGTTAATTTGTTTCAGTGATATTTATTTCATTATTAAATATTTTGATGATTGATTATTGTATTGGTGATTATTTTGTAAAAAAAAATTAACTTTTAGAGAATTCTATAATTTTTTTAGATTTAATTTTGTGATTTGTGAATAATTTGCACATATATAGTGATATTTTTGTGAAGTTTAATATTTTTGAATCATATAGAGATAGATTTAATGCTTTTTCTCTATTTCTACCCTAGCTATGACAATATTAGTTAGTAGGTTAGGGTACATTTTTTAAATGCAGGTTGTTGCTGTTAGGATGCTTTCACTCTAATGCAAGCTATAATGTGATGTATATGTATATTGCATAGTTGAGGCAAATATAGGTTGTTATTTCTTGTGAGACCAATACAAACTAATATATCTCCTATTTATCATGATGTTTTGCATTTTTTAAATTGTTCACTTTATTGAATCAGTTAACATGTGGATTTGAGGTTTTATCCTCTAAAGTATAAACACATAAGTTCTCAAGAAATTAGTGTAAGTATAATTTATATATTGATTATGTGTGATGTTTTATACACTCTCTTATTTAGGATCCATAAACCCAAGTTAAACCTTAAAATTTTTTAAAATAAGCAATTGTATCATTAAGTAAATTTATACTTTTATAGTTTAATTGGAAATGGTATATATAGCTAGTATATGTAAAAAATTACATAAAATTGGATTTCAAGTTATTTATTATAATAGTTGTTGTATTTATGGTGGGCTTCATTTAATTATTTAAAATTCATTGGAAATCTCATATGTTGAAAATTCGATAATGCTGTAATATCAATAATTTTATGTTTCATTAACAAATGAAGATTTTAAGGCATTTAATTAAAAATTAGAAAGAATTTTTAATTTGTAAGCTTCATAGGTCTTCTATATATAATAAAGTAGCATAAAAAAGAATACATTGGTCAAGAATTATGAAGCTTATAAATTAAGAATCCTTTCTAATTCCTAATTAAATGCTTAAAAATTTTCATTTTTTATTGAAAAATTGAAGTAATTAGCATATAAAGGGGCAATCCAATTTTATGCAAATTTTAACATATACTATATATATCATTTTCAATTGAATTTTAACAGTGTTTCTCTATTTAACAATGTAATTGCTTATTTTCAAAATATAATCCTAAATTTAAAAATTAAATATATATGTTAATAAATTTTTTTTAAAATTATAATAATTTTTCACAAAACTAATAAACAATATATCAATGTAGATTTTTTATATAACATTAAAATATAATCCTAAATTTAAAAATTAAATACAAAATATCAAACCCAATAATCATGGGTTCTTGGCTTAGCCAATGGTTTCCTAAGATAAGGCATACAACAGATTCTTTATTAGCACTAATTCCCTGTTATTTTCTACATTTAGCTCTTGTATCAACACTTTCACTATTAATTCAATGGAATGAATTGATACTAGTAATATTAGGAATAAAGAGTTTACATATCAACTAGTTTTGCTCACAATGACCCTATTTCAATTCATTCAATGTTAACCTAATGAATTTGATACTAGCACTGTTAGGAATAAAGAGTCCATATTTCATTTAGATTTGCTAATAATGACTTTGTTCCAAGGGTGAAACCAAAAATTTTTTTAGTAAGGTCAAATTTACACACACATGTGAATATTATGAAAATAAAATTTGTGCTTAATTTTTCAATTTTTTTACTTAAAAATAATGTAAGTTAAAGTAGTATTTTATCAAATAGAGCATAAAGTAATTTATTCACTAATAAAATCTTATACACATATGAAATTAAGTATGTTAATTAAAACATGCATAAATTTTGAAAGAACAAATTTAGGGGGATATTTAATTTTTCAACAATTAATTAAAAATTTTATAAAATTTATAATGTAATATATGAGATTAAGTGAAGGTTTGGCCCTCCACACCTCTACACATAATTCTGCCCTTACGTACTTTAATTCATTTATTACTAACTTAATGGAGTGAATCTAAGAGTACCATTAGATAAAATGAGTAAATATTTTTGTAAAAGTTTGCTAATAAAAGCCTCAAGGATTAAAATAGTTGCCATGGATGTGAGAATAAGGAATTGCTTCTAGGATACTATAATGAAAGGAATTTTCATCACTATTCATTTCCTTTATCATGCAACCATTTCTAAGTATCCAATTATTTGGCATCTTTTTTTCAAAGCCATGAAACCCACATCAAGTTTCTTGGCTGCTTATGTTGTAAGTATGTAAAAGTGGCTCTTTCTTGCATAATTAAGAAACCATTAAGTAATCATAATGAAGAAATCAAAATTACTACGAAAGTTGTAAAAAAAAATATCATCTATAACTTATATATCATGCAGAAAACTTTTGACACATAAAAGTATCACTTCCTTTTTTAGCTTAAATGTGATGTTCTACATCAAGTAATAAGTTAAATCCCTTGTCATTGCTACTTACACTTCTTTTTAGCTAGAACAATTCATTTCACCTATACCTATTATTTCCACATTAAACAATACAAGTTTTTCATCATTTGGTTCTTCTATAAATAAAGGTTGCACCTTTATCAATTTGGTAGTAATAGGGATAAGAGCTAACCTAATATCTTCTTTAACCTATTTATGAATTGCATTTAGTTTTCAATACTATAACAAAGATTATCTTGTTAGTTGTTAAGTGTAACCCATAAGTGGATCAAAAAGGATCTTGGATGAGCTCTTCTCTTTATCACAACCAAACCCAATAAAGGTGCAACCTTTATTATAGAAGAATCAAATGGAAAAAACTTGTATTACCATACATTAAAATAGTAGATATTAGTGAGATGACTTTTTTTGGATAAAGGTGGAGAGTGAGGGAAATAATAATAAAAGAAGTGATTCATTCTTTGATATAAAGTAACACATTCAATATAAAAAAAGGAAGTGATGCTTTTATGGATCAGAGGTATTTGCACTATATGTAAGGCATAGAAAACATAGTTCTTACAATATTAGTAGTAATTTTAATTTCTTCACTTTAGTTATTTAATGATTTCCTAGTTATGAGAGGAAAAGCCACTTTTACATTCCTATAACACAAATAGCCAAGGAATTAGGTGTAAGTTTCACAACTTTCAAGAAAATGTACAAAAAAATTAGGTATTCAAAAGTAGTTGCATAATGGAGGAAATAAATGGTGATGGAAATTCCTTACAGTATAGCATCCTTGAAATAATTCATTGCTTACATATTTATGACAACCATTTTAATCCTTAGACTTTAAAGAAACCATTTTAATTCTTAAGGCCTTAAGGATTAAAATGGTATCCTTGGACATGAGAGCAAAGAATTACTTTAAGGATACCATATCTAAGCTTAATTTTTATCATTATTCATTTCTTCCATTATGTGACCATTTTCATATACCTAATTGTTTTACATATTTTCTTCAAAGCTATGACACCCACACTTCCTTCACTATTTCTTCTTTTACTCCCTAAGAGAAGTTAACTTAATACCTAGTGTTTCCACATCTAGCAATATTAATTCAACTCAATTTAGTTCTTCTAAAAAGAAGGTTGTACCTTTGCTAAATTTGCTAGTAATAAAGGTAAAAGCTAACCTAAAATCATCATTGGGTTACTCTAGGATTGCCTTTAATTTTGAATGGTGCAAAGCCTATATTGTTAGGTGCTAAGTGCAATCCTAAAGTGGTTCAAAGAGAATATTAGGTTAGTTTTTGTCCTTAACACTACCAAATTTAGTAAAGATGCAACCTATTTTTCATGAGAATTAAATAAGAATGAATGTGTATTGCTAGATGTGGAAATACTATGTATTAAGATAGCTTCTTCTAGCAAAAAGCATGAAATGAAGGAAGCAAAAGTAAAAGAGGTATGAGTTTCATGGCTTTGAAGAAAAGATACAAGACAATTAGGTATTTAAAAATAGCTACATAATGGAGGAAATGAACAATGATGAAAGTTGAAGTTAGCTATGTTATCCTCAAAGGAATTCCTTGCTTTCATGTCCATTATAACAATTCAATCCTTGAAGCCTTTATTAACAAACTTTCATAGAAATACATATTCATTCTTCCTAATAATATTCTTAGATTCACTCCACTAAGTTGATAATGTGTGAATTAAAACAAAGTCTTTTTAATGTTTTCATTCTAAGTAAAAAATATCATCTAAACTTCCTTAGTCCATTAGAATGCATTTTATTAAAAAGTTCTACATCATGCCAATGATAACCATGGGGTTATCATGGTCACTTCCAAAGTTTAGTGGATAATTAGCTTATGAGAAAATAATGATCAACAGTTATGACCAACCATATATGTTATTTCCTTATAGTCCAAATACATTCTCTAGTGAAGCCACTAACTATAATATCAACCACACCAATGTTCTCTTATGGATTTTCATCTTCCTTCCCTTTTTTAGATTGTTTATAAGGTGGAGAATAAGGGGGAAACCTAGACTGATCACATTTCTTGTTTACCCACTAGCCTTTGGATCCTAATCCAAGTATTAAACCAAATTACTATTTTTGCAATGGTTAGTTAAACTTGTTGTATTGCCTCAAAAAACCATTCTTGATTGATTTTTTTAAAATTTTATTCCTAAGGGTTACACAATTCTTAGTATCAATGAGTCTAAGATTGGTGATACTTGCAAAAGGTTGTTGTTCTAGGTGGTAGAGAAGGAAAATTTCTTGGTGGTGTGGGTTTACATTTATTATCTATTAGTTCCAATGTTTTCATATCATCTAAGATCTTTTTCAATGGATTGTTAAGGTTGTGTACTCATATTTTTTAGCTTAAGCAATAGTCATCTATCATTAGTCTTACTGTCACTCTTACTATAACCTTTATCCTTATTTTCTACTTATTTTTTGTTCATTTTTAGCCTCTCCATATTGATAAACTTTTTAGACCTAGAAAGTAAATTTATGACGTTTACAAGAGACTTCTTAGCCAAAGACTTTAAAAAGTCCCCCAATCGTGATCAATCATGATTAAGTGAATAAAGACTTCCTCTTTTACCAAAGTAGCTTGATTGAATTGACTAAGGAAATTTTTCAAAGGTTTATTTCTTCCTTGCTTTAGGCTTATCAAAGAAGTATTAATTTTTTTATAAACCTAAGATGTCATAGTATGCTAAAAATTATTCCAATAGGTCCTTTAAGTTAAATAATAAGTTTGGTTTTAAGCTTATAAAGCACCTCAGACTAGCCTTCTTTAGAGTTATGGACAAAGCTCTGCACATAATTATATTCGAGGCTTTAGAAAGTAGCATAGCCTAATGAAATGCCACTAAATTTTCTTATGGGTCGATCAACCTATCATAATGTCACTAGCTAGCAATTGTGACAGCCTAATAAGCAAACATGCTAATATTTGGATGATAATTAGTGAAAAAATCAAGTATATTGTAGAGGTTTTATGGTTGAAATTTAGGATCAATCTGATTTGTGTATTATTTTTCCTAGTTTTCCTAAGTTTGGAGGTATTTTGATAATTTTGGCATAGTTCAAGAATTTAAAGAGGTTCAAGAAAATTGTATTTATGATCCTCACATTTCGTCTTTATGTTAATATGTTTTTGTGCTAATTAGACACCTAGAGCATTGTGAAAAGGGCTTATAACAGTTTAGAAAAAGTATGTTAACTTTTGTTAGGGGAACTTTTGTTCAAAATATTTTTTAAACGGGTGGAGTGTTGGGAAAACTTGGTAAGACACCTTGGCACTAAACTAAAGGCTTGAGTGTGTTAACTTATGGTCATCCATTACACATTTAAAATTATAGAATGAGACATATACTAGGTGAATGGAATGTTTCTTTCCTTATTTAATTTGTCCTTTTTAGTAACTTGTCTTTTTCAATCCATTGTATCCAGAAGCCTCATGTGTAGGGCAATTTTACATATTAGAATGCACAAGTGCCTCGATGACATTTAATTGTGGCTTATGAACATGTTATACATAGGATTTATTATATGGATGATAAATACTTAATGTTTCATTATTTTTACCAAGCTGTCATAAGAGTATTTTAATGAGAAGGTAGACATGTTCTCTAAAAATGGCAAGCATGCGCTACATAATTTTAACTAAAGAGCTATCGACTTATGACATCTTAGTATTAGATTTTGATTTATGCTAAAGGTACAAGATCAAGTAAGCTATAATTAGCCTAGATATTGCTTGTCCAATACTATATAAGGGATATACAAAGCGATTATTCTAGTTATAGAAGTTATTACCATAGATTTGACTAAAAAGTGCAAGAGATTAGATTAACCTAAGAAGCTAGTGTGTGGGAGCATTTAAGTGATCATAGATTAGTGCATCAAGTGGAAGCATTAGTGCCAAAAGGCTACCTTGTTTATATGCATGGGATGTTAATTGTATGCTTATTCATAGTAATGGCATCAAGGGATGCAAACTAACATGTAGAAGGATAAATGGATTAATGGTTTACCTAATGGTTACCTAATGGTAGAGGCCTCAGTCTTGTTAGAAGGCTTGACCCTTTCTTGAAGGATTAATAAAGTTAGAGGGCAAAGCCTTTAGTCATTAATAAGAAAATTTTTATTTATATTATTTATTCATATTTTATGTCTCTTAATGTGTTATATTTTCTAAATTTTATAGAATTGATTTTGTTTTATAATTTAGGAGTTGCTTTTACAATGTTCTAAATTTATTCAATTAATATTAGATTTTAATACTATTTCTATTTTTAAGTTATACCTTGGGCAATGGATGTTGGATTGGGGTGATTTTTATATCATTAGAAAGCTTAAAGAAATATTTATAACTTTGGCATTTTAGTCAGAACTCATTTTGGACTTCTTCAAGCCCTTATTTAGCTAAAAAACTAAAGCCCTATTTCTGTCCCAATTGAGCTAGCTTTGATTTTTGGGTTATATCTAATGTTACTGAGGTCTAATTAATGTGAAACTAGTGCCCAAATCATTATAAGACCTAACTTTACAACTTTTGTGTTTATGAATTACCCAAATTACATTATTTTAGTAGTCTTATACTCATTGGAAATTACACTTGTGAGAATTCACTGTTATAACCCTTAGAGTTAATTACTTTGTAAAAATAGGTTCTGAACTTCTAAAAATTAGGAAAACCTTATTCTTTTAATTCTAATAAATATAGAATTTAAGTCCAATAGGATTTTAGATTAATTAGATCTAATAAAAGGAAAGAACTTATTATACATAATAGACTAGATAGCCAAATTACATTATTTTAGTAGTCTTATACTCATTGGAAATTAGACTTGTGAGAATTCACTGTTATAACCCTTAGAGTTAATTACTTTGTAAAAATAGGTTCTGGACTTCTAAAAATTAGGAAAACCCTATTCTTTTAATTCTAAGAAATATAGAATTTAAGCCCAATAGAATTTTAGATTAATTAGATCAAATAAAAGGAAAGAACTTATTATACACAATAGACTAGATAACATTCAGAAGATAACTTTTCTCTTCTTCTTTTAGCTCTTGTGTTCTTTAACCATGGAAGGCTAATTTCGAAGTCAACTCAAGGAGTTTAAGGATTTTCTTTACTAGATTATGAAATCATGATTTCTAATATTAATTTCTTTAATTAATTTTTTATTTTTCCTTAATTACTTATACTAATTTTTTGAAATTACATGTGTTAGATGTTAATTTGATATAATTGCCATTCATCCTTGTGATTTCTAATATCTTTCTATTTTGATATTGAATTATGATTGATAAATCATAATTTTGTACATAAGGGCTAAGGGTTAATGGATTAATTTGGAGGTTTCTAATTTAATTTCTTAAATTAACTAAATTTTATCTTTAAATTAATTTCAATCTAACTTAATTGATTGTCTAGTGTAAGATTCAAGAATTATTGTAAAAGTCCTAGGCAATTTAAGATTGAAAGATTAATTAGAAAAATTAAATATAAATTAATTTTTGATTATTCCAAATTAGAGCTCTCAATTCCTTAAATTGATTGTTTCATTACATTAGTTTTCTTCCTTATTATTTAATTTGTGTTTTGTTTTGTTTAATATGTTTAATTCTACTTCAATTTACAAACCCCCTAATTCTATGTTCTGTATACTACATTCTACATTCTATTAACATGTTAAATTCTATCTATATTCTATTTTATTATTATTTGTATTTATATTATTTTTTTATTTTTAGTGTAAAATAAATATAACAATTGTGTTAACATTGTTAGTGAGTTAATTTAGAGAGGGTAATTCAAAGGATTATAGGAGTACAACTTGCTTTACTTCACTATATTACATTATTTTAGAAAATTAACATTAATTTAATTTTAAGTGTGGTACTGCCTGCAAATTTATTCATGCAGAAATGTATGGTCGTAATTGAAAGGCACAAGTGGATTACTCTAAAGGGACTAGTCCAAAATTGTGTTAAGGTGATTTGAAAGGATCTTTTATGTTGCTTAAAGGAGTATAACTAAAAGGCAAAGCAAAAATTTAGAGGAATCGATGCTATGTGCATAATTTATAGGTTAGATAAAGAGCATGCAATCTTCCCACAAGATTTTTCAATGTAGTAAGCTAGGCTATATAGTTACTTTGTGAAATGGCAATAATAACTCAAAAGAGGTGTAGCATACTAGTACTACATAGTTGCAAGGTTAAGAGATTTTGTGGCAATGACCATGAGTTTATGTTCGCTTATCCACAGGCAACGTGAAATTTAAGTTAAAGTAAAGGATGTTATGCTTAACCCCCTTTAAGATGTTGAAATAGGGGAGCTATTAAAGGATATGCTTAAAGAAATCATTAAAAAACATATAAAGGAGGGATTGTAAGGATTCAAATATTAGAATGCATCAACTCTAAGTGAATTATGGTGGCCAATGAGATGCTAGAGGGTATTAATTTAAAAAGGATTATAGGATTTAATCTAGTGTGAAAGTGGCATTGCAAAATGTTATAAATTAATTAAAAGCTAAGCAAGTAGACTTAGGAGCAAGGTTATAAAGCCTATGCGTATATTAAACATAAGTATTAGCTTTTACGCTGGTGGGATAAGATATTAGGCACAAGATGCTTGTTAATAGGTAATTCAGAGTGCTAAGCATTATTTATAAGCTATAGTGTTAACATATACATTTGCTATAGAAGTGACATTTATGTAAGTTACAGAGGTTGTAAGCATAAAATTGCAAAGGTAACTACTTATCAAATGAGTTACAGAGGTGACGAGTTCGGGATAGGTAGTGGATAAGCAACATTAGAGGGTGTTAAGATATTTTAAAAGGAGTTTATAGAGGTAGCACTATGAGAAATTTAAGGTTGCATTTGGCCAAGAGGATATCAATGTTAAAGAGGCAATAACCTAAATTTGAGATAAAGGGATTTTCATATCATTTAAAGAGATAGGCATTAGCAGTTAAGATAGTAACTTAGAGGAGTAAGATAAAGACCTACATGAAGTTTTGATAAAGTAAGTAGATTCTTCATGGAAGAAATTCAGATTCAAGCGTCAATAAGGGCATTAACATTGTTAGGATCGAGAGCCAAACAGATGCAATGGAATTCACTAATCCCAGCTAAAGATCCATGTGAAACAATTAGATCAGAATAGGGATTTGATTACCTTTTGGAACTCTTCAGAGGTTCAATCACTAATCACCCTTTTTGACTTACTTTTAATTGAAGATTCCAAGGCATCCACATGAACCTGCGAATCACCAGCGAATGTCTCATGTACACTAATTGGAATTCACCTCCTTTTGTTTCGTAGTACTAGTTATGCCCTTCAAGGGTTCAAAGGAGCTGCTAGATTTTTTTGTGTTTTAGGAATGTGTGAATAATTAAATTATTACCTAACAAACCTATTTAAATAGGTGCACAGAAAATTCTAACTAATTGGACTTTATTCCATGTATAATTATAGGCTTATTATTGAGTCTTATAATTATAACATGGAATTTCCATATATTAGGCCTAAACAATTTAGTCCATTAATTCTAAATACACTAGGTTCCAAGTGTGCAACCTAACAGACTCTCATTACATTGGTAATAATCATAAATCACATTAATAATCATAAATAATAAATAGTGTCTAGCAACACATCATTATCACCCAAGTATTGAGAAAGTCGATGATTGGACTAAACCTTTACATGTGATTATCATCTATGTCCTTTTATCCTAGATATCTAGATTGAGTACGAGACATGGACCATGTCATTCCCATATAACCTAATTCAAAAGTTTCTTGATTCCTAAGTAAGTTGACTAAAGCAAATGTAATTGACATCCTATATCAATTCATCTGAGTATGGTCATGCATTTTCTCAGCTTTACTTAATCAAGAGACCCACAAATATCACTCTTATTATATAAGAAGAAGAAATTCCATCTTAATCATATAAATTCCTCCGCATGATATGTGACATATCCAATAACTATCCTTACATTCACTCAACCATAAGTGACATAAAGTAATATCAAAATATAAAACTCATATGTAAGGAACCTTGGCAATTTTAGGTTAAAGGACTATATTAATGATAATCACTAAGAATCACTCATGATATTCATATAACGATCCATATAGTATTCTTAGGGTAGGTCAGTCCAATATACAAGTTCCCTAACTTACACTCATGTGTAGACTTAATATCTCATATAAATCACTACACATGCTAGTCTTAACATATCAAAGCAATCTAATCCACAATGAAATATGACTAAGGACATTTAAGAATATAATAATTCTAAGGTTATTATCATAATTAAATATATTTTGCAGACAATATATGTATAAATATGATAATTGAAATTACCATTAAAATAACATAATTCAAATATACAATCATCCATATGATTGATTTTAGGGCATATACACCAACAAACATTTGAAGTGAGAAAGAATATCATAAGTTAGCAATTATAACATTCTAATAAGTAAACATACTCAAATTTAGATGAGATTTGGTAGAAAAACCAAACATTTTATAAAGATCTTATGATTAAAATTTGGGTTAATCTAATTTGTATACTATTTTTCTTAATTCTTTCTAAATTTAAGGTATTTTGATAATTTTAGCATAATTTGAGAGTCTGAAAGAGTTCAAAAAGCTTATATTTATGACCTTTACATTTTTATCTTCATGTCAATACATTTTGGTTCAACAGTAAATCAAGTTAGATTATATAAAAATCAATTCCATAAATCTATGAACAAGTTTACCCCTAGCTGAGCACTAGGGTTTAGTGTGAAGTCATTACACAATTAGCATAAAACCAGAAAACAGAGAGGGAATTCAAACAAATCATGAAGCTCTACAAATTCCTTGCTTGAATCTTCAATCCTTTGCTCGAATCCAATGTTAGCAGTTGCCCTTGGTGAGTTTAGGTCTCTCCTAGGGTTTCTACTCACGGCTCCCCTTTCAAATTTTCGGTTCTCCTCCTCCCCCTTTCTAATTTTCGCACAAAACTTATACGGGTAATGTACACTGGGTATGACACGGCCCGTGTTGTACCTCGTGTTCTTCTGCAAAGGTTGGTCAGCATGACACACAGGGTATGACACGGCCTATGTTGTACCCCGTGTTCTTCTGGGAGCAGCTCAGTGAAGCTTCGAAGCATTCCAGAAAGATACACGGCCTTCCACACGGGGTTCCCATACCCCGTGTTCTTTATTAGGTGAGTAACTTTGCTTCAATTCTCCATAATTTGCATGGTTTTGACTCCGAATCCTTTTCTAATGCTCAAATGTGTCACTTCAAAACCTGAAAACAAAATATCGAGCATCTAAGTATCCTTTTTCAATTATATTGCACGAAATACTAAGTAAATAAGTGATGAAACACATAAAATTTAAGTGCAATTGTGCATTTATTAATTCCCCCACACTTGAGTCTTGCTTGTCCTCGAGTAAGAAAGTAAGAGAACAAAAAAAATCTACTCCAATTTTTATTCTCTTTTTTTTTATAACATCAGGCAATCATTCAACGAATCAGAAATTAGGATCAAGTCATGCCAAGCAACTAAATGAAAATAAAGTAACTAAATAAGTCAATCCTCAGTATAAAAGCAAAAAAGAATAGCCTCACGAGTAAAGTGTTTACTCAAACTCTCAGAATAAGGCTTGTGTATACTCTCAAATCAATCAGCTCAGGACTCAATGCTACCATATGCTTGCAAAAACTCTAATCTCCACTATTATATTATAAAATGCTTGCAAATCAGAGGACTTTATTAGGGAAAATGGTGAGGATAAAGGAAAGGAAAATCAAGGGATGAAGAGTGATAGAGTCAGAGAAGGGAAAAGACACATTGGTCTTTAGTTTGACCATTGTCGAGTTCCATTACTTAGCTTAGCATATTACCTTGCTTCAACCCCTTGCTCCAACTTTCATTCTTTTCTTTTTTTATTTTTATTTTTTTAATTATTTTCCAACAAGCTTTTCTTCCTCTTCTTCTTCCCAAATTATTTATTTAACACCATTTTTTTATTTTTTTATTATTTATTTATTTTTTTTCAACAGTCAAAGCTATAAATTAACTTATCCAACTAGCAGCTCTAAGTAAGGACCTCTAAGTGATAACTAAACTCATAAAATGTGTCTAAGTTCCCTTAAACTCTAAGGTTCAAGTTCACTTGGTAGTGGCTTTAGATGTACATAGCATGGGCTAGGCTAGAAATGAGGGTCCAAAGCTCAAAGTGGCTAACTAGGGGTTAAATTGAAAATGGTTTAGGGTATATCAAAGAAAAGGATTCAAATAAGCAAAACAAATAAAAAGGGTAAAGAAACATGGCCTCATCATTTTTGACATGCAAAATACATAAAATGTAGCCTCAAAAAGAGTAAATGCAAGTTTTAGAGCAAAAAGTCAAGAACGATGACATAATCCCTCAAGAAGATAAAAATGAGCTTCAATTTCTAATGTGAAAATTGCTCAAAGGCTCAAGTCTCACGAGGATTAATTATGCTCATTTCTCTTAACTTTAAGCTTTAGATTTTCCTTATTAAGTTATTAATTAATCATTAAAGGAGCAAGACATGAACAAATCACTTTAATCAAAAGATTGCCCTAATCAAATTTTTATTTATTTATTCATTTCTTTTATATATCATCGAATTTAGAGTAGATTTCAGTATTCTAAATCAATCAAGCAGATTCAAGTGCAAAATATTGCAAAACATTCTAAACGCTGCTCCTCCACACTTAAAATTGGACATTGTCCTCAATGTACAAAAAAGTAAATGGAAAAGAGACAGAGAATAGATGGGGGACTGGAACTTCCCTGACAAGCGGAACATTGCTATTCAATATAGATCATGACTTCAGGGAGATCCAAAAGTAGAGACGATGGAGAGAGAAAGAGGAGACTGCTAATCTAAAAGAAAGAAGATGCAATACTCGAAAAATATGCTGTTAGTTATTACAGACATTAATATTAAGAGTGCAAGAAAATAAAAGAGAAATAGTTAAAATAATAAAAAGTAAATGAAAGTGCATAGTCAATATAAGTATAGACCAAGAAAAATGGAAATAGAGAGGAGAAATAAGTAAAAAGTAGAATATATAAGTAAAAAGGAAAAAGAAACGATCCAAGCTACTGAGCAGGAGGGCTGGATCAGCTAAAGAAGAAGGGTGGAAAAGCTTGAACAGGGGCTCGACCATGCTCTCGATGTGTGTGGATCTCCTGTCCAAGTCGTCATAAAGGCCCTCAATCCTCGTCTGACGCTCAGAGATGTGCTGAAGCTCAGCCAGAATCTGTTGCTGACCAGATAATATGTCTCGAAAGTAGGCCTTGGATGAAACTCTGCCCCCCGCAGAAGATGATAGTCCGATATCAGGAGCGGCATCACCATCGCCATTATCTCCTGAAAAATCATGCTCTGCCTCATGGGGTGGCTGCTGCACAGGAAAATAGAGGGGTTTTGGCCATTAAAAACTCATCCGCCCAGGAACACGGGGTCCGACATAACCCGTGTTGTACCCCGTGTTTCTCTCTGGAAGGCTTATGTTCAAAACTCCTATTCATTTGTTCAATAAGTGAGTTACACGGGGTAAGACACGCCCCATGTTTAACATCGTGTATCTCACTGGAAGGCTCATGAAAATCATAAATCTTTTATACTAACCAGACGGTGAGGTACACGGGGTATGACACGGCCCGTGTTATACACCGTGTATCTCACTGGATTGCATTTTGAGCCTTCTGTGCACGAAAATGAACAACAAATATGCATATATGTCTAATTTACCCCAGAGACAAAGACCAAATGCAAAAATGAACATCCTAAATCAACAACTAATGACTTATATGCCTCAAACTACTCAGAAACTCAGAATGAAAATAGGAAAAATAAAGATTAAAAGTAATAAAAATAGAAAAATAAGCTTGGGTTGCCTCCCAAGAAGCGCTTGTTTAAGGTCATAAGCTCGACCCCTATTTTAATCAGTTTGGTGCTGCCATTATTGGTGGTCCGGCAGCATAATGTTTCAATATCTGGCTATTAACCTTGGGTGGTGTTTCTTCCTCAGTGGAGGAATTTTTAAACTTTACTTTCAATGATTCAATTACTTCAGGGAGGGAAAGTGGTGGGCTTGCTTCCAAAAATTCTGCATATGTAGCAATCTTCTCACTTTCATCAACTCCATCTGTGACTAAACATACTTCAAGTGGATCTTGAAGGCACCTCAAAAGAAGGGTTTTTTTCATAACTTTGTCTACCACATCAATCCTGCATATTGAATCTTCACAAACAAGTAATTTAATTGATTCATTCAAATTAAACTCAACCTTTTCATCCCCAATAGATAATGAAAGCCTTCCATTTTTTACATCAATCAAAGCACCCGCAATGGCTAAAAAGGGTCTACCCAAAATGATAGGGATTTGTGTATCTTCTTCCATTTCAAGTACAACAAAATCAACAGGAATGAAAAACTTACCAACCTTGATAGGTATATCCTCAAGTATACCTACTGGGCATTTCACTGAACGGTCTGCTAATTGAAGTGAAACTATGGTGGGCTTCATTTCTTCTATATTCAGTCTCTTTGCAACCGACAGTGGCATGAGGCTCACACTTACTCCCAAGTCACACAATGCCCGATCAATAGGAACATTTCCAATCACACAAGGAATAGAGAAGTTGCCTGGGTCCTTTAGCTTATGAGGTAATTTATTCTGGATGATGGCACTACATTCCTCCGTTAGGGCTACAGTCTCATGCTCCTCTAGCTTCCTTTTGTTTGAGAGAATGTCCTTTAAGAACTTTGCATATGACGGCATTTGTGAAAGAGCATCAGTGAAGGGAATATTGATATACAACTTCTTTAATACTTCCAAGAACTTTCCAAACTGCTTATCAAGTTTAGCCTTTGTTAATCTTTGAGGATAAGGGATAGGCGGTTTGTATGGTTCTGGAGGGACATATTTTGGCTTTTCAAGTAATTCCCCTTCTTTCACTTCAGCATCATTAGGAATTGAAGCCTTTTCGCCTTCTTTTTGCTCTTCCCCCACACTTATCTCTTCTTCACTTTCTTGAGTGGCATTTGGATCTTTCAATAGCCTCCCACTCCTAAAAGTGATTGGCTTACAATGCTCCCTAGGATTTAATTCAGGTTAAGCAAGGAATTGACCAAAAGCTCTAGAGGAAGAAGCAGAAGCTTGTTGAGCTATTTGGGTTTTCAGCATTTTTCCATGTGTGGCCAATGAGTCAACTTTGGAGGATAGTTGCCTAATGGAATCCTCCATGGCTCTACCATGCTGCCTAAACTCTTCATTAATTTTCTCTTGGGAAATGAGAAATTTCTCCAAGAGGCCTTCTAACTTAACAGTGGAAGAGGTTTGAGCTGGTGGGTTGTAGAGTCTTTGATTTTGAAAATCGGGTGGTGGTGGTGGTGGCCTATTGTGAGTGTTTTGAGTGTTGTATAGCTGGTTGGGCTTATAGGATAGATTTAGGTGGTTCCTCCATGATGGGTTGTAGGTATTTCCAAAGGGTTCATTCGAATTCTTCTGTCCATACCTACTGTTGTGCACATAGTTCACTTGCTTAGTGAAATCTTGCCCCAATGTACACTTAGTTGCCATATGACCTATCAAACCACAAATCTCACAAGGAAGGTCAGTAGCACCTGTTGCATTTACACTATTAACTTGAAATTTATCAAACTTAGCCATAAGTGCATCTACTTTACTACCTAGATTTCCTAGTGCATCTACCTTAGCTGACAAATGATTAAAAGCGTCCAATTCATACTTACCTGGAGCTTTCCTTGAAGATCCCCTCTCATTTGACCATTGGTAGTGGTTCAAAGCTATATTCTCAATCAAATCATATGCTTCATCCAACCTTTTGTTTATCAAAACACCTCCAGCAGTAGCATCCACAGTAAGCTTAGTCTTGTAGTTCAAACCATTGTAGAAAGTATGAAGAACTAACCATTTCTCTAGCCCGTGATGTGGGCACAACCTCAAAAGTTCCTTATATCTATCCCAAGTATCAAATAGAGATTCCCCTTCTCTCTGAGAAAATGTGATGATTTCATTCCTTAATTGAGCAGTCTTGCTTGGAGGAAAATATCGTGATAGAAAAGCCCTCAGTAGCTCTTCCCATGTTGTGATAGATCCTGCTGGTAAAGAGTGTAGCCACGCCTTGCTCTGTCCCTCAAGGAGAATGGGAAGAGTCTAAGCTTGATGGCATTCGCTGCTATACCATTTATCTTGATGGTATCACAGTACTCTAAGAAAATTTAAATATGGAGGTTGGGATCCTCCATTGGTAATCCACCAAACTGGTTTTGCTGCACCATAGACAAAAGAGCTGGCTTCAATTCAAAGTTATTAGCCTCAACAGCAGGCCTTCTTATACTGTATTGAAGCCTAGTGGCGTCAGGTGTTGCAAATTCTCTAAGAGATCTGTTATCCATGTTATCAAGCACTGGTTCTAAGCACTGGATATCTACTAATTTTTGCTCTCTCCTTCTCCCAAGCAGAGTTCTTTCAATCTCCGGGTCTAAGTCAAGAATACCTTCAAGATTTCTCCTTTGCATATACAAAGATTTTCTGCAAAAAGAGTAGGTAATACTCGAACAGAACAAAGTAAGAAAGAAATACTATATAAAAATAAGAAAATCAAAACAAGATGAATTAAGAACTAAAAAAAAATGAATTGCCTAGTCTAATTCACTCAAAAGTTCCTGTTAATATCAACTAGTTACAATCCCCGACAACGACGCCAAAAACTTGACGTGATCCCGCAAGTGCACGGGTTTAGTCGAGTTATAGTATAAAAGATATCATCTCCATAGGGATTGAATGTTGAATACTAACTGGATTTTGAGGTAAATTATCTAGGTGTACCGATTAATATTGTGAATTAAAGGTAAAATGCAAAACAGAGCTTAGTTATAAAAAAGATTTAATTCAAACGAGATGAAAGCGTACTCAGCTTTAGGGTTCCCCTGTACATTTTATTATGGAATGAAGATAATCCTCTAACTTGATTTACTGTTAATTTAGATTGCTGGATTACCGAAAATAAGCTATACCTCATTGCAAGGCTACTAGCTACTAACCAAAAGATTAAGTGCCCAGAATTTCTCTAGTAATCACTCATCTAAGTTGCATTAACATTGCTTTAGAATCCATTCTTAGACATTTCATCCTGTGCAAAAGAATCCAATTAGCTTAATTCCTAAGTCTAATTGATATTCCCAATGATCATACAAGGTCCGATTAATTAATTGATCATTCCAACCTAGAATTAACTAATCTATCACACAAATCCAATATTCCAGAAGTATTGGTTTGTAGAAATACAAAACAGCATAATCAAGTCATAAATTAACAGTAAATTAAGCTAGATTATATAAAAATCAATTCCATAAATCCATGAACAAGTTTACCCCTAGCTGAGCACTAGAGTTTAGTGTGAAGTCATTACACAATTAGCAGAAAACTAGAAAACAGAGAGGGAATTCAAACAAATCATGAAGCTCTACAAATTCCTTGCTTGAATCTTCAATCCTTTGCTCGAATCCAATGTTAGCAGTTGCCCTTGGTGAGTTTGGGTCTCTCCTAGGGTTTCTACTCATGACTCCCCTTTCAAATTTTTGGTTCTCCTCCTCCCCCTTTCTAATTTTCGCACAAAACTTATACGGGTAATGTACATGGGGTATGACACGGCCCGTGTTGTACACCGTGTTCTTCTGCGAAGGCTGGTCAGCATGATACACGGGGTATGAC
The DNA here is from genome assembly GCA_020226215.1 of Sindora glabra. Classification (NCBI taxonomy): domain Eukaryota; kingdom Viridiplantae; phylum Streptophyta; class Magnoliopsida; order Fabales; family Fabaceae; genus Sindora; species Sindora glabra. The sequence goes on from CM035226.1 coordinate 84,496,635, forward strand.
ACGGCCCATGTTGTACCCCGTGTTCTTTATCAGGTAAGCAACTTTTCTTCAATTCTCCACAATTTGCATGATTTTGACTCCGGATCCTTTTCTAATGCTCAAATGTGTCACTTCAAAACCTGAAAACAAAATATCGAGCATCTAAGTATCCTTTTTCAATTAAATTGCACAAAATACTAAGTAAATAAGTGATGAAACACATAAAATTTAAGTGCAATTGTGCATTTATCAGGTGCTAATTAGACACCCAGAGCATTATAAAAAGGGCTTATAATAGTTCCAAAAAAGTATGTTAACTTTTATCATGAGGGTTTTTGTTCAGAATGGTCTTTATAGGATGGAATGTCAAGAAAGCCAAGTAGGGCACCTTGGAACTGAGCTAGGGATTCGAGTATGTTAGCTTGTAGTTATCTACTACAATCTCAAAATTATGGAATAAGGTATATACCAAGTGAATTAAGTGTCTCTCTCCTTATTCAATTTATCCTTTTTCGCCTATTGTACTTGGAAGCTTTTAGTATAAGGCGATCTTGCAAATTGTTATGCGAGAGTGCTTTAATAGCATTCAATTGTGGCTTATAGACATTTAGTACATGGCATTTATTAGATGGGTGACAAATTTTTAATGTCTCACTATCTTCACCAAGCATGCCATAATAGTGTTTTAATAGGAAAGATGCCATGTTCACTAAGATTGGTAGGTATGCCCAGCACGATTTTGGCTAGAGGGTTACCGGCCTGTGACACAAGTCTCTAGATTAATGGGAATTTTGAAGTTTTGTAGGACAAGTATTTGCATGATTATTATGACAAATAGGTGTGATTCACCATTATTCTTATTGGTATTCTCCTAATAACGAAGAGATATTTAGTTACCAACTAGTCAATCTTAGAATTATTAGTTATTCTGATTTACCTTTCCCTTATCTCCTTGGGCCTTTTGATGTTAGGAATTAACTTGATTTGCCTAAGAGTTTATAACACATTTTTGTTTTTTTAGTCTATAAATGAACTAAGCAAGTCGTTAATACAAACTTTATACTTCATATATTCACTTTGCTAGCATTTAATTCCTAACCATTCTATTTTATGTTATTCTACTTCAAGTCATTCGATAATACAAGATTGGGAGTCAATGTTTTGCTAGAGTTCTTTCTTGAGAAAGTCTAGTTGTTTTCTAAGTTGTTAGTTTTCATAGGCTAAAAGATCATTCTTTATATTGGGATTAATGTTTTAGTCATTGCCATAAATTAACCTATTATTGATTAACAAACAATATTACTAATTAATGATTGGACAAATAGTAGCTTGAAGAATGAGCTATATGATGTCTACTTATGCTTGTAACTTAAGAACAAAAGGAAACTATCATTAAAAGAAAGAAACCATTCAATATGATTTGTCAATGATCACGAGGAAAAAGTAGGAAATTATATTTGTTTATTCATTTGGATTGATCAATCTAACCTACCTAAGAAATTTTTTTAAGAAAATCAATAAGTAATCAAATTTCTCAAAACACTCATAAAGATAGTTAGATCAAAGGATCTTCATGCGAAAATTCTTTTAATGATTACAATTTAGTTGAAACAAATAGCATTTAATTATATTGATTCAAAAAAATCACTAAAATTGAATTCTTAAGCATATTAAACATGATCATAATATATCATAATGGTAGAATGTGTGTTTAGGACCAAGGAAAAATTATAACAATCACAATAAACAACATTGTTTATAGCATAATTATTAGTTTATAATTTAAATTTCAAGATGAAGATCATTGAAAAATAAGATTATTTCATAATAGTGATCACAATATTACAAAATTCACAATAAACTTGATTGTTAAGTATTATAATTTTCTTTTTCTTAGAAAATCATTTGAGAAAATGAAGCTATGCATATAAAAATAATCATTAGCAACAATTCTTTGATACTTTTATAGGAAAGGGAAAAATTAATTGATTAAATTTTTAAAAAATGATTTTAATCACTTAATCGATTAATTTTGATGAATTTAATTAGCAAATCTTGCATTGTGATGGTCCAATTCATGAATATTGATTAGTAAGTGGAAAAATGATTCATAGCCAAAATAAATATGAATTGATTGATTTTTGTGATTTGATCAAAGAAATTGACCTTTATTGATCTAATTTATCAAAATTAATTAATTTTTTAATTGAACAAATAATTCAAATACAAGATAATTGTGAATAGATTAATATACCTTGGATATAATGATTAAAAATTTAAACTAAGGGAAATAGATTATGATATTTGCAAATAGATGGCACCAAATATTCGTTAGACCCTACCACAAGTATAATTGTCTAGCTTAACGCACTAAAGATCACCTATGGAAGTCGCTTGTTACATGCAACTAAGCTAAACAATAAATGGTGGTCTACTTTTGACCTTTCAAATTTTAAGTTAGTATAGGTAAGAGCACTTAGTGTAGGGTAAATAGTAGTATGAGTCTAAAGTGTATTTAGCTTAGATAACTAGTATTTATAAGAGAGGCCATACTAGTTGTAGACCAATCTTTTCATAGTGATGGAAAATTCCCTAAAACATAATTAGATCTTTTGCACAAGGTGGATAATTCTGGGAGCAATATTTATTTCCAATTATCACAACAGCATTGTCTAGTTAAAATAACAACATCGTCCACTTCTTATAATTAGATATGACTAGTCACACCATAAAAAGTCATCATAAGCCATTGGCTCTCATAATGTTCTAGTGAGTCCTATTTTAGTGAAATAGGCTATTTTGCTTAATAAAATAGGTTGATTTGCTCTTTATTGGACCAAATCTAAAAGCTAGTCATGCCAACCTTGACTTGTTGGTATTCATCAAAGTTAAATAAAGAATTAAAAAAGATATGAATGATAATTATATGAAAATAACTTAAGTTTGTAATCAAATGGATATAGTGTAGTAATCTAGGTGAGGCAAGTGAGGGTCTATACTACTATGATCTGAAAGAAATGGGCAAAAGCTAGTTAATGAAAAAAAGTCCAAACTTGTTAAATTAATTTATATTTAAAAAAATATAAAATAGTTGTTCTTACACTTTATTCTTACTGGATATAGATTCTAGTAAGAAATACACAGTGAAGAGAGAAGGAAAATAGACAAATTGGAGATGAAGTATTTACCATTAGTTTTAATCATAAATTTAATAGCTTGACTTTCTTTTAAAGTATAGGAGATTTTACATAAAATTTTTAAAATTGATAATTTCACATACCATTTCTTTCACTAAATTAAACTTTATAGAGTAATGTGTATTTTTCTCACAATATAAATAATGATGTTTAAATGTGATGCATGTCTTTTGAAAGTGATATAGCTTAGGAGGAGTGGTGTGTTAAGAAGGCTACCTATTTGCCTTTATAAACCAAACTAACCATTTTAAAAAAATAAAATAACTAATTTCACCATATTTATATATAAAAAAATTTACCATTTTAGTATTTTTTTTATTTTAAAAAAAACATTAAGTTCTTTCAAAGGATACAAAAATTACATACAAGGACATCTCTTTTAGTTTAAGATTGAATCTCAATTAACCATACTTTCATTAGGATTATAATTAAATGTTATTTAAACATTTTTTAAATGGTAAGGATGATAATTCACTTAATGCACACACTCAAGGTTCTAGATTTGAATCTTGGACATGGGTAGTAAAGCCTTTAATGCAATATCAGGTGCTATAGCATCACTAAAAACATTTTTCTATTAATTATAAAGTGTTTCATTAGTTAGATTTGAGATATAAGTATGGTATATAAAATACCAAACCTCAATTACATCTGAGTATAGTATATAAGATACCAAACTTGATTAACTATTTAAATAATTTGAATTAGTCTTTTACATCAATGGATCAAACCTAATTGTTGTTATAAGCCAGTTAGGCTTTCGTCATGACAATAAACCTAAAATATTTGTTTTATCATTACTTTTAAAAATAGTTTTTATTTTCATATTTTCAAAAATAAAAATTCTTTCCTGACAAGTATATTTGAAATTAGTTTCTAAGAACTATTACTTTATATATAAAAATTAAAAATAGAAATACGTAAATAACTTTAAGATATTTTTATTCAATTATTTTTGCTCTTAATGACAATTTCATAATTAAATAAGATCTTTTCTTAATAACTTTACTGGCCATACCCAATTCATTACTCTCCTTTTACTAGAAAATAATTTTTTATAACAATTTTTTTAAAAAAAATCCAAACACCCCTTACATTTCTAGGTTAAATAATATCTAAGATAGCATTTGATTGAAAATTTTAAGGTATTGAAAATGGAATTGAAAAATTAAGTTCCTCATTAAATGTTTGGTTAATATGTAATAAAATCTATTATCCTGACTTAACTCCTAACAAATGCTCTATTTTGAATCCTTTCCTTCTCCCTAAAAAATTAGATTATGTTACTTCATGGAAACAAAAAAAATGAAAAACCATATACTCCACACTTATTATCACCGTTGTTGCTGCTATCATCGTTGCTATAATCATTGTCATATAATAACCATTATTACTCTTGTTGTCATTATTATCACCATTATTAACACTAAAAAGGAAATTATGAATAATAGTGTGACTCCATTCCCTAATTAATGAAATAAATAGTTTCAATTAAGAATCACAAATAACATGATTTCATTGTTCAAGTGAATCAAATAGTATAAAAAAAATAGTAGTTTCCTTTCCCTTGTTGTCCCTTCTTTGATTCTATTACCTCTCCATTTCCACAATCTGAACCAAATGCTATATAGTTATTTACCCTAAAATAAAAGTATCCATTTATGCTACATAATTAGAAATTAACATAAAATATATGCAATTTAGTGTTCTTTCTATCTTCTTATTATAGGTACCAAAGTTTGAACAAAAACCTAATTTTTATTAAAGAAAATTAAAAGTTAAGGTAAGATTATAATTCTTTAATTTACATTTTAACTTCCAAATTTGTTTTATTTTACCTATCATATTTCATATGGAATTTTTTAGCTTCACTTAGGATTGTTTTAGTATATTTGTTAATGTAATTCTTTTTCTTTATTTGTTAAGTGTAATTATGAAATTTTGAGGTTTTTAAAATATCAACCTTTATTAGTTTGCTTCTCATATATGGATGTAATATTTGAAATTATATTTTTAAGATATAAGCTCAATTTTTTCTATTTATATAATAAAAGACTTTTTTATCATTTTTTTCTAAATAAAAATAGATGATGACAGATTATTATTAGTATGAAAAGTTTTACTCTTAAAAGTGCTCTTACTTTTAGTTAAAAAAATATTAAAATGCAAAGTTCAAATTATATAAGTAATGTTTTGTATTAATTGATCAAATAGGATCATTAGCTAGGTGAGACTGAATATTTTAATGAAATTTGAAATATACATTAATACATAATTGCAAATAAATACCAATGTTTAATGAATTATATGTTATTTTGTAACCAACATTTAATAAGATGTCGTTATATATTTATCATGACATTGGCTATATAATTGTTATAAAAAAATGTCAGTTCTTCTACCAACAAAACCATTATGATTTCTTTGTAAAAAATGCAATGTAATGAGATAAAACATTGGTTATTAAAACAAAGACATCAATTTTTACCATCAAACCATCATTGAAACTTAATAGTAAACATTAATAGTTTTAAAATTTTGATGTGAAATATTTTATGTGCCACACTAGATTTGTTAAATAGCTAATGTAGTATGTCCTTGCCCTTTCTAAAAAAACCTTATTCCCCTCTATACACCCTTTCCATTCTCTATATAACTTCTTAGACATCTTCCTATCATACTACTCCTAGTTCAAATACATATAGAACTCTCCAATGAAACATAAACTAACTCTATACTACTCAAATTCTAAAATGCAAATAAAACATCCTAAGTGAAACAAAGACCAACATTTCATATTATAGTACGTAATGCCATATTCCTTAATGCAATACAATATAGCTCAATTGAAATAAAGGCCATATTTTTCATTACACTAATCCCATAAAATGAGGATATTATATTAGGTAATACCTCACAAAAAGAATAATGCACTAAAGAGTATACAGCTAGGTCATTTTTCAAACTGCAAAAGAAAAATAAGCACATGATAATTTGATAAGTCTAGTAATCATAAAGCAAAGGTTTACTAGTCAAAGAAAAATTACATTCTAATTCTCATAGATTTTTTTTGTTGGTATGAGGATATTCAAATCTTTATCCTTACATCATGATTGTCTCTCATATGAAACTTACATTAATAAAATAAAAATAATTAATGAAACACAAACATACAAAGTAAGTAATAATTAATACAAGAATACCTTGAAAAATGAGAACATTAGTACCTTGAAGTTGTATAAAAAATTACTTTTAAAGGATTGTCAACTTACATCATCTCACCATTATCTTTTCACATATAAAATTTTTTCAAGTTGCCTTCATGATTAATCAAAGGTATCATGATGAGAAAAAAGGTGTGTCTTCAATATTAGCAACTATGTCTTTTTCATTCCCATTATGAACAATGTGTCTCTTTCTTTAAAGAATCATAGACCATTTATTCCTATTATAAAATGCCATTATGAATAACTCTTTTTTATGACCCTTCTTATAAAGATCCACTTACGTGAATCCTAGATCATTTATTCAAATGTTATGTTATTATCCACTCATTTACACTGAAATACAAGCTCCCTAAATTGGATATAGTCAAGCTCCTATTATCTTCAATAACCCCTTACTATAACATCATTATGTAGATAGGATTCTTTATCTTTAGCACTAGAGACTTGCATTACTTGAGCCATTAGAGTAACTTTACTATTTTGCAAAGTTCCCCTTACATTTTATCTTTTTGTGTAGAAAGAATATCCATTGATATCATATCTATGATAAGATGTGAAATCATTGCAAGGCTCATCAACTAACCATCTTATAGTCTCAAAAATAGTATTTAGTATTTATGTCATCATACTACTCACCTAATTGTGAATTATATAAGGAAGGAATGATTATGTTTAACTTGTATCCAATGCTCATTTTTTTACCATAATTAAGCTCTTTTATAATAGCATTATACTCAATTATGCAAAGATTAAGCTCTTCATTATTTTGCAAGATATAAAGGTGTGTTGTACCCATATTTTATAGTTTATATTCTCTACTCAGGTCCTTAATATACCTTTCATTGAAATTATTCCTTTATATAGGCTTAAAAAGCCTAATAGCATTTATATTTGATCAATACCTAGTGCAAAAATCTATAATCTCTTTAGCAATATACTTCTTAATAATACATCTTTCAGCTTATTCCTTTTGCACACATACCTTTTTTATAATCTTCATATATCACTTAAACGAGTACATCCACTTCAAGTATACTGGTCCATAAAGTCTAATCTCCCTCACTAAATGCACTATAATATTAAGAAATGAAGATGGAAAATGCATCTTAAGTAAATATAATGTGACAATAATGTTTCTCTACAATTTATCCAAATTCTTTGGATTAAAGATCTTAGCACATATTGTATGAAAAAATAAATGAAGTTTTATAATAACTTATCTCGCACGTTTAGAAAATATTCCTTGAATGGCCACTGGTAAAAGCTATTGCATTGAAGTATAATAATCATAAGATTTTAAGCCAAATAATTTTATATCTTTTATAAAAATAAGGCTTTTGATGTTAGAAGCATTATTACAAATTTGTACTTGAAAGTCACCCTATTATGTTGGTTAACATTATAACTAACATATATAATAGTATAGTGACATTTTTAAAAATAAGTTCAACTTATAATGTCAGTTTAACTAAAATGTCAATGTTATAAACTATTATTTTCTAATGGGATATAAAGGGTTTGACACAAGGAAACTTAAGACAATGGTTATATAATAAACTTAAATGAATAACATATGAAATATTAGACATTGGTTGTAAACTAAACTGATGTCTAAAAAAGAGTCAACAACCAATGAATGTTCATATTTATGATATTAGCAACTGTAAACAACATTTGTATTTTGGATGTCAATTGTATAGAAAACTAATGTTTAAAACAATATTAACAATCAATTTATAATTGTATTTATGATTTTACTAAAAATTATAAAGAACATTGGTACTTTAGATGTCAATTATACTTGAAAATTGACATCTAAAGGTTATCGTAAATTAATTAATATTTGTATTTATGATATTATTAGAAACTATAAAAATCATTTATATTTCAATTGTCTATTCTTTTAAAATGCATTTCACTCACAAGGTGAACACTTATAACATTAATTTTTAAAATAATAGATGTTTAAAAAGTATATCAATAGACTCAACTTGAAAAAAAAAATCCAATTTTAAAATGTTAGTGTTAATAATCAATGTAGAATTTTTTGTATTACCTATAAATTTCACCCACATATTCTTTTCTTTTTCATTTAAGTTTTTACTCTATTTTTTTATTTAGGTGGTATATAAGGACAATATATGATCAATGCTACTCAATCATCAATTGTTAAAATGCAAGTCACTACTCTTAGACTATCATTCTCTTTTAGCCATAATTTGTGTCAAGTTTTTTGTATTGCTAACTTAAAGTAAAGGATTAAGGATAAAATATGTTTATCATGAACATGAAAATAAGTTATTGTGAATGAAATATTATAGTCATGGACATAAAAGCAAAAGATTGAGGATAAGATCTAGTTGCTAAGAATATGAAAGCAAAGCATTACTTCAACGATGCTATGTAGATAATAACCATCACTTTTCTTCAAAGTTGTGAGATCAAAACTCCTGCCTTTATGATTTTTTACCCCAACAATGAAGACAATCACCATCACTTTTTTTCAAAATAATTATGGTTATAAACATCATATCTTCCTAAATATCAATGATAGTTTTTTAAGCAAGAATATGCATTATCATTAAGCTTATTAATTTTAAAGATAAGAATGCAAAAAGTTTTTTTGGTTGTGATTATGTTGTAAATGAATCGATTTTAATTTAGGTTTACAAAATGATTATGATATGAATTGTATGGATAATTTAGTGTAGTTTTTGCGTAAGATAATGTTAGAAAATAATTAAGATGTGGAAGTTATATTTTTTACAAAAAAAATATAGCTAAATAATGTTGATTATTTATTAAAACCAGAATGATTTAGCAAAATTAGATTTGAAAGCAAAGACCATATTAATTTTTTTATCATAACTGATGTCTAAAAGTATATAAATAACTAACTAACTTGTAATAAATATTTACTAACCTATAATAATAAATAATAAATATTTTTCAACTTATAATAAATACTAAGCTTTATGAAGTAATTTGTATTGGGAAATTGCTAGAACTTATAATGTCAATTTTTATTTAATAATCGACCTATATTCCTTTTCATTTTGTCTGTACTTTCACTCTATCTTTTGTTTAGGTGGAATAAAAGGGCAATACAAGCATTCTTGCTACACATTTAAAAAAGCCTTTAATTTTTTAATCATGAGCATCATATCAAATCACAGTTAAGTTCTACTCTTAAATAGTTTAGGTGGTAGAAAGTATCCTTAGCTTGATGTAATTGTTATGATCATAAAATTCAAAACTTTTAGAGATGAGCATCATTGATGAATGTGTTATCTTTATATTTCATTCAATATAGTAAGGACTGCATGACTAATGTTTGCATAATCTTATAAAGCATTACAACATAAGAAAAATAAATTAGATTTCTCTTTAACACATAAGAATTATCAAAATAAATAAATAAATTGTAGTAATTATGGTATAAACTATGTTAATTTTAAATTAAGGTTGCATAATGATTATGTTGTAAGCTGTATTAATGATCTAGTGTAATTTTTGTGTAAGTCGTTATTAGAAAAAGCATTAGGATGCTTTGTATTAGAAAATTAAACAATGTTAGTTATTTATTAAAAATTGACATTCAAAGGCATACCAATTGCTAGATATAGTCATTTCAATCATTGTGTTAGTTTATTAATAATTTATATGATGTCTAATAATTTGCTGTTAGCCTATAAATAAAGTTTTCCTTACTTATTTAAAATAAATCAGTGATTTATAAAGATAGCTTTCCTTTCATTAAAAAGAGTTCTTCTAACTTTAGAGGTATAGATTTTGGTATTTAACTTTACTAGAGCTATTTAGAAGGTCTTATCATCCTTAAACAATTTCTTAAAAGGGCTTGTACCCATACTTTGGCCATGAACACAAGAATTCTGTAAAGCATTTAGAAGGAATATGGATAAGAATCTCTTCAAATGCTTTGTGAAATCTTTATGTTTAATGAATATATCAGTACAAATCTTTAAAAGGACTTATGATTTATTCTAGGACTTTTTTCAATAACCTAAGTAATGTTGAATATTATGAATTTCATCCTTCATTTCAAAAGTTTTCTCTGTTGATGGATTCCTAATGTCATCAATCTACACTCTTAATGTTAAGAAGCATATTTAGAAATATTGAGAAAATACAAAGATAAGTTGCAAAGTAATGATAAATCATTATAAGAAAGTGTAACATATCCATTTTTGTATTAGTTGACTTGAGTTCAATGCATGAATAATGATGTTACTTTTTCTCACTATAATTTATTATCAATTTACAATCATTTATATCCTGCAACTCAAAAGCCTTGAAGTAATATGAAAAAATTACAAAAGGTATCTCACAATTAAAGTATATTGTTCTTATAATTTCTCATTTGCTAGATGGTTCAATTTATTGCTATTTTTATCTATTTAATTATATGAGAAAAATATCATAATATAAGAGAAAATAATTTAATGCTATCATATAGTAAAATTATAAAATTTTTGCTTGAAATATAATGGAAAAGAATAATTCAATTTGTAACATTGGTTTTTATTTTACAATTGACATTCAAAATTTTAAAGTTGAACAATGTTACATATCAATTTTTTCTTAAACATTTCAAAAACCAAGGTATGAGATGAAAATAAAAAGAGTAAAGGTAAAGTGCCATTTACAAATTTCAATATGAAATTCTTTTAACCCTAAAATGATTCTCATTTTAACAAAGAATGTTCATATTCTAATCTTAAGATAATTTTGTTTAGTTTTTTGGATTTATACTTACCAATTCTTATGCAATATTGAAGATTTATTAGCCTGTCAATAAATCCATAGGGTTAAGCACTCATTAGAAATGTGTAAAATATAAAACAAAGGATTTCTCAGCATTTATGTTTATTCTTATAACTTTTTTTTGTTTCAAAATCGACCATATTTTATTATCTTCCATTTTGATACAAGTTTTACAAGTTGCATAGGCTAGAAACTTAACTTCATTCTTTTTTATTTTAGTGTTTAGTACTATTATTTATTACTTATTTATATGAAATGTATAATATTATAAACTAAATTTAATAAATATTTATTGCATTTATAAATATTAAATTTAAAATAACTTTTTTAAGGAATACCAACCTCACATATTAATCAATAGATATTAAATATAAACTTTTACCGTTTTTATTCTTTTCTCATAATTTTTAAAATTATTGAAATTAGGATTTTAAAAGCCATCGAGGATATTAAGGGTTAAAAGGGACCAAACAAAAAGGAACATCAATAAATGGTTAGTATTTGAAGGAAGGAATTATAAGAAAGGGCTAGGTAGGAAAAAATTATGAGAGAGGGATAAGAAAGAAGGACATATCACATCAGATATTTAAAAAAGCCATAGTTGAATCTTTATACTTAACATCAGTTATTTATTAATAACCAATGTTTAATATTGTTGTTATAAGTAGAGTGATTATATTTCCAATAAAGAAATGATAATGGTTCTTATTTATATAGAAATTGATGTTATTTTTTTCACAGTTATAACTAATGTGGAGTAGTCTAACATACAACAAAGCTCGTATATACGTTGACTCATAACTGACATCAAACATGAAAAACAATTGATATTAAAAGGTAATTCTATAGAGGTGAAGAATAGCGCTTTGGCACTTTAATAACATGTAGAAACTTGCAAAAAATTATTTTCTCCATCCTAGATAAGGTATGACAAGTGATAAGTAAATATATATGTTAATCCTTTTTCTTTTATACTAGTTTGCCATTTCAAGCAAGTCCAGTGTAACTTTAACTTTATCTTTTATCTTACCCAGCATGTTTAATAGTGTCCTTACAAAACTATCACATAAATTTTTTTCACGTGTATGATATTAATGTTATGTCAAAGAAACAAGTCCTTCTAATATGGAAGATAAAAAAATATAGACCTCTTCTTTCACTTTAGTTTGCCACTTGCAAGTGCATTAAGTGTGCAAAAAATAAAATTAATATTTTTTATCCTTTCATAAACCTCTTCTTTAGTTAAAGGCTTTAGAGCTGGTATTTCTTTTGATGAACTATTGAAAACTTTTCTTAGCCTACAATAGTTATGGAAAAGAAGTAGAAATCTTTTATGATTAAGATATAATATTTTCTTTTTATGCTTAAGTTGATAAGAACATGTGCCATTTCTACAAATAAGGCATGCTTTATGCCCTTTAATAATATATCCTGACAAGTTTCCATAAACTAGGAAGTTATTATTTATGCAAAAGAACATAACATGCAACCTAAAAGACTTTCAATTATACTTGTCAAACACTAATAAATTTCATCCCATATAAGTCTCAAATCATTAATAACTGGTGTTAAGAAGAAATTTATATTATTTTTCGAATGCTTAGGTCCTAAGATCAATAATGTTAATATTATATACTTGCAGTTTGATACGTAAAATATTTAAATATTTATTTTCTATTGTATGATGCATTTTTAGATGTTATCTTGTTTAATTTAATAAATTTAGTTACATTTTGTGAATGGGTCTTAAATTTGAAATGAAATCAAATCTTTTAGATAATGCTATATTTTGACCCTGTTTCAGGTTTTAGGCTATATCTGGAGTTCTAAATGTTGGATTGGGTTTTTCTTTATATGGTTAAAAAGCTAAGAAAAATATCTACAATTTTTATGTTTAAAGAAAAGCCCAGTTCGGGATCTAAGGATCTCAAATTCTGCTTGGAAGATGAAATAGTAGTTTTGGTGGAATCTGACCTTTGTTTACTAATCTGATCATAACTTGAGATCGAAATGTCAAAATTAGGATTTCTTTGCGGCATTTGAAAGTTAAGATCTGGCTCTACAACTCCTATGTTGACAGGAAGATGTAAATCTACCATTCTGGTAGTGAAAAATTACCAACAATTTAGAAGAATTGTTGCTGCGAAAATCAAGAAGGGTAGTTAAAGACCATGAATAGTAGCTAAAGAATGTGATTGGTAGCTAATGGTCAAGATTTATGACTTGCAGCTGATTCATTCACCTATAAATAGGTAGAAGTAGAGATCATTTGCAGCAAGCATTAATTCATGCATCTTAGATAGTAGTTTAGTTCATGCATTTTTAAGTTCTTGTATACCTCCTACATGGAAGGCTAGGTTATCATCTTATATGGAAGGTTCTACTTCCTACATGGATGAATAATATGTCTATTTTCATGCATTTGTAATTATAACCTTATGTTTGTATCATGAATGTGATGATATTTTTATTTTATTTTATGTTTGTTTTTAATTTCATTATGTTCTAATTCTTCATCTTCCTAGAGTGATGACATAACTTGATAATAACGGATTGAATTTTAATATATTGAAACTAATTCTGATTTTCTTTCCTAGATTGAGTTTTAATTATTGCTCTTAATGCTTTTAATTGATTGGTCACCTTTTGAATGAACTCAATATGCATGTTGAGACTAGAAGGAGATACATGTGTATGGAACCTATAATTAAAATCGTAAATTGCATATGAAATAGGAATATATTCATATGGTTTATGTCGTCTTAATGAGTTCCATAAATCCTAATGCATGATTAGTTATTTTAATTCACATAGGAATATAGTGAATTAGCAATTAATTATACAATTACTTGACCTTGGAAGAGGCTAGTAATTAATTTAGGGAAACTCGACTATCAATTAAGGGAGTTAAAATTGGATTAGTGTAGATAGATGATTCAATCCGAAATTATTAAGTGAAGTCTGATCCCTAGGACTTTTATTCATATTTATCTTTACTCCAATTGCATTCATATTTACTTTAAATATTTTTTTGCATAGATCCTTATTTAATTACTCCATTTTTCAAGTAATCGATTTGCCAAATAGTGTTAGGATTATGAATTTTGGTACTTAGTGAAACAATTCTCGTGGGAACGATACTTTCTCATCACTTTATTACTTGTTTACGATAGTGCACACTTGCGCTAATTGATAAATCATTTTACACGTAATAAGTTTTTGGCGACGTTGTCAGGGATTGTTATCATTAATATCAATACTAAGTAATCTTAATCCTAATTTGATTTTTATTTTACATTTTTTTCTTTTCTTTAGTGTTTCTTTTCTCTTTTCAGGTTTGTCCTATTGTATGACCAGATCAAGAGTTGCTGAGCCGCTGCTATTTGATTTTGAGATCGAGAAAACTTGTCGAAGGAATCGAAAGATACAAAAGCAGTTAACTGTAGATCAAAGTGAAGCAATGGCAGATCTGAGAGAAGAACCAGACACCAAAGCACTCCGTGACTATGCCATACCAACAGTCATGAATACCATTTCTGGGATTAGGAGACCGCCTATACTAGCTAATAACTTTGAGATCAAGCCAGCCATAATTCAAATGGTGTAAACAAATCAGTTTGGAGGTTCTCCAGCAGAAGATCCGAATACACATATAGCCAGCTTTCTGAAAATTTGTGATATATTTAAGCACAATGGCGTTTCTAATGATGCCATAAGGTTGCGACTCTTCCCTTTCTCACTTAGGGATAAGGCTAAAAGCTGGTTACACTCTTTACCAGTGGGGTGCATCACTACATGGAACATATTGGCACAAAAATTCCTAGCAAAATTCTTTCCTTCAGCAAAAACTGCAAAAATGAGGAATAAGATTGCTTCATTCACCCAGCATGACATGGAAAGCCTTTATGAAGCATGGGAAATATACAAGGAGCTGCTAAGAAGATGTCCTTATCATGGGCTACTAGATTGGCTGCAATTACGGACTTTCTACAATGGATTGTCTAATGCTACCAGAACACTTGTAGATGTTGCAGCTGGTGGATCATTAATGGGAAAAAGCATAGAAGCTACTATGGAGCTATTGGAAGAGATGGCAGCAAATGCTTACCAATGGCCTTCTGAACACAACATTTCAAAGAAAGCACTTGGAGTCCATGAGTTAGACATTCTAACCACTTTGTCTTCTCAAGTTACCTCTTTATCCAAGCAAGTGAGTTCATGAACAGCTCAAGCAAATGCAATCAGAACTCTTGCAGATGCTTGTGATTTATGTGGAGGTCCTCACATGAGCACACAATGCCAAGAAGGCAATCCATTCATTCCTTCTTAACCTGAACAAGCCAACTATGTGGGGAATCAAAATTGTCAAAATGATCCTTTCTTAAACACATACAATCCAGGATGAAGAAACCACCCTAATTTAGGGTGGTGGAATAATCAGAATGTGTTCAAACCTTAAGGGAATTATCAACAACAAATTCAGCAATCACTACCACAACCAAAGGCAAATTTAGAAGAAGCACTGGCTCAATTAACCATGAATACTTCCTAATTCATGGTCAGAACAAAAGTTGCACTCAAGAATCAAGAAGCAACCATGCAAAGTCAAGCAACTTCGATAAAAAATATGGAGGTGCAAATAGGCCAAATTACAAGTATGCTGAATTCCAAACAACCAAGCACTTTATCCAGTGACACTAAAAGAAATCCTAGAGAGCACGTAAAGGCTGTCTCATTAAGAAGTGGGAAGCAGTTAAATGAGTCAGAATCAAGGAAGAAAAATGAAAAAGCTCAGAAAGAAGATGAGGTGATTCCAAGAAGAATGACTTTTCCAGATAATCCTCCACCATATGTTCCCCCAGTTCCATTTCCTCAAAGATTAGTGAAAGCTAAGCTAGACAAGCAGTTTAGCAAGTTTCTGGAGGTGTTTGAGAAGTTGCATATCAACATCCCATTTGTTAAAGCTTTAGCCTAAATGCCCAGTTATGCAAAATTTATTAAGGAGATTTTATCAAAAAAATGCAAACTGGAGGATTTCGAAATAGTAGCCTTAACTGAAGAGTGCAGTGCAATTCTCCAAAAGAAACTACCGCCAAAGCTTAAAGACCCTGGAAGTTTCTACATACCCTGTACCATTAGAGAGTGTGAATTCGAAAAAGCCTTATGTGACCTTGGTGCAAGTGTGAATTTGATGCCATTATCCGTCTACAAGAAGCTGGGATTGGGAGAAGTGAAACCAACTACTGTGTCACTACAGCTAGCAGATCGTTTAATAAAGCATCCACGTGGAATCCTTGAAGATGTGCTAGTAAAAGTTGATAAATTCATCTTCCCAGCGGATTTCATAGTGCTTGACATGGAAAGAGATCAAGAAATTCCTATTATTCTTGGGAGACCATTTCTTGCAACTGGACGAGCTCTAATTGATGTACAGAAAGGAAAGCTGACTTTACATATTCAAGATGAGCAAGTGTCCTTCAACATTTTTAAAGCCTTATCTCTTTCTGATGAGGGTGATACCTGTTTTAAGGTTGATTCAGTGAGCAGCTACACTAGAGAAGTAGTAGATGAAATTTGCTCTAATCAACCTTTAGCAGTCAGCATGATGGGCACATCTCATACTACTGATCCCAAAATTCTAGAACAAGTCAACTATCTCGAAGCCAATTCACCAATTTTCATAAAAAGACCATTCGAAGATTTAGGAGAAAAACCACCAAAGCCAGTTCCTTTAATTGAAAAGCCACTAAAATTAGAGCTGAAAACACTACCCACTCATCTAAAGTATGCTTTCCTAGAAGAAGATTCAGCTTTGCCAGTTATCATCTCATCTGATTTAACTGTTGAAGAAGAAGAAAAAGTTGCTGAAGGTGTTAAGACAGCACAAATCCGTACTGGGATGGTCAATTACAAGTATTAAGGGAATAAGCCCTTCAATCTGTATGCATAAAATACTGCTAGAAGAAGATGCCAAGCCCTGTGTAAAACATCAAAGAAGGCTCAATCCAAATATGAAGGAGGTAGTTCATAAAGAAGTGCTCAAATGGTTAGATGCTGGCATTATTTACCCAATTTCTGATAGTCCATGAGTGAGCCCTGTCTAAGTCGTACCAAAAAAGGGAGGCATGACAGTGGTTCCAAATGAAAATAATGAACTGATCCTACAGATAACAGTGACCGAATGGAGAGTTTGCATTGACTATCGGAAGCTCAACAAAGCTACTAGAAAAGATCATTTTCCCTTGTCATTCCTAGATCAAATGCTAGATAAATTGACGGGACAAGCTTATTACTGCTTCCTTGATGGATACACTGGTTACAACCAAATTTTGATTGCTCCTGAAGATCAAGAGAAAACAACTTTTACTTGCCCATATGGAACATTCGCCTTCAGAAAAATGCCCTTTGGATTGTGCAATGCTCCTGCAACCTTCCAACGGACAATGATGGCAATCTTTTCAGATATGATGGAAAAGTTTATTGAAGTATTCATGGATGATTTCTCAGTATTTGGGGAATCTTTTGATATATGTCTAGCTAATTTGAAAAAGGTGCTACAACGCTGTGTGGAGACCAACCTTATACTAAATTGGGAAAAATGTCACTTCATGGTGAAAGAAGGTATCGTGCTGGGACACAAAGTTTTAATTCATGGGATCAAAGTTAATTGAGCAAAAATTGAAACTATTGAAAAATTATCTCCACCTGCGACAATCAAAGGCATCAGGAGTTTTCTGGGTCATGCTGGTTTTTACAGGTGATTCATTAAGGATTTTTTAAGGATCACAAAATCGCTATGCAAATTATTGGAGAAGGACATTCCATTTATGTTCGATGAGAATTGCATGTCAGCATTCAAAACCTTGAAGAAAACCTTGATCTCAGCACCAATCATTGTCGTTCCAGATTAGAATTTTTCGTTCGAAATAATGTGTGATGCAAGTGATTATGCAGTTGGAGCAGTCTTGGGCAAGAGAAAAAATAAGATTTTTCATGCAATCTATTATGCCAGCCAAACACTCAATGAAGCCGAAATAAATTATGCAACAACCGAAAAAGAGCTCCTTGCTGTTGTATTTACCTTTGATAAGTTCAGAGCCTACTTAATTGGCTCAAAAGTCATAGTCTGGACGGACCATTCTGCAATAAAATACTTGATAGAGAAGAAGGATGCAAAGCCTAGACTAATTAGATGGGTACTTCTGTTACAAGAATTTGATTTGGAGATCAGAGATAAGAAAGGGGCCGAGAACCTCATTGTAGATCACCTTTCTCGACTTGAACTTCCCAAGCTTGAACCAAAATTACTAATCCAAGAGTCCTTTCCAGATGAGCAACTGTTTAATGTAAAATCATTATCAACTCCATGGTATGCTAACTTTGTGAATTATCTAACAAGTGGGATGATGCCATATAAGCTCTCTGGACAACAAAAGAAGAAATTCTTAGCCAGTGTGAAGTATTACTTCTGGGAAGATCCATTCGTGTATAAACTTTGCTTGAATAGAATCATAAGGAGATGTGTTCCAGAAGAAGAGATGACCAGTATCCTTTTCTTTTATCATTCATCCCCATATAGCGGTCATTTTGGAGCAAATCGAACTGCTGCTAAGGTTCTTCAATCTGGATTCTATTGGCCTACCCTATTCAAAGACTCTCAAGCCTATGTAGCCGCATGTGATAAATGTCAGAGAACAGGAAACATCTCTCAGAGACATGAAACCCCATTGACTAACATTCTGGAGGTAGAATTATTTGATGTATGGGGCATTGACTTCATAGGTCCTTTCCCATCTTCATTTGGCAACCAATTCATTCTAGTGGCTGTGGATTATGTATCCAAATGGGTAGAGGCAGCAGCGTCTCCTACAAATGATTTTGGAGTGGTTGTGAAATTCCTGAGAAAGAATATATTCACAAGGTTTGGAGTACCTAGAGCAATCATAAGTGATGGAGGCAAGCATTTCTGCAATCAACAACTTCAATCTGTGCTCACTAAATATGGAGTAACTCACAAGGTGGTAACTCCTTATCATCCACAGACCAGTGGGTAAGTAGAGATATCAAATAGAGAGTTGAAATGGATTCTAGAGAAAGCAGTGAATTCTAATAGGAAAGATTGGGCAAAGAAGTTGGATGATGCATTATGGGCTTACAGAACAGCATTCAAGACCCCAATTGGTACATCTCCTTACCAATTGGTATATGGCAAGGCATGTCATCTTCCAGTTGAATTGGAGCACAAGGCATACTGGGCAGTAAAGGCATTGAATTTTTATTTGAAGATAACTGGTGAAAGAAGGCTAATGCAACTAAATGAACTTGAAGAATTTCGCCAACATGCTTATGAAAATGCTAAGCTCTACAAGGAGAAGACAAAAATGTGGCATGATGGGAGAATTATAAGGAAGGAGTTCACACCAGGGCAGAAAGTACTTCTCTACAACTCAAGGTTAAAACTCTTTCCAGAAAAATTAAGATCAAGGTGGTCAGGGCCTTTTACTGTAGTTCAAGTTTGGCCGTATGGAATTGTGGAGATTCAAGATGGTGACAGGAAATTCAAAGTGAACGGGCAAAGATTGAAAGAATATAATAACAGTGCATTCAACACCATCAAGACTGTCATCACGCTCGAGGAGCCAGCTGGTAAGTATTAAAAAAAAAGAAAGAAAAAAAAGAGGAAATAAAGCAATAGGTTAGGACTTTGTCTAGCTAAAAACATTAAAGAAGGGCGGCTACTTGGGAGGCAACCCAATACTTCTTTCTCTTCTCATTTCTTTTCTTCTGACTTATTTAAGCACATATCGCACAACATTTTTCACTTACAATTTCAGCTTTCATCATTCTCATCATGGAGGAATCCCTTGTAAAGCTTAAAAGTAGATTTCCTACTCCTCCCAAAGATGTGCTCAGGAAAATCTACAACTGTCGATTTGAAAGAATGAAGGCATTTAAGCATTTGGGTCTTCCTGAGGATATACGTTGGATTATTGAAGCTAAGGTACATTTAACAGGTGATTTTAATGAATCATTTGTTAGACGTATGCTAGGTATGGGAAGAAGTTCTTACTCTAAAAAGAGAAGAGCTAAAAGAATGAGAGTCTGTCATAAGTGTGCAAGATGGAATTGTAATAAGCTCTATAGGAATAAAGGAATGATTTCAGTAAATCGAGAGGACAAAATCCGATTCATAAAGGATGGACTGAGTAAAGAGTCATTGGATGATATCATTCGGACTTTTGAGACGCATCCTAGTGGAGATGTTCATGCTGTTCTTCTTGATTTAATGAACTTATTCAATATAGAAAAGGAACGCTACAGTCTTGGGGATCTGACTGTAAAAGACCCTGTTTGCCAGTTTATAAGAAAATTGGATGGGAAGCAAATCCTCGGCTCATAGAAGCCATTTAAGCTGTTACTGAATGAAAAATCAGAGGAAGATGTGAGCCACAATCATAACTACTGTACATATTATTGTTTATCTGCTTTACTTTTCCTTTATCTTTTTATCTTTACAGCTGCTTTTTGACTTTCTGTACATTTCTCTTCTTTTTAAGTTTACCTTTTCAGCAACTTTTTGACTTTCTTAACATTCCGTATTCAACTTTGTTCACGCCATTATTACACTTGTCAGTTTTGCACAGCATTTTTTTTTCTCTTTTTCTGATATTGTCTAATTTACATGATTTTTTTGTTTCTGCTTTTGTATTATAAAGATGCATTTCAGCAATCACACTTTGCAAAATGTTTGAAGATGAGAGTAAAGAAGAGGAAGGGGTTGAGAAACCATCAAAATGTAGATTTAAATCTATCTGTGTTTTTGGTGAATCTTATGTTAGAAAGAATGTAGAATTTCTGATAGCAGCAACTGAACTTGGTCATGCATTAGCTGCTAGAAAGATTGCCTG
Source organism: Sindora glabra (assembly GCA_020226215.1). Taxonomy (NCBI): domain Eukaryota; kingdom Viridiplantae; phylum Streptophyta; class Magnoliopsida; order Fabales; family Fabaceae; genus Sindora; species Sindora glabra. Next base: position 84,517,731 of record CM035226.1, read on the forward strand.
TGTGTATGGAGGAGGGCTTCATAGCTTAAAAGGAAGTGCAGTAATTTCTGCCAACATTAGAGGAAGCAAAATACTGAGTATCCTTGTGAATGGTATAGATGATAAAAAATACGCCATCGGTAAAACATTAAAGGTTTCAAACTTGCCTGAACGTATTGAATGCATGCTTTACAGTGTTGAAGCCTTTATTGCTTTACCTGGTGGTTTAGAAGCATTAGATGGAATTTCCAGCATTGCATATTAGATTAACTTGAACTTTCATCAGAAGCCAGTAGGTTTATTAAATGTTAATGGTTTTTATAATAGTTTGCTGTCTTTTTTAGATCAAGCTGTGGAACAGGGATTCATACCCCAAGTGACTCGCCGTGCCATAATGTTTGCCTCAACTGCTGATCAACTGATTGACCAACTACAAGGCTATACACCTAAACCAGATCCATTAATGAAAAAGATATATTGGCAATCTCCAACCAGCAGTCAAAAGCATAAGCTAGACACCACTCTCCAGTTGTAACTTTCTTTACTCTTATGGTTTTACTCCCAAAATTTTTTTTATGTGTGAGTTACTTATACATTTCCTTTTAATAAACCCTTTTTGCTAATCTACTAAAAACATTGGGGACAATGTCTACATTAAGTGTGGGGGGAATTAAAAAAAATTACTTTTTAAGATATTTTGGTAGTAAAACCATGAGATTTATTATATATAAAAAAAAGGATGGACGAGTAAAGAGTTAGTTTTTGCTCTTGATACGCATCCTAAAAAAAATAAAAAATAATAAAAAATATTTTCCTGCTTATTAGGTTCTTTTCAATAATTTTAAAAATTTCATAGCATGATTGAACAACTTTCTTACTTCTTAGAATTAATAGGTTTAGCAATGGATTCTGAGTTGGATGGATTGAGTTGGAAACCTTTAACTGTGAGATTTTGAGCCTACTTGTTGAATCAGTATTATATTTCTTATGTGTGATATTCACTTGTTAAGTTGTCACTCTAAAACTTGCATAAAATCTGCTTGAAGTTACAATTTACATGCATACTCAGATATGATAAAGGCATTTTTTTTCTCTTCAGTTAGAACTAAATAGCCAACCTTGCAATTTTACCATTGATAAATCCCTTTAAGCCTGATTAACCGTTTCTTTGTTTTAGCCCATTAATATGTCATTTAATGAAATATCAATTATCTTTACTTAACCTTAGGGATTAGTGGAGCATTTGAATCTTTGAAAAATGGGTTCTTGACAGAGTGTGGGGGAATATGTATCATAAACTTCAAAGTTGCAAGGGTTTTCTTTTAAAAAAAAAAAGAGAGAAAAAAATGGTTAAAAAAATAAAAGAAAACAACAAAGAAGAAGAAGAAGAAGAAGAAGAAGAGAGGAATTGATGTGTACTTGAATTTGAATCTTGGACTGTTATGTTGAGATAAAATTATTTAGAGATTACCAATGTTTTAATTGCTCTATTAATTTCTTTCTTTGCTTCAGCTTTTCATATCCCTGTTTTATCTTTCCTTTACCTTAGCCTCATTACAATCCTTAATAAGACCTTTTGATTTGAAGTGTGCATGTAAATCAGGTAGTAGAGATTGAGAATTTATGCAAGCTTATTGTAGTGCAATCTTTGATAGGATGAATTTGAGTGAAGCACTTACCCATAAACACTTGAGAGAGGATGAGTTGCAGTGATTATATCATTCTGGTTCAATCCTTCTCAAATGAAGTTGCAATCCCTTTTTAGTTTTATGTATCAAGATTTGTTGATTCATGAATGCTATGATATCTTTGTACTTTAATTATCTTTCTTATGTTTTTGTACTTTTTATCTCATGAGAAGATTAGTATTAATATTAGTATTAATTTTCTTTTGTTTTGTGTTTGTCCGAGGACGTCCAAAAGCTAAGTGTGGGCGAATTTGATACATAAAATATTTAAATATTTATTTTTCCTTGTATGATGCATTTTTGGATGTTATCTTGTTTAATTTAATAAATTCAGTTGCATTTTGTGAATGGGTCTTGAATTTAAAATGAAATTAAATCTTTTAGATAATGCTGTATTTTGACCCTGTTTCAGGTTTTAGGCTATATCTGGAGTTCTAGATGTTGGATTGGGTTTTTCTTTATATAGTTAAAAAGCTAAGAAAAATCTCTACAATTTTTATGTTTAAAGAAAAGCCCAGTTCGGGATCTAAGGATCTCAAATTCTGCTTGGAAGATGAAACAGTGGTTCTGGTGGAATCTGACCTTTGTTTACTAATCTGATCATAACTTGAGATAGAAATGTCAAAATTAGGAGTTCTTTGCGGCATTTGAAATTTAAGATCCGGCTCTACAACTCCTATGTTGACAGGAAGATGTAAATTTACTATTCTGGTGGTAAAAAATTACCAACAAGTCAGAAGAATTGTTGCTACAAAAATCAAGAAGGGTAGTTAAAGACTATGAATAGTAGCTAAAGAATGTGATTGGTAGCTAATGGTCAAGATTTATGACTTGCAGCTGATTCATTCACCTATAAATAGGTAGAAGTAGAGATCATTTGTAGCAAGTATTAATTCATGCATCTTAGATAGTAGTTTAGTTCATGCATTTTTAAGTTCTTGTATGCCTCCTACATGGAAGGCTAGGTTATCATCCTATATGGAAGGTTCTACCTCCTACATAGATGAATAATATGTCTATTTTCATGTATTTGTAATTATAACCTTATGTTTGTATCATGAATGTGATGATGTTTTTATTTCATTTTATGTTTATTTTTAATTTCATTATGTTCTAATTCTTCATCTTCCTAGGGTGATGACGTAACTTGATAATAACGGATTGAATTCTAATCTATTGAAACTAATTCTGATTTTCTTTCCTAGATTGAGTTTTAATTATTGCTCTTAATGCTTTTAATTGATTGGCCACCTTTTGAATGAACTCAATATGCATGTTGAGACCGGAAGGAGATACATGTGTATAGAACCTATAATTAAAATCGTAAATTGCATATGAAATAGGAATATATTCATATGGTTTATGTCATCTTAATGAGTTCCATAAATCCTAATGCATGATTAGTTGTTTTAATTCACATAGGAATATAGTGAATTAGCAATTAATTATACAATTACTTGACCTTGGAAGAGGCTAGTAATTAATTTAGGAAAACTCGACTATCAATTAAGAGAGTTAAAATTGAATTAGTGTAGATAGATGATTCAATCCGAAATTATTAAGTGAAGTCTGATCCCTAGGACTTTTATTCATATTTATCTTTACTCCAATTGCATTCATATTTACTTTAAATATTTTTTTCATAGATCCTTATTTAATTACTTCATTTTTCAAGTAATCGATTTGCCAAATAGTGTTAGGATTATGAATTTTAATACTTAGTGAAACAATCCTCATGGGAACGATACTTTCTCATCACTTTATTACTTATTTATATAGTGTGCACTTGCGCTAATTGATAAATCATTTTACACGTAACAATAGCCTCTCGAATGGCTTCATAGCAAGTGACATACTCTACTTCCATAGTGGAGGTTGCTATTAAAGATTGTTGATACTTTTCCACGATACAGCTCCTCCTGCTAGTATAAAAATATATCTAGATGTTAATTTCTTATTATCTAGACAACCAGCAAAGTCAAAGTCTAAATAGCTTTATAAATCAGATCACTAGACCTTCTATAAGTTAACATATAATTCTTTATACCTTGTAGGTACCTCATGACTTTCTTGGTTGCTATCCAATGTCTTTGATCAGGATTACTTAAGTACCTTCCAAGCACACTAATTGCAAAAGCAATATCTGGACGTGTGCATACTTAGGCATACATCAGGCTACCAACAGTGGAAGTATATAGGACCATACTCATTTTAGATTTCTCATCATCATTTTGAGGACTGGGCTTTGGAAAACACTTCACCCTTTTGAATAGGCGTAGTACTATATGAGCATGAAGTCATGTTAAATCTTTTAAGCACTTTATCCTATATGCCTTTTAAGACAAATTAAGCAAACCCGAGATCTGTCATGATGAATCTCTATGCTAAGCACAAAAGATGCATTTCTAAGATCCTTCATATTAAATTCTGTGATAGTACCATTTTTGTCTCGTTCAAAAGATTTATATCATTACTTGCAAGGAGAATGTCATCAACATACAACACAAGGATCATAAAATTGCCCGCACTCATCATATAATAGATGCGCTGATCCACTGCATTCTCCTTAAATCCAAGAGAGGACACAATCTCATGAAATTTGAGATACCATTGCCTGGATGGTTATTTCAAGCCATATATCGACTTATTCAACTTACACACTAAGTGCTTTTTTCCATTCTCTTGGAAACCATCTAGTTATTTCATATAAACTATCTTCGATAGGCCACTATTAAAGAAGGCAGTCCTCACATCCATTTGATGTAGCTCGAGATCAAGATGAGCTACAAAGCCATTATAACTCGAAATGAATCTTTGGTCGAGACTGGTGAGAAGGTCTTTTTATAATCAATCCTTCCTTCTGTGTGTAACCGTTAGCTACTAATCTGGCCTTGTATCTTTCAATTTCACCTTTAGCAATCCATTTGATTTTGAAAATCCACTTGCACCTAACTGGTTTACATCCTCCAAGTAGTTCCATTAAATCCCATACATTATTCTTGTACATTGAATTTATTTCATCCTCCATGGCATGAATCCATTCGGAGGAATTAGAACTCGAAATAACTTCTAAGAAGCTAATAGGATCAAAATCATCATTCACATCAAACTCATGTTCTTGCAAATAAACCACATAATCACTTGAAATTGCCTAACGATGAGTTCTCTATACGATCTTCTCAGGGGAACTTCCTCAATGACATCATTTGGTTCATTTACTAGTTGGATTGGTTCAATCACAGGTTAGACTAGATCAATTTGCAGTTCTATATGAGATGGTTTTTCAAAAGGCACTATCAAAGGAACAACACTTTGTTTATCAGTTGTTCGCGAGATATTGCTTTATTCTTCTCCTAGGGAGATCTGAAGTGATTTTCTCCCACTATTCAACTCATCCTCAAAGTAGACAGTACAATCTGACTCAATAACTCTTGATGAATGAGATAGGTAATAAAACCTACTTCCTCTTGAACCAATGTAATAGCCAATGAAATACCCACTATTAGTCTTGCTTCAAGCTTCTTACTATGTAGGTTATAAGGTCTAATTTCAGCTTTGCAGCCCCAAACATGAAAATGTTTCAAGCTTGACTTCTTGCCATACATCATCTCATATGGAGTTTTGGCACAGATTTGCTTGGAACTTGATTCAACACATACACAGCTATTCTTAGAGCATCACTCCATAAAAATTCTGGTAAAGTAGAATGAGTCAGCATACATCATACCATCTTTATGAGTATTTTATTCCTTTGCTCTGCAATTCCATTCTATTATGGTGTGCTAGGTATAGTATAACTAGCTTCTATTCCACACTCTTGTAAATATTTTGCAAAAAGGCTAGGATTTCTTCCAGTTTCATCATATCGGCCATAGAATTCACCACCTCTCTCTGAATGTACACATTTGATTTGCTTTCCCAGTTTTAGTTCAATTGCAACATTGAACCTCTTAAAGGCTTCTAATGCTCCAGACTTTTTGAAAGAAGCTCCACCCATCCAAATCTCGAATAGTCATCAATGAAGGCGATAAAATACTTAAAGCCTCCTATTGCATTGGGCAAGATGGGCCCACACACATTAGTATGGATTAATTCTAGAATACTTTCTTTCCTAGTCTTCTTCCCTTTTCTAGCTTTAGCTGTTAGTTTTCCATTCATACAATCCACACAAATGCTGAAATCTGAGAAGTTAAGTTTAGGTAAAACTCCTTCTTTTATTAATCATTCCATTCTTTCTTTGGAGATGTGGCTTAATCTTCCATGCCAAAACATTAAAGATGTTTCACTTAATCTTGGTCTCTTATTTCTAACAATTGTGTTGATGGAATTTTCAAAAGTATTGTCCAAATCAATTTTAGATAAATTACTATTCAAAGTACTAGTTCCAACCACACAAGAGTCATGATATAACTTAAAATTATTATTTCTAAATAAACATGAATATCCATCTTGGTCCAAACAAGTTATGGAAATTAAATTCCTTCTCTTAGAAAGTACAAAAATAATGTTTTTCAATTCTAAAACATGACTAGTGGATAAATATAAAGAAATGACTCCTATGTGTTCAACTTGTATTTTATCTCCATTTCCCAGTTTTAAAGTTGTTTCACCCTCACTTAGCCTCCTCAGATTTCTCAATGTCTTTCTTCTTCTTTTCAAGCCATTTCTTAAATTTGAAGCAATTTGTCCTTTTGTACCCATACTTCTTACAGAATTTACAATTTCTTTGAATATGGCTTTCTTAGGCTTATGTTGCTGTTCCCTTATATTATTCTTCTTCCTTTCATGATTATATTCCCCTTATTGTCCTTCTAGAAGGACCTATTTGCTTATTCAAACTCAAACCATGAGAGACAAAATTCACCACTTGTATCTTTGTTTTCTTCATATCCTCTTTTGCTTGATTCATTATGGAAATCATTTCATTAATGGTCCATTCTCCTTTCTAAGTATTGTAATATGTTTTCAGCACATCAAATTGAGGAGAAATTGACTCTAAAGCTCACCAAATTAAGTGACTATCTCCCAGATCGACATTCATACTCTTTAATCGGTTGTAATAATGCATTAGTTCCATTATATGCTCGAACACCACTCACTCCATCATACACAGTCTTCTCCAATAAAGATAGATAATGTCCTTTTTTCAACTTTATCAAACTTGACATATTTTTCAACCACTGAATCAAGGAATGCTTTTGCCTTTTAACTATTAGGAATGCTTTGCCTAATAGTCTTATCCATAGTATACTTTATTGCCATCAGACATACTTTATTGGAATGAGTCTACTTTTCATGTTGGGCTCTTTCAGTAGGAGTTGACTCATCATTGATCTCCAGTTCCTCTTCACGTAAAGCCAGATCAAGATTGGAGACTGCCAGATACAGTTTTAAGGATTTCACCTAGTCCTTATAATTGGTCCCATTTAAAGTTTTGACAGAGGTCAGTTGTATAGGAACAAAAGATGAGGAAAATTATTAAAATTTATGAAATTATTCATAAATTAACAATATAGCATGTTTAAACAAGTCATGCTTTAAATTTTCCTTACAATTATGCAACTCTTTATAGTATAATGCTATAATACTTAGTACCGATGAGTTATAAGTATTATAACACAATACAAGAACTATATGCTAAATTTCTAAAACCTAACATCAATAGGGTATTTAAAAATTTTAGAAAATTAACATAATTCTAATACTCATGTTATGACCTACAAACTATATTAATAGAATTATACCAATAGGATATAATTTTCATTAGTATAGTACTCTCCTAATTTTTGTTATTCCTAAATTTAATTACCATAATTATAATTTAATCAACACAATATGTACATTAAATAAAATATTACAAGAATTTTATGTAATTAACCAACGATAGGTGAATTTGATTACATAAATTTAAAGGCATAACATGAGCAATTATAATCTTTATATAAATTAAATAATTAATTACATATTAATGACAAAATTAAGAAAATATGCATACAGTATATAAACCATCAAAAAAAATTTATACTGTACACAATTATACAAAGATTACATAGAAAAAATTTTAGGCCAAAATTTAATTAAATCAATACTCAGAAAAATAAAATAGAAAATAATGAAAAATATTTTATTTTTAAAAAAACATATAAAAATTACCAAAAAATCAAACTCGGAGAGTGGAGCACAATGATATTTTTATTTTTGCAGAATTATCATTGGAAGGTAGTGCGTGCATTGCACGCGCCTATTGTGCAAGTGGGCATTGCCCAAGACTTTCACACATATGGCGCGTGCATTGCATGCGCCAAACATGCACTGAGGCACAGACAGGGTGCGACTGGGTTTCACCCCAGATTTCTCTTTTAGCTTTCTTCACTCGAATTATGCTTTTTTGGGTTTTAAGATATTCAGGTCTGGAAAAATCACAATTTAACCCCACCCAAATTTTCAGTATTTAATGTCAAAATTAAATGAGTTTTAATCCTAATTTAATTTATAACATTATGCACCAATAAATTCTAGAAAATTATTTGTATATTATGTATTTAATTTTTTGCTATAAACCCTTATAATTCTCTTCTTCATTCAATATTAGTATCTATTTAAAGCTTATGATCCAGATCAATTTGAGGGCTTTTATTCACTAAGATGTTTTTAATATTTTATTATATTATTTTCCAGAATCTATACAAAAACTTTTAACAATTTTCCAGAATGTTTAACAAATCCTTATATCTCCGAAAGATATCCAAAAATTGTTAAAATTTAATCTTAATTCAATTAACAACATATTGATCAAAATAAATAAGAAACAATAAATCTAAAAAATATCGCTATAATTTTATTTTAATTTATTATAGCCGAAGCATACAAGGAATTGATACTAGATAAAATAAAATATCAAAATATAATTTGTACAATCTAACTCATCAATATGGATTTTATGGTTCTGATATCAATTATAAGAATTTTATGATTTACAAAATATTTTAATATGCATACAACTATAGATTCATAGAGAAGAGTACAATAATTGTATAAATAAAATAATAAAGGATTTTAGAATTACCTAGCCCTCCTGCTGATCCTCTTATTGCATCCATGATATCAAATTGATTAATTGGCTAGATCACTGCCCACACATTCTCAGGTGAGTCTCAAAGAGAATTATAAATAACAAACTGCAATGTGATAGGAGATTGCAACTCACCTTATAAGGAGGTGAGTAGGGATCCAAACCTAATTAAAATCTAACAAGAATTAATTAGCCCATCACAATTAATCTAGAATTAAGGTATACGCACACACTTTAGAATATATTATAACATAAAGTCTAAGTATTATTATTATATTAATGACATTGAATTATTATTTAATTCAAATATATATTAAAATGTGTTACTCTACATAATTATTTTACATATGCATCTTTTCATGAGTAGAAAATGAAGTTACCTTAGCCAACTGAATTTGACTTATCCTTGCTTGAACTAGCTCGCTTTTCTCATTATGATACTATCATCGTCCCTCACATCATGGACTGTGATCAAACTTACTACATTAGTCGAGATTTATTATGTTTGTTTTTAGGGTTTTACTTTTCTTTGCCTTCAACATTATGTTTATAATTCTTAGCTGCATAATTATAAAAAAATGTTAGATATTTAATGGATTATATATCAACTATCATTTAATGCTTAATTAAGCATCATTATATATTTATTATGATATTGGTAATACAACCAATGTGAAAAAAATAAAATAATGTTAATTCTTCTATAAATGAAACCATTATCATTTCTTCATGAGAAATACAACATGATGAGATAAAACATTGATTATTAAACTATGAATGTTAGTTTTTACCAATGAACCATTGCTAGAACTTAGTAGTAAACATCAATAGTTTTAAAATTCTGAGGTAAGATATCCTATATATTATGTTAGGTTCATTAGGTAACTGATTTAGTATGTCCACCCATACAAAAGCCCTTATTCTTCTTGATACACCCCTTTCATTTTATATAATTTCTTAAAACACTTCTTATTACAATACAAAATAATTTTAAATACATGCAGAATTTTAGGTACCCATGTTTAAGCCATGAAATCAACAATTTTAATATTATATACATGTGTTTCATACATAATGAAGGGGGAAATTGTAAATAATCAACATTATAGTCTTTGTC